>OX578276.1:112313312-113513312 GCA_951217055.1 Gerris lacustris
TATGATAAAAGTGTACATAACCACAATTACTGTACTCTTAAAGAGCTTTCCAACGATGTGCATCTTCAAGGGTCAATACTATTTTGACTTTTGTACCCCGTACCCGTGTGTACCGAAAACATTTTTTTTCACCCATCCAAATTCTAAACTAAAATTATCCTACACTGAGAGAAAAAACATGTAAAAAAAGCAGGATTTTTAAAGATTATACGCGTACTTTCCTGCGATATCAGCCTCAGGATGACGGTCGTTCTTTTTTCCATTTTAGAGAATGGCTTTTTCATTCATACATTTTTCCAACCTAAGCTCAGGGGAAGAAGCAATGCCGTACTGTCTTTATGCAATTAAAGCTTATGCTGGATTTACTTTAGGCCATATCCTTCCCCCTGTTCTTTTGCTAGGAGTCTCGCACTGCTTCTTGCCAATCCTATTAGGATATATTCCCATTCCGTCACGGCTTTTTTACAATACCCCCTATTTTTTTTACTAGTAGACTCACTGCTTCTTGCCAGTCCCATTAGGATATATTCCCATGCCGTCACGGATTTGTACAGTACCCTCCTGTTTATTTGATAGTATCCTCACTGCTTCTTGCCAGTCCCATTAGGATATATTCCCATGCCATCCCGGCTTTTTTTACAGTACCCTACTGATTATTTGCATGTAGACTCATTGCTTCTTGCCAGTCCCATTAGGATATATTCCCATGCCATCCCGGCTTTTTTTACAGTACCCTCCTGTTTATTTGATAGTAGCCTCACTGCTTCTTGCCAGTCCCATTAGGAAATATTCCCATGCCGTCCCGGCTTTTTTACAGTAACCCCCTGTTTTATTGCAACTAGTCTCACTGCTTCTTGCCAGTCCCATTAGGATATATTCCCATGCCGTCCCGGCTGTTTTACAGTAACCCCCTGTTTTATTGCAACTAGTCTCACTGCTTCTTGCCAGTCCCATTAGGATATATTCCCATGCCATCCAGGCTTTTTTTTACAGTACCCTCCTGTTTATTTGATAGTAGCCTCACTGCTTCTTGCCTGTCCCATTAGGGTATATTCCCACGCCGTCACGGCTTATTCCCAGGTACTCCTTCCTTGGTTTTGCCAATGCTATACTGGCTAAATGTATGAACATCTAAATCAGTAATTTAGATTGGTGTAAGACAGGTTGTCTTTCACCAATCTGAAGTGGCGTAAGTAACATTAGAATGTATACATCTAGCCAATGTGCATAGCTAGATTATGATTAGGTAATGAACAATGCAAGCAAAAAAAAAAAAAATACATTAAATATTTTCTATATTAAATCATTTGTGTACAAAAAACTTACTGCTAAGTATACAAATTATATTTATTGTTTTGTTATACATGATATGGTTCTGTATCAAAATCTATTAACAAATTAAGGCCTAATGTATTAAAAAACAGATTTTAAAATTAATATTACATTAACATTGTTTTGTTTTATGATATGTAGTCCAGTCAAATGGTGCACAAAAAGGGCTCGAAGTGGAAAGTTCTGGTGTAATTGTTTTTAGTGGTTTATGTTATGTTTTTTTGTGGTGCTCAACACGAATCTGAAGTTGTCCAACAAAATTTCCCCCGGCAAATATGAGAAATCATCAAAAAAGAATATGTATTAGTGGTTATATCTTGCAAAGCAATCTATTCACACAAAAAGTGGTCCAGTAGTAAAATAAAAAAGAGAAAATAACTTTCAATTTATGTCTTCAACATTTTTTTGTACGTTATATGGTTTTCACGCAATTGGGAGTTGAAATATCGGTAATTTTTGAAAAAAGACCAGTCATCCACCATGACTTAATGAGCGAATTTTCAAAAAAATCGACGTATTATTGGCTTATGATTATATACGAAAATTTTGTTTTAAAATTTGGATAGGTGAAAAAAAAATTGGTACACAGGGGTATGGGGTACAAAAGTCAAAATAGTATATACCCTTCAAGATGCATGTCGTTGGAAAGCTCTTTAAGAGTACAGTAATTGTTGTTATGTACACTTTTGTCATATTTTCATATAAGGGGGGGGGGGGATAAAGTGGAAAAAACATGTTTTTATGCTATTTTTATGTGTTATTTGTTTTACCTCCCTCTTATATGAAGATATGACAAAAGTGTACAAAACAACAATTACTGTACTCTTAAAGAGCTTTCCAGCGGCATGCATCTTGAAGGGTATATACTATTTTGACTTTTGTACCCCGTACCCTATATACAATTTTTTTTTTCACCTATCCAAATTTTAAATCAAAATTTTCGTATATTATCATAAGCCAATAATACGTAGATTTCATTAAAGTCATGGTGCATGACTGGACTTTTTTCAAAAATTCCCGATATTTCAACTCCCATTTGCGTGAAAACCATATGACGTACAAAAAAATGTTAAAGACATAAATTGAAGGTTATTTTTTCTTTTTTATTTTACTACTGAACCACTTTTTGCGTGAATAGATTGCTTTGCAAGTTATAAGCTGAAAACCACAAATAAATATTATTTTTTGATGATTTCTCATATTTACCGGGGGAAATTTTGTTGGACAAATTCAGATTCGTGTTCAGCACCCCAAGAAACATCAAATAAACCACTAAAATCAATTACACCAGAACTTTCCTCTTCAAACTACCATTTGACTGGACTAATGGTTCTTAAACAAAAACTATTAAAAAATTAAAGCATAAAGTATAAAATAAAAAATGAATATTGTCTATATTTACATTAATAGTAATAATACAATTTATTGTTTTGTTTTATGATATTGTTCATTGTCGAAAACTATTTACAAATTAAGGCCTAATGAATGAAAAAAAATAATATTTTAAAATTAATATTGTCTATATTAAACTTTTTTTATAAATAAAACTTCTTGTTAAGTACAAATTACTACTAACAATGTTTTGTTTTATGATATGGTTCTTTAACAAAAACTATTAAAAAATTAAAGCATAAAGTATAAAATAAATAAAAAATTAATATAGTCTATATTTACATTAATTGTAATAATAAAATTTATTGTTTTGTTTTATGATATGGTTCATTATCAAAAACTATTAGCAAATTAAGGCCTAATGAATGAAAAAAAAAAAAAAAAAAAAAAAAAATGACATTATTTTAAAATTAATATTGTCTATATTAAAAAAATTTTTGTACATAAAACTTCTTGCTAAGTACAAATTACATCAAACATTGTTTTGTTTAATGATATGGTTCTTTATCAAAACTATGAAAAAATTAAAGCATAAAGTATAAAATAAAAAAAAAATAAAAAATTAATATAGTCTATATTTACATTAATTGTAATAATAAAATTTATTGTTTTGTTTTATGATATGGTTCATTATCAAAAACTTTTAACTAATTAAGGCCTAATAAATGAAAAAAACAAAAATTAATATTGTCTATATTAAAAATTTTTGTGTACTTAAAACTTACTGATAAGTACAAATTACATTTATTGTAGTAATGAAATTTATTAGTCCACATAATATTATAAGTCCGCATTGCTTTTATGTGCAATATTTCACCTCCTCTTGAGGCATCTTCAAGCCTTTAATTTTGTTTTCTCGTTTTATTAATAATTTGCTAATCCTATCGATTTCTATTTAAAAACAGGTCTCCTGCAAGCTGTGTATATCCACATTGTCATTAATTTATTATTAATATGCGTCAAAAAAACTCTTTAATTAATCATTTTCTCGTTAAGAAAACATGTTATTTGCAAAGATAAGAGCTCTTATCAATAAAAAGTTTGCAAATAACATGTTTTCTTAACGAGAAAATGATTAATTAAATAGTTTTCAGTTTTTTTTAAGCATATTAATAATAAATTAATGACAATGTGGATATACACAGCTTGCAGGAGACCTGTTTTTAAATAGAAATCAATAGAATTAGCAAATTATTAATTAAACGAGAAAACAAAATTAAAGGCCTGAAGATGCCCCAAGAGGAGGTGAAATATGGCACATAAAAGCAATGCGGACTTCTTTATTAAATACCCTATAGACCTTGTACAAAAAAATGTAAAGATTTTAAAATAAAGGGTAAAGGACTAGGATGATGTATATATTTAATATTATTCTTTTCAACATCAAAATGACTAATAGCATTAAAGTTCTTCAATAATTACTTGAATACACTTAGAATTAATTTACATTTAATATTAATTTTAAAATTTTAAGAGTAAGGGTAAGTGAAGTAATCAGGTAACTCTTGACAATGCAGTCATACATTTTCATAGTAACTATTTACAAACATGTTGACAGGATGTACATATTTGAGTAAAAAGAGCATTAGTTACACAACAGTCCTATATATGTAAAAACTACTAATTACACCAAGCTTTGATTTATGTCATAATTGTAACTTTTAATGAAATAATGACATACATTTTATTAGGCATTATTTTAAATTTTAATCTGAAGATTGGTCAATTCTTAGTGTAATTTGTATTTTTTAAATATATAAGACTGTTGAGTAACTAATTTGCTCTAGAAGTCGGTTCTAGAAGTAATAAGTTTTTATAATTGAGTAAACTTTGAATCATTACTCAATCAACAGGATGACGCAAAGTAACATACATTGCAGAATCTGACATCACTGTCAACGTATTGGGAAAGGAATTAAGTAATTCATTAAATCTGAACCAAGAAACTGCATCAGTTATTTCTACCTCATAAGCATAAACATGTTCATTAAAACACATTGTTTCGTAGTAATGTAAAAGTAAATAAATTTCTCCACTAGTCGTAGTGACTATGTCCTCGACAGATGCGAATACAGGTAAGAATACCTGCTCACAAATGTCTACAGTTACAACAGAGGACTTAATAATTTTAGTGCCCGCAGTTTTTATCCAGTTTACAGAATGATACTTATCATTAGTCATGTCAATTTCAAACTGAGAAGTAATTGCAGCAATTACTTCTTGGTTTAAATCATATTTTTTACTAAAAATAAAACGTGAGCATTGGACATCTCTCACCAGCAAATCATTTAATATTAATTGGTTTTTAATTGCTATAGTTTTACAAATGTTAATTCTTGTGCTAGTGGAGTTAGCTATTAATTTTGATATTCTGTGACGGCCCTCGAACCGCATGGTCCATATTTGAGTCAATGGTCCAAACCTGGCCAACATTTGTGGGTAATGTGTCAAAAAATGAAATTTAGGTTTAAGTGTAGATTTGGTTAATGCAATATAAAGATCATTGAACTCTGATATAGTATGTGCAAATTGATTGGTGGTATCCGGAAAAACTCTCGAGTTCATCAGGCGATCAGTGATTTTACGCATAAGTAGGAAAAGAGCCCATACTCTATCACCTTCAGGGACATAATAGCCTAAAATTAGGCCAACATATCTGACCAGTGTGAGCATTTCGGATGCTGACGTTTTAATCGTAACAGTTTTACCGTCTAACTTGATACAGTTGCTTGGTTTGGACGAAGAGTCAGGACCATAGTCGAAAGAGACCAGCCTGGCTTTTAAAGTTTCTACATCTATCGCAGCGACATCCCTCACAAAATGATTTACAATAAAATTCATAACATACCTACAGCAACCTTCTAACCAATCGTGTAAAACGTCAGTCGCTACATGCTCGAATAAATTAAAACCTTTTATGGAAAGCAAAACACAACTTTCCTTGATTCCAGTTTTTGAAACATCATTTAATAGCAACTGTTCTTTATAACTTTTTAAATTTCTAAGCAAGGATTCCTTTTCTGTGCTAAGAACGTGCAATTGACTTTTACTTACATTGCATATTCGACAACAATATTGAGCTACAAAACTTTCTACGAACCCTAGTATACCATTCAAACCTAGGTTGTCACCCGAAATAGAGCAGACTACGAACTTAAGTGTCCCTGAGAACACCTCGGTATTTATTGCTACACCATTGGCTCTTAAAAAGTTTAACTCTTCAATGATTTGTTTGAACATTAGAGCATTCCCAAACTCAAGTCTGTCTGAAGAATGGAAAAGGGCTAATAAAAAAATGTAACTAAGTTTAGAAGTGTAGTGAGGTGGAAGGGATGGAAGCGAGGTGTAGACACCACAAAGCTTGTGTATGCCAGCATGAGAACCGAGGGGATTACCGATTTCAAAATCATCACAGTAAAGAATTATTGGAAGGATCAATTCATTAGGCTCCCCACGAGCAATGCCGCATACAGTTTTTTTCCAAGAAGACGCCTCCATAACATTTGTTACAGCAATATAAGGGTCTTCAATTACAGACAGTGTGGCCAAGTGCCGCAATGTATCAGTCATAACATCGACTTTACTGAAAAATTTTTGGAGCACATCCCTGAGAGGGATGACTTGCATGGTGCAAGGCATTCTTTTTAAAGTACCCCCCTCACTGGCATGCCTGTACTCATTCCTATACCCAATAACTATTTCTTGAGGGCGAATGAACATCCCTGTGGATTCTAAATTTTTAAAACGGAGGTGTTCGGTTCGATATTTCTTTATTATATCGGAACTAATGAAAGATTGAAGGGATCTATTCCTCTCTACCTCGTCTAAGTTGCACAGCTGTAATATTTCTTGTTTAATACCTTCTTTCAAAGGATCAGACAATAGGTCTCCTAACCCGTCCACTACTAACTGGACCACATTTCGAGGTACCAAAGGGTGGCTATATAGTTTTGATATGAATGCATTGAGGCTAGCATTAATAACATTTTTTAAACTACTACTTTTCTCACCATGTGATGTGGTGGCTACACTTGGCATAGGAGTATCCTCACTTTGAGAGGTATTAGGCTCTTCAGAGGCTGCAACAGACGGTGTCAACTCGGTAATTGAAGGAACAGGTATTTCATTTTTTTCAGAAGGACAGACAGACTGAGTTACTTGATTAAGAGTTACTTGAGTACTTTGATTAAGGTGAATCTTAAGGATGTGCTGTTTGAGACTACGTGCTGTGGAGAAATTACGGGTACATTTGTCATTTCCGCACTCAAATTTGGGATTAAAATTGTCAACCAACTTACAGATACTATTTTGATGAAAGGTCAATTCAGAGGGGAATTGGAATGGCTTTTTACAACCGTAACACCGAAGCATGACTGGTTAGAAGGTTGAATGTTATAATGTAAAATAAGTTTTTTAACTTACAAAGAGTCGAAATGGTGTAGAGCTATTCGGACGGTCTGGGTGAGCCTGTCGTGCTTTGTGGTTATGTTGTAAATGCCTTGTTGGATCAACAGCCACAATGCCTCACTTTCAAAAGGGTATTCCAGGCCAGTGGTCATGAAGATCTTAAATGCGACGTCCACTGCTTCTAAGAGAGACGTGAATTTGTAGGTAGTACTGTCAACAGTGACAAATACACAGGAAAAGTTTAATTTGTCGTCGCCTACTGCAATAACCCACGGCTGAAACGGGAGGTTGTAATTCTTCAGCTTACTCCTCCGTGCGGCTACAGTCTCGTCCAAATGGTCTTCTCTTGGTATTATTTTTATAAAACTTTCCTGCACCTCACTTCGCGATGGACGCCAACCACTACCCTTTTGTCTAGTGCCTGTAGAAAGGGACAGCAACGACTGAAGACAGAAGAGGAGCACCTGTGAGGTAAGTTCATCAGCTGAATCCTCACTGTCAACTGTTAAAAAAAGAGAGAAGAAAAATTATAATTAAACAAGCAGAAAAAATTTCGCAGCAAATCAACAAAGATAAATAGTAACTAACAAGTAGCAATTACAACATATTAATGGCATAGGTGAATGAATAAGTCTATCAGTCAGTAATTAATTAAAACATATTGATGACATGGGTAATAATTAAACATTTTAGCCCAAGCAATCAATATATAAGTTAAACAATAAGTTGGCAAGTGAAAATTGTGCATTGTGAAGATCCTACTGCCATTAATAACTAAGACAATTCATCTAAGAAACGTAAAAGGAGTTGTTTCCATTACATATCTATCTGATGTGATATATAAAAAAAATTTGCAGACAACTTTTCAGGAGCGGTAATACATAAAAGTGTAGTGCTAAATAAATTTTTCATTTACCTGTTAGTAAAGACAGATAGGGGTCTATGTGAGGCCTTAATTCTTTCCTCTTTGCCTTCTCTTTAAATGTAGCTAGTAGTGACGTGTGGAGGGCAGCCAACTTCAGATAAAGGCACCTCTCTTTGCCCGGGTACTCCCTATTGAAGTCTGCTAACAACTGAAACACATTAAAACAACAGTATTCAATTAAAGGCTCAGGACTAAAACCAGAAAAAAATATATATATATAAATATATATAAACAGGGTGGCCACGATAAACTGACTCACCCTGTTATCTCTTTCATTTTTGAAGGTAGAGAAAAAATTTAAATGGTAACTCACCATTCGCGTAATTTTATAATATGATTTTCAAAAATATTTTTATCTCATAGTTTCGGCGTTATCTCTCTCAACTTTGAAATCTTAAATGGTAACATAAATTTTTTAATTTTTTTTCTAAAATTATATTACCTTTGAAGAAAAATGAGCCTTGAATCAACAAAATCGGTTGAGAATTGACAGAGATATTCTGTTTTCAATATAACAAAAATGCTATCTTAATCTAAAAAAAATAAAAAAATCTTAATTCTGTTTATTTCACTTTGCTTTTCACTTATTAACGTTTGTTGAATGCATTTAGTGATCAACCTTTTTTTCCATTCCATTCAGGACAACATGGTTAGTATGACCTCTTTTGATCAGTGTTCCGACAATTTTCCATTTCTCTACAGTTTAAGGAAGGAATGGAAAAAAGGTTTGACTTTTGATCAGTAAATGCATTCAACTAACCAAAATAAGTGAAATAAACATAATTAAGATTATTTCATTTAATTTGCGATTTTTTTGTTGAGAGTATTTTACATTCTAAAATAGCATTTTTGTTATATTGAAAACTGAATATCTTTGTCAATTCTCAACCGATTTTGTTGATTCAACGCTCATTTATCTTCTAAAGCAATCTAATTTAAGAAAAAAATATACAAAATATAGGTTACCATTTAAGATTACAAAGTTGAGAGAGATACCGCCGAAACTATGAGATAAAATTTTTGGAAATCATATTATAAAACTACGCGAAAATCCAAGGTGAGTTACCATTTACAATTTTCTCTATCTTCAAAAATAAAAGAGATAACAGGGTGAGCCAGTTTATCGTGGCCACCCTGTATATATAGGCACTTCTTTAGATTTTTACTCCCCTTATAAAAACCAAAGTGTGATATTCCTATTGTCCCAAAGTACATTGGACTAAACATCACTTTGTAATAATACTTATTTGTCCGTCATTTATATTTTAAAAAAATCATAGGGGAGTAAAAATCTACAGAAGTACAGTATGCATAAAAGCATTAGGTACTATGCTTACCAGTCTATAACCATTAGGCGATTGAATCGCAGGGTACAGTTTAAAATACTCGTAAACCGCCAGTCCAGTTTTCAACTGCTTTTTCCTGGCCTCATAGCTAGTTTGCCAATTTTCTTCTACCAAGTGCCAGGGCTGCACTGATGACTTCAACAGTTGCAGGGCTTCTTCTTCTATCTGGTTCGTCTTGTATTCTTGCTCTTCCACTAGATGTGAATTGGGGGTTGTTGGCCCTGATTGACGAGGGGTTCTATTAGAGGGTGGCAAAGTACCTTTTCTTCGCTCCTTTCGCTTAAAATAATTATACGCCTCTTGAAAGGATCCAGAGGCGTTCCTTTTCGCCTGGAAATTCTGTGCCTTTATGTAGGCGCTATAGTAGAGCGTGTGGTCCTCGACCGGGAATAAGGTAAGGACTTCCTGTACCCAGCGGGTGAACTCCCCGCTGCTTATTAATCTGGCTGGGTCTGGATCCAAGACGCTGTTTATTACTTGTTTGGCAATTTCTCTTCTGTGCCCGTCAGGGAGCCTTTTATCGTGACCCCTTAATGCCAGTATGTCTCTGCCTGTACGCGACGATTTCAGCACTTGATACACCTGTAACACCCAGACAAACAAGAGAAATTAATTAAGTGTAGGCAAATAAGTAATAGTTACTATTATTTATTAGAAATTCAATTTTTATAAGTTTTTGGTAATATTCATACTACTGAACGTTTAAAAATTATAATTACTATTTACAAAGGGAGACAGACAGAGAAAAATATACTTCAGCGCCGGGACTCCCCCTCATTTCCAGTGTACTGGAGCTCTAACCAATTAAGCTACACTGAAGAATAATTTCCTCTGACGATATCAATACCTAATCCCAAATTAAGCTTTCAAATTTTTCTACAAGTCTTAGAAGTCAACAAACGACAATAGAACTAGACCGAGAAATACACTTGTAATTTGGAATTAGGTATCGATATCGTCAGAGGAAATTATTCTTCAGTATAGCTTAAATGGTTAGAGCTCCCGCACACTGGAAATGAGGGGGAGGTCTGTGGTTCGAGTCCCGGCGCTGAAGTATATTTTTCTCTGTCTGTCTCCCTTTGTAAATAGTATTATTTATTAGTAGGAAAATAGTATGATATTCAATTTTCACACTAATGGACAACTTGTTTCAAGGGAAAAAATAAACTTTACATTAATTCATTACACCAAGTTAATCCTAGGAGTAATGCTGAGAAAACGTTGGGGCAATGTTGGGTTTAATTATAACCGACATGTATAACATAAAATGTTGTCAAAAGTCAAAACAGATTTGAAATAAGAGAAATTAAATTTTAACAGTCACATTTTAAAGTCAGTCTAATCTCTGCCCAAAATGTAAAAAAATCTCAGATTAACAAGTACAAGTATTGTGAAAAATTGTACTCAATGACAACCTGAACTTAAACAATAAACAAAGTCAAACACTTACATAATTGTTGTCTAATGGGTCTGGTTTTGGCGAGGGCGGGCTGGACAGCGGGGAAGAACAAATGTTGGTATCCAATGATTGTCGGGATCGCTTTAGAGGTGCCAAGGGCATTACACTTTTCTCCGGGATATGAGTTTGTAAATTTGAATAAATTATGTCATTATTATTATTGTCATTTAAAGTAGAGTCTGATGCAACAAAATTACTGGTGTAACTTTCGTTTAAAGCCTCTAATGCCCGGAACCCGAAATCATCCCTGTCATCATTAACCGGCTCAGTAGGAGTTGCTGATGTCGTCGCACCCTGCAACATTATTGAAATCAAGTATTAACAAATTATAATAAGCAAACAATAAACAATCGAGGGAAAGCTAAGTAGGGAAGAAATATATTTAGATATCAATAAATAATGTAAAAGCAATAACATAACAATAAAAAATAATCAAAGAATTTAAATATACCAAAATTATAACATATTAAACATTATTAATTACAACATATTAAAAAATAACACATTTTTGTTCTATTCTTTTGATTTTTTAAGTTTATGTACTTAGTAAGTTGTAAAAATTCTTTGTTACAATTTCGGTATATTTATATTACAAATTAACTCCATGTCGGATTTAAACTTAAATCCAGCTATTAATAATCTTTAATGAACTAATACTTTTAGCTAAAAGTGAAAAATTGCCTCTGTTTTAACGATTCTTTTCCTTTTTCCTATTATGGGTAAAAAAAAAAAAATTCACTTTGTAACTTCGTACTGACAAAACATTATTTAGTGGTTTATATTTTTGTTACTATTCCGATGATAAACAAAACAGCGTTAATTGTAGAATACGAATATGGAATAAGAAAAAAACAAAAAAACATTTACTTACAGGAAATCTATTTTCAATAGCGTGGTCTTGGTCGAGTTTCCACGGTTCCCAGTTTTTCATAAATGTCAACCTTGGCCCAACTTTCGGAATTAAGCACGCTAGCAAATCTGGAGTTAAAGACTTGAGAGTGTGGAAGTTCACTTCGTTATCTGCACTTAAAAAAAAAAAAAAGATACTGAATACATTTAACTAGTGAAATAATGGGCTGGGAGGCACTAGGAGCTATGTATTAAACTTATTACAAATTCACAACAAGGTGAATCCTTGTTCGGGTAAAAAATAATAATAATTTACATTAGTTTCCTTCTAGGCCAGTGGTTCTTAACCGGGGGGGGGGGGGGGCGCGGCCCCCCAGGGGTTCTTGGAAGGTATTTAGGTACAATATGTATTATATTAGGAGATTTTATGGGGGCCGTGGTTACCAAAAGGTTAAGAACCACTGTTCTAGGCAACGTATGTATACTACTACTAGAAATGTATACTACTTTAAGACTAACTATACGTAATATTTACGTGGTGACTTAATGAAAAATAATTGTCAATCCTCACTAACGCATCGGGTAAAACTGAATTGAGTCTGTAATCGGGAAGGTATAGACGAAGCACTGCTAGAGGGTGGAGATTGTGTGGTTTACAGTTTTTCTGTGATTCACATTTAACTAAAACTGTACGTAATTTGGCTGAACTGAACGAGATGATACGGTCGAGAATCGCTTGGCGGCACAACTTTGCTTAATTTATACACTTGAGAGATTATATCCCTTTGTCAAACAGTACATTTGTATGATTTAAACATTTGAGAAATTATATATGTATGATTTGTTCATAGGAGGGTTTATATCCCTTTGTCAAAAAAATACGTTAAGAGTCAAAATACGTTAGAGTCCGCCATCTTTTCTATAAACCGTATCATATTGTTCAGTTTTACCCGTAATTTATACGTACATTTAGCTTTCTAAGGTTATGAGTAGAATTATTTCTATTATACTCCCTCTCTCCAAGAAGTCTCCTCGCGTGTATGCATGTAAATGTACCTTATACGGTACTTCCTTACATTGCAAATCTTAAATTTAAATTAAAATTAGGTATTTATTTAATTTGTCTAAATATTAAATTATTTTCATAACCGTTGATTTATTTTATAATTAAATTTAACTTAATTAACATGTTACATAAGAGGCTTCTTGAAGTTAATAAAGATAGAATAAATTATTAAATGAACAAGCAGAAAATAAAAGTTGTACTTACCAATAAATACTTGGACGTATTCTTGAAGGCCCCATGAAATTAATAACCTAGAGACGTATGCATCTCCACAGCTTGCATCGCTACTCGATGTCATGTTGTACATTTTTAACACTCACTTTTTCAATATATAACGATAGTATTATGAACAACTCAATTTGAAAAAAATATAAAAAAAAGACTGAAAAACTTTCATAGATAATTATAGAAGAGAGAGATGTACACTTCGCCACAGCTACACCGGTATTGTTGTAAGATTAAGATGGCGAGGGCAAGGGTACTGTGTAGAGGGTACTGAGAGGTGAGGGAAAAAAGCTTGGAAACCTCCCCACCCTCGAAAAAAAGGCTAGTACAAACTGTTCTAACCCCCTTCTCTCGCGTGATTGTACCCTTCGACTCCTGCTTCAAAAACGTGATTATGTTTTTTCCTTGTATTCAGGTACAAAACCGCGATGAAATACAAAACAGACATGACACTTGTTAGGGTTGTACTTTTCACAATAGACCTGCTATTTTAACAGAAACAACTTTCTTCTTAACACTAAATACTTTTTATACAAGAATTTTACCTGGTACCCGGGCTTCTTTTCAGACATCACAACTTCTTTAAACAACTTAACCGGATATATTACAAATAATGCAAGGAAATACTGGCATCAATGCGTCCCCAAGCTACACGAGGAATCTACGTTTTGCTGTGTGTGGGCACTTAAAAAGCGAAATACACTAATTTTCAAGGGCCCCTTCTGAACTTAAAACGAAATTTAAAAATAAAAAGACGGAGGTTTCTTGTAAATTTAATTCTGCACAAGTTAATCCCAATTTGTACACTCTACGACGATTATTGACGGCACAATGTAGGAAATAAAATTTTAAGATCTTAATATATTTTCACCACATTGAGCCTTACTTATTAGCCATGTGAAGTAAAAATTGGTTTCAAACTGTACAGAATTAAATGTGTAAGAGACCTGAAGTGTTAGATTTTTGTCATTTTGCTTAGAACCAATTATTTTTACATGTTAGTTGCTTCTTAACCGTTATTATTGGAACGAAGTTCCTTATGGCACGTTCTGGAGCCCGGGAGTGAATCCAAAAAAAACGACCAAAATCACCGTCACATAAATAACCGTCACAAAATCACCGTCACGAAATCTACCGATGACGATAAATTGAGTAAAAGATCACTGAGTTAGTTGAAATTTGGTACAAATGTTCATTTTACCAATGCCCAGGCTGAGTTCGTTGAAAAATGTTATCCGCCCAAGCGTTCACGCGCCACGCTCGCGTGAACGTAAGCTTCAAAAAGACGGGAAAAAATGTTATTATGGAAGCCTGTTACTTGACTTGTTTATTTTGTTATATGTCAAAATGTCACTTGTTTTTGTAAACATCGAAAATATAATCACGGTCTTATTAAAAGTAAAATTGATCTGTGCTCACGCTTATTTCAATATATTAGGTATATTATTATAATACTGCGTATTTAATGCAAGAAAAAATTCTAACTTCATCTATTTAATAAAATATTTTAACTTCATCTAGACCAAAACCTTTTTTAATTTTTTTTTTTTAGTGAAACGAACACCGACACTATTATGAAGTGATATAGATCGCTAAATTTATTAAAGTGGACCCAAACGTTTAAAGCAAAGAAAACAACGTTCTTACCGATATCTAACGTTCTAACGTATAACGATTTTTATAAAACTTTTTACACATTGTCTAAAGTACAGTTGAAACAGGCATGAAACATTTCAACCGGATTCAAGCAGAAGCTTTAGAGTAGGGAAGAGATATATTTAATAATATTTTAAATTAATAGGCCGGGTAGGTAGAAAACAGTCGTATTTCAATCCAACATTCCTTTAACAAACATACTCCTTAACTATAAACTCATCATGATCAACTTTTTTCTTATATTCAATATATATTTATGGTAAGACGCTTGCTTTAATTATACAAATAATGATTTTCTTTTAATTTTACCTTAACTCTGCTAGGTACAAACAGTTCGTTACTTTTAATTTTGTCTCTTTTCTAACTCCGCCATGTATAAGTAGTTAGCAATGTGTACGTACTTAGCAGTGTTATTTTATAATTTATATTTAATGAAAAATGTAAGGAACTTCGTTCCTACCGGGTGTCCCGCGACACCACACGTATTTTTTTCATATGGTGAAGAATCAAGTTTGCAAGTGACAAAAACTTTTATATCTTTCATATACTTTCTTTAAATCCAATCACATTTCCACTTTTTAAATGTACAGATTAGAAAGAAAGTATTCCCAGTGGACTTAAATATGCTATCACTTGAATTCTTGAGAAGAAGAACTTGGTATCATTTCCATACTTAATTTGTAAGTACAAACTTTATGAGTTTGTTTGTCAAGCCCTTCTTTTTGTTAAGTCGAAGGAATTGAAGAAATAAGATCCTAAAATCACAATGTAGAGCACATTTTTCCTTAAAACGTAAAAGAGTGTCCCTTTTATCGTTTCATTTTAATTTGATGTTTGTTATTATTATTATTGTTACTTTGTTCTTGATTCAATTGTATTTTGTTTGAAATTTTACCAGGTTCTAGAGGCGTTTCCAATAACTTTTGTTAATAGAAACGCCACAAAAAATACGCCTTACAAATTTAAAATTACAGTAAAAATATCATAACAAATCTATCTTTATATGTGTACTAAATTATGACACGTTATAGGAACAATATTCCTATAAGTTACTGTGGTTATATAAGACAAATATGGTAATTCACATTATACAAATAATCAGATTTACTATAGCGACCGTTGCTTATTAGGAAACGCTCATTCTAAGGAAAAGAAAATAATTATAAAAATAGTCTGCCAATTAGTGTGGCAGCTTCGTCGTATTCTACAACGTACTTAAATAATGTTTTATGCTTTTACAACCTTAAATTAAACTAGGCATCGCGTGGCTCTATCATTGAAGCGAGCGTATAGTGATAAATATGTATTGAATATTGAAAAAATAGATAATCATGAATCATGATGAGTTGATAGATAATGGGTATAGTAGTAGTACAGCGGCTAGTAGTAAGGGAACCACCCTACATTCTTACTATTCCTCTAACCACACTCCTTTTCAATTATTATAAAATGTATCTCTTTGCTACAAAAAAACTACTGCATGTATAAAATTGAAATTTTGCATGCCTGTTCCAATTGTGCATTAGATGGTGTATATGAAGTTTTATTAAAATCGTTACGTTAGAACGTAAGATATCGGTAAAAAGGTTGTTTTATCTATTTTAAACGTTTAGGTCCGCTTTAACAGTTTTAGCGATCTTTATTAATTCATAGCGGTGTCGCTGTTGGTTTTACTAAAAAATGTTATTTCAAAAAAATGTTCGTCTCATCGAATAAGTGATGATAGAATTTTTTCCCGTCCTGAAATTCCAATTTTAAATTTGAAGCTCACGTTTACGCGAGCATTGCGCACGAACTCTTGGACGGATCACGCTGTCCAACGAACTTAGCCTGAGTATTAGTAAAAGGAACATGTATACCAAATTTCAACTAAATCGGTCAACTTTTACTCAAGTTATCGTCGGACACGTAAACGTTACTCACAGACAGACAGACAGACAGACAGACAAGATGCATATTTCGTTGAATGTAAGAAGCTCGCTTACGCTCGCTTCAATTAAAACCTTTGTTATAAATCTGGGGCTATCTGCGGGCCACTTCCGACTAACCACCCAAATATCATTCAAATCAGAAGAGTAGTTTTGAAGATATAGGTGTAAATAAATTTATATGTTTGTGCGTATGTGGACGAGAAACAAATGAGAGCTGGAGGTTGAAACCTATATTGGACCAGGACCCACAATGGACCAGTTATGACTTACTATCCAAATTTCATTTTAATCGGACGAGTAGTTTTTAAGATATGGCAGTTCGCAATAATTGAGTGACAGACACGGAACTACAAATGTTCCCTGATGTCAGAAACAGATTTGTGTCATGGAATTATTTAAATCGGAGATATAACAATAATTATTCGTTCTTCAGAACAATCTCATATAGCTTCCGTTACCTTCGGCAAGCTTGGAAGCAATAAATTGTTTACATTTTTGTAACATTTATATATTGTAATTATGTTACAATAAAAAATGATTATTATTAAAATCAATTTGTGAAAAAGTTATTTTTAGGAAAATAACTAACTTTCAATTAATGTCTAATTTCACTGTCATTATTTTTACTGCAATAAGTTAGTCTAAAACTTATATCAATACAAGCTTTCTAATGCTATTTCTGTTTCTAAAAAGAGGCCTCAGATTCAAATCCATCAGGACTTTACTTTTAATATGCTTTTATAAACAGCCAGCCCTATTTATGCTATAAAACAGAACTTATAACGGGGCCCTTACACTCTTAAACATGTTTGTCAATCCTTTAAATTCGCTAAAACCGAAACATAAAGATATCAAAAATCCTCCGATTTTTAGCACACTAACACCCCCCCCCCCCCCAAAAAAAACAAAACAACATGTTGTTGGTCTCTATAACTGCGTACGTTTTACCTTATTATTCTTACTTTTCCTCAACTATGGTGGGAAAAGTATTATTTTAAATAAAGTGTTGCTTAAATTAAAGTATTATTTTAAATTATAAGTGTGTGCAAAAAAGGCATCCTATACTTATGTCAGTAAAAGGTAATAAATTCAATGCAGTATTACAGATTGCTTGGTTCTCATGGTGTCTCAGGTGTAAGCAGTGTAAACTACGTTACTAAAAGTGAAAGTTAATATGTCTTAAGTTAATATCTAAAACCCTCTTTAACTATTTTAAGAGATATTTTTGGAATTATTTTTACATTTCTTTGAAATAAAAAATAATATAATCCTTCTTTTCTGTAGTGTATTTATAAAAAAAAGGGAAAAGAAATTTAGAATTATTCCCCTAGTGCCCTAGATTAAACTTTTACTACTAAAGCAAGGATTAAGTCAAGGGTTTGTCTCCCCTGGGTACAGTAGATTTGGTTTTACCCTTACAGGTAAAACGTTGATTTCTTCACTCATGAAGATCTTTGAAAAACACATCAGGTCTAAAGTAATAAGTATACCATTATGAATTACTTAAAAAATATTTAACGGAAATTTACAATAATAATTATTATGAAACCTTACAAAAAAAATAAAAATAATAATAATAATGAGTCCTGTAAAGGGAGAAAATTGGTTATTGATTGTAGGTGTCTTACATGGAGAAAACCCAAAATGGTTGAAATTTGAAATAATGGATAATAAGATTGAGAAAAATTTTGAAGTTAACACACTGGCTGAGCTTACAAAATTACAGGAGGGAGAAGGATTATTCAGTTTCTAAACATGAAATATTTCCCTACCAGATACGAGCAATCTTGAAAAGCCTGAAAGAAATAGAAAAAGAAGTGACGGGATGAGTTTTTTACATTACATCCGGGCGTCCTAAGCTTTCCCGTGATTTGCCAGGGCAATATTTCATGCTACATCACTGAATAATACTTCTCCCTTCTGGTAAATTTGCAAATCAATACCTTACGGGCTAATTAATATTCAAGAACAGCAATTTTACAAACTCGTATTGCTCTTACCACGGACATACTGATTTTTCACTATTTCTAGTCAACCTGGCTTTACCAAATTGCAGGGAAACTTGCTGTTTGTACTACCATACCAGACTTGTGCTTATAAGTACCGACATATTTCTTATAAGTACCACCAGAGTTCATGTCTCCAGGCTTTTTAGGAAAGCAATTCTCCAAATTGTAATTAAACCGGCCGGAAGGTTGAAATATTACCAATCTCATGCTATTTTTTTAAAAAATCCTTGATTTATGAACTAATTCGAGGCTTTTTGAAAATGCCATTCCATTACGTGCTCTCTCCAAAAAAAAATTTCTCTCAGTGTATTATTATGATAATTATTTCGGCGATGGTATCTAATGATTTAGATATGTTGATAATATGTTACGGTCCTGTCTGAAGTAGAGTAAGGTCATCTTACATTTTAGTATAACGTATTTTTTTTTTTTTTAAATTTATGTTTCCTTGTCAGAAATTTGTTAAGTATTCTCTTTTCCACTATGCATTCGTCATTTAATGGAATGCACCCTTAAATATTAACTAATACTATTATAAAATATATGCAGTATAAATTTAATTAATTATTCTGTTTTTGTTTTTTTAATATCTATATATGTATATGAAATCTAAATACCACTTATGACTCCTCTATTTTTAAAACCGCAAGACCTAGGACCATGACATTTTGTTGGTATGTCCCTCTTAGCTCAAGATCCGCCATCTTGAGTCAAAGATGGAGGCATTTATATTTGAAATTCGGTATGACGATATCTCGAGAACCAAGTGCACCAGAACCTTGAAATTTCGTAGGGTTGGTTCCTCTAACCCCTATTTATAGGCCTAAGTCGCTAAAATAATTATTTGTACTATTCGCCATATTAATGGCCAAGTCTCTTCTCTAACATAATTATCACCATATTTGTTTGAAATGCTAAAATAAAACCATTGTACTTGGTATGATAATTTCTAAAATAATATTGATGTCTGCTAAGAAGGGATTTCCTGATATTTGATCCCTTATTGGGGAAATAGGGGCAAAGTAAAAAATCCCGTCAAGTACTTGCCAGCAAGTTACTAAAACGGTTTCTTCGGTCATAAGAATTCATAAGTACATTATTATTATTTATTTTTATTTTTTTACAAAAATATTATAAAAAGTTACAATTTTATTAAATTGCTAAATGATTGAAAACTATATATAGGTATATATTTTCTTGGGGTGTGGTTAGGGTTACAATGAATAAACTTCTCCTTTTCTTAAAAAACAGCTATATTTCGCCCTAACTAAGGGCTTCCTCAGGCTGGTAATATTCCTAGGACATAATCTCTAGCAGTTTAAAACTTTGTCACAATAAAAAAGAAAATGTTTATTATGAAACACATAATATTAAAAAGAATGAATCCTCCCTGTGAAACTCCTAGGGAGAGACTTACCAGGGAGTACTTAACTACAATTTTAAGAAACAAGGTGTGCATATATTATCCTTTACTATCTTCGGTATGTACTTATTTGGTTCTTTTAGGGGTAAAATTGCCGCTATTTTGGAAACACGATATATTGTTGGGAACCAAATTTCAATACCTTTAAAATGGTACCCAACTTCGAATTTTCAAATCACAAAAATTTTGGGGTTCCCGAGTTACGGCCCCCTAAAATTTTTAAAATTTGACTTTTTTTATATCAACTCCCGGAAATATCATTGGATCACAGAAATGCATATTTTAGTATTTTGCCTTATTTTTAGGACTTGTCCTAATATGGTCGCGTGGGGGGGACTTATTTTTGCGTTTTGTTTTAATTATTTGGGGGGTAAAATGGCCGCCATTTTGGAAACACGATATATTTCGTGAACCAAATTTCAGTACCTTTAAAATGATACCCACCTTCGAATTTTCAAATAAAGAAAAATGTAGGGGCTCCTGAGTTACGGCCCCATAAAATGTTTAAAATTTGACTTTTTATATCTAATCCCGGAGATATCATTGGACCACTGAGATATATATTTATGTATTTTTGCCTTTTTTTAGGCCCCATCCTAATGGGGTAGTGCAGGGGGGGGGGGGACATTTTGGGGTTGTTTTAATTTTTTGGGGGGTAAAATGGCTGCAATTTTGGGAACGCGATGTATATTTGTAATCTACATTTCAATACCTTTGAAATGATACCTAACTTGAAAATTTCAAAAAAATATAAAATATTGCGTTTATTCGCAATTGATTGCAGGTCGCAGAAATTTGGAGTGTTTATGTCCGCAATAGTTTTTCTGTTTTTGGGCAAAAAAGTTTAACTTATATACCAAATTTTAAGTCTATTGCTTCAGTAGATCGGGAGATATACTCCAAGATGCGACTACCAAAAGCATAAGGGTATCTAGGACGACCTCGAAACCCTAAAAAGAGGGGAAACTGAGCCTGAGACTGATCTTCTGAAGTGAGAAAGTTAATACTTGGGAAAATGCTTCTCTTTAGGGTGTAAAATCTCTCGCAGTAGTACACTTATTTTAATGCTTCTTGATGGCAGTTTACAAACCCATCAAATTAAAAAATATACTAAAAATAACACTCCATATAGTCAAACGCAAGGAATCCAGTTAGTATATCTATATTAATAAAGCTAACTAACCACTAACTCATTCATCACAGTATCTATAGAGTGGCACAATGGCAACAGATTAAGAATGAAATTTTAAATGGAGGTTCCTACCCCCCCCCCCTTGGTGCACGCTAAGTAATCTTGACAAGATACCTCATCTTGATTCAAGATGACTACTATATTTATCACTACTTTTTTGCTACGATCAAATAAAATTATTGTATTTGGTATGATAATTTATAAAATAGTATTGATTTCTGCCTTATTTTTACCTCTTAAGGGAGGAAATAGGAACAAAGTAAAAAAAGGGGAATTGAGCCCAGACTGATTTTCCACAATTAGGAACACAACGGGAAAGGGCTTTTTTTGGGATGAAAGCGTATTAATAAAATATAATCCCAATTTCAACCCAGGGATGCTACAAGACACCGGGGGGGGGGGGGGGGGGGGGGAGATAAAAAAAAGGCAAATACCTCGGCATTTCCCGGAAAGTCCTTATTTAAAAATTGACTTTCCACTAGTCGGAATCAATTACGATTTAGGGATTTTAGCAAACTATATTATTAGTTCCTCATAGAGGGATTTAGGAAACTGTGGCATATACTTACCTATATATTCTTACTAAAGTAGTTTTATATTTCTTTATAGTAGTTTATAAATCCCTAAAATTAATCATTTTTTGGCGCAATAAAAAAAAAAGTTTATTTATGTTTTAATAGCCTTCACCTCGCGGGGCTCATGCTAGGTATTAGTGGCTATGCTGCCTATTATCTTGATGGCTTATAAATTAAATGAAATGCCTAGATAGTTTTGTTTCCAAGTCTTCTAGGAATTGAATCAGGACTATATTCATCATTCATTCCATTACTAAGAATATAATACTCTCCAAGTCGTAGTTTGGAGTCTATTTATATATTATATAAAAAAATATCCAATCAAAACTAAGTAATATATAATAAATAACAATGCTAAAAAATCGGTCCGAGACAACTCAGACAAACTTTCTCATATACGAGTTTATAATTATTTAACCCAGTATTTTCCATTTATTAGTTTTCAAATGTACATTTAAATATTATTGAACATTTCATCAAAATGTATCATAAAAATAACCTCCTGGGCGGGGAATCGAACCCGGGCTTTCTCCGTCCGCGTTTTAAGCTAATTTCTCAGGAACTAGATTTTTCCCGGGAAAACGGCTTATATCGTTGGACTCGTATTGAAATGGACTATATTTTAGAATTTTTTAATCAAAATCGTCGGAACCGTTTTCGAGAAATAATTTTTTTTCATGTTTTTTCAGAGTTTTTGGGGGGTAGCGCCCCCAAATTTAGAGCTAAAATTCATTTCTCGATTTCGCCTAGGGGTATGATTTTTCTGAACATGTATGCCAAATATCGTCAAAATCGGCCCAGTAGTTTAGGCTCCAGGCGTCTGCACAGACGACAGACGACAGACAGACAGACATTTTTTAAAAACCACTTTTTTGGACTCAGGGGACCTCAAAACGTGTAAATCCATCAAAATCTCAAAATCGAATTTTTGCGCCATCACAATACTTTCTCTTTATACGAGAAAGTAAAAATATATAATAAATGAGAAAATAAACGTACATATAGTCAAAACCAATTAATCTTGGAAGTCATTGAACCATCATCAACCATTGGTGCATTAATTTAATTTCCAGTCTCTCCTCTTAATATGGCAGTTGCACCAGTAAATATTTAATATCTCTAGTTCTAGGAAAAATTAATAAAATAATATTTACTCGATTTAAAGAGCATTAGTGTGATGTTTAAACACCCTACTCGGAAATTATATTGGTCAACAATTGCGGACGCCATAAGAGCTCAAAATCAAAAATTCACAAAAAAAGATATCGAATTTAGCTCTATTAAAGGCAGAACCACTGAGTGTTCGACAAAAAGTCAGGATATTTTAAAATCAGTTATCGCTGGGAAAAATCTGCTTTCCGATACGACTTACCGTTTAGCCGTAATATTCTTCCAAGAAAACTTTTAAGTTGCGTCCGCCTTTAAAGTACGTGGGGGTGAAAAAACTTATCAGATTTTTCAGTCAGTTTGGGCCAATTTTCAACCTAACGCAAAAAACCGCGAGTATCTAGGGTGGTCTAGAAGTACCCAAACATTTTGAGTAGTGAGTCAGTGGGTTTTGTCACTTAATATACAGGGTGGTCCAAAAGTCTCCCCTCCCCCTTAACTGTTGGACGGTTTGAGATAAATTTGAAACTTAGGGGATCTCTACCATGCAAAGGGAAGTTTGTTTTCATGCAATCATCCACTAGGGGCAACCACCCACTTTGCCCCCAGGTCACCCAACTTCAAAATTTCAAATTGGAGTGTATATTTTTGATAGCATATTTGGATTTTACAGTGAAAAATAATAAACTTTTACTTGAAATTTTTTTTTCTGTCTCCAATATTTTGCCCCCTATTTAGGTGGGCAAAGATATTAAATTAACCCTTCCGATATACGTTGTAAAATCTAAACGGTTAGAGATAAATTAATGAAACTTAGGGGTCCCGTACCATGTCAAGGGAAGTTTGTTTTCATGCAATCGCGCAGTAGGGACAACCTCTCATTTTGCCCCCAGACAACCTAACTTCAAAATTTTAACCTGGAATGTATATTTTTGATGCAGATTTAGATCCTACGGCAAAAAATAAAAATATTTTACTTCAAACTTTTTTTTCTATCTCCAATATTTTGCCCTCTATAGGAGGGCAAAGGTATAAAAATGGTAGATATCAGCGCCTGGGGGCAAAATGGTGGTTGCCCCTAGCATGCGAGTGGATGATTACACACTTCCCTTTACATGGTACTGATCCCCCAAGTTCCATTACTTTATTTCAAACCGTTTAGATTTTATAACGATTTAAGTGCTATTTTTTACTATTTTGGAAGGATTATTTTGCAATCTTTGCAAAATATTGGAGATAGAAAAAAGTTTCAAGTAAAAGTTTACTATTTTTTACTGTAGAATCCGAATATGCTTTCAAAAATATACACTCCAATTTGAAATTTTGAAGTTGGGTGGCCTGGGGGCAAAGTGGGTGGTTGCTCCTAGTGCTCGATTGCATGAAAACAAACTTCCCTTTGCATGGTAGAGATCCCCCAAGTTTCATTACTTTATTTCAAACCGTTTAGATTTTATAACGATTTAAGTGCTATTTTTTACTATTTTGGAAGGATTATTTTGCAATCTTTGCAAAATATTGGAGATAGAAAAAAGTTTCAAGTAAAAGTTTACTATATTTTACTGTAGAATTCGAATATGCTCTCAAAAATATACACTCTAATTTGAAATTTTGAAGTTAGGTGGCCTGGGGGCAAAGTGGGTGGTTGCTCCTAGTGCTCGATTGCATGAAAACAAACTTCCCTTTGCATGGTAGAGATCCCCCCAAGTTTCATTAATTTATCTCAAACCGTTCAAAAGATAAGAGGGGGGGGGGGACTTTTTGACCACCCTGTATTCTTAGTTAACCTAATTTGTTTTAGTTTTTTTTTTTTTTTTTTTATAAAATTGTTGTAATAACTTTGGTTCTACTTAATATTTTTGCTCACCTCTGAAAAAAATAAAAAAAAAATTTCGTTCAGCCAGTTTTGCGCCTGTAAAGTCGGATTGGTTGCGACAGACACAATACATGCATACCTTCATACACACATAAATACATACACGAAAAAGTTAAGGCCAGATTCGGTTTTCGGAATGTAGAAAATAAAAGAGTAAACAAAAAATGTTCAATTCTGACTAATATACTATACATACAAAACTTTAATTTTATATATATAAATATACCAAATAGTGTAGATCGTATAAGCATGAAAGTACCACCTGGTTACTCCTGCACAATATATGTACTATTAAAGACAATAACTTTAATGAAAAAACCTTAAAATTATTGCAAGATATAACGCAATAAAGAATATAATATAAAAACATCGAGAAAAATATGTTATATTGGCATAAAGCCAGCAGATGCCAAGATATAATGTTGTCTAAAAGAAAGGGGTAACAAACTCTCAGTTAGATTAATATTTATGTTTACGAGTTAAGATACGTTTCTGTAAATAAAAACAATGAAATTACATCATATAAAATAAAAAAATAATTACGATGCTAAAACTTTACTAGTTGCGATAGGGAATTTTTTAATTTTTATGATTTTTTTTTTTTCTCAGAGCTTAAAAACACAAAATCATACAAAAAATGTAAGTTACGAGGTTTGTCCCTGACAAAAATTAAAAAAAAAAATAAATAAATAAAAAATAATAATTTAAAATTTATTAAAAATTTTTTTTTTTAATTTTATTTCTTTTATAATTGTTATTATAAAGCGTGAAAAAAAGTTGGTGAACAAACAAATTTTATTTCAAATCATACGATGAAAATGCATTGTTACGGCTCATCATGATAAAACAAAAAAACAAAAATAAATAAGATAAAAATAAAGAAAGGCGTATAAATGACAAAAAGCAGTTTGCCCCATGTTGGACGGGACAGCGGACATTTTGAGTGCACTTCTTATCATTGGCTGGAATTATCTTTTGTGTATTAAGGCAAAAGATATCGGCTTATCTGCTTATCAAATGGGTGTGTATACTAAAGAGTATTCTGTGAACATTAGCCAAGGCTTTTGAAGATGGGATTTAAAATTAATAAACTTGAAAAATAATATCTTTATAAGTAATATACGTATAAAAATAACATCTATAAATATCTCTGAGTATATGATGTACAAATATCATAGGTATATCTAATTAGATTTATTTAAATGTCAATAAATAAGGTAAACAATTATTGAAACGTTACAAAAATTAACAATTTATCAACGTAAAAGGCACGCAGTATGTTATGTATAGGTCAAATGTACATTACTGAATAATATTTTTAAAAACTCTTGAAGAGTGAAGCCATAAATAGAAAAATCTAGCACTTATAATTAGTATACAAAGTTGTGGATAACATGGCCTAGCTTTGTATGTTCGTAATCGCTCGCTTGTACACAAGTTTAAGAAACAAGATCATCCTATTTGTTTGCAAAATATCGGGACAACTTAAACAATAACTTATGTCACACGCTCTTACTTGTCAAATCTAATTTATTTGTTGGTTAATTTGCTACTGTTCAATAAATAATTGGTTAAAATACTTAAAAATTGTAGAAATACTAACAAAATGTATTAGTAATAATGATTTAAAAAATGATCACCTTCAAAATAATTTCTTTGTATTAAAATATTTTTTACTAATTAATATTCTTTGGGTCGGTTTCAGAAAGCAGGGTTTAACTAGTCCGCGACTAGCGTTAGTCGAGGACTTACTAACTCTGGGGTTAAATATTGGATTTCAGAGAAAAGGTTTAACTCAAGGATTAGCTTAGTCTTGGACTAAAGTTAGTCCAGGTTTTTTTAAAACATACTGTTGAGAATCTCCGCAGCGCCACCGTCAGATCTTATTTATTTGTTTACTTTTTTCATTTGTGACATGTTGACGTTCGAGTCTGATATTTCTCTGTGTTTTAAATTGGTTTATTACTTACATTAAAGAGACGTTTTCCCCATTTTTGATTTGATATTGAATCTTGTAATTATTCTGAACACATTTTTTTTTTTTTTTTTATTTATTTATTAGATAACTGCAACTACATAATTTTACATGTTATAAGCAATTTTGATGAAAGTTTTTACAATGACTTGAGAGACTTGAAGTGAGGAACTGTCCATTAACAGTACTCACAGATACTAGCTTGAATTAATACAATTGATACAACATAATATTTAGACTTTACACGTTAAGCATTGTTCAATAGATCACGTGGCCACTGCCTCTTTAGACGTCGAGGAGGATTTCCAGGAATGAATGGTAATGACAGGTTGTGAATTAAAGGATTGGAATGTTGGGATATGGAGTCATGGAAGGATTTATACCGGGATATGGCTAGGTCATGGACGAAGGGGACTTTAAGGTCGTTGTGAAGGGTGAAGTTAGAAACATAGAAAGATTTTAATTAAATATAGATGGTGGGTTATACTTAGCCCATTGTTGATCCCATACAAGTTTCAACCTTCTGCGCCCATTATTTTATCCTCCACATGCGCACAAACATACATTTATTTAGACCTATATCTTCAAAAGTACTCAACTGATTATTATGAAATTTGGATGGTTTGTCGAAAGTAGTCCGCAGATATCCCCAAATTAATTTCAAACTTATATGGGATCAACAATGGGCTAAGTATAACCTACCATCCAAATTTCATTAAAATCGGACGTGTAGTTTTTTAGGTATCTTGGTTCGCAAAAATACGTTTTATCTCTATCCAACTACAATATCTCGAAAACGGTATGTCTCACTTCAAACATGCATAGGACCTTTTTTGTGCAGAATTATGTGAGGAATAATTTTGGTAATATCAGTTCCCTTCAAAAAATATACCGTTTTGCGTAAAAAGTGAAAAATAAGTAAATTTTGGACTTTAAGGAGGGGGAGGGGGGGGACGCGCCCCCTCAAGAGGGGGGAACTTTACTGTTTCTTACTACTACACCCCTTAAAAGTGTTTTCACAAAGTTTCAAATCTTTATAAATTATTTCCCCCCTTTATAAAATTATTTCCCTCCTTTATAAAAATTAGTAGGCCTAATTATTTTTTTATAACCCGTTTTTGTGCAATCTGCAAACATACATGAACATAATTGTAAAGGTACCAGTTTGCATGTGCAATACTACTTTTTAAAGTGTAAAATCAATTTGTTTTTAATAAATGAACACGTGGATTAAAATAGTCATAACTTTTATTACCAAAAAGAAAATACACGAAATAGATACTTAGATATGAAAATGAAGAAATATGACTTTTGGATTTGTCTGCTGTTCGGTATGAAATAAAATTACCATTTTGAAAATAAGTAAAAAGTCAACTTTTTGATGTAACGAATTGCAGTAAGTGAATAAATAGCCTATTAATATAATAATTTTCTATACTTTTCTTGAAAACTTTAAGTTAACGCAACTAAATGGAAACTAAAACTAAAATGGAAAAAAATATTTTGGTTTCCATGGCGTATTCTCACTCGGGAAAAATTATATTATCGTTTTGATAATATTACTTATAGCTTCAGCTACTTTATACTTTATGCACATAATGACATATACTTAACTCTGATACATAGCACAAATCTGCTGTCTCTTTATGAAAGGTGCCGTCGGCAAAAATTTCAAGGCTATTAACACCTGAGTTTGAACCGGCACCGGACTTCCGACCAATGACTGCTTGTTAAGGGCAGGTGCTAATATTTGAATTAGTCCTCTTACGCATGTTTTAAAAAACCTTTATCTGTCTTCAAATTCGTTATTTTTAAGTTGGATGAAAGGGTTAAAATTACTTAATAAATGATTTCTTCTGTTTAATATGTCTTCATTATCGTCTAAATCTAAATATTCAATATAATCCATTTTTAAAAATCAAATTATTTAGTTATTATTATTATTATTGTTTTATTTTCTGATAAACTTAAAAAAACGAAATAAAGAAAAATAATCACATAAATACGCTTCTTCTTTTATACTAGATATCGTACAATTATATTCTATAGTAGTACATATATTATAAATTGATATAAATAATACGATAAAAACAAAAAAAAAATTGTGTAAACCCAGGTTAATTAATTTTATAATAAAAAGGTACTTATATAACGCGTATTTAATTTTCAAAGAAATAATAAAGTTGGCAAATAATGCTGTATTAAATAAATTTATGATTCATTCTTTATTTAATCCAAAACTTAAACCTGCCCTCTACCAGGTTTTAGTTTTGGATTAAATTTAACACCTAACGCAGGATTTAGTCAAGAACTTTAGTCCTAGTTTAAATTTTAGTCTAGAACTAGCTTAAACCTCGTCTTTTAAACCCAAATATCTTAGTCCAGTTCTAAATATGGAGTTTAATCTCGCGTTAATCCTTTTCTCTGAAGCCGGACTAGGTTAAGTGCTTAGTCCTAGTTTAAAACAGATTTAAACCTTGTCTTAGAAATCGGATTTTCTTAGTCCTGGACTAAATCACTGATTTAGTCCAGGACTAGCGTTAAACCTCCTTTCTGAAACCGACCCTTTGTATATATAATATATACTTTTTTTATTTCGAAGTTGCACATCATAGGAAGGTGAAACAGGGTCTTCTTACCAAGAGACTGTACCTTAAATTTACATTTCAGAAAATTATAATTGGTTTCATTAGATTTCTTCTCTCGAAAAATTCGATTAAAGTCTGCTATAGCTTATCTAATATAAAATGATACAGGCAGGAAATGGGAAAGGGATCTTTACACAGAGTACCCACTATTATTATTTAGGTATATTAAATACATATTTACCATACACAGGAGCTAGGAAGTTACACTGAATATTCTTTCCCCCCACTTTAAATATGACACCCATTATAGCAGAGGTTAAGTAGAAACATGCAAATATATAACACTAAAAATCTTCCCTCCACAAGGCCAGAATACACAACCACATCTTAGAAAAAATACCGTCACAGATAATTTACTTTAATTTAGAGTTTAACAGTACCTTAATTAAAGAAAATACGTTACACATCATTTTTTTCCTTTTCAATGTAAGCAAACAATTGCTTTTATTCCACGTGGGGGGGGGGGGGGGGGGATATTATCATATATCGTGAATATTATCATTTAAATAATTGAGTAGTATTCCAACCTCGGCGTCGACTCACCTCGAAATGATTTGTTATTGCTAAACTAAGGCAACCACATTTATTCCAATAAAAATAAATGTTTGTTTTGATTTTGGTCTTCAAATAGATATAATAATTTATCTTAATTAATTTACTCAATTTTACTTTTTTTCTAAATATAAAATTAATCCGTTGTTACGGGCTTAACGACTCGTTATATAATAATATTTTAGAGTTGAGTTTTTGTTACAATGTCATTAAGAGATGCAACAAATTACTAATTGTTTTCCTTTCTTTCGGCCTTTGTATTAGTGTGGCATAATATAGTGCGATATCTAATTATCATCTAAAAGAGAAAAATAAATAAAGGTATTTTTAAATCCTTTATATTAACTTCACTTTTGTGCCTGGTTGGCTGCCTAGATGTCAAAATCTTTGGAAGGCTAGTTAACCTCTTCCAGTCATCCAATCGAGCTAAAACTTGGCGTATAGACTCTCTACCAATACAAAACCATTTTTACAAATTAATTAATTAATTTAATTTAATTAATTATTTTTTTAAATTTAATTAATTATCTTTTTTAAAAAAATGAATGAATGAATTAATTTTAAATTTAATTAATTATCTTTTTAAAAAATGATTGAATTAATTAAATTTTAAAAAATTAAGTAATAAAAATTAATTAATTAACGACGATATTTTACCCACTTAAGCCTATAAAAACTAAATAAAATAATTTAATCAAAATAATAGGTATAATACCTATATATACTCCTTACTCAAGGAACTATATGATTATATTGTGTATTGTTTGTTATGTTGTTATCGTCTGATTTGGTTTAAACGTGTTTTTACGTCCCGTTTCTTCTCACCAATCTGACAAAGAATAATTTATTTTATTTGAGGTCCAAGTATCGATTGCATTCCACACATGCTACTTGACCTATTTTTAATAATTAATCAGAGAAAGTACATGTTAAATTAAATTATAAAATTTGCACTAAACATTTCAGAACTAGATAAACAATAATTATATTTACTTGACAGGAAAGATGTTCAAGTAATTAGTTAATAATACTCACAATCGAGCAAATGAATTATTAATTACACGACTTAATGTTTAAATTTTAACACTTTCAACAATACAACATTAGATTTTAATTTATTTATACGATAGATCATAACTTTAATTTTCAATTGTATGCCAGTAATGTAAAAATCAGTGTAATTAGAGTGCTAATTAAAAATAGGGACATCTAATATCCATCTAAAAATTTATGTTTCATTTTGCTGTAGCTAATTACAGCTACGACAAGTATAATTTTGAGAACGAATCTAGAAAATGATTAGGGAATCCCCCTAATTGAAAAGAACTATTATAAAATTTAAAAAATAATAACTCTTGGAAAATATAGAAAATTATGTATATATAAATTTATAAAATTTCTTAGACATGGGAGATGGAGATCATTATAAATTAAATACAGTAACTTTAAAGGATGAACATTTATAAATGAAAATACATAATATACAAGGTTTAGGTCAAAGCTGACTATGTCCTGGGAACTGGGGCGACCTATACTTTTACACACCGCGAGAAAAAATAACAATACTCTTATCTCAACATACCATCTCTCTAGGACAGTTCTATTACAACAAATTAAACAGAAACTATTAAATTGTTACTCCCCCACAGATGTCAATTAAAGCTTTGTTAAGATACCAAGTAAATAAAAGTCAACTAACTAAATATTACGAATTTGAATAGTGTAATAACAAGGTTAATATCAAGAAATATACGTGGCTTCTACAGAGAAAATACAAGATAGACTTCGTAGCAGTAGCGCACCCAGGATTTTTTTTTGGGAGGGGCACAGATTAAAAAAAAGGGAGGGGGGGGGAGAGGATGTAATGTGGGCTTAGCATAATCACAGACAATTAAGAAATCTGGTTTTCTTCGTTCTTAAATTACTTCATATCAAGGGCAGATCCAGCCAATTTTTAAGGGGGGCTGGGCTCTCTTTTAGGGGGGTCCGGGGGCTCTCCCCCGGGAAAATTTTTATAGTTTACGTTACTTGAAAACGTCTTTTTAGCTTATTCCATGAGCATCTAAAATGTTATTTTATACAAATAAATTCAAGATTTTTATGAACGTGACATTGTTAAAATACTACTTCTACTTGCAGTATTTTCAAACAACTGTGTAAAGTAGAAGTCATCCAAAAAAAGACTTTACATTGTCACTTTGTGTTTAATTAAAATAAATGTATTACCGTTCTAAAAACCTACATTAGACATGAAGACCGGGGTATTTTATTTAAAAAAAATGATATACGAATAATATTATATCATTAAAAGTTGTACATTATATAATAGATTAACGTTTTATTTTAGCAGCCAGAAAAATAAATTGGTACATTTTAAAAATATTTTAGTTATGTGAATTTACAAAAAACAATTCTTGTAAATAAGTACGCCAAATATTTTGAGTTCAACAGAAATTAGCTGATAGTATTAGGTTAAAAATAAAAAAAAATAGTAGGGTATCTAACAGTCCAGTCAATAAATACAAAAATAGTCTTCCTTGCCTTAGATCGGGTATCTGCAATTTTTAAAATCTTATTCTACAATTGAACCCGTTTCTAAATTAATTAATATTAATTATTCGATAATTAAAACCTATTAAAATTACTACTACTAACTATTCTTTTTAAACGCCAAAAAAACATTTCAATATGTCAGGCAAAACTAGGTATGTAATTACTTATTATATTTACTTTACCATGTGCTGCGGAATTGCATACTTAAATGTTAGTTCTTGGGCTTTGGGGGGGGGGGGGCGCACGTCTTTTTAAACACCAAAAAAAATATGTCGGGCAAAACTAGGTATATAATTACTTATTTTTTTGACTATCACAGCACTATTACTTTAAAACTTGCTGCGGTATTGCATACTTAAATTTCAGGTCATTGGCTTTGGGGGGGGGGGCACGTGCCCCCCGTGCCCCCCCCTGGGTGCGCCACTGCTTCGTAGTGTAGTGCACTTAAGTCATAAGTGAACTATGAGTATTTGTACTAGTAATGAAGATAACTAACTAATAAGGTACTTTGAGATAGGATTGTATTGAAGTACACCTGTGACCTTTGTTCACGAACAAAGGCAGGTTTAGCAGTAATGTAATCAAGAATATATATAGCACTGAGATATGTTAGGGGACTAATAACAGCTTGCATAATCCTATTATAACATTATAATATAATCTAATACTGTCCAACGAGACACATATAGGAAAACATCCAATATGGATAAGTACATAAATATTTATTTTATTAATTAATTTAATTTATTACAAATTATTCTTTAGCTATAAATACATTATCCTACTCTAATATATGTACCTATATATATTTTAAATTTGAAGCAACTAAACTAATATTTTGAGTAAGTAGTGGTATCTTACACCCTAAATTTATAAATATATCACTACATCAAGGTCTAATATCTGGGTGGCCTCTCATTTAGAGAAGTTTTTGACTGACTAACCTACCAAGTGACAAGACTAATTTTTATTTAGGATCATAAAAAATACATTTTTCCTCAAAATGAGCAGAAGATGTCCGCTCTCCACCCATATTTTTTCTTACAGCTTTTGGGTAAGCTATATCCTGCGGACGAACTTTGCTGAATATATATTCTTGGGAAACACAAAATTGCACGCTATCTCTTGGACTATTGGTATAACTTTTCTGAAATGTGGTAATTTCTTTTATGCAGTACCCCATCCAGTTGATATATAAATAATATTAATGATGTGGTGTTTGGGGAAAGGGTTAAATAAGTGCACGGGCCTTATTCGAATGTATTTGACAATGGGATATCATCTCTCTATCTATGTATAAATCATACAAATGCACAGTTTGACAAAGGGATATAATCACTCAACAGTACAACTCAAACAAAATTGTTCCGCCAAGCGATTCTCCACCGTTCTTCAGTTTAGCCCGTAATGGGCGAGCCTAACCTCCCATCAGTTGCCGCAATTCTTGGATTTAGGTAATTACCTGGTTTTCCATTTGCTCAGAGGATTAAAAAAGTCTGGACCTGTTTCTATGCTTTGTTGGACCTTTATTCTGTTAATTTTACTGGTGATCGTTTTGATAATGCCGATAGGACGATTTTGATCAAATTTGGCATACGCGGGTTCAGAAAAATTATACATTGAGTCGAAATCAAGAAATGAATATTTGCTCTAAATTTTCAAAACCTGTAAAAAAATTATATCTTAAAAGGGTACCGAAAAAAAAATCTAAATGGTTGTCCATGAAAATACGTAGCTAATCATATACTTTTTACCGAGAAAAAGATAGTTCCTGAGAAAATAGTTATAAACGCGAAGGGTAAGATATTGGATTCGATTCCTCGTCGTGGAGGAGTTATTTTTATATCAAATTTTTATGAAATGTTCCTTACGTAACTCGAAACAACATGGACCTAGTAATTATTTACTCATATATGAGAAAGTTTATATTACGAGTTGCGTCGAACGGATCTTTTGTTTGTTGTTCTTAAAGTAATGTATTTTTCCTTCTTGTAATCATTTGCTAACGCTCCAACCAATGTTTTTCCCTTGTATCGCGTTTATCGTAAAGTTACTCAGCTTTTTAGTATATTTTTTTAGTGGATAGTTTAAAATATTTTCAGTGCCTTCTCTTAACCTTCTTTAAACAGAAATATGAACTCAATGAATATACATACTTAATTGCATAATTAATAGAATCAGTGTATATCATGTATATGCTGTCATTATTGCACGAACGGCGTTCGTGCTTGTGTTTTTTTAAAGTTAAGAGAAAAATAATTTTATCTCAAAAATAGATCCCATCTCTAAATACAACTGCGTGTTATGAAAACGCTAGCCAAGTTTCTGCTGTAAAGTTATGAAATCAATATTGTCACTAAATTTATGCATAAAATCTTTATTCTTGTCGGTATAGGGGGTTTAATGTTTTTGTAATAATATTATCCTCGTACCTTGAGCATTGATAAAATCGTCGAGGGTTGTAATAACTTTTTTAATTTGAGGAATCGAGCGACTGAAAATGTAAAATATCTTCATTCGGCTTTCGTAGAGTCTGTTAAAACCACCATTTTATGTGGTACTAAAGCCAAGTCTTATTAAAAGTATTTTTTTTCTCTATATTTATTAATTAAATATGATTTTATTAATAAAAATATAGGGAAAAAAGCAGATAAAATTTCCTTTTTTATCCGTTTTTCCGAACAATAAATTATTTTTCATCAGCTTGTGCATAATTATTTAAATTCTAAGTAAGGTTTGTTATTAATTTGTTTAAAAAAATTAAATTTATTTATCTATACCCTTGATTATTATTTATAATAAACAAAAAAAAATTTTTCATATAAGTAATAATAGTTTATTATGTATTTGAACCAGTTTTTTAGGTGAGATTAATATAAATTTAAATTAATACACCGCTCAATGTATATAACTATTTTGAAATGATTTGAGAGTAAAGTTAAATATATTTTAAGAAGTAAAAGTAATCTTGATTTAAAACTGAACTATCATTTGCTTCTGGTGTTACACTTAAAATAAAGCTCAAAAAAAAAAAAAAAAATGTGGAGGTATTTTATTATAATATTTTATAATTAGCAATTTCGCTACTAATATAATCATTTTATTGATTTGAATTAAGTTTGCATGTCTGAGAGTTCTTAGGAAAATATACTCTACCTGCATTGCCCTTCCATGTATTGCATTCTATGGTGTAACATTGTTTTGTGTTCTTCAAAAGTTGAGATTTTTTCGATTGATTGTTACACATTATAGTAGTGACGTTTCAATTATGTTCGAAACTACATTTCTTTAAGTTTATTGTGTACTGGCCATCACGTAATATCTTTTGGTGTTTTCCCGTTGCCCGTTGAAATAATATAACTTAGTGATGCATGCCAGGATTTGTGTCTGTTAGGCATTACGAAAACGAAAGACTCCTTTTTAAAAATTATTTTGGATATGTTGTCTTTTATTATAATTACTTCCCGCATTTATTAATAATTGACAAAAAAAACCTATTTAAAAATATTAGTTTACCTATTTAAAAATATTAGGTTTTTTTAAAAAAAAAATAAAAGAATATTTACAAATTTCTTGAATATTAATTAATTTTATCATTTTAATATTAATATTAATTAATTAATTCGTCTGTAATATGCTAGAACTATTAGACTTTAAAAATTATTGTTGGCGCTATGAGGGTTAGATTATAATGGTTAACTATATTTGATTTATAGATGATTTTGACTTAAGTCAGAATTAAGGATTTGTTAAGTTAATTTTAAAAATATCATCTACATTCCTTGCTTGATATTTCTTTTCAACCATCCTCCAGAATATTTAGGTAAACCACCGTCTATTGGAATAATTGTTCTGTTAACTATAAAACGTTTCCTTCTTGCTGTAAACTAAGTAGCTGTAAAAAAATATAGCATTACTGAACCGGAATAAAACAATTGCAAATTATTGTTATGTAAGCTAATATTATAGAAACTGCAAATACCTTGTATGCCCATTGCACGATTTAAATGCGTATATTATAAATTAACCAATTACAATTTTACATTTATATTTTAAAAAGTACAGAATTTGAGTTCAATTTTTATCTGTTAAATATGATATTAACTTTAAACAGCTTAATTAAATCTGCTGTGAATTTAACAAACAGTACTAATTAATAAATGAAAATAACAAATAATAGGTATAAAAATATAACTATGAAAGATTGTAAAAATAGTCTGCCAATTTGTGTTGCACATTTAGCTTCCCCGCTCGTATTTCGTATACTTGAATAATTTTATGCTTTTACAACCTATTATTGTAAAATTTATTTCATTTTCCCCGATTTTATAAGTCTGTCAAATTCGTTTTGATTTTTTACCTGAAAAGTAATCAAAGTATCAATTTAGCAAAAGGTAAAGAGCGCTGACGGTTGAAATTAATCTGGGGCTATCTGCATCTGCCGGTGACGTTTGACAAACCATGTAAATTTCATAGAAACAGATGAGTACTTTTGAATAGATATGGGTATATAAATGTATGTTTGTGTGCATGTGGTAGAGAAAAAAATGGGCGCAGAAGGTATAATCTTAACGGGACCAACAATGGGCTAATTATGACCTCTGCCCTATGCCATCCAAATTTCATAAATATCGGACGAGTAGTTATTAAGATATGTTGGTTCGAAAAAATTGAGCGACAGACAGACCGACAGACAAAATCTGAACAAGATTTATGTCTTCTAAAATCGGAGATATCAAATATTTTCGCTCTTCTAAACGATCACATAGCTTCTGTTACCTTCAGTAAGCTCGGAAGTAAAAGTTTTTGTTAATTTTTCACTTTTTCTTTTTTTTATATAGCAAGAAAAAAATAAGTATTCAGAATACTAGGTGTGCAATGCTGTTATCTGCTTGCAATATTGAGCTGAGCGAGCATTTTAATCTTAAACAATAAACATTTTTATTTATAAACAGATAAAATCGGATAAAAGTAGTTATATTTCTAATTTTTAATTAATTCAAAAGCATTTTTTCCTGTTTTTCTATTTTACCCCACTCTTAAATGAAAATATGACAAAAGTGAACATAACAACAAGAACTGTACTCTTAAAGAACTTTCCAACGATATGCATCATGAAGGGCATATACTATTTTAACTTTTGTACCCCGTACACCGTACCCCTGGTGTACCAATTTGGACCATTCAGATTTATACCTTCCTGTGGTTGGTTACTATGATTGTGCACCGAATTTTGTGCGCATCAGTTCAGCCGATCAGGAGGAGTATGTGCCCAACCAAATGCAAAGTGTAGTATAAGAGCTTCGCTTCGCTCAGCTCAATTGTATCTTATAAAGAAAACTGAAAAAAAAAAAAAAAATCATTGATTGTTAACTAGATGTAGAAAAAATATTGTTGATTAAGGTCCTCTTTAAGTTGATTATTATTTAATGTGAGACCTCTTGATTTAGTATTTATTTAATTTAATTTACGTGTATTTTCAATTCATCTATTAAATTAAATAATATACTTTTCAATTTTTGTTGGTTAGATGTCTTTACGCCCTTTTGCAAATTGTGCTTAAGTTAAAAAACAATTATTTATTCTTATTTATCTCTTTATTAGTATCTTTATTTTGATTTCCTGTATTATTAAATCATGCTTCCAATATAATTTGAATAACGAGGTTAGGAGGACAACATTGTTTGTGTTCTGGTTGTGTATCTGTAATAATTAAAAAAAGAATCCATTGTTTATTAAGTAACCAGGGGAAAATGCTAACATTGCTATTTTTTTTACAAAAATGTTTCATTCGTTTTCAAAAGAGAAAGAAATTCTTTTCTAGGAACTATTAACTTTTATATTGTTATTTTCTTGGCCGAATAGATCTTTACCCTTGAACGAGCTCTAGCTTAATTGTATGGTTAAATATAAGTATTTATTTATTAACTTTAGTTTGTTTATACGTGCCTATCGTCAAAATCTTTGGAGGACTAATTAACCCTCTTCCAGTCATACAATCGTGTTGAAACTTAGCACATAAACTCTGCATTTACAAACATTCTATCAAATTTAGGGTCACCCATCTTAACACATGTTGCTTGTAAAAACTCAATAACCGTGATTGTTATCAAAATTTTCATAGCGTGTTTTTAGAATCTAACAATTTTCTGATGACTCACACAACCAAAATGCTTAATTATAATGGATTTAAAATAAAAACTTTTTTTTAGTTTATATGGGCTACTATTATTTTTATTCTAGTTTTGTTCGCTTCCTGACGAACAAAACCCCTGACTAAAGATAAAGATAAGTTTAACTACTTTTTTAATATAATATGTAGTGTATATTTATATTAATAGTACTTTATCAGACGTAAAAGATAAAAAAATATTGGGTTTAAGCTATTAAAAACTCTTTCCGTAACTGTAAGACGATAATTATGGTTGCTTGAATTCATGACTGTATGTCACGAAAAAGGGAGTTTATGTATGTGGGATCATTGTGTCGTACATGCTGGCTAAGGACACAAGAGAATGCTGGGTACATAAGCTCTATAGTGAGGTATTCTTGCTGTTACATTTAACTCGAGGGGTGTCACTTTATTAGAGAGGTTCAGCTAACTAGAATAGATTCTCTTTGAATTACTCTCCAAAGGGAAGTGATACGGAGGCGTAGGATAGAAGGGAATTGAATCTTTCCATTGATTAAATCTTATGTTTCTTTTCTTTATTCTATCAGCCTAGTATATTGCACTTAACAGATTCATTCATGTTAATTGAAAGTTGTAATAAAAATATACTAGAAACCCCCAGGATTGTCTGCCTCTTCGCGAAAACGGTCCGTAGGGATTCCCACGCTTCCTAGTACGTCGTCTAAACATGGTCTGCTTCTGCTTGGTCCATCAGCTGTCGCCCTTGAACAACTAAAGCACCCACGGTCATTCCGGGTTCATCTCCTTTTGAGAAGTCGTTTCGACTGGAGTCATCGTTAACACAAAAAAATAAGTTTAGCCGCTTTAGAAACTGGTAAGGAAATTGGAAATTTTTGCGGTCATCGAAATGACCTAAAATGTTAAATAACTATTTTTGAAAACACCCAATGAAAACTACGCCTTTTTATAAAATAAAGAAAAATCATTAGTTTATAGATTGAGTTATTGAAAATCAACAGGTGAGATCGTTGCCAAATCGTTTATATAACTTATGTGTAAGTATTAAGCTTGGTTGCAACTTTAAGCCTTGTTTTAGGCCCGTTGGTCGGCCACTTAAATTAACTTGATTTACTGCTTTCTTGCCATGCTTTATTTTAAGTTAAATAATATGTTATAACACAAATGGAATATTTTTTTAGTATGTATAGAATAAAATAATGGGAAAGGTAATTACACACGCCACTTTAGCTGCAGCTTTTATTACTAGGTATTTGTTTTGGCAGATTGTTTCCTGGATCATGTACGTGGGAGCAGAGACTATATTATCTCGTCTGTTGCTGCAAGACACGTCATAATCGCCATTATGTCTTCTATGAATAATGCTTTCTTTTATCGCATATTATTTTACTCATCTTTCGGCTAATATATTTATATTATTCATATTCTAGGAAACTTATCTCGTTGGAGATAGTATACTCGCAGAGTAGTATAATTCCAGACATTTAAGGCCATCTCTTTGAAAAAGAGGCTTGGTAACGCGATGAACTATGTTAGTATCAACTTTAATTTTTTTTCTCTTTCCTTATCGCGTCATTCTTTATGTCTGTTAAGTCTTGTAATTGAATTATACTTAATTTGACTGAACTTATATAATAATCAGTCCAAAGAATATTACGTTTATCACCCGTTCCAATCACTTGATTTTCATTCATCATCATGTATTCAAAGTATTGCGTGAGAAAAATTAGGAAGAATTCAACTTTGAAGACCAGAGTTCCAGCTAAAGGTTTTATTATTTTATATAATAAGATTCTATTATTATATTATGAATGCCCCATCATCGAGATTAAAAGTCCTGTTTATTGTCATTTAACCGATTGACCAAAGAATAAGTATTTGTTTCTACATAGTTACTAATGCCGGCCTTACACGTTTGGGTTTACCTGAAAGGTAAAATTGTTCGGGTAAACTGAAGCGTGTGTTAACATAACTGCAGTTATGATAGCACTCTCTAGTGGTTTATCTGTGAGGTATACCTGAACGTGAATTGCCGGCAAAAGATTTACGAAATATTACTCTCTCAGTTAAGGTTATGTATTATAGGAAGTCAATGACTTGAATGCTTGACCTGGAAAGGTAATTTGGCGGCGTCCCGTTGATAATGGGTCTGAGCAGTTAATTTCTTGCCGTTGGCATTCGATTCTGCGAAATTAGTATTTTGTTATTTCGATCATTTTTTCTCTGACCTCTTATAAGAATCATACTAACTCCTCATTGTTTTGTTTGTTCGTTTTGTTAAAAGTACTGATAATTAAATCAATTTTCAGTTACCCAAATGCTATGTAAATACAAATATAAATAAATAAAATAAAATAATAGAAGCTGATATTAGAATTAAAGCTGTTATATGCCGATATGGGGCCCCCACTACTTGCTTAGCCCAAAATATAAAATAAAGTAAGTGATTCGACGCTCCGCAAAGGTTTTTTGTTTCTTTAAAGGTATCTTGTTTTAGTTTATGTTCGGTACTTTATTAATTATTCTTATCTTTAAGTTGACTCTCGCTAGCACAGTACAATAAATTTCTGGGTTTAATTCTAAGAGAGGAGAGTCCTATTTGACAAAACTGACTTAGACCACTGATCGCATTGATAATAAGTGATGACGCGCGTATTGTTGGGTACACGAAATTAAAAAAATAGACAATAAAATTAATTGAAATGTTGTTACTTTGCACCTGCAGTCTCAACTCTTTCTCTTTTGCTAAGCTGATCTCCGATAGTATTGATTATAGAACTGGATAAAATAATCATTTATTATGTACTTTTTTTCTTGTATTTCATTTTTAAAAGTAGGTTTTATTCTGTATTTTTAGTGAGGGGAAAAACGGCTACGAACTATAATCTTATAAAAATATATGGAAAATAAAATGATTTAGTGCTATAAGAAAGCTATAATTACGTACTCTTTAAGGTCTTTGCGGAACATTTCTTACATAAGAAAGCGTATTATTCTTACGTCGTTGTCTTAGGCCTGAGCTGAGCTTCTTATATAACGGAGCAAACTGATTCATGATTTAACCACTCAAGAAGATGAAATATAATAAACAACTTATGGTATTAGAATATCTTGTCGGTTTTGCTGTTAATAAACCATTGTTTTTTGTTTTTCTTTTACTCTTTCTGTTAACCAACTTAGGTTTTTATAAAAAAATAAACTATGTTAATTATGATCTTATTTTATAATCAAAATACAAAAAAAATTTCTGTATATTTGGTTTGATGAAATAGATCTAGGGAGTTTTCTTAAATCATAAGATTACATTGAAATATCTGATAGTTCTAATTTTTATCATACTTAATATTTTGATGTGTTTGCCTCACATTTTGTAACAATTTAAAATTTGTTTTTATTCATATGGTTAATTTAAACACTGCGAACAAATATTTTCTTGGTTCAAATCGCTTTGACGCTCATATCCTTATTCATATGTATTTACGGATTGATTATATTTAAATCTGAAAAGAGTCCATTACAAAATTGCATTTCCTGCAGCCTTTTGTCTCTTAAATGTCTACTCATCTTCTAGATTTTAAAATTACTTTTTATTTATTCTTCAGTTAACAGTTAATCTCTTAAATTTTCTAATATTCTTTTTCTTATTGGGGTATTGGTATTACCAATAAAAATAGACTGCCAATTGGTGTGGTACATAGCTTCCTCGCATCTTATCACGCACTTTATTGATTTTATAATTTTACAAGCCATTATTGCCTAATTTGTCTAATTGTTTCCCCCGTTTTTAATCTGTCAAAATTGTTTGGATTTTTTACATAAAATAAAGTATCAATTTAGCAAAAGTTAAAGAGCGCAGACGGTTCAAATTAATCTAGGTCTATCTGCGGACTACTTTCAATAAACTATAAAAGTTACATACAAATCAGATAAGTACTTTTGAAGCTATGGGTGTAAATAAGTGTATGTTTGTGCGCATGTGGAAGAGAAACAAATTGGCGCAGAAGGTTGAAACTTATATGGGACCAACAATGAGCTAAATATGGCCTACCATCCAAATTTCATTAAAATCGGACGTGTAGTTTTAGATATGTTGGTTCGCAAACATTGAACGACAGACCGACGGACCGACAGACAGACACGGAACCAAAAATCTTCCCTGAAGTCTGAAACGGATTTCTGTCTTGGAATTTTTGAAATCGGAGACCTAAAATTTTTTCGTTCTTTATAACGATCACATAGCTTCCGTTACCTTCGGTAAGCTTGGAAGCAAAATCTATATTTTAAAAACCGTATAATTGGTGCAAATAGTCGTCCATTCCTGGCCATCATCAGGCCTTTATCTGAGTAATATGAGTGTTCATTTCTAACTCCTAATCTATTAAAAACAAAGGGTAACATTCTCTTCCACGCATTGAACTGTTACTATCTAATCTGATCGTATATCACTTATACTAAGCATTGTTAAATCATTATCTATCATAACAATTGATAATTATTAGTTATAAAAATATACAGAGATAAGATCAGTCTTTTAAGGTCATTTTATAAAAAACAAAAACAATTTAAAGACGTCTAATTATTTTAATGATTTTTTTATAAAATTAAATAATTATGTTTGTTTATTATTTAATTTTTTTTCTCTAATTTTCAAAACTTAACATTTTAATTTTTAATTATTTTGTAAATACCTGCATAAAATTTATTTAAATATTTCATATCAGATTTATGATACATGTTATTACTGTACATTGAAATTATACGTAGCTTCCAAAAATTCTCTTTTAAAATTACTTTCATTACCTCTTAGGCTTCTGTCTGTATAGGTTGCCATTCAGATGTCAGAAACAAATGCATGGTTTATTGTACATTTATAGATTATAGGTAATAAACAGTTTACCAGGTTTACTTTACTTGTTATTTGCGATATACCAAAAAGATATTGAAAGCGCTTGCTTGTTTGCTATGAGCAAGCGGATTTGGGCGTATTTTTTATTTTTATTTTGTGTCTGTCGAATTGAGTTCATGTTGATTTATCATTTTATCAGATATCCGGCCATTGAAGAACTAAACGTGATATGAATAAAGTAAATAAGAAATATAATGTCCACTCTTGCCTCTACGTTAAAAATTTCTTCGTTTCTACGTTAAAAAATTTCATAAAAATATTTCGTTTCTACGTTCTTAATTCTATGTTAAAAATTTCTATTTTTTTTATAAAAAATCATGTTGAAGATTGATCATTTTTTTCTGTTTGGTTCATTCATTCAAGAACAATTTTGGCAATGTGGGTCTACTGAGTGGTAGTTCGCTAACTCTCGCCAGAAACCAAGGTTAACCCACGAAAGATCACATTAATTAAGTCTTATACTTAATTTGTTTTTATATATATTTATATAAATGAAAAAAAAAAAAATTATTGATTTACATTTATATATATATACAAGTTTAGTGCCTTTTAAGAAATGTGTGGTCGGCATAGTTCGTCTGCGGGACATAGCCTGGCAATAGGGAATGGAAAAAAAGAAACCGGTGGAGTGTAGCCATGTCCAGCCCTTTATGGTGAACAATGGTTTTTTTTTATGATCCTGAGTAGACCCAAGAGTCAAGTTGATGCAGTGGCGTATCCAGGGGGGCACAGGGGGCTCGTGCCCCCCCCCCCCTTTCCCCCAGAAATGCGCGCTGCTTTTGAGAGGTCATATTTTCAAAATTTTCCGGGAGAGGGGTCCGGGGGCCCCGGACCCCCCGCCATTGATCCCCCCCCCCCCCGACGCCCATGACTTACAGTAAAATATTGTACTGCAGTAAGCATCAGCATAACATTTTCTAACGAATACGTTCTAAAACAGTTATTGTAACTTGGGCGCTTTTTTTGGGGGGGGGGGGCAGCTACTTTGTTGAATAAGTATTCCCTTTTCTTGTTACCACTACAAATTCTCCCCCCCCCCCCAATCTAAGCTAACTTAGAATATGCCCCCTCCAGAGCTAGCCGCTGGATACGCCACTGAGTTGATGTCTGTCACTTGATAGGTTATAGTTATTCAAATATTGTTCCAAATCAAAGTGATCACCTTTTAAGTGACACAGTATCATCAACTTGATTTTTAGTCTACTAACTAATTTCATACTCAAGATCATAAAAAACACATTGTCCACCATAAACCATAATTGGCGAAGCATGGCCGCTCTGCACCGGTTTGTTTTTGCACCTACCTATTGCACGCTATCTCCTTGACTATAATATATATGTGTATACATATGCAGTGGCGTACACAGGGGGGGGGGGCCCAAGGGGCCCTCCCCCCCCCCCCCCCCCCCTGAAATGATTACATACCTAAGACCCGCTATACACTCAAAACCAAAAAAAAAACACAGTAATGACAGATGTATTTGAGTTGGCTGTAAATATTTTTCAATAAAAGGAATTAATTAAGTATTATCTTATGGTGTGTATACACTTAATCACCCCAAATAAGCTCGGACCGGATTTGCCGATAGAATTAAATTCATTCAACACTATTCCGGCCCAACTGTCGGCTGGAACTGGATTTTGCCGATTGAATCAAATTTATTAAACACTATACTGGCTGGGCCCGGATTTTGGCCGATGGAATTTAATTTTATTAAACATTATAACGGCCCGACTGTCGGCTGGGCCCGGATTTTGCCGATGGAATTGAATTTATTCAATTCCGTTCAATAATAGACCCGATTGCCGGCTCGGCCTAGGTGTTAAGCACATTAAATTAAATGAGGCCCGAGTCAACTCGAACTTTTGCCGATGGAATTAAATTAATTGAATTAAAATATGCACTCTAGACTGGCTTAAACGGGAAAATGATGGTTGTGGATTTCAGTAGCAAATTTTTGTTTTGGACCAGGATTGTGCGTAGAACGCTAAGTGGGTCCTCTTGTATATGCGGCATTCCCCTCTTGCTGACTCAGGTCGGACTAGTGTTCGTCGACATGTAGTGGGAAAACAGAGGCAATATAAATAAATCGGTTTTTCATTTTGTGAAAAAACTGATTCATATTACATAGTAACAGTAAATTTAAATCTAAAACTCAAAAAGCGTTCAGAAAACATTTGATGTTAAATGTCCCATGTAATTACCCAGCGAATGAGCGAATGATTCTTTTGTTTTGCAATAGGTATTTAATATTTTTAGAGAAGAATTCTCTTCTAGATAAAATTTGAAATTCGTATGTGCTCCAAATCCACGTTCGCTTTTGCAGTATGGATCACTTTTTGCTTCCGAGCTTACCAAAGGAAACGGAAGATATGTGACAGTTCTGAAGAACGAACAATTTTTATGTCTCCGATTTCAAAAATTCCAAGACAAAAATCTGTTCAACATCAGGGTACAGTTTGGGTCCCGTGTCCGCCTGTCCTTCAATTTTTGCGAACCAACATATCTTAAAAGCTATTCGTCCAATTTTATTGAAATTTTGATGGTAGGTCATAATTAGCCAGGTTATAACATTGCTGGTCCCGTATAAGTTTCAATCTTCTGCGCCTATTTATTTCTCTTCCACATTCGCACAGACATACATTTATTTACACCTATATCTTCAAAAGTACTCATCTCATTTTTATGGAATTTTAATGGTTTGTTTAAAGTAGCCCGCAGATAACCCAAGAATAATTTCAACCGTCTGCGCTCTTAAAATATTGCTATATTGATACTTTATTCATGTTAAATTTACTCAATTTTCCCTCCTTTTTTAAATTAGTTAAAATTGGTTTGATTTTTACATGATTTAAAGTATCAATTTACCAAAATTTAAACTGCGCAGACAGTTAAAATTAATCTGTGAGCTTCTATCAGATAAGTTTTATAAAATCAGATGAATATTTTTGAAGATAAGGTGTAAATAAATGTATGTGTGTGCACATGTGGAAGAGAAATGTGGTGGAGGGAAATGGAACCAGAAGATTGGACCTTATATAGGACCAACAATGGACTTTTTATATGCTAATTAACTGCCATCCGAATATCATTAAAATCGAAAGAGTAGTTTTTAAGAATTGTTCGCAATGATTGAGCGAGAGACAGACTAACAGCCAGAAACGGGATCAAAAATGTCTGATAACTGGAACAGATTTCTGTCTTGGAATTATTGGAATCGGAGACATAATCGTTACCTCATAGGATTTTAATTTAATTAAATATGAGGTTAGAAATTGAAATTAGAGTGTTGAAAAGGGGGAGAAATTACAATTATTATAAATTATGGGGTATGCTAAACCCGCATATAAGTTAAATTAGGTTGTTTATATATCCATAATATATATATATATATATATATATTTTTTTTTTTTTTTATCAATTTTTGACAAGGAAGAAAGGCATTTATGAAACATAGTTATATTCGGGATTTCCTTTAAATAAATAAATTATGTTTAGTTCTTGTGTATAACCTTTAATCTATTTAATATAGTGATATAATTAATTTTCATTTTAATTGTTTAATAATATATTTATTACTTTTTTTAATACAAGTATTTTTTATTCTATATCGACTGTTCAATTTCAACTGTTCTGACTTCTGACTCAGGAGAGATGCATCCTTCAACGTTACATATTCACTCAGAGTTTGTCTTGGCTTCCCTTTTTCGATATCTTACTTCAAAAGGATAACTGGCTCCATTTTCAATCATTATTTGCTCCTCTTTAAATTTCAAAAAAAAAATATATATAAATAAATAATAATAACAATTACTACTACCCCATAAGGACAGGGCCTAAAAATAAGGCAAAAATAATAATTATACAATTCTATGGGCAATGATATTTCCGGGAGTTATGCAAAAAAGTCAAATTTTAGGTGGCCTTAACTATGGTGATTCAAAATTTTTAAGTAGGGTATCATTGTAATGGTATTAAAATTTGGATTGCAAATATATATCGCGTTTCCAAAATGGCGACCATTTTACCCCCGAAATTATTAAAACAAAACGCAAAAAATGTCCCCCCCCCCCCGCTACTCTATAAGGATAGGGGAAAAATACATAAATATACATTTCTGTGGGCCAATGATATTTTCGGGAGTTATTATAAAATAAAGTCAAATTTTAGGTGGTCGTTGCCATAGCTATGGAGACCAGAAATTTTTATTTTTTGTAATTTTTAAGTGGAGTGTCATTTTAGGTATTTAAATGTGAATTACAAATATATATCGTTTCCAAAGTTGCGGCCATTACCCCTAAAAGAAAACCTTGCTTTTCCAAATTGCAACTTTTTATATATTATATTTTAGTTAAAAAAATAAACCCCTTTTAGTAGCTTGCTGGCAAGTACTTGGCGGGATTTTAATTATTTTTTTTTTTGTTTTAAGTATTTAGTCTAAGTTTTAGTAGTTAAGTTACCAATATTAATGTAGTATGTTGGTTTTCAGAATAACGTTTAACGTTACACTTGGATTTTTACATTTATTTTTTCTTTATCTTCTCGCCTATTGTAGAGCATAGTATCTGTTACGTCTTTAGTATCTGTTGGTTGCTTTTTATCGCCAATATTGCGTTTTTTGCGCCAAAATTTCACTCAAAAGAAAGTCCCCCTTCCCAACCTACTATAACGGCTAGTCCAAAAATTTTGAAATGATTTTTTTTTGGGACCATCTATTTAAATTTTTTAATATTATTGTTTTTTACTTTCATATAGGGCGGGACGGGGAAATACTAAATCATATATATTAATTAATCTACGAAACCCTAAAAAAGTATATATATATATATATACATATATATATATATATACATATATATATATATATATATATATATATATATATATATATATATATATATATATATATATATATATATATATATATATATATGTGTGTGTGTGTGTGTATATGTATATTAAGCACAAGAAATTATGAGACAATTTTCATTTTTCTGTACAGATTTACAAAAAAAATTATTTTATTATTAAAAATGTTTCTTATAACATGTGTATATTATAAACATAATATTTATTAAAAAGTTTTTAAAAATAAAATAAAACAGATTATTTATTATTTATCATTTAAGGCTTATATAATGCAAAACATAAACAAATACGTTTTATACAGATCAGTGGCGTATCCAGGGGGGCACAGGGGCACGTGCCCCCTTCAGACCCAATAGAGTAAAAAAAAAATATATATATCGCCGTATTCTTTTTTTAATACATATTTCTTACATTCACCTCATATTTAATTTCACCTCATAAATGCATAAAAGCGCTTCTTTGAGTGGTCATATTTTCAAATTTTTCCCCGAACCCCCCCGCCATAAATCCCCTCCCCCAATAATCAAAAGCAGACTACGCCCATAACTTACAATAAGATATTGTACTACAGTAAGCATCAGCATGACGAATACGTTCCAAAACAGTTGTTATTACTTGGGCGCGAAGATTATTTGTTTATTAGTTGTACATTTTTTCGGAGGGGGGGCTGCTGCTTCTTGAAAAAATAGTTCCATTTTCTTGTTACGACTACGAATACCCCCCCCCCCCCCCCCCAATCTAAACTGACTTAGAATGTGCCCCCCCCTAGACCTAGCCGCTGGATACGCCACTGATACAGATGCAAATTGCTACAATATGTTCAACCAAGTTCATGGTTGCCTAATGTTCTAAGGAAGGTTTTACAGTATGTATGTTTCTAGGTTTTTTAAAATGTCGTAAGCAGTTGTTAAAGTTTTGAATTGTTATTGAGTTATATATATTATCTATAAAGAGTAATCCTAGGTAATCTATTACTTTACTTTTCCTTACCTAAAGGAAAATTATTTTAAATCAAAATATAATTATTATTAACAACGGGAGACAGACAGAGAAAATTTTGATTTAGATTAAAGTTTAAACTTTCCATAGTATGAATACTACCAAAAACTTAAAAATTGAAAAATTATTGTTTTCACCCAAAAAATCCGAAACCAATGGAATTAAATCTTGATTTGATTTAAGTAGTTTTTTGGCTGGATGTCTGTCTGTGGATCTTTCTGTGAGTCTGTGAAATGCATAACTCCCAAATTTTTTAAGCCAGAGCTAGAGAGTTAAAACTTACCACCTCCAACACATTTCCCATCACTGCCATTTTGTAATTATTTGGTAAGGAAAAGTTCCAAGGCTAATTTTTGCTTCTGATTTTTTTGTATTCTTGTCAATTACATGTGATGATATGACTTTGCTTAGGTCTATATTATTAAACCAAGCTCTGTGGCGAAATTCGCTATTCTAAGCTTAGTTTGTTCCGAGATTGAATGCTTAATTAGGGGATTTATTAATGATTAATTAAGTGGAATTGGGTCTTAAAAGTATCACTTATTGGGAGCTGACTAATATATTTTGTGCTGAGTTTAGTCTAGATACCTCGATGAATGGAAGAGCCTATAAAGATCATACATACATATTTCAATGTTGACTTTTATATTTAGATTTAAAACCAGTATATTATTTTAATATAATGTGTGATAAGAAATGATGTAGGCAAGCTATTATTATCTAGATTTTTTTATACACTGTTTTGTTAAAAGCACTTGTGTTAGCAAGGTGAGAGATGAATGTCTTTCTTTGTATGTCAGCATAGTGTCTAAACCTTGGAGTTAACACATTTAATTTATAAGTTGTTGATATAATTATGTAGACTGCTTTAGAATTTTATCATGTTATAAAATACATACATACTTTAGCTTTTCAAGAATAATAAGAGAATAAGGAAGGAAAATTCCTTGACCGCCCCCCTCCCCCTTCTCGGTGTTCACCCAGCATCACTATATAAATGGGGAGCTGCTTATGTGAAGTGCCTACTAACTGGTTTCAAATGCTAATTATAAGGTTTATTCAGCTAATGGAGCGCCACACTAACCCTGTGTCATCTATTATTTAAATAGTTGTGTAAGCCCTTTGGCAGGCCTAGGCCCTTCAAAGTTAAGTTAGTTGAGCCACAAAGTTAGTTAGTTTAATATATTAAATTATCAAACCTGCAGTGCATAGGCCAAATCTGTCAGACCCACACTGTCATACTAAATAGTAAAACTCTGATAAAGGATGTTAGAAATATTTCATAACTTCTGACAATATTTTTTTATATAATCAATAATAAATATTTATTTACTTAGTAATTTTTTTAATATTTATGCCAAGTATTATATAAAAATAATTTTATAATGGCTGCTTATTTTTTTCAATCAATTTCTAATTGTTTATTTGATTCAATTTATTATTATATTTGTTCTTACTGAACCACTTATTAGAGAACGAATTCATTTAACATTACTGCCAAAAGAAATTATAGGAAAAATTCCTATCTCTCCAAACCCTAATAAAAAGTGGAGATCTTTTCATCTTGACAGAAAACCAGTTTTTTTGGTGTAAAAAATGCTATATATGTCTCGAACATTCTCAATTTGTATGCCAAGACTGTGGTACTGAAATTGTCTAGTTAAATGAGCATAATAACCATTTACAAACCATTTTTAATAAAGATCTAGTTTTATTTATTTATTTTCTTTTTTGCCCTAAAGATTAGAAAAATAAATTATAATAAACCTACTACTTTTTTTTCTTACTGTGATTTCGATAAGTTGTTGTATTGTATTTTTTCTACAAATAAATAAACAGAAAAATGAAAATTTAAAAAATATAATATATACAAAAGCTTTTTTAATTTGATATTCAAAAGCTTTTTTGTCTGACAGATCCAACACAAGCACTGGTGTGATTTTATTTCACCAGTATACTGCAGGGCTATATCTGTTGCAATTTATTATGCACATGATTAATTAGTTCTATGTTTGGTTACAGATGGTGAGCAGGCTAAATGCTAGTCAACAGCAGCTTCTGGTGCACTGGGCTGGTGAGGGGTCTAATGTTATTATATGTTTGGCTCGTAATACTGGGCCACAGAACACAGCAGCCTCTTCTGTTTTCATTTCTTATGACTACGGGAAATCATTTATACCCAAGACTGAATTCTTTTCATTAGATGATAATAATACTGATTTTGCAACTATTGATAAATTCTACCCTCATAAGAAACAAAAAAGACATGTAAGTACCTTAAAAAATAAAAGCATATTTTAAGATATATATCTATCTAGAATATATCTTAGATAGTCTCTTTCCATACTTGATTATTTTTATTTTTTTATATTTTTTTCAGCTTTGTGTGGTTAAACTTTTCATTTGCATTTGTTACAGATTGTATTTATGGATAAAAGACATAGAATGTTTTTCATCACCAGAGACTTTGGAGAATCGTTTGTCAAAGTCAAATTAGAATTTGAACCAAAAGAAATAACTTATTCACCTGAGGATCCTATGGTTTTTCTAGTCCATGATAAGAATAATTCGGTAAACTTTATTGATATTATTTTACTCTGTCTTAAGTTGACTTTTTTACGACTCTTATTTTGCTTCCAAGATTCAAAGTTATACGTATAGTGACCCCCTCCTCTTTTTGTTAAGTTTGCCCTTCCTATCCTCAACAACTCACTACAACAACAAAAATATTTTACTTTGATATTATTTGTTTTCTAATTTTGCTTATCTTCATTGTGATTATCATTTAAAGAAAGATTATTATGTTTTTGAAAATAGTTGTTTTATTTAGATGTAGCTTGTTTAATAATCATTATTGTTTTTACGCAGTAATTATTATTTGCCTGATAATAAAAATTTCTTGATAATTAGTCACAGGTGTTTTTGATAAAGTCAAAATTGATGTAAAAAATTCTATTTGAAGGCCATACATTCTTTTATAATTATGGTATTATAAAATTTGCTGATAGTGATTTATCAGAGGGGAATTTACCCTGATTATTTTATTTAGCCTTCGGTCATTGCCTTTTAAGTTAAGATGTAACATTTCTCAATTAAAGAGTAACATTTTGGTTTCATAGAACATTCTAATCCATTGTTAACTTGAATTTGAATAAATGAATAAACAAATAATAAAATAGTATGCCAATTAGTGCGGAACATAGCTTCCTCGTGTTCTATTTCTTATACTTTTATGCTTTTACATCCCATTATTGTCAAATTTATTTAATTTTCTCTCCCTCTTAAATTAAGCAAAATTTAAAGAACACTGTTGGTTGAAATTAATCTTGGGCAATCTGTTGGCTACTTTTGACAAACCATCCAAATTTGAGAAAAATCCAATGAGTACTTTTGAAGAAATAGGTGTAATAAATATATACTTATTTGTATATATGTAGAAGAGAAACAAATGGATGCAGAAGATTAAAACTTATATGGGACCAACAATGGGCTAATTGTGACCTACCATTCAAATTTCATTAAAATCGACCGAATAGTTTAAGATATGTTGGTTTGCAAAAATTGATTGATAGACATACACAGAACCAAAATGTTCCCTGATGTCTGAAACGGATTTCTGTCTTGGAAGTTTTGACATCAGAAACTTAAAAAAATGATTCCTCATTATTCCATTAAGCCGTAAGTATGGAATATTGTTTTTAAGTAAAAAAGAGATGGCTAATTTAAATAGTTGTAGATTATAATAGTATATACCGTAATTTTACAAGACTGGATCACTTTTTATAATATATGTACACCTACTACTCAATGGTCATATTTTTTTAATTGATAGTTTAATCGTTTAAGGTTGTGCCAGAACTTAAACAGTCAAAATTAGGTTTCCTAAAATTGTGTCTAGATATTAATCCTAGACAATTTACATTTTCTTCTTATATTGTGAAAAGGTTATGAACTTACTACATATCTCATTATGATATACAGTAGAACCTCGATTATATGTCTCCCGATTCATCGTCTTCCTCACTTAATCCTCAGGCACATCTACTGAACACACCCCTCTTTTTTTAACTTCACGTGTTCCCCTTCTACCCCCATCCCACCTGTCGTGTGACCATGAATGCACTATCTGTCAATTATTAAGCTCATAAAAGGGCCTGGATGAGCCAAAATATTTTTAACTCTTGGTTTTGATCAATTTTTTGTGCTTCTAGTCTAAAATAAAACTAGCATGTCACTTTCAGCCCTAGAATTTTCCCTTTTCCGCTTAACCGTCTTCTCGATTATCAGTCAAGGCTCCAGTCCCGTACTTGACAGTTAATGGAGTTTCTACTAATTTTGTTTATTCTTTATTCAGGAAAAAGTTCTTGATAGCATCAATTTGTATGGGTCTTAAAAATATAAAGTAACGCTGTTGTGGTTTTTACATACATTTTTGGCTATGTTTTACTAAGACTAAAGAAAGGATGCAATTTAATATCCTAATGCATAATCTATTTAGGAAGAAGATATCATGGCAAGACTCTTAAGATCCTTTCACTTTCTATCTAATCTTTTTAAACACCTCTTTAAGCTAACTCTAAATCAGTTCAAAGTTAATTTTGTTTTTAGTTAAATTTAACCAACATAATAATATTTTGGTCTCTTACCTATGATCTTAAAATCTGGTCATTCTAGTAATTATTGTCATTGAATTAAATTTTGCATATTTTAGTTGTATAGTCAGAATTCATTCTTTTTCCAACACATATTTAATAATAATTTCTGATTCTGGAACCTAAAAAATAATATAAAAAGGCAAATAAGATCCACTGTTCTTTCAGGGTTAGACTTTTCTGTAATCTCTTTATCATGTACCTAATGGGTTTTAATTACTACTTAAAGACATAATATTTTTCTTAAACCCTTTTACTTAGCTAAAAAAATAGGTTTCCCTAGATGCACGGTGGTAGCTGTGTTTACCACCTACATATATACATATGTCTTTGTATTTCCTTTTTGTTCTACATGTTGTAAGTTTTTATTAAAATATCTGACTACTAACCAATTCAATGTATACCTCACAATGAATGATTTGAAACTGTGAGCATTGACATAAATGACCAACAGAATGGAAAGGTATTAAGTGGAAAAATGCTGAAAATGATTCCACAAATTCCATAGACAAACAAAAGTTAGTTCATAGTAATCAAATGTTAATATCTGCCCCGTCAAAATGAATTCATCGAAATCTGGTATCCCTTTATACAGCTAACGCCGCTCTTTCTAGGAATTAATTCGCAGTGGCTTTTGATTTTTTTTTTTTTTTTCTCCCCCATGAAGTTCGGATGATCCACGCTCTACTGTATATACATATTATTTGAGTGTTTATTCTAATGATTTTTTTTGTATTAATAATTGATTTATTTTATCAACAGTTGTGGTTATCAACTAATCTTGGAATCACCTACACTAAATTAGCTTCATTAGTGGAATCGTACGCTTGGGCACCCAGATTATCAGATGTTAGAGAAATAATGATCCAACGTCTGGAACCAAATGGATCAACACTAATTTCTATAGAAGATTACCGAATGTCAACGCCTACTATTAAACCACTTGTGACCCATGTTGATCAATTTAAAGCCAAAGGTGGATTCATGTTTGTTACCAAGAAAGTTAAAGAGGTTTGTATAATTTGTTTTTTAACAATTAAAATTGACAAATGGGCTGTCTTTTGTATTTTTTTTATTTCTTGTTTTTTTTATTAATTTAACAAATCATTATTTCAAATTTGGTCCTACATATCCCTGATTACCTTTTCTCTTATTCACGTTTTCTATCATAAAGAGAGCTTTAAGGGGTATAGGGAGTGATTAGGCAAAGCCTTACCAAAATAGTATAAATATTTTTAATAATAAACTAGGGGGCACTGCCCCCTACGCGCTTTGCTTGTCCATCCTTGGAAGGCGGCCACTCTCAGTGGATTCACTGTTTGGGGAGCTGTTCACCCCTCCTAATCATTGTCACAGAGCAGCACTATGTGAGCTTATGAATTAAATAAAATACTATATTGATTTATCATAGAATGGATACATTACCGTTTAAATTGATGAATATAAAATTACTACAACCCTACACTATAAAATGATATTTGCCAAATATATCTTTACCAAATTCATTTCTTTTTACCAAATTTAATTTTTTCCATTTCTCTTTACAAAATAATAACAATCAAGGGACAATAATGTAAAACATTGTAGATTGAAAAAAAGAAAAAAAATCGGAATAAAATTTCCAAAGATATAGGTTTATATAAATATACGATGTACATATAAAGGTAAATATGATGAGTGTTCCCTCTATGATTCACTAATTAATATCTAATTTGGTGATAAAAACAAAAAATGATAATAATCACATGTGAGCAAAATGCTTATATGTGAGTAACCGCAGGGTCGATTCTGTAACTTTTTTGACATACATCCAAAATATTAAATTGGGATATTTATAAAATTGTTTAGTACATACATATAAATCATAGTGACTCTATAAAGTGATGAACAACTAACTATGCCAAGATTTTGTTGTTAGTGGTAACGATGACAGAGCTAAATTTCTTTTGACTATTTGTCATTTATTTGTCGTTAAAAATTGTGAATACTTATATAACTTATATACATGACTTAAATAACATATTTGATCAGAAAAAATTGGTTGTGTTGACCGATATTTTGTGGTAATCGAACATGATGATAATTAACTCTTAAATAAGTCACACGTTTTCACACGTATATTTTAGTCTAACCACAATTAACATAAATATAAAAATCAGACGATCGTTTCAGTCTTTCGACTATCTTCAGTGAATCGTATATATAGACTGAGTAAAGAAAAAACAAGGGTTACAAAGTATAAAGATGTATCTGTTGGTTGTGGTCTGTGGGGGTACCCATCTGGTATGACCTGTGAGAAGGTCTACCAAAAAAAATTACAAACAATAAATGAAGTTAACTAAGGCTAGGATGTAGGATCCTTAACAATGATCTAATATTTTACCAAATTGTTTAAATCTATAATTAATAAAAAATAAAAAAATAAAAATAATAAATTGGTTCTACTATTAATAGTGCAATAGTTCTACTATTAGTTAGGATGCCATATTGTACGAGAGTTTTGCTCAATTCTCGAACCTTGAGAGAGAGAAACTAAGTTATACATGGGTTACCTGTATAAAAAATTAAACAAACTGTTATCAGAAGGCCAAACCAGAGGAGAATTACAGTAAAAATGTATCATTCATTTGATACTCTAGAGCAGCTTACACTAAAATGAGCTATTATCGATATATTTGTCATTTCTACGTCTAAAAATAATTAAACCACATTAAAGTTTCAATATACCCCTCAAATTCTTATAGCAAAAACCTAAGAAATGCCGAAAACATTTTAAGCTAATTTTAAGAACTAGAAAATAACAAATCAATTAACTTTTTAGACCTAACCATAAACAGAATAGAAAATAAACATAAATTCAAAATATACCGAAAACCCACTTACTCAGATATAATCATACATAATAGCTCCAACACATGGCAGCCTTCCACAGCCTCGTACACAGAGCAATACATACCTATGGATGATATGGACTTCAATAATGAAATAGAAACCATCAAAACTATAGCTAAAAACAACGGATACAATGATACAATAATAAATAGAATTTTACACAAAAAATTAGAAAAAACCGCCATAAAACTAGCTACACACCACAATAACCGGACATAACACAATCATGGATAAGCTTACCCTACCTAGGAGATATCTCGACACAAATAGGCAAAATTATAAAAAACAATAACAATAAAATAACCTATAGACCATATGTAACATTAGGGAAATACTTAGGTTCAGTCAAACAAAAAACAGAAACACCAAACAAAAGTGGTATTTATAAGCTAATATGTGACACATGTAAAGGTGTATACATAGGCCAGACCGGAAGAAAAATTTCAAAACGAGTCGCAGAACACTATTCGGCCTGGACTAAAACAACTAAGACTTCCAGTTTCGCTAACCATTTAATAGATGCCAACCATACGTTTACTAAAGACAACTATGAGCTAGTCCATGTTTGTGGAAAAGGTAAAAAACTAGACTTACTAGAGAATTTAGAGATTCACAGAGCATTAAAAACCCCTGGTTTAGAATGTTTCAATGAAAGAACAAATCTAAACCACTCAGTCCTGGTTAAACCCCTACAATAGTTTTACACACCTACCACAATCCAACCACCACTTACTCCGCCTAAGTCCTTGCACTAATAGTAGAACTATTGCACTATTAATAGTAGAACCGATTTATTATTTTTATTTTTTTATTTTTTATTAATTATAGATTTAAACAATTTGGTAAAATATTAGATCATTGTTAAGGATCCTACATCCTAGCCTTAGTTAACTTCATTTATTGTTTGTAATTTTTTTTGGTAGACCTTCTCACAGGTCATACCAGATGGGTACCCCCACAGACCACAACCAACAGATACATCTTTATACTTTGTAACCCTTGTTTTTTCTTTACTCAGTCTATATATACGATTCACTGAAGATAGTCGAAAGACTGAAACGATCGTCTGATTTTTATATTTATGTTAATTGTGGTTAGACTAAAATATATATATTTTAACTTGAACAACGTGTGACTTATTCAAGAGTTAATTATCATCATATTTGATCAGATTTAATAAAATCAAAATTGAAGTAGTAACTTATATGACATAACTGATAAAGCATTTATAAACACATTTTAATAAATATATTTTATTTAAAAAAATAAAACAACAGAAAATTACAGTCAAAATAGAATAAAATAAATATATCAACCAATAAACCATCCTTAATTAGTCTTAAAATTAGTCCAATATAAGTTATTTTAATGCGAAAACAATAATAAAAACAATAATGGCTTCTCTCAGCTTTGATTTTGACTTTGATTTAAGATTTAAACACATATCTTAAAAGATATATTAACACTGAAGTTCTGTGTGTGCATCTACGGCATAGGCTAATCAGCCAATGAAGTCTTTCTCTCCTTATCTAAATGTATATAACTATAGCACTTTCAAGTTCCCCCTTTTCTGGGGGAGGTCTCAAAAATATTCCTAACGTTGTTTAACTCACACTTCAGTATGTATCTTTCTCAATGGACTTGTTTGTTTACAAAACATTTTTAATAATATAGAAAGATTAATTAAATTATATATTATGGGACTAAATTTCAGATGTATAAAAGAAAGTTATGTTAGTGTTTGTTGGATAAATTTTGCCTTAACTTTGTGTTAGCTTTTCTTCTAACTGTAAGAACCTTTTTGTATTTTTTTATTTTATTTATTTAAAGTAGAATATTCATACTTGAAATCCATTTGTAATTTGATTTATATATATATACACACATTTAATGTGGTTTGACTCATAAGTGATAACTGGTTTATTGATAACTGACAACTGGAAAACATTATGGAAGTGGAAGCTGATAACAAATTTTGCAATTTAAACAAGTTATGCAAATACCTGTTGGTTAAGTAAATAACCATTATCTACCTTATCTGAAAAGGAAAGTTAGTCAATTCCTTTCCCCTTGTATGTAAGCCCTGAAAATAAATTTAAAATAAAATATTATTTATTGTCACAAATAAAAATGTAAGGCGTACATTGTTGTAATTGAATGGATATTTTTTATATTTAGCACTTGTCTGATAAGATTAAATTGTATCATTAAAAAAATAAAAAATAAATAAATAATTGTAACATAAGATAAATGAAAATGAGGTATAATTTATCTGAACAATCAAATTTAAATTGCTAAAATTAGCTTAAAATGTTTTCGGCATTTCTTAGGTTTTTGCTATAAGAATTTGAGGGGTATATTGAAACTTTAATGTGGTTTAATTATTTTTAGACGTAGAAATGACAAATATATCGATAATAGCTCATTTTAGTGTAAGCTGCTCTAGAGTATCAAATGAATGATACATTTTTACTGTAATTCTCCTCTGGTTTGGCCTTCTGATAACAGTTTGTTTAATTTTTTATACAGGTAACCCATGTATAACTTAGTTTCTCTCTCTCAAGGTTCGAGAATTGAGCAAAACTCTCGTACAATATGGCATCCTAGAACACGGTTTCTCTCTAACAAGTTTAAGAATATGGAGAATTGTAACTGTTTGACAATATGAATGTTTAAGTTATCTGAGAATTATTGGTGGAAAAAGATACTAATGGAGCAAATTTTGTGGCAATGGCATCTGAAACTAAATTTTTCTTATTTTTAAAAATATAACAGTAAATATTTTACACCATTTTTTTGAAGTTCATATGCCATTTTTTAGAACTTACAGAATCGTGTTGTGTGGAGGTTTAATGCTGATAATTTGGGTTAAATCTTCAGTACAGTACTCTCAAGGCATGTAGAATGGGGTCCTAATCCCAATTCCTGACAAAGCAAGCTAACCAAAAACAAAAGATAATATGTTTAAAAGTATTAATTGTTAAGAAAATTTTCAAAGTGTGTGTTTCTTTTTTTAAAAAAAAGAAGAAAAAAAAGAACAACTTGTTTTATCTTTTATTTAATAACTCAGGATTTGCACTATATCTCTTGGTGAAATGGAGCCTCCAAAATTCCGCATAAATTTTGACTATTTATAAATTCTCTACTAGCTTTTTGAACATTCTGAAGGATAATATTAGGGTATATGCGTATCTTCTCTCTCTCTCTCTCTCTCTCTCTCTCTGTATATATATATATATATATATATATATATATATATATATATATATATATATATATATATATATTTATATGGACAAAGTTCCTATTTGTGTGTTGTTTTAGGTAGCTTATTTTTCTTAATATTTCATTTTTATGATACATTTTTAAATTATGGTTTAATTTAGTTTATTCTTTTCAGAATCATAAGGAACTCTATGTTATGGGCCCAGAAGATACTCAGTTCCATAAAACATCATTTGATTCAGAGCTTGATTGCCAAGCTTATCATGTAGCAGATGCATCTGAAACTAGGCTTCTTGTTGCTGTAGCTCATACTAACTCCCTATGCAACCTTTATGTGTCAGAGCAGAACAAAGATCAAAGATATCTCTTTAGGCTTTCTCTAGAAAGACTCTTCTGTTTTTTCCCCAACACTATGTGGAAAGAATCATGGCTCAGGTAACTTTTTTGACACGATTAATAATAATAATTTTTATGAACACCTTTCATCTTAAATAATTTAAATAATAAGAAATTCATTCAATATTAGGAAATCATCAAATTAAAATACAGTCTTTACATTTAAATCAAGTTCTTTTACAAATTTTTTATGATATAAAAGAGCAAAATAAACAAGTTTTTGGTGTATGGCATAGCGGTGACGCCTTTTCTATGACAACCATAGCAGTGAAATAGTTTTGCGACTTTATTTCTTGTAGTGTTGAACATTTTATGCAACAAAATGAGTACAAGCGTTGTAAACCAAACAAGAGGACGAAATATTGATCGATTTTGTAATGAAACAAGAGGCTCTATGGTCATCAATATTTCTATGGTCGCCATTAAAGCGGACGTCATTTTATGTCCACCTCAGTGACCTTATCCCCCGCTGCATTACAGCCACTAGAGTTAAGAGGGCCGCCTTTTTTAGTTCCACCACGGTGACATCACGACTGCTAGATTATGGCACTGCTCTCCTAGGAAACCAGAGCTTTAGGTGAGGAGAATACAATGAATGCAAAAGGTTGCCATTACTGGTATTTCAGAGGGACCTTACTCTTTGCATTAACTAAAAATATGAAAAAGATTTCACTCTTAACTAATTGAATGCTATTATAATATTTAATTAGTTGTTTAAATATAAAGTATATATATATTTATTTTTTTATTTTTTAGTGATGTAACAGATGAAGCTTTTGCTGATATTTACAAAGTAAATGGTTTACGAGGTATTTTCATTGCTTCCCAAGTAATGGCTTCTAAAGATACACACTTGGAAATCAACCCAGAGTTTCTAACAACCGTCATTACTTTTGATTGGGGTGGTGAATGGAGTCTTCTGACTCCTCCTTCTTTCGATCATTATGGAACTCCTTATAAATGTCAAGTAAGTTTAATGCATTTGTTTTCCATAAAACTTTCTTTTTTATTTTAATACAAAAAAATTATTTATTTTAATATAAAAATAATTGTATTATTTTAATATAAAATAAAATTAGTAAAATTTTAAAAAATTAGTAAAAATTTTAAAAAATTAGTCAAAATTTAAAATCTTTAATCGAATTGATAATAATCTGTCCAAGTGATGCACATCCATTCAATATTTGTTCCGGCATGTTAACATTTCCACTTGATTTGCAACACTGAAAGAATATTGTGGGATATAAGCTGGAAAGAAATGTTAGTAACTTGCCCCAGGTTCCCATAACAAGTCAATCTCACTACTGGTAACCTCGTAATTTTAATTCATTTTTTCGAACTTTCACTAACTTTTTTATTACACTAAACGATTTTAAACTAACTTTTCATTGATTTTTTTAACTTTTATAATTGTCTTGGGTAAAATTTCTTTTATAATTATTTTTAATTTAAAATTTCTATTATAAACAACATTTAAAAATTATTTACATTTTGAGTGAGAAGATTTTATCACAAAAATAATAATCAACACAACTCATTGAGTTTATTATAAAATGTTATTATTTTTCTCTTACTATTTTATTCAACTTAAAATATTCCATTTTTAATGAGTGCTAAAAAATCAGTTTCTTAGAAAAATATGAAAAGCAATACATTTTTTTTTTTTTTTTTTAAATATGTATATTAATATAATTAAAAATTAGTATATAAGTAACGTGTATATTGTATCAAGTGAAAGACACTTGAAAAAAAAAAAAACAAGGTAAAATGTAAATTAAAAATGTGAAAGGTTATGAATGACATTCAGACCATGCTACCATTAAATGTATAGCAATTATTATTAATCAGTTTGATTTTGCCACATAATCCTTTTTGTATTATTATTTGGATTTGTGCCTTAAATAGTTTGCAACCATTAACTAAAAATGAAATTTGTCTGCATTTGCTGCAATTTTAAATTTTAACATTTAATTGTTTAAGCATTTATTGCCTTTAATTAAATGTCTGAGGCCCTTTAATAAAAAAGAACAGATAATGTTTAAAAAAAAATCCCTTTTAATTTTTTCATTTAGGCCTGAGGACAAGATAACATATTAAACGTCAGGCAGGTCATGTTAAGTAATAACATATTTATTTTATTAGCAATAGTTGTTTTCTTTTTTATAGTATTATTTTTATTTATGTATTTTATAATATTTTTGCTTTAGAATAAGTCCAGCTGTTCTCTTCATTTATCACAAAAGCTAGCTCAGCTCTACCCCACAACTCGAAGTGTACCTATTATGAGTTCAGCTTCTGCTCCTGGAATGATCATTGCTACTGGTACTGTGGGTACTTCTCTTAAAGGTCATGCTGGTGTTTTTTTAAGTCGAGATGCTGGACTAACCTGGCATCAGGTAAATTTCACATTATTATTAACCATGTTTATAATAATAATATATTTAAAACAAATACTGTAGACCTTTGTATCTCATTTCATTTGGGGGACACAAAGAAAAAAATCGAGGGATTTCTATGATTACTTTGTAGTAATCTATATATAACAATTTTTTTAAATTATTTATTCTTAACAATTATTAGCCTTAAACCTATAATCTTAAACAAATTAATCATTGTATGAAAAAACTTTAATCTTTTTTTTAACAGTGAGGTTGTTTGTAAAAAAATAAATGTATAGTAATGTCACACTACTCATATGCCCATGATTGTAAGATGTATAAAAAAAGTGATGACACTTTATATTTTAATACATTTGGCAAGTGTGGTTGCATTTAAAGCAGATAATTTAATTATCTAATTTTATTGCAGGTCCTAAGAGAAAACTACTTATTCAATTTTGGTGACCATGGAGGAGTAACTGCTGCAGTCAAGTTTTACAAATCTATCGGTGAAACTGATGAATTCCTACTATCTACCGATGAGGGAGAATCATTTACAACTTACAAGTTTATTGAAGAAAAGATCAGAGTTTATGGACTTATGACTGAACCAGGAGAAAACACCACAGTTTTTACTCTTTTTGGTTCTACTCCTGATAGACATGCTTGGATGATAGTTAACATTGATGTTAAAAACATTTTTGGTAATTTATTTACTTATTTGGAATAATATTTGAAGGAAGCTTCTCTATACTTAAAGCAGTCTAACTTTTCCTCTTCTTTTAAGTTTATTAATCAATATAATCTTACCAGGTTGTAGTCTGCTGCACTTTTTCTTTTTTTAAATTTCCCTTTATCACCTATAATTTATTTTTTTTTTTAAATTAGCATAAGTAATTTTGAAGTATGACTTATGAATGTAAATTCATTAGTAAATACATATAAAATGTCTAGTTATATTCTATATTTGTATATATTTTTTTGTACTGTTAAATCTTGAATTTTTATTATTTTTAGCTTATAATTGTACAAAGGATGATTACAAGATGTGGTCTCCTTCAAGTGGTAAAGATAGGAAAGTAGCTTGTGTGATGGGCCGCAAAGAAACTTATGAAAGAAGAATTCCTCATGCTAACTGTTACAATGGAAAAACATATGATAGGCCTATTAAACTTGAAAGCTGTTCCTGTGATTTGGAAGATTTTGAATGGTCAGTAAGAATATTTAAAAAAAAATTAGTTTAAATGTATTATTGTTTTTTTATTTGAGCTATTCAGATATCAGCTCATTAATCTAAATTGTTGTTAACATAATTTTAAGGATTAAAATTTCAATTTATTATAAAATCTATCATTTTCTCCATGCTAAATACCCATCACATTTTTTCTTAATTTGTTTCCATTTTATCAATGATACACTTTAATTACAAAGAATATTGGCAGATTGCACTTCAAATTAAGCACACTTCTTGTTTTTGTTGGTGGGGTTTTGTATTCAAGGGTTCATTTTGTGTAATTTTTTTCTATTAAGTATTATAGTGTAAGCAATGAATTATTCCTAAAATACCAAGAAACAGGGGTGAAAGACAATAAAAACTGAAATTTAGAAAAATAAATCTTATTAAAAATATAACTTATTTCATTTCTTGTTTACCCTTAGGGAATAATTATTAACCAACAAGATAATAGCCACAGTATATTATACTAAAGCATGGTGTATTCTATCAATTTTAATGTATTGTTATTAAAATATGTTTTCAGTGATTTTGGTTTTATTAGACATGTAATGTCTCCTGAATGCATAAGAAATAAGTCCGTGGCATACGATCCATATGCTATTCCCACTACATGTTCCCCTGGAACTTTTTACAACAGGACCAAAGGTTACCGGAAAATAGATGGTGATGCTTGTATTGGTGGCAATGAGAGAGCATATCTGCCTGATACTTTGCCTTGTCCTTTCAAGTAAGTTTTTTTTATATTGCAGTTACAAATTAATTTCTTGATTTTGCCTAGAAGTATAATTTTTGTTACATGTATGCCTAATTTAATCTAAGTAGGCCCAGTAGTTTAGGCTTCATGTATTTGCACAGAGGACAGGCTACAGACAGACATTTTTGACAGTTACTTCTTTGGACTCAGGGACCTTAAAACATGTAAATCCATCAAAATTGAATTGATGCCCCATCACAATACGTTCTCTCTGTATGAGGAAGTAAAAAGATTTTAATATAAGAACCAATAATTTGATTTGTCTTAATAGACATGAACACCAATAATATATTTATTTTTGGTCTCTCTAGGGTTAAATAAAATAAATTATTTCTTGTCTTCTTTAAACAGCTATATTTCTCCCTTATTAAGGCTTCATCAGGCTGAAAATTTATCTATTTATTAATTTTTTTCAGAGAAAGTAAACAATTTTTACTTGCCGCACAAAAAGATAAGATTTTGCAGTTTGATTTAAATACTTTTAAGAAGACTGTATTACCTATTCAGAATATAGAGAATGTAATTTCTATTGATTTTGACATGGAGAACAATTGTGTATATTTTGCTGATATCATGCATGATAAGATAGGGGTAAGTAAAATTATTTATTTATTTTTACGCTATTTTTTCCATTCAAATTCACCTCTTAAGGGGTGCCCTTACCCTTCTATATATAAGCTACTCTTAATAAGCCACTATTGTTGGGAAGTGATCACTTTAATGCAGATCTTGCAGTAGGCTCCAATGAAGGACTTTTGCTGGGACTGGTAAGGCCCACATTAGATCAATTACCCAAAAAGTACCAGAAGCTGCCCTTAAATAGGTATAGGTGGATAATCTATCATTGAACTCTATTAAGTTTGCATCACCCATGATCTCTTCTAGTAGTATACCTTTCCTATCTGAGGAGAGGCTTCCCCAGAGTTCATTATGAACATTTAAATCGCCTAAAATCACTGTAGGTGTTGCATAAGAAGTGCTGCAATGTCTAGCTGATTTTAGTTATCTTGAATATGAAATTGTTAACAAGATTTTTTAATTTACTTTTTTTTCATCATCATTAAAGTAGTTAATTATATATACACGCGCGCTTGTGTTTAAGGCAAAAAAAAAAAAATATGTTGATAACTTGAATGGAATTTGATTGATTAATATTTGTCAGATTAATGACATCGTTTCAAGCTTTGTTTACGCTAACATCACAAAATTAGAATTTTGTATTTTTCATATAATAGTAAATCAATAAAATTAACTAATTGCAAATGATAATCTGTTAATTTTTAAATTGAACTGATAATGCATAATACACTTAAAATGTAATTTAATAAACAGATTTGATGTTGCTCTGAGTATTATTTACTTTCATTTGTTTGTTAATATTGTATTTAAAATTAAAAAGTATGTTTATTGTAGTTTAAAATTCATATGTAGTTGAGTATTATGCTCAAACTAAACAGGGTAATCATTTACCCTGAGAATAATGTTTGAGGATTTAAATTGTCCCAATAATAGTTGTTTTTGTAACTAGGCAGCAATAATTGACTGCCGAGGTGAAGCTGATTATAACATATTAACTAAAATAAATTGTTTATTGAAAAAAAAAAAAAAAAAAAAAATCAAATAGGAAGCTTTGGAATAATAACAATAAGTGAATAGCACACTACATCTGTAAAATCATAATCAACAGCAAAATTTAAAACTTGCATTTATAACAAACAAAATGTCTCAGTCAGTGACTTAATGCATAAAGCAATTAAACAAAAAAACCTAACAAATTACTAAAACTATGGAATATGTCTTGCAAATATTTTAATAAATTAAAAAATGAAGTAATTAGAGGTAAATCAAGAAAAGCAGATGGTCTTATCTAGAATGACTTCAATCATTTGCATGATCACTAGAAGCTGCAGGTACTCTGCTTATTTATTGATTTCTTTTTATTTTTTTTAATTGAATATCTTCTTTAGATTGTTACTCCCCTTATAAGAACAGAAGTGTGATATTCCTTTGTCCCAAAGTACATTGGACCGATCATCCCTTTGTCTTAATAGTTATTTAGTCAAAGTCATTTATATTCTAAATATACAGGTGAAGTGTGTGCTAGACAGCACACAGCGAGGGTCCGTAGGCCACACTATATAGTGTTTAACTGTAAAGTGTATAAACAGTGTTTTTTTTAAATGCTAAAAAGCTTACTTTGAACCATTCTAAGTGTCTGATATTCTCAAAACACACTCTGATAAAGTATTTTTTTGCCACTGAACCGGACTACAACCATATAAATACAGCGAAAAGACCATAATTATAAAAAAAAACGTATTTTTTCAATAAAAAATAAAATAACATTTTTTTCAAAATTTCAAAAAAGTGGTATCTTTACTTTTGGTCGAAGAATGCTCAGAAATTTTTTCAGATTTTTTGCACTTTACATAAGCGAGATAGAGGGGGGGGGGGGACACGTTTCACACCCACTTCAAACTTGCCTACGCTCGCCCTATCAAAGTTATAACCAAAGAATTATAAGTTCTTAAGTTTTTTTACCCTAATTTTTTTGAAAAATATTTTTTTTAAGTAGCTATATTGTTAAAATATGTGGGTAGGTACAAGACACATACATGCCAAATTTCAAAGTGATCGGACGAAAGGTGTAGCCGTGAGAGCACGAGAGAGGATGGACGGACAGACACACGCAGGAAAATATAAGGGTCCTTGGTTTTGCCTACGGACCCTAAAAACCATAGACGAGTAACAATCTAAAGAAGTACTGTTGAGTCGCGAGAATACTTACGTTTATATAGATCTCTAACAGATAGCGCTCGGGAGCTGCAATCCCCACCTGTCCCCTCTCCTGTACTATTATATTGTACCCCTTCCCTTATTTTATATTCTTCAGTCTGTTTCAAAACCTTGACGGCTCCGGGTCTATCTCGAAATACTAAATTCCTTGTATCATAATATACTTATATTTGTATACTATTCAATTTAAATGTTAATATACAACCAGTCAATGTTCAAAACTACAGTGTTATAGTGTTTCTTTTTAATACACCTAATCGTTTTCGATAATTTTATTACACACACAAACAAGTACCAAAGATAATATATAAACTCTTATTGCCAACATTATAACAGTAAAAATTTTGCTGCCAAGGCATTAAAATTTTTAGTGTCTAAGTAGTAATTGTTATTTCCTCACCAAGGGAGGAAAGTAAGTGATTGCACCCTGAGCGATGAAGTTGGTTCCTGAGGCGAAGCCGAGGGAACCATAGCGTTCACTAATTAATTATTTTTACTCCCGAGGTACGTACAAGATTTTACCTCCAGAAGGGAGAAAAAAAGTAATTGAATAAGATTTTAATGTATTTTATGTTAAAAAAGTAAACATTTTTCTATTTAAAATATTGATATATATTAATAATAATTCACCAGATAAGTTTAATCATGTTAAAATTAAATTATAGATAGTAATTATTTGAATTTCAATGCTAAAATTAAATGGGAGATCAGCTGGTAGCTAAGTCGTGTATTGAATGGTATTTACAACTAACGTATAATCATCCATATGAGTAGATCTACATTTAGAAATAATGATTTCTCTTATAACTTTTAGTTTGTTTTACTGATGAGTCATCATGACAAACGCCGTAAAGGTTATGTGTGAAGATGACATTATAGATTTAGACATTAAACAATAGTTAATAAATGAAATGTGTATTAGCACCAAGCTTATTTACTTGTGCTTATCACTTGGGCAACACTGGAGGGAATCATGAAAGTTCATGATTCCCTCCTTTCTCATTACTCCCTGTTGAGCCCGACCGGGTGGAATGAGCTACTTTCCTCCCTGTAAACTAGGGAGGAAAGTTCACTTTTTCTCCCCGCTGGAGGTAAAATTATATTTTCCTGCCCAAAATCAGTTCAGTAATGCCTCATTTTGCTTGATAAAAGTATTTTAATTCCTTTAGGTCCCAACTACTCTAGTGTTTAAATTATTTTCTGGTGTAAGGATTTGTAATTATTTTATCACGCCTTGTTATTTATTTTTCAGAGACAATGCCTTTCTGACGGAGAGTCTGGAGTTGAGTATTTAGTTGAAGTCAAACTGTCGTCAGTTGAAGGCTTAGCTTTTGATTGGATATCAAAACTTTTGTATTTTGTTGATGGTGTCTTGGCTAAAATTGAAGTAATAAGGACTGATGTTCACAACTCAGGTCGAATGAGGAAAACACTACTCGATAAATCAGAACTGAACAAACCAAGAGGCATAGCTCTTCACCCTGTAGCTGGGTTAGTTTTTCTTTGATTTTTATTGATAGAAGAATAGATTTATTTCTTAATACTGACAACCATTGACTTAAAAATTTATATATTTCCCGCAATTATTGATTTTTGACTTATTTATTGATGAGTCAAATTTTTCAGAATGTCTGATCCAACCACTTTCTTCCTATGTTCTTTTATAATATAGGCTAACATTAAAAAAATAAGGCTGATTTTATTCCATTATTATAATTATCAAAATTATTTCAATTTACTAAATATGATCAGTGCACTTATGTAATTATATATAATCAGTAAAGGTAAATATGGTAATAGAATTAATATTAAAAAAAAATTAAGAAGAATTATTTTGCAAGTCCGAATTCTGTGTCGAATTTTAATTTGTGTCGAACATTAATTTGTTAGTCAAGATTTCTCTCTATAAAAGATTTATTAAAATTATTTTTTATTAACTACTTTGATTTTAAGTTAAAAACTATATTTCATTGTTTTAGGTATATGTTTTGGACTGATTGGTCTGAATTCGATCCTTCAGTGAACCGTGCGAACTTGGATGGTACCAGCAAAGTGACACTATTTAAAAGTCCTCAAGTACACTGGCCTAATGGTATTACTGTAGATTTTGTACCAGAGAGGATATACTGGGTTGATGCTCGTCTAGATTACATTGCTTCATCAGACCTTGATGGAAAACACTTCAGGAAAATAATCAGCAATGTAAATTATTATTTATTACTTATTTATTATTATTAGTTATTTAATTATTTTAACTTAGTTATTATATAGTATGTAACTCCAAGAATAGAGTATAATAATTTAACTAGATTTTCCAAAGATTGATAAAATTCTATTAAATTCTTTCACCAGATATGTACTGAGCCATAGCTTTCCAACATGGTACCGTCATGGTACTTAATAACTTTCTGCAAGTTAAGCTTGTGATTAGAAGTATATCAGAGGTGTCTCAAACCCTTTATTTGATTTTAAATCATGTAAATTCTCAGTATTTCCATGTGTAAATTCCGAATTTAGTATTTGAGAAAATGTTAGGTTGCATCTAAAAATGTAGCTAACTCTGTTGTGCAACAGGGACTGTGAGGCCCTCCTTGGGCCTGCCAATGGCTGATACAACTACGTATGTATTGGATGACATGGGGTTAGTGCCGCTCCATCAGCTGTATAAACCTTATAATTGACATTTGCAGCCAGTTAGTTGCCACTTCACATAAGCAGCTCCCCATTTATAATAATAATCTATTGTAATTTTGTTGTTTGTCTTCTACATTGTTATTTACTTGTGTTGTACATAAAACAAAGCATACTTATTTTATTACATATTATATGTTATAAAATTATTCTTTTTAATTTTAATTATATTTTATTTTTTAACCTTCAGGAAAGAATCACTCATCCATTTTCTGTAGCTGTTTACAAAGATACTATGTATTGGGATGATTGGAAGGAACAAAGCATCTTCTCTGCTGATAAAGATAATGGCTTCGGAATGAAAGCAGTAGCTGATAAGTTACTTGGTATTATGGGTCTCAGGGTAAGTTTATGACTGTTTGCTTTGTGTTTACCTTTTTATAACTCTTTGATATGTCCTTTGATAAATATAATATGTTTCTACCATTATAAGACTAAGTTAGTCTTGGACTAATTGGAAATGGCAATTACCTGTTAACATGAGTACACTATTGTTTTGTAATTTTTTGTGGTTTATTACTGACTTATATCCTTAGTATTCTCCATTTCGATCATCTTTTGCCTCAAGCAAATCAAGATAGTTTTATTTTGTTATGTTTGTGTTAATATTGTTGTTATTATTGAATAGATCTATTTTCTATAGGAAAAAATTTAAAATTCAACAATTTAATATGTACATGTACATATTAACAAAATAATTATATATTTTTTATAATGACGCTCTCTTACTGAGATAGAATAGGACTTTTTTGTACAACAACTATTAAATAAAGACTGATGATGACCTTATAAGGGTCGACACATCTCTTAATCAACATGGAAGATTAATGTTTTAATATCACACCTCAAAGATTCATCCAGCATATTAATATCTCAACCAACTCTTGAGCCCTTACCTTGTTTACAGCCTCGAGTTTTCTTTCAGCTGTTCTCTGCCCTAATACCTTGGGTCTTCCTCTTCTGCTTCCTTGTGGCTGTTTGAGGGTGTAACCAATCCAACGCCATTTCCTCCTTTTTATTTGGTGTTCTGTAGATTGTGGTTTGTGGTCTCCCAGGATTCCTCATTGATACAGCTTTGGGCCACCAAATTGTCATTATCAGCTTTTATTGACTAACATTTGTAGTTTATTATAGTATTAGTTGGTCACTTCACACATGTTTCACAGTCATATAAATAGGACTGATCTAATATTGAAATTGCATGCACTAATACTCAGGTACTGTGTAACTCATTATAGTTCTTTAACAGAACAGTTACATCACTTCTGTTTTGACAGTTATAGGAATAATATCGATCCATATAATATCGATTGGCAGCTTCTGCTATTTCTTCTTTGTTAGGGTTATATCAAGTTGCTATTTCTTCTTTGTTAGAGTTATAGATATTTAGGCATCATTTATTGCATCCAAGTGTATCTGTTTATTTTTTTTTTTTTTACCATGGTCATGCCCTATACCATGTTGAGTATTTTTCTATTAGCAGCCTTTACAGGTCTGCCCCTGGAGGATCCTTCAATAGATAACCCTCATAAAAAAATGGTTATATTAGAATGTAGAGCCAGTCAAAGAATATAATTTTGCAAACTGTCTTGAATATGATATGAATGTACTCCACTAGCTTCCCACTTGATTGAAGAGGTATCAAAGAATTTGTGAAATTGATTGTTGTACAGAGGTTATTTTTAGTTTTATATCTAAGAAATTATTATAATGAGTACTTTGTTTACAGGTATTTGCTGGAAGTATTCAGCATGGTGTTAATAATTGTAGTAAAGACTTAAACCCATGTTCTCACCTCTGCTTTGCACAACCCAAAAATAAACATCCCAATTGTCTCTGCCCTGATGGAATGATGCTTTCTGGTAATGAATGCCTATGTCAAGATGGCTCCAAACCATATGCTAACAACACCTGTCCTAAAGGTTAGTGCTTATAATATAATATAGTTTAGTACAGTATACTGACACATTTATTACATAGTTTTACACTTAGATCTACAACCAATAAATACGATCTACATTAGCTAACATACAGAAATAACTTACATATGATATATATCAGCCTGAGCTATAAATCCGTTTAGATTTTATAGCGATCTAAGTGTTATTTTTTTACTATTTTGGAAGGGTTATTTTGCTATCTTTGCTCCCCTGTAGGGGGAAAAATATTGGAGATAGAGAAAATAGTTTCAAGTAAAAGTTTATTTTTTTTCACTGTAGAATCCAAATCTGCTATCAAAAATATACACTCCAATTTGAAATTTTAAAGTTGGGTGGCCTGGGGGTAAAGTGGGTGGTTGCCCCTAGTGGGTGATCGCATGGAAACAAACTTCCTTTTGCATGGTAGAGATCCCCCAAGTTTCATTGATTTATCTTAAACCGTTCAAAAGTTAAGAGGGGGGGGGGGGGGGGAGACTTTTGGACCACCCTGTATATTTTAAAAATAGCCAGTAGAAACTAAGTAATATAGTAATAACTAACAATGCTAATTAGACTGCGACTGCTTGGACTGCTTTAATTAGACTGGGAATTCATTGAACAATCATCAACAATGATAGTGCATTATTTAATTACCAGCCTCTTCATTCAATAAGGCAGTTGCACCAGCAAGGATTTAATAACTCTAGTTCTAGAAACAATTAATAAAATAATAAATACTCGATTTAAAGAGCATTAGTGTGAGGTTTAAGCACTCCAATCAGAAATTAAATCGGTCAACAATTGTGGACGTCATAAGCGCTCAAAGTGAAATTTATTTTAAAAAAAATAAAATTTAGCTCTATTTAAGGTAGAACCGATGAAATTACGACAAAAAGTAATAGAACCAAATTAGTAGATATTTTAAAATTAGTTACCACTGGCGCAATCAGCTTGTCGATACAACTTACCATTTAGCCACAATAAGCTTCTAAAAAAACTTTAAGCTGCGTCCGCCATCTTTAATTTTTTAGGGGGGGGGGATATAACTTAACTTAACTTTTCGGATTTTTTTAATGGGCTTAGGCCAATTTCCGACCAAACGCAAAAAACCGCAAGTCTCTAGGTGGTCTAGAAATATATAATAATAGTAGTAAAGTAATAATATAATATCGAGTCTGTGGGGTTTGTTTACGGCGAGTCAACCTATTTTTTTTTAGGTTATGTTTTATATACTTTTTTTTTTATAAAATTGTTAAAAATTTCAATTCTGACCAATGTACAGACAAAACTTTAATTTTATATGTATAGATGTTACCCTTATTTTTATCTTGTTTACTTGAAATTTTCAAAATATTACCTTCCCCTTCTACCACCGTTAATTTTTTTGTATTATCCTCTACTTCCGCTCTTTCCATTGTTAATGCTAAATCAAATAATTTTTGAAGCGTCATCTTCCCTGTTTCATCCTCCCCCTCAGGCCATCGAAGTCGAATCTCGATTTCGAATTTTTGAAAGTTTATTCCCGCAGCAAACCTATCCCTTAATCTTTCATTAACATTGGGTCCATATTTACATGGAATGCTTAAAGGTCCATTTACACACATCAGTGACAGTGACAGTGACGGCACAGTGCCGTGACCGGCCCGTGATTTCCCCACCGTGAAGTTGTTTACACTCATCAGTGACGTGACAGTGACGGCGCAGTGCAGTGATCCAATATTGTTTTCTATTTGAAGGGTTTCGTCCGTTGTGTGGCTGTGCACTATTTATAGTGGCTAGGACACTGCCCACTGCACAATTTATAAGATCTTACGAGAAACCTGCAAAATAATTACTGAAAATCTGATTGACCAATTGATGCCTAACAGAGGAAGAACATCGCAAATGATTTTTAAGAAATATGGAATTTTCCTAACTGCGTAGGAGCTTTGGATGGAAAATACGATACTATCCAGGCTCTTCCAAACACCAAGTATATTATTCCATAAATACAAAAAATAAATAAATAATAATAATAACGTTTTCAGTAGTCTTACTGGCTCTTGTAGACGGTCATTGCAGTTTTATTGCTATCGAAGTAGTGCATACGGGACTAAATGCGTGTGGCGGTGGTGTCGCGGGACACCCGGTAGGAACAAAGTTCCTTACGCTTTTCATTGAATATAAATTATTAAATCACAGTGCTAAGTATACGATGCTAACTACTTATACATGGTGGAGTTAGAAAAGAGACAAAATTAAAACTTACTAACTATGAGGCGGAGTTAGCGGCAAAACTAAAAGAAAATAATTTTTTTATCAATGAAGCGAGTGTCCTGCAATACGTATGTATTCAATATTGAGAAAAACATTAATCATGATGAGTTGATCACTAAGGAGGATGGTTGTAGTAGGTGCTTCGATTCAAAGTGTATGGCATTTATTAAAAAACGTTACGTTATAACGTAAGATATCAGTAAAAACATAGTTTAAAAAGTTGTTTGTCTCATTGAATTAATGAAGTTAACATTGTTTCCCGTCCTAAAATTCCAATTTTACATTTTAATAGTTTATGCGAGCTTTGCGCGCAAGCACATAGGCGATTAACGTGGTCCAAAGACTCGTCCTGGGCATTGGTAAAATGAACATGTGTACCAAATTTCAACAAAATTCGGTCAGCTTTTACTCAAGCTATCGTCATTGGAAGATTTTGTGACCGTCTATTTTTTTCTGATTCACTCCCAGGCGCTGAACGTGGCATAAAGAACTTTGTTCCAAAAGTGTGATGGGGGAATTTTTGCCAATTCAAATTTAGGAAATGTACTTCTACAAGGCTTTTTGAATATACCAGTAAATTCTACCTTACCCAACAAGGGCATTCACGTTCCATACCTTATTGTAAAAAACGAACTTTATAATTTCTTTTTGTTAAAAAATGTTTATTTTATTTTATAATTATTTTTTATTTTTTCACTTTAGAAAAATATCGTCCACATAAAATAACAGAAATTTCACTGTATAGTGTCGGCGACAGTATTTTTTTCACTGTCACTGACATGTGCCGGGTGAGTGTAAACAGCACCCTTCAAATCCCTTAAAGAATATTTTAAATTCGTCTGTGGGATCACTGGCTGGTCACGGCACTGTGCCGTCACTGTCACTGTCACTGATGTGTGTAAATGGACCTTAATTCTCTTAACCTGTAATTTTACAAAAGATTCCCCCTCTAGACTGATGGTTCTCTCAAAAGCGATCCCGGCTGCGAAAATAGTGACTTCTGGTTTAAAAATCTTTTTAAACGTTGCCTTTAATTCATCATACGTTCGCTCATCAATATTCTCCGAAACAAAATAATTTTTTATTGATCTCAATGCTTTTGGTCCCACATAAGCTAATAATAACTCACACCTTATCTCCTCCTCCCTGGCATTGTCCCCTCCTAACCCTTTTACCCTACACATCCTCTCAAACTGGTCAATATAGTCATCCCAGTTCCCATCGATAAATTCTGAAAAAGTAAACTTGCCCATCCGAGACATCAAATCATCACCCTGATCCATCCTGGTTGATGTTCCCGATCTTCCCTTCTCTTTTCTTTTCTCCTTGTCGCCAATGTAATAAGCTGTGAGCTTCAGTAACTCAGAATATATTTAAACTCAACCATAGTTATTGAAATGACTTGACTTGATATAAACATTGTCATGTTACAATACCTATCATATTAAGGTATAATTTAATCTATTAGGGAAGTTTTACCCTGTGTTAAGAATCAGTTGTTTTTAATTTGAACTTTTTCCCCTTTTTTTTTTAATATTTACAATCATAATGATTTTTTTTTTAATTTTAGGTTCTGCCACTTGTGCAAGTGACATGTTCGGTTGTAGTAATGGAATCTGCATACCTAAACTTTGGATGTGTGACGGTGAAGATGACTGTGGGGATAATTCAGATGAGGTATGTAGCTTATGGTCTATTAAACAAATTTTTCAATGAATTAAAATTATTAAATGCATTTCAAGCTAGCTTGAAATAAAGAATCATATATAAAATTTCATGTAGACAAATTATTATAATAGATTTGACTGTGATTGAAATTCTAGTAAAAATTGATTTGTATTCTATTCTTCATTTTATCCATCTATCATCATTGTTGTATATTTGTGTTTAGAGAGTGAAATTATGTCCAGAAAAAATTAGTGATGTTCTATTATACCAACACACTTAATATTAATTTCAAGATTGTCTCAAGTTTGTATTTGAGTTGACTATAACCCACCCTCTTGATAACATAAGTTCAAGGCTTTACATTATTTTGATCCTGTTCAGCTCTTTTTATATAATACATGATAATTCATAGCCTAAGACTATCCTGGCTAATCAAGGTATATGTTGATGAACATTTTTGTTGACATTTTTATTTCACATTAACTGGAGTTGTTAAGAAGGTGTGCTTCTACGCAGGTCAATTAAATATAAATGGGCCTTTTTCAATGATTTATTTTAAAAAACATACAAGAGTAATGACAACATTTTTTTCATTTTTCTGTATACTTGTTTTCAGATGCACTGCAAATCAGAAACTTGTGCCAGCGGCTCTTTTACTTGCCCCGATGGCAAGTGCATTCCAACTGGTTGGGTTTGTGATTCAGACATCGATTGTGCTGATGGTGCTGATGAAAAAGACTGTCGTATGTTAAAATATGTTTTGTTTTTTTTTTCTTTTAGATTTCTATGGTAGTAGTTGCTTTAGAAAAAGTATTAACATTTTATTTTACTGTATGAATTGCTCAGGAGCCAACGAGATGTTTTTATATTTTCTGATTTTTGTCAATTTAAATCTAATTAATAATATTCATTTGTATCAAATGTATACATATAAAACCAAAATAACACTTTTGTAAATGGACGTTTTTCTAATTGGCCATTTTGATTCTAGTTAATTCTTGGGAAATAGCTTCTCTTTAGGGTGTAAGCATGTTTACTAATAAAAAATAATTATTTCATCTTGTAAGAATAAGAAAAATACCTCTTCTTTTCCCAGAAAGTTATCTTTTGAAACTATTTCTCCAGTAATTAACAGCTTGGTTTTCTGGTGAAATCCGCGTCACGAAGAGGTTGAAATCCAACTTTTCGCTTCCACTTCTGGAAGCATCTTCAGGGGTGTGGTGCATCGTGATGTTGACCAAAGCAAACACAAGATATAGAGCTAAAAACCAAGCTGTTTATTACGAGTCTACCTACAGAAGCCTACAAACTAAGTTATTTCCCCAGTAGTTGTAATCAATTGCTAATTAGGCAATTGCTAATTGGGGCAATCACACGAGCGCTCTTTTCACTTGCGATTAGGACGGCACGTTCCAATTGTGCGTCCTTGACAAAGTGTGAGTGTGCGTTCCAAACCCGAGTCGATTTCAAAACCTGGTAATATCCCTCACAATTGGCGTGGGGCATGGAGTTTAAGAATTTTTAAAAGTTTTGTGAAAATTGAGTCATGTGCTTTTTTTAGGGTCTGTAACCAAAAACGAGGACACTTATATTCTTGCGCTTGACTGTCCTTCTGTCTGTAACGCATCTGATCTCTGAAAGTACCAACACAAATATTTGAAACTTTGTAGTTCTGTTATTCATCTTTGCTCTATGTGTTAGCTTGTACACTATATTGTATTCACACGTACTCTCTTTCGCACGTAATTGGAATGTGCCGTTCCAATCGTAGATGAAAGAGCGCTCTTGTGTACGCCCTTAATTGGGGAGGAGGGGAGTATGGAACTGCAGCAATTATATATTCTTGCTTTGTAAAATAATTATTTTAATGTTCCTTCATGTTAGTTTGTAAACATTCAATTAAAAAAATACATTAAAATTAACAGACTTTAGCTAAGGAAAGGTAATTCAGCTTTATTTGTTTTTATAGATTTTGCTGATTGCAAGGTAAATCAGTTTAAGTGTAAAAACCAACGATGCATCAACGCTAGATGGGTTTGTGATGGAGAAGATGACTGTAAAGATGGTAGTGATGAATTTAATTGCACAACAGCAGTGACTCCTTCTGCTTCTTCACCGACATGCAGAGGTATGCCAACTCAAATTATTTTTAGTATGGCCAAATCTTCCTCTTAAGGGCATTTCCAGGATAAGCAACTGACACATTCATTTCTGCATAAGTCTAAATATTTGTTTATAAATTTATAAAGGTTAAGCTTGGCTTTTAAGTATAATGTAGCAATTTTAGTTTATTTATTATCCTTTAAAATACCTTACTCAAATCAATTAGGACTAAAAAAAAAAATATGCATTTTGCATCCCACCTATTTCAAATTGTCTTAACTTTAAATAATTAATTTTCATTTTTTATTTTATTTTTACATTTTAAGAACTTTTAACCTGGCGCAATTTCGAAACATTAAATAGTTAAAAAAATACAAGTAATGTCCACTTGTGCTCTTACCAGAAATGTTGGAGAGAGAGGGATATGGGTAGGTAGATAAGAATGATATAGTTAAAAAAAATCTCAAAAATGGATGGACATCCTGTGTCTGGTTATACTTTTGCTTTCACCGGGCAAGGCACAAGCGCTAGTTACTCTCTTCACCCCTTTGCTTTGCTCACTGATACAGTAGCAGGGGCAGAAGGAACACCCATTATTACAGCATAGAGACACTTGGTATATATTGTCTTTATGACCCATCTATTGCTGTATAAAAAATATTGCTCTTATTTTGTAAGAAGTAAAAAAAGTTTAAGTAAATTAAAATATTATATTAAAAGGTCATTCTATGTTCTACTGTTGGATCCATTGGATTGTTAAATTATTATTAAATGACAGCTCTTTTTTATATTGATAGTATTATTTATTAATTTGATAGTTAAGATCATAAGTTTACAACCATACAAATTAAATTGCTTGCCAAAAAAGCTTGAAGATGACCCAAAGGGCGGTCAAAATATCGCAAAAGTGAGCTTTTAATTTTCCATGAGACCCAACCATCAATAAGACATTACATATGAGGCTCTTTTAGTCCGACTATCCGCCAGTCCGGCACGTCCAGTAATCCGGCACTCAGGCTGAGGCCCCCCCTCCCCTCTTGCCACCTGTAAGATAAGATAATAAAAGGGGGGAAACTGGGGCACAAGGGTAAACAAAAACAATCCATCAGTCGCTGTTTGTTTGTTGTGGATCTATACTCATTTCCCGTATAAAACATCCAGTAATCCGACAATTCTCTATAATCTGATATGGCATGGTTCCATATGTGTTGGATTAGATAGACACAAGTGTATTACATTATTTTATTTAATGTATTAACATTATATTTTTTACAATAAATTGTTTTTTTATATGGGCAAATAACAGATTATGTGTTAATTCCATTTTAGATGGTCAGTTCTTGTGTCCTTCAAATGGTGCATGCATTCCATTCTCTTGGAGGTGTGATGGAGAAATGGATTGTCCTGATAATGCTGATGAAAGTAATTGTACATCCAATGTATGCCAAATCTGGCATTTCCAGGTTAGCATTTTATTGTGTTTGTTTTTAATTATATTTACTCTTTTAAGCTTTTATGCTTGTTATAGCTCTTTTTAGCTATTATGATTTCTTTAAATATTATTTTAGCTTAAGAAACTTTCTTGAATTTTCCTGAGGGCTGGTTTAATATTGAAATCTATCCAAAATTTAATAACATATTATGTAATTAGCATATAATAAGGGAAAAAAGATCTGTACCTCAGAGGGTAAACTGTCGTAACTACATTTTTTGTGATTTTCGGATTATTGCGATGAGTTATGGGTAAAAAATAAAATTTAATATGGAAACAAATAGCCAGACATCAATTATATTTTATGTTGTGACATTTTTCTTAATACATGTCTGCTATTTGACTCCATATTAAATTTTATTTTTTACCCATAACTCATCGCAATAATCCGAAAATCACAAAACATGTAGTTACTACAGTTTACCTCTGAGGTACAGATATGTTTTTGATGAAGCATTCCTTAAAGTATCTGTTTGTACTTACATTTAAAATACTTTATCTTGTATCTCTATTTAATATTAGGCAATTTTTGGATCTACTGTTTAAAATAATAAGATTTACATAAACTGTGTGGTTTTTTGTTTACTAAGTGACAAGGGGAGTTTAATGTGTTAATTATGTAAAAAAAAAATGAAGCATAATCGATAATGGTATTTGAGGAAGCATTAAACCAGGCTGAAAAAATATGCGGTTATCAAACTAGAAGTTTTGAAGAATTTATTTTAGATGAAATTATGACTGCAACTGTATGAAAGTACTTTTTTGGTGGATTCATGTTTTAAGGTCCACTGTGTTCAAAAAAATAAAAAAAATTTAAAAAAATGCTGTCTTTTCTGTGACTAATTATGGATTAAGAGCTCATTATATTTGTTTCTTTTTTTTTAGTGTGCTCACTCAAGGAAATGCATATTTAATACATGGAGATGTGATGGTGACTATGATTGTGGGGACAACGACAAGAGTGATGAAGAAAACTGTACTACTACTCAAATGCCTCCAACTGTTGCTCCTTCTCCTGTAAGCTTATCGTGCCGTTTTTAAAGCTTTCAAGTGCCATTTTTTAATAATTAAATAATGTAGAAGTGCATAAGACAGAAAAAACAAAATAAGGAATGAGGTTCAGGGAAAAACCAAAATTTCATTTTTATGCTTTTATTTTATTTTAATTTATACTATTATTTTAATTTCATTAGATGAGTAAAGTGGTCGGATATCCCATCATGTAATAACCTAATAATTTGTTGATCAGGACATAAATGAAAAAGCAAACAATATATTATTATATTAATATAATAACCATAAATTAAAATAATGGAATATTTTTTCTGTTGCAGAACAACACTTGTAAGGATTGGTCGTTCCGGTGTTTGGATGATTCTCGATGTATTCCAAACTGGTGGAAGTGTGATAATGTCAGTGATTGCGCTGATGGCTCGGATGAACTTGGCTGTCCTACAGCTGGCCCACCTGCATTGCCCCATACTACCCCTGATACCGCTTCTTCCCACTGTCCCCCAAATCACTTCAAATGCCTTAATGGTACAGTTTTAGAAATACTTAGACTTTGTTAGCTATTTGCTAAAGCTGTAGTGTTTCTTAAATATAATTATCAACACAGACATGTAGATACCATACTTTCAGATAATCCTTGTGATATTTTGAAATTACAGAACTATGACATTAATAACATTTATGTGTATAAAATATAAATAGTTACAGTAATTATTTTTGACAATTTATTGTGCTACACTGGGTTCAATTTTTATAAATTCCTTTAAGTAATTTTAAATTCAATTTTTAGGAGAATGCATTATTGGGAGGTGGGTTTGCGACAATGTAAAAGACTGTGCTGGAGGTGAAGATGAACTACACTGCCCTTCCACTGGTTGCCGTGACCCTAATCAGTTCAGGTGTCGACAGTCCGGTGCCTGTGTTCCTCTGAATCAAGTTTGTGATGGTCACAACAATTGCCCTGATGGTTCTGATGAACTCATGTGCAATAATCATGCATCAACTCCTTATACTCCTGGTTTGTATTATTATTTGTATTTTAATGGTGGGAGAGATCTTCTATAAATATTATGTCATTTAAAACATACAAAAACCTGCAAACATTTTATTGCTTCCGTTGAAACATTGATTTCTTCAGATAAAGTTGGAAAATTATTGCTTTATTTAAAGCAGGAGTATAGAATTCAAAGTAAGAGGGTGATTTTAGTTCAATCACTTATCGAGATCACTTATCGTATGAAAACTTATATTTTTTTGTGGACCATGGACACAGGGAGGACTGCAATAGTAGGAGCATACTGTCCAACAAGTTCAGCCTGGGCAATGATACTTAATGTTAGCTGAATCCGTTATCAGATCCGACAATTTTTGGTAATCAATGACATTGTGTGTATGCTTCTATCTTGTTGGTAAAGTGTTGAATGCCAAAAAACAGCTCAGAGGTTAATTGCTTAGAGTTTAACATTAAAATGTTTGTGAACTTTTTTCTGGTTGAAAAGTAGCTAATATTTACTTTTTTGCTATTTTAATTCAGGTAAAATTGAGTCTAAGTGTCCTGAAGGATTCTTTTCATGTGACGGGGGAAACTGTTACCCTCTGATGGTGAGATGTGATGGACATCTTAATTGTTATGATAGTACCGATGAAGCCAATTGTACAACAAACGACCTATATTATCAGGTTTGTTTTTCTTTTACTTATTAACACTTGTTTCTTAAAGTGCCACAGTACATTATAGCATTATTTTTAATTACATTTAATTTTTATAGGTGACGAACCTCAACATTGATAGATACTTAAAGAATTCTACTTACTTACATCTATTGTGGCAGATTCAGCCTCATCAGTACCCCAATGGAACTTTTGAGAATGTAACTCTTGAATTTTTACCATCCATATGTGAAAAACTGGTAAATCCTGATGTAAAACCAATGTGGAAGAATCATACCTCCTGGATAACAGCAAATGAAATAGGATTTGGATCCCTGAAACCTTACACTTTATACAACATGACAGTGTACGTAAGGATCCGTGGGCAGTCTAAGGCTTATATACCAGCCAAGTACATTTCTGAGAGAACTGCTGAAGGAGGTATTATTTTACTATTTTTAATTTGTTTAAATCTTCATTTTCTTATAATTCAGCTTCTGTGTACTTACTTCAATCCTCTTCAGATGTGCCCTAAGGCTTTGTGACTGACTTTAATTTGATTAACACAATGGAGTTATCTTTTTTCAAGATAAGGCTTTTTAAGATTCCTTCCTATTCCTTCTCCTAGGAGCATCTGCGATGTCAAATGAAGCGCTACTAATAATTCTTAATTATTAATCAAGGACAGATGAGGGAATTGCAGGACATTCTGAGCTAATGTGATGAAAAATAATCATGAAATTGTTAAATTCTTCCTTTTCGTGGTTCAGTTCTTGAGTAATTGGACCTAAAAGGTTTATTATTGTGATGTGTTGGTTTCTCTCCTTAGGTCATTATCTGTCTAGATTAATTTTTACTTTCTGTCAAAGAGTAACTTATATTTGGATCTTACCAACCACTGTCAGTGACCTAGTACAAATAATAGTGTCTGAATATTATTATTTTTGTTATCTAGTTCCGAGTGAGCCGTGGAATGTGACTGCTGTTCAACTTAATGACAGGCAGGTATCAGTGAAATGGTCTCCTCCTCACAGTCCTAAAGGAGTTATTAAGTCATACACAGTTTACTTAATTCCACCGAGTCCTCCTGTAGTCTACTCACAGTCTAGAGATTTTCTCAACTTCACTATTAACTGGTCTTTCCAACCTGATGTCAAGTACACGTTCTGGGTAACTAATTATTTTTAATCCTTTTTTTTTTTTTTTTTTTTTTTTTTTTTTTTTACTTTAAACACATAGTTTTGTATTCAATTAATTGTCAATCTTTAATCTGGTTTTTAAATTAAACTACTGGAGTGGCTTTACTTGGTAATTTACACCTTATCTTATGGAAATTAAGCATGCATATATTTTATTTCTATTATAATAAATTATTTCTATTAGGGAATGTTTAATTGTTTCAATATTAGGTTCCTTTTGAATCATTTAAGAATTATTTTTAGGTAACGGCTGTTAGTGATGGGGGCACTTCTATACCATCTAACAATGCTTCATTGATAGCCAGTCAAGGACTAAATGTCACTGACCTGAAAGTAACAACTACAGGTGAGACTTGGGCCATGCTTCATTGGGACAAGGCCACATCTGGAAACATAACTTACTCTATCAAGCCCACGATGTCTGTACAAAATTATCCTTTCTTACCAGTTGGCAATACACGTGACAATTTCTTTAACTGTAAGTTTGGTGGTTATAGTATACATGTTTATTATTTACTATTCATTTTATTTCTTTGGATTACTCTTCTGAAATAAATTGTTAATATTTTTGGTCAACTAATTATTTTTATATAATTTTATTTGTAATTTAACTTTTGATATTTATTTTATAAAAATATAAATAATACTAATACATTTTTTTTACAGATACTTTCCTGTCACCTGGAATGATTTACACAATCACAGTTCAGGCAAAAACAAATGAATTTACGTCAATGGGTTCTACAGCGCGCTTAACTACATTAGGTAAACACAATTACTATCCTGAATTTTCTAGTGTAACATGTCAAATATAAATTTGATACCTGCTACAATAATACAAATAAGTCTGGCTGTAAACATAAAATATTTGTCCTTTATGCGTGTCTAAAAAACGGTCCCTAAGTAAATTTTTAACGTCATTTTAAAGATAAGAGCCCCCGGTAACTCATTTTCCTTTACCTGATCACCACTCCTTTGGACTTAAGAATAAAGTCTTGATATAGCTGTTCAGTAGTCTTACAATTAGAATTGAAAAGAGAGCAATTGAGAGGTCGAAATTTTGACTACTAGAAGGTCAGATGACACAATCTCGAGCTCTCATTGAATCTCTAATCCATTTTTTATTTTGATTTTCCATCGCTGTCAGAATCAATTCTAAATATGAAACTACTATAGTCTTGGTGCTATTTAAGAAACCACCTCATGCTCTTAAAAAACTTTTTTTGTGTGCTAAAAACAAAAGTAAACTTATTATTTTGTTTACGAATAAATATAAATCTTTAAAAAAAAAAAAAAAAAACCTTTAAGTAATATTGTAATCTTACAAGCTAGAAATAATCATACCTATATATGTATAATAAGTTCTTGTTTCTGTTGTTTACTAGGGGATCCTTTACCAAGTATTAGTGGGATTGAAGCTGCAGTGACTAATGGAACTAGCATCAAAGTAACATGGGACCCTCCTAAGAGCACCAGAAAAATTGATTGGGAATATGCTGTTTACTACTCCATCAAGTCGTCTGATTTCTCTCAAAGTAATTTATTTATTTTTATCTTTAACCGGGAAGAAATTGCAGTTATGTTCACTTTAAAATATTTCATTTTCTTTATTTTCTAGTAAATTCTCTATCTTGCTAATCTCTGCATTATCTTTTTTGTGCTACTTTATTTTATGATCTCAAACTTAAGAATGACTACGGTTTTTTTTATTGCTACAAGTTGAGGTTTTTTTGCTATAATTATTTAATTTCTTTAACAGAAGATAATATGCAATAATTGCTTCTGGATTAAGTCCAAGAATTAAGCTTTTTAAATCTTTCCCCCTACATCTTGAGCTGACTATTCCAAGGATTATCATTATCAATTTGAAACATAACACCTCTGCAAATCTAACCAATATGTTAGTGTTTAGACAGTGGCTCCAGGGAGCTGTCAAACCACTAATTCAATTCTCTTGAGCTATTTAGTTGTCAGAACTGTATAGCTTATGATAACTGATGTTGTTTATTTCAGGGAAGAATACAAGCACGAAGAGTACAAGTGAAGTTCTCCGTGGTCTGGCATCCTGTGAACCTTATCTGGTGGGAGTTGGCTTAGTTGGACCACTCGGACCTGGACCAGTCTCTATGTATTCAAAACTTCTTGTTACAAGCTATGATAAACTGGCTCCTCCTAAAAATCTTAAAGCCACAACTAACTTGTCTGAACCAAGGATTGTTCATATCACCTGGTCTGCATCTTGCCCGCAGATTAAAACTCCTGTTGGATATGAGGTAATTATATTTCTTAATTGTTTTTGTTGGGGAAACATATAAATCTATTAAGACTGTTATTTGTTTTCTTTGAAATTGCACTTGCTTAATTTTTTTTTTTTTTTTTTTTCAAAAAACGAATACATTGAGAATATATATATATTTTCTGTCGGTCTTTTAGTGATAATAAAAAAATTATTTTCTTCTCCTTTCATATTTAAACAGCATCGCCCTACTTAGGGCTTCTTTAGGCTGGTCATTTTTGAAAACATTTTTCATATTTGTTTTTTTGTCGTTTTTATGAAAAAAATATAAATCACGAAACAAAAGCTTCTTAAGATTTTTTTCTCCCTCAACTAACTGTTTTCCATACTTAAGGATTTTAATTGAGATAATAAAAAAAAAGTTGTAAATCATAAAGGGAGAATTCGTTTTGACAAAGTTAATTAAAGAACACTTGTTTATTTTTATTAATAATTTCAATCCATAAATTATAAAATTATTTTTACCTCCAGCGGGGAGAAAAAGTGAACTTTCCTCCCTAGTTTACTGGGAGGGAAGTTATTCATTGCACCCGGTCGGGGTAAACAGGGAGTAATGAAAAATAAAGGAATCATGAACTCTCATGATTCCCTCCAGTGTTGCCCTAGATAAAGCACAAGTAAATAAGGTTGGTGCTAATACACATATCATTTGCTAACTTTTGTTTAATGTCAAAATCTATAATGTCATCTTCACACATGTCATATAACCTCCACACCGGTTGCCATAGTGATTCATCAGTAAAAGAAACAAACAAGTTAAAAGTGGAAACATAATTTCTAAATGTAGATTAACTAATCCATATTTAAATACATCAGTTGCCAACACCATTCGATACACGACTCAGCTTCCAGCTGATTCTCCCATTTAATTTTAGCATTGAAATTCAAATAATTATTATCTATAATTTAATTTTAACGTGATTAAACTTATTTAGAGAATTGTTAATATTATATCTAACTATATTTTTTTAAAAATAAATATAAACCTATGTATTTTTTGTTGAATAACCTAATTTAAAATTAAAATCTTTCCATATTGTTTTCTCCCTTCTGGAGGTAAAATCTTCTACGTACCTTGGGAGTAAAAATCACTTGCACCCTCGCGATAATTATGTGAAATAATTATGAGTGAACGTTATGGTTGCCTCGGCTTCGCCTCAGGAACCAACTTTATCGCTCAGAGTGCAATCACTTACTTTCCTCCCTTGGTGCGTAAATAACTATTACAATCAGTTAACATGGAAAAATATTGAGGTCCCTACAAAATACTAGGTATTTTCTTACATTTTTCTTCCTTTAATACGAAACAAAAATCGCTTAACACAAAAAGATTTTGCACTTCTGAAGAAAAAAAGATACATTCAACTTATTTAATTGCGGCGAGAATGTAAAGAGGTCTGAAATAAAAATGTGACACCCAGACGAGAGCCGTTTAACTAGGCTTTGAAATACTGACATTGAAATCGAAGGGAGATTCGGTGAGACAAGATGATAATGTTTATCTAAGCATTAATTTATTTTCTCCACCACTAGAATTATTCATAAATTTAGTTAATTTATTTAATTCTGTACACAAGGGGTGGTCAACTTACTACTTGCAGGCCAAGGTGTCATTTTTTTATGGCATATCTACTATTTTTAATAATGTGAAAAAAGGCGTTTATTTAAAAAATTACTTGATTATGGTCTATAGTTAAAAAAGAATTGAGGCTTATATACCGTATTTGATAAGTTTTATAATTTATGTTATAGTTGTATTTCCAGATAACTTTTTTGTCCTCTGCCTGTGCAGCTTCTTCTCAGTAAAATTAGACATAATTTGTTGGTTACAAGATTATTTATTATTTCTGTGTGGACTCACTCCTCCGCGTTATGTTCTTGGTAATATTAAAGTTTAAAATTTTGATTTAGGCTATTACAAAAAAGGCAATAGTTACAGAGGGAATGCAACTCCACCAAATTTAGGGTTAAATTTAATCATGAAATTTTGTTAAAATTAGTTCAGTTATTTATGCTCCACTCATATGCTTAGAAAACAGATAGACATTTATGATTTTTTAACATTTAAGCAATTATATTTTACTCAGAGCTGGTAGGGACTAGTAACAAGGATTTCTAAGTCATGTTAAATTGTTATTACTATAATATTAGTCGGGTTACTTTGATTATTTATATATGGGATGACATGTTTTATTATTACATTGATGTTTATTTTCTGTAATTTTTCAGTTGATTATTCATGAAACTACAAAGGATGTGACTTCACCAATAATTATTCAACCTACAAACCTAACTCAATTTAGAAGGGACATTACTGTTAATTATGGTGCTAAGTAAGTTTTTTTCAATCTTTGTATAATAACTGAACTTATGTGTTCGATTAAGTAACTATATTTTATTTGTTGAGCTGACGTACCTAATTGGCTTATTTGATTTTGCTCTTGTGCAATATTTATATTATAATTAATTTATTTATAATATTATATTTAATTTTCTTTAAACGCATACTATAATTTTCTATAGAAGTATACTATAAAAGCTCTTTTATTAATTAATCTGTATTATTTTTAGTTATGTAATAACAGTATTGACGACTGAGATCAATGCAACAGTATCTGCCCCATTTGAGTTAAAAGGGCCACTACTGCCAGTACCTCACCAAGTTTCAGTACTGCCTGATATAAACAATACAACTATGCTTGTTTACTGGGCTCAGCAGGAGAGCCACCCATCATTCCCAACGTAAATACAATATAATTATATTTAATATCAGATTATAATGTTAGTATGTTTGTAGTTTTTATTTTGTATTATTTTACATTGGAAAAAAAAAGATTTGTTGGACCAAGTTGGTAAAAAATGTTGGGATAATTTTTTATATATATATAAATGTTAAATTAAACTTTTTGTTAACAGCTATGAGTATGAGGTGCTTGTAAGTGAAGGCAATGATTTGGACACTTCAAGTGCTAAGGTGGTTAAAACCACCCACTCTCCTTACAAATTTACTAACTTGAAGAGAAATTCAATTTATACTTTTGCCGTTAGACTAGTCACAAAGGATGGATATAGATCAAGTATTTCTGAAATTGTCTCGTATGTGTCAGGTATGTGTTAATTTCCGTAAAATTATAATTTTTGCTAAATTTCTACTTTTTTCCTTTTTATTTATACATTTCAAGATCAATACAGGCTGCCCTCATATTTACGTGAGGTGCGTGAAATCTGTCATTAGGCTACATTGTGATTGTGTACAGACTATTGTGTTGTTTATTGTATTCATTTGCTGCTGTATAATCAACACTATTAAATTAAGACGCTTTAAGAAGTAAACTCATTATTCTTCTTTTGTATCTTTAAGGTGAAAGTTCTTTATCGGAAGAAATGGTGGAAGAATCAAGCATGTTGCTAAGAGTGATGGCTCCACTAGTCCTCTGTGTAGCTCTTGGAGGTGTTGCTATCGGAGTCTTTATACTGAGGCATAGGAGAACGTCTCATCATAACATCTCTCTCTTTTCCCACTATAATTCACGATCTCCCAACCCTGCTGACACCGATAGTCTTGGTAAGTTCCTCAATAATCACCTTTACACTATTGGATGTTATTTAATTAATTTTAATAATGATAAAAAATGTATGATATATATTTTAAATTCATGAAAAATATTTTATTTTACATTAGCATTGGCCTTTATGTAATTTATTTACATATCCTCAGTTTTTTAATTTCCCTAATCTTTTTGAATGTTCCTTATATTTATAATTGATAACTCCTCAAATTAACTTAATTCCCTTTTTGGTCTAAAATAGTGGTTGGAAAATCATAATGATGTTGAGTTGTTAAGAACATATTGTTTAATTTAAGTGTATACTAACTGGTAAAGAGTGTGAGTTATTTCAAGGTAAAATGTTAACATAATTAAGCTGGGTTCACAGCTCGCAGTTTGCCATGCCATTTCCGGCTTTATAAATAAAATATATATAAAATCCTTGGCGGTGTCGCCAATGTATGACTAGAAAATGAAAATAAGAGAGGAAAGAGGTCTGCAAATGTTCATTCATGAAGGTACAACATGAGAAAGTTTGTTTGGATCCAACTTTATCAGGCTATGTGGCTAACTGCGAGCTGTGGAATCCCAGCTTTATTCCATATTACTATCCGTTGTACTTTAAATTTAATAATATTTTTATTTTTCTTGTGCAGTTGGAGGATTTGGTGAGCAAAATTAATTATTATTAATGCTACTTAAATTTGCCTGAATAATGCATCTTGCTCAAAAACAATTTTTTGCTTGAATGTTTTATTGATGAATTTTGCACTTAAGCTTGACTGTTTTTTAATAAATATATACTCTCCACTCTCCTCTATTAAGAATATGAGATCATCTATAAAAAACCATCTTAATTGTAAAATTTAGTTAATTGAATAGCAGAAGCAATGTAGGAGGGGGGGGGGGGGGGAGGGGTGTCATGAAATAAGTTATTTTTGATCATAGCTTATGAAATCTTTTAAAGAACTGTTTAAAAAGTACTATTTTCTGTATGCTAGGCCTAAAGGTGAACATTTTGTTGGTTACATTTCAGCTCACCCTATGTTAAAACTTAAAATTTTAAAAACTACTCAGCTATTGTATATAATGCCTTTATAATTACATTGGTTCCATTTTACTTAAAATTAAAATGTTTTGCTTTAACTTGGTTTGAGAATTAGCTTAATTCTCATACCACGTGGCATTCTAGAATTGCTTCAAAATTTACCTATAAGGAGAAACTAAAAAAAAAAGAAAGTTGTTCGATGTTACAGAGCATAAATAAATGTGGCATCACTTATAAATACAATGGTTCTGTTTAATTAAATTATTTATTTTAATTTAAATCAAATTATAATTACTATTTACAAGGGGATTAAAATTTAAACGTTCCGCAGTATAAATACTACCAAAAACTTAAAAATTGAATTAAATTATTTAGTTAATTCTCAATAATCTGGAGAAGAAGACTTGCACAAATAGAAAAGTAGATATTCTAATCATCAAGATACTTTACCATTATTTGCATGACATTCGAGTTTGCACATAAAATAAAATTTTTATTGGCTTGAAATCTACTTTAAAATAATTTATTAGTTCTGCCTGACCTTATAATATCTAATCAGTTTGCGATTAAAAAAAATGTGTTAGACTCTCATGCATTAGAAGTGAATTTTAAATTCTAGAAACAGAATAAACATATTAAATAGCACATAATGCATATTATATAAATCATTTATTTAATACGCAACATACAAATTTATAAACAAGAGTTTACAATGCCGCCACAGTCAGATAACTTCTCAAAGAAACATAATTTCAATTAATAAAATATTTGCATAAAATTTTAGAGAATAATGAAGAAAAAATCTCGTCCAGAGGGAAGATTTTTTGCAGGTAAATCAACTGCCGGCCTAAGTCGGCAGTTGATTAAAATATCTATCACAGGCGAGTCTTAAAACAAAAACTTGCAATTTCATTAATTTCACATCAAAAATGTTCACTTGGACGAGTCTCGAATCGCGAACTTGTTTCCCAATGTCAATTTCATCCAAGCCAACTTACTCCACCACGGCTAAAGAAGTTTCACTTCAAAAATTTAATTCTGGCATCTGCAAAACTTAATCATTTTTAAAAATTCTGAGAATTTTCGAGCCTTTAGATTCTAAAGTGATCAGGGATAAAAGAGAGGTTCCTTTTTTAAATTACAAGAATCATTTTCAGAAATAGTATGTCTTCTTAAAGGTTGAATGTATCAAAACATCAGTAATCAGCTTGGTTTGATGTCTAGAGACATGAGACTCTTGAATAAATAAATAGATGTGTAAATTGATTGTTCCCTTAATCCTGCAATGATCTAAAAACTGTTATCCAATGTACTTTAAGAAATACAAAAATGGTTCTTGAATTAATATTTCTTCTTTTAGTTATCAAAGTTTTTATGCATTGCTGCTTTTTGGATAGTTTCAGCAGAGGTTACTTGGGATCTTAATGATTTGGAAAACTGTCAAAACGACAGTTCATTTACATGGTAGATAAACTACTTTATGGGAATTTTTTATAATAATAACCACAAGCACAATTAGTCAAGAATTATGAGCATACACCTTTTGACTTAATATTTAGAGTCAATCCATATGAAATGGTCCAAAAATAAAATAGTTGGTTGCTTGGCCATTTTAGAAAAAATATATATTTCCCTCATACTGAAGGTGTTGGAAAAAATATTAAAAAAAAAAAAGATATCTTAAACCGTTTAAGTGTGGTGGTATGTTTTTCTGGTGGTTGTTCTCCTCACGCTATTTTTCATATCTCCTAAACTATTTGTCCCAGAAGGCTGGAATAAAAACCTCATTAAAGGTAATTTCACAGTGTTTACAGATCATGTCTATCTTTCGTATAGTACTTTTTCTTCCATGAGAAAACTTCACCTGAAGTTGGACATCAAAATCAAGAAAATCTTACTTTTGGGACATTTTTATGTGAAGGAAGGAGTGATATATACAGCTTCATATTTTTTTGTGGATATTAATATATAAGTAGCATTACCAGATAGTTAAATATCTATTAAATATTAGATTAGTTAAATTCACTGAGTATAGAGACTAAATAGAGGTGTCATAATATAGGCCGGAGGGTGTGAGGAGTGGCTCCAGCTTCCCCCTCCCCTAAAATACCAACAAGCTATAAAATACAAGACTTTTATCAGTGTAAAAAGGTAGTGTTATGACAGGAGACAAGTATTTAAAAGGTGTTTATATTATAATTCGAAAACTGACTACTTGACAACCAGGACAAAGGTCTCATTCTTAGTATTCTAGTGGTGGGGAAAAATGGTGCCCTCTGCCTTCCCTCTTTAGCAACTCTATTTAGTCTCTATACTCGGTGGTTAAAGTCAACTATATAGTGTAACATATATGTTTTATTAAAATTTTATAAATAATCATAAGCTTAAATTCGTTATTTGTCAAAAATAAACATTGCAGAGTGCGATTAGTGTTTATTTTTAATAATTTGTGTTACGGAGATAAAAATCAGAAATGTATTGTATTTATTTAAAAATAACCTATTCGTGCTACCCAGTTATTTATCCTACACTATTTTTTCTTGGAATGATCTTTAGGTTTTCAAGTATTATAAAATCATAATTGCTCTTAAATTATATTCAATTTTCAACAACCCGTTCAAACTTATATAAAAACTAGCTAGATTACCTCAAAGTATTGCAGTAAAATGTATCATGTATGCAACTTCAAATAAGAATGTTCGCAATGTCCAAAACTTAATAACAGCTCTGAAATTTCATCGCACTGTTTTTGGGATATGGAATATGGAGACTTGTTGCCATTGATAATTCGAGAGAAGTCATCTTCCTCAGAATTTTCTTAAATGGAACCCATACTTCATTCAGAAGGACGATCAGAATTAATACTACTCTTCACAAGCAACTGACTCAGGCTTGCAGAATCTCTGCAATGTTTGTGCCTTCATCACCATCTGTTGATCCAAATTTTGGACTTTTGGACTAAAAAAGTTATAAAAAATCATTGAAAAAAACATAAATATATAAAATAGGCCTACAGTTGCACAAGATAATAATAGACATATTTATATTGTAAAACATTGAGATTAACACCTTTCTATTTAATTTATATTTTTAATTATTTATGTTGATGGATGGATTAGGTGTAATTAAATATGTTGTGGATGGATTACACCTAATCGATCATAGAGGCCTAACAGACAAATTAAAAAAAAAAACTTTTGAAACATTTATAAAAAAAAGTATGCAAGTATTGCCAATGATATTTTTTTGGGTAATGCTACTTATATTACTATCCTCAAAAAAAATATCAAGCTGTATAGATCACTCCATCATTCAGAAAAAAATGCCCGTAAAGTGAAATTTTCTCATGGAAGAAAAAGTACTATACAATATATGGACATGATCTAATTTAAAAACTGTGAAATTACCTTAAAGGTAATTTAATTTACACACATTAAATGTGGTTTTTATCCAGCCTTCTGGGACAAATAGTTCAGGAGATATGAGCAATTAGATAAATGCCCGCAAACACAAAAATGATTAGCGTACGGAGATAAAAAAATAGTCGCCCCATACTTAAATGGTTTTAAGATTTTTTTTTAACATTGTTTCAACCGCCTTAAGTAAGAGGGAAAACAGGGAAAAGGGGGGGGGGCAACAGGGGAAATATACATTTTTTTCTAAAATGGTCAAGAAACCACTTGAGGATCCTATAATACGGATTGACCCTATAATAATTTTAATTTTGCCTTCAAGTAGTTAAATTAAGCAATAAACTTGATCTTTAGTTCTATTAGTCATAGAATATATTAGTTCTTTAGAATCACATGCTATTATTAACCTATTAGTTGACTTAAAGCACTTTGCTAGAGAACGTCTATTTATTACACAATTTTACTTTCTTCTACTTTCCCATACAAAGTAATTCGATTTTGATAGATTTATTCGGTCCCCTGAGTCCAAACAATGGTTTTAAAAAAATGTCTGTCTGTCATCTGTGCAGACGCGTGGAGCCTAAACTACTGGGCCAATTTTGACAAAATTTGGCATACATGTTCAGAAAAATCATTCCCCTTGGCGAAATCAAGGAAAGATTTTTTTTTTTTTTTATTAATTCCTTGATTTCGCCTAGGGAATGATTTTAGCTTCAAATTTGGGGGGCGCTACCCTCCAAAAACTCTAAAAGAAATTATTTATAAAAAACGGTTCCGACAATTTTGATTAAAATTTAGTCCATTTAAATACAAATCTGACGATATAAGCTTTTTCCCGGGAAAAATCTAGTTTCTGAGAAAATAACTTTAAACGCGGACGGAGAGAGGCCAGGTTTGATTTCCTGCCGAGGAGAAGTTATTTGTTATTTTTATGATACATTTTTATATAATGTTCAATAATAATTAAATGTACCTACGAAAACTAAAAAAGTAATAAATAGAAAACACAGGGCTAAGTAATTATGAACTCATATATGAGAAAGTTTGTCTGAGTCGTCTCGGATCAATTTTTTCTTAGTTTTTTCCTTAGCATGCACATTTTTATTGTAAAACTTAAAAAGCCACTTTAAAGATTAGTCTTGCCACAAATACGCAGTCTTGCAAACAAATACAATGATCCCAACTACATAAGGATTTTTTTTTCATAAAACACCCCCCCTCTTATTTTAAAGATTATGTATAATAGCAATTTAAAATGATTTTAAGATGGAAGTAGTTATTTGCTGTGGTATTTAGAGCCAATGGCGGCTCCAGAGTTGACTTTCAGGGTGGCCTTGCTAGGTGGAAATTTGACTGCTGGAAAAGTGTTTTAAGCTTTGTTTTCAGATATTTTACTTTTAACAATTGAGTATATACTGCCTTTAGCTGTAGCTGACTTGTTATAAAATGAAAGTAGTGATCAACTAAGTGAAAAGTATATTGTAACCATGGTCATCCAGGCCTGGCACCAGTTCTAACGATATTTACTTATATAAATGTAAAACACTAGAAAAGTTTAATTATTATTGATAATTTTACATCCAGGAAATAATTAGTTAATTTGGTTGAGAGAAAATGTTTACTTTTTAAAACTTTATATTGAAACTTATCATACAAAATTTTAAATTACAAATTCAAGCCACTCTTTTCCTTGGGCAAATCGGTCAATAACTTTTTCAATATCAATGACCAAATCTTTTTGGACCTAGTAAACACTACCCAGTGAGCCGATCTTCATTCATCCTGTAACCGCAGCCGTGTCTTAACTCAACATAATAACGAGCAAAAATTTCAGCTATAACTTGATAATTGGGAACAAGTCTTCCTCACAAAAATTGATTAAATCAATAGGTTTGCCTGGGACTTGAGTTTGCCTGGGGACAGATTTTCCTAGTCCTCACCGTAGTAATTGACCTCCCCCCCTCCCTTGAGCCGCCATTGTTTGGAGCAGTTTCTAACCTAATTAGCTTTTTTATTTTAGGACATCCCACTATTTTATTATTTGTTTTTAAAAAAAATATTCCTTGCTGCAAGCTTTTCTTATAGTAAAATATCACCTAGTTAAGTAAAAAAAAAAAAAAGAAATAGAATATTAGTATACAGGCCCTAATTTTAGGTATATTGCGTCTTGGGCAAAGATCTTTTTGGTGCCCCTAATTTTTGGCCTAACTGAGAGGGGGCGGGAATTTTCAATGCCTGAAAGAGTCGACGATTTTGATTTGAGCTCTTTTTCTTCCAATCTCACAAGATTTTGGCGTCCCTCTAAAACGGCACCCTGGGCTCATGCCCAGTCTATTCATGGGTAAATCAGGGCCTGTTAGTAAAAGAGTTGTTGTATAATATCTATAATAGATTTTTCTAATGATATGTATGTATATTTTGTAATTGCATCTGGTGTTTTATTAATTTATTTTTATTTTCAGATGATGAAGACTCACTAGCTATACGAGGTTTCTCAGACGATGAACCATTGGTAGTGGCTTAATTTTTTAATAACATAATTTTTGACTCTAGTTAAGTCTACCTACTTTTGCCACCTTCCCTGTGATAATATCGTAATAAGAATTTTATTTAAAGAACTATTGAAAAAAAGTTAACCAGTATTTTATTTAGACAATATTTCAAATATTGAGTAAAACTTTATTAGTGTAAATTTTAAGGTCATGATGTGATTTTTTTCTTTTTTTATTATTATTTTGTTTAAATAGGTTTTAGAAACCAAAGATAAGATTGATTTTTTTTTTTTAATTATATTTTGTATCTTATATTTTGACTAGTGTTCAATTTAATTTAAAAGGATGTCTGTTATTTCTTTATTCTGGATTTATTTTGTTACATTTATAAATAAATATAATAGATTACATTAGCATTCTTTACAGTATACTTTTATTCTTAAAAATTTAGTCAAATAATTACTCGCAATTTATCATTAATACATTTTTGAGTACATTTGATAAAAAATAAATTATTTCTCTTTTCTTACAGAATAATTATTTTGTCTTGTATGTATCTCCCTTTATCTATCAATGTCTATTTATATAGTGTATATGATGTATACATATATTATATTGTAATTCAATGATTACGTTCTTCCTAGGCTATTAATTCTTTAAGGCCTGGTCCAACCACAACAGTAAAACTCCAGGCTAATTGGGCTAGATTGGGCTTTAATTAGATTTCCTGTTAAACTGAGGTATTTTAAAGGAAAATCATCAAGTAATAATAATTTATCAAACATTATCAGATCAGATGTACCTTGTGAGGGCCAGAATTTGCAGTAAACATTCAAAAGAAGTCCATAATTTGTTTCTGTTTCAATAAGCTACATTATGTCCAAGCTGATCTGGATGATTACATGGTTCCGCAAAATTTAACCAACTATCAGGCACCAAGAAAATGTTGTCTCAACTTCATGTTTTTGTGGTTACTGCATCCTAACCTTAAGTCCAAATTTATTCTTTGTACAGTTTTCCTGGAAAACGCCCCTAAAAATTGTGTTTATGGAGGTTTTCAACCCAATATATAATGTATATATTGGGCGTTTAAATATCTTCAAACCATGCACAACAAAAATCTAAAGTAAAAACAAATTCTGCTGATATTTTTTATTAACACATTAACACTTTTTATTAACCTCTCTAGTCATAATTATGAAGTGATACTACAAAATCATCTCAGTCAAAACAACCAATCATTTATGGTAACACCTATTAAAAAGTTAATAAATACTTGATAGTATGATACTTATAAATATATTTTACGATTTTGGTAGTATTAATACTACGGAACGATTAAATTTTAATTTAAATCAAATTATAATTATTATTAACTACGGGAAACAGACAGAGAAAAATAGACTCCAGCGCGGGGATTTGAACCACTGGCCTCTATATTTCCAGTATAGCGCTCTAACCGACTAAGCTACGCAGGAGAATGAATTTCTCTGACGTTAATGATACCTTGACCCGAATTTATATAGAGGCCGGTGGTTCAAATCCCCGTGCTGGAGTCTATTTTTCTCTGTCTGTTTCCTGTAGTTAATAATAATTATAATCTTATAATTTACTTAAATTCTGTTTATTTCAATACTTATTCTATAACTTCATCAGGCCTAAGATGAATAAATATAATTTTTACTTCAAGTGCACAATTTTTGTTAACTTTTCTATTTACATAGTTATTGCTTCCGAGTTTACCCAAGGTAACGGAAGCATTGTGTTCACTTTTAAAGACGAAAAAAATGTTATGTCTCGATTTTAAAAATTCCAAGACAGAAATCTGTTTCAGATATCAGGGAAAATTTTTGGTCTCGTGTCTGTGTGTCCGCGTCCCCTGAAATGTGTGATGATAACTTGAGTAAAAGTAGACATGTTCATTTTACCAATGCCCAGGACAAGTTATCGTTGGACAACGTTATCCGCCCAAGCGTTCGAGCGCAACGCTCATGTAAACGTGAACTTCAAATTTAAAATTGAAATTTTAGGTCGGGAGAAAAATCTAACTTCATCTATTCAATGAGACAAACATTTTTTCCAAATACAATTTTTTAATAAAACCAAGTGTTAAAGATTGCTAAAACTACTAATAGTTTTTATTATGGAGAGACCGTGGAGAGGGAGATAGATGTGGGGAATAGAAGGTTATCTATTTGCCTCTCTATTTGACCTACCTCTTCAATAGCACAGCGAGCCTATGGACCTCGAGACTAGGTGACCAGGCCTGGTTAATAATTAAATAATAATTCATAATTATGAATTAATCTAATTCATAATTTCCAATTGTTTTGGATAAACACCCAACAAATATACTGGGGCTATTTTGGTGTTGGGAATGGGGTCAGTGTATCTGAGTGGTTACCATACTACGCTCAACACCTTTGGGTTACCACCTGTAACCAAGGTTATTTATCCATATACCTAGAAATGGTAATGGTTCGAATCCCAAGGAGGTATCATGTTTCACACTCATGATCATATCATGAGGGTGTGTAAAGTAACCAATTTTTATAAATCAAGGAAACTAAATGATATTGCACTGTTAGGTACAATTAAATAGGAGACAAAGAAAAATGTCCGGCCCTCTCTATTCTCCACTGTTCGTATCAGTGCAGATATAACAAAACGACTGTAAAACGGTACCTACCTGCAACGGGTTGACTCACAATTTAGCATAGAGATGCATTGGTAGAAAAGCAGATCAAAGGTGGAGACAGATTGGTGGCGGAAAGTGGATTAATCACAAAAAATATAAGAGAAATGAAGGGATAACAAATCTCGCATACAAGTGGCAGCAGTTTAACCAGGAAGACAGACTCAATATAGCACCGAGGGGTAGCTAGTACATGTAGAATCTCTTGGCTACAGGCAGGAGGCAACTAAAGATCAAAAGAGTAAATATTATTTTCACAAATGTAACTAGTAGAATAGTTTGTACAGGGTGTTGGTAAATGCTACTTAACTGACTTTGACAAAATAACAAATTTTAATTTATTTGTCAAGTAAATCTTTCAGTGCACTACCAAAACATAATGTTTAAACTATTGAAGCGAGCTTCTTACATTCAACAAAATGTGAATCCTGTCTGTCCTTATGTTCCACATGTCCAACAATAAATTGAGTAAAAGTTGACCGATTTAGTTGAAATTTAGTATACTAGTTCCTTACACTAATACTCAGGCTAAGTTTGTTGGCCAATGCTATCCGTCTAAGGGTTTGTAACAGTTGTGTAGCCGTGAGTTTCAAATAAAAAAAATTGAATTTTAGGACAGGAACACCACTGACACCACTATGAAGTTATAAAGATTGTAAAAACCATTAAAGCGGACCTAAAAGTTTAAAATAGAGAAAACAAAGTTTATACCAGTATCTTACGTTCTAACATAATGATTTAAATAAAACTTCATATACAAAGTCTAAAGTACAATTGAAGCAGGCATATAAAATTTCAACTTGATTCAAGCAGAAGTTTTTGTGTTGAGAAATGATGTATTTTATAATGGTTGAAATTACCAGAAAGTGTTAATTAATAGTAAAAAGGTACCCTTCTCCCCCACTACACGGTTCTCTATTACAACCATCTTCTTTAACTATCAACTCATAATGATAAACTATTTTCAAATTTTTAAGTTTTTGGTAGTATTCATACTATGGAAAGATTAAATTTTACTTTAAATCAAATTATAATTATCAATAACTACGGGAGACATACAGAGAAAAATAGACCCCCGCACCCGGACTTGAACGACGGGTCCTCTTATTAATCCGTTACAGGTGCTCTTACCAACTGAGCTATACGGGAAAATGATTTTTCTCTGTCGTTACCAATACAACTTCCCCGAATCCAAGCTTTCAATCTCTGTATGTCTCCCGTAGTTATTGATAATTATAATTTGATTTAAAGTAAACTATTTTCTTAATATCTAATATTTATTGCAATACACTCCTTCAATGATAGAGCAACGCTATGCCTAGTAAGTGAAAAATTTAGAGGGACAAATAATCCTTATTCTTAAATATAGAAAAGCAAAAATTGAACGACAGGCAGACCCAGGACCAAAAATGGTCCCTGATGTCTGAAACGGATTTCTGTATAGGCATTTTTGAAATCAGAAATATAAAAAAATGGAGTTCTTCAGAATGATCACATCATTTCCATTACCTTCAAATTGAAATAGCTAATATACATGAATAAAAAGTGATCTCAATGAATGAACCCCTTAGAGAAATTCACAAACAATCAAAACAGTAATAAACATCACATTTTAATTTATTATCTTTGGTACATTTATAAAAATACTTTTATTTATTAAATAACACACATTCAATCACATAAAATAAAGAATGTTGCAGAGGTAACTGAAACCTGAAACCAGCCAGGGTGAGATCTAAGTACCGACTTTTGATCAGCCCTTCATTGATTCACCCAAGCTTTAAAAATAAATGCATTATTGTTCAGTAGCAATGTAAAGAGGTTTAGCTGATCGGGCAATATTGATTTCATCTCGAGATAAAATTCCTTTCAATTCAAGTCCACTTATCAACTGCTCTTTTGTATTCCCAATAAAATTATTTGATAGGAACGCAGGTAAACCACGAAAACCATCTTTCATAGTATAAAGTGGTACACGAACCAATCCCAATGCCTGGAAATAAATAAAAGAATATTAATTAAAATAAAAAGAAGTTACAGAAAGTTGGGTGTGGCTTTACCACACGTTATATAAGTTTGTCTTCTAGCCTATCAGAAGATATTCTCTAGTAGGAGATACTGTTTTTCCTCAGATTCACATCACACACATTTAGAGACTGGACCTCAACTTTATTTATGTTTAAGGCTAAAAAAATGTGACTGGAAACTAGATTAAAGCTCAAGTAGCATGTGGTGGTATTTTGTAAAAGGTTCTCTCTATACTTTTCTTACAATCAATATTGACTTTTGACACTGCATGGAAATCGAAAAAATGTGGAGGGGAGACAATGAGAGCATGGATTTTGAATTCGTGAAGGTCGGGCCAGCTAGGAAAATAAACACGTCACTGGCCCCACCCCTCCCACAGGCCTAGTGGCTTAATTTTTCCCTCGCATAGGTTGGCCAACCTGAGTGTCAAAAGTCAATACTAAATATAAGAATAATATAGTTGCCTTTTATTTTTATAAATAAATAAAAAAGGACCCTAATAGGCAGTAGCTAAAATAAAGTGAGTGGTTTACCAATAAGTTTTTGGGATTTTAACCCCATCTATCATGAGGGTTTGTGCTCTCTACATGAATTTTACGAATTCAATTATAACAAGCTTTATCGAATAAAATTAAGGAAGTCAACTGGGGATTGAAGTAATAACCACTAAAACAGGTGCCTTATTTGGAACTGTCTACAGCAGCTATCAAGTGTTTGCATGCTAATAATCTCAGAAATGTGGAAAAAGCATAAACATTCATTCCTACTTTTAGTTAACAGAAAAATTTTGATTGGGGAGCAATATATTGTGAATACATTGAAATTTAAAAAAAAATAAATAAAACAACATACATGTTCATAATATCAGATAAAAAAAAAATTAAAATAAATGTATTTACTAATAATAACTCAAATACAAAGAAATGCATATTACAAACATTAAACCTACCTCAGATCCAAAATCTTTGGCTGTGACAGCTGATGATTCAAGTTTTTTCAATTGTTCAAATGATATCTCTTTTATAAAGAAATGAACAACAAGATGTTTGGAATGAGAAACATGAGATGAGACGTAATTTTCATATGAGATGTCCCAAACACCACTTTCAAGGTTACCTATTTCTTCTGTAAGTTCTCGATTTAAGCCTTCAGTTAATGTCTCACCATCATCTACAATCCCTCCAGGAAATCCAAAATGTCCATCGAATCTCATTTGCAACTAAAAGTTAATAAAATTTTACAGTAACATTTCATAGGACAAAATGCAGCATTTGAATTCAAATAATTAACATATAATTTATTAGATATTATTAAGGTGAAGGTTAATAATCAATAATTGAAAAAATAAAAATGTATTTTGTAAATTGTGTCTTTAGATGCTTTGATATTTAAAAACAACATTATAATGTTTTTAAGTTTTTCAGTGATTGGGATAGCCAAGTGGTTAAGAGCACAGTAGAGTCTCGCTTATCCGGACCCCGCTAGTCCAGACATCCGTTTAATCCGGACTACAACTATGTAAAAGACAAAAACTATGTACAAATTGGAACCAGGGCATGTTCAGATTTATGAATAATTAAGATAATTGGAGTTTCTACTTTTATTGTCTATTAAAAATTTATAAAATTGTTCCTAGTATAGTTTACAGGTGTATATTCCAATGTTCTAACACGAGGAATACCCGGTATTTTTGTTAAAAATAAACAGATTTAGAATAATTAGGAATAAGTAAGAACATCGATAAATCTGTTTCGGTTCCATAGAAATGTAAGGGGCGGAAGATATTCCAATAAATACAATTTTATGTGACTGAGGTGGGGAGAGGGTTTTAAGAAACATATAGCGGCGGCTCAACGCAGTTCCAAGAAATTTCGCCAAGCCGCCAATGTCTAATGTCTCAACTTTTTGTGAAAATGATTATCGTTCCTCGAATTTCATATCGGAACACAGGAAGTCCCTTCAATACCTGCCACCTTCGTAATAGATTGTCGTTTTATTTTAATTCATTTGATATTCGGACTGATGACAGAACAGCTCTTAACTTAATTAGTGGACTATGTTGTACAATCATGAATTGCACCTATGAATACAATCATGAATGATAAAAATAAAAGTAATTTTTACAATAAAAAAAAACATCGATTTTAATAGGTTTTCCCTACTAAAACTTGTTTTACAGACATTTTAAAACTGGTTCCGTTTAATCCGGACTGGGCCCGGTCCCGTCAAACCCGGATAAGCGAGACTCTACTGTATGCCCAACTAACCTGAAACTTAAGTCCTAACACCAGTAAATCTGGTGATAGTTTTAGGGACAAATCTGAAGGAGACGTTTGAGATTCGCTTGGCCTGTTGGCGGGGCTAGACTCAATCAATCCAATCGCACATAACGAATATCTTCATCTCAAACCTGATTAATTCTTTTTAAATAGGTATTTAAATAAACTTTTTCAAATAAATAAATTTAAATTCGCATGCGTACACAAGGAATGGTTCAGAACTGATTCAAAAAGAGGAGCCTGTTAAAACAATTTAAAAATTAGTTCAAAAATGTAACCTTTTAGTTACATCCCTTAATAATACTTCATATTATATTCCCCACTTGATTTTTTTAAGTTCACACTTAGATTACTTTCATAAATTAAAATATTCTATTCTTAAACTCAATACAGTTTTTAAGAATGCAAGCCAAGTTAAAAATTTGTAACTTTTTCTTTTATAAATATCCCCACATCAGCCACTCACATTTGTCAGGCTCTAACAATAATTTCAGGAGTCAATAAAACATTTATTTGTATAAATTTAGAGTCAGTAACTAGGTGTCAACTAGACTATATGACTCTAACAAGTCTATTTTAAAATTTAGGTGATTTAAAAGATTTAACTTTATAATGATTTTACACAACTAAGACTTCTAACAAGGTTACTACTTACGAGAGACTTTGAAGTGTCTCTTTTAAACAGTCAATAGCTTGTACATATAGTCCAGTCAAATGGTAGTTTGAAGTGGAAAGTTCTGGTGTAATTGTTGTTAGTGGCTTACTTTATGTTTTTTGGGGTGCTGAACACGAATCTGAAGTTGTCCAACAAAATTTCCCTCGGCAAATATAAGATATCATCGAAAAACCACAAAAAAAAAGTTTTTTATTGGTTTTCAGCTTATAACTTGAAAAGCAATCTACTCACGCAAAAAGTGGTCTAGTAGTAAAATAAAAAGGAGTAAATAATCTACAATTTATGTCTGTAACATTTATTTGTACGTCGTATGGTTTTCAAGCAAATGGGAGTTGAAATATTGGGAAGAGGTGGCGGGTGGAGGGTACAGACTGAAGGGTAAACGGTTGGTGGCCAGACTGCGCTGGCAGTTAATTTTATGTTTTTGGATGTGCTGAACACGAATCTGAAGTTGTCCAACAAAAATTTTACACTCAAATATGAGAAATCATCATAAAACCACTTTTAACTTTTATTTTTTTAGTGGATTTCGCCTTATAACTTACAAAGCAAGCTATTTACGCAAAAAGTGGAAGAGTAGTAAAATAAAGAGGAGAAAATAACCTACAAATTATTTCTTTACCATTTTTTTGTAAGTCGAATGGTTTCTATGCAAAAGAGGGGTTGAAAACAACAGTGTTTACCTACATGAAATAAAGAATAAATATTAATAGTGTTACTTGTTGTTTTTCAAAAATTACTGATTTCCCGGTTATTTCAACCCCTCTTTTGCATAGAAACCATTCGACTTACAAAAAAATGTTACAGACATAAATTGTAGATTATTTACTCCTTTTTATTTTACTACTAGACCACTTTTTGCGTGAGTAGATTGCTTTTCAAGTTATAAGCTGAAAACCAATAAAAAACTTTTTTTTTGTGGTTTTTCGATGATATCTCATATTTGCCGAGGGAAATTTTGTTGGACAACTTCAGATTCGTGTTCAGCACATCCAAAAACATCAAGTAAGCCACTAACAACAATTACACCAGAACTTTCCACTTTGAGCTCTTTTCATGCACCATTTGACTGGACTAATATTTAATGTATACCTATATGTTTTGTTTAAAAAAAAAAAAAAATAAATAGAGTTAATGTTTAAAAAAAAATGACTAAAATTATAAATAAAAAATGGGTCAATAACACTAGTGTAATCAAAATATAATACTGTAACGAGTCTAAAGAATCCCAAACATGAGTGCAAAATATAGCTATATATAAGATAAAATATGAATTTTATTTTAGCTTGTTAAAAACTAAACCCTAATATAAAAAAAGGCCAAACCACATAAATAGAAAAATTTGCAAGTAAAGGGTTCAAAACTACAAAAAATAAAATTAATAATCTAATATATATAACTATTTTTTAGTCCATAAAAGGTTTCTGCGCATGTCGTAATATTTGTACTCAATAAGTCCCTGCTTTAATACAGGAACTGTTTTCATGGTTCTAGGACTGTCTCAGAACTGTTCCACTTTTTGTAGGGAAATGGGACTGAAAGTTCCAAAACTGTCCGAGAAGCTTGATGGAACAGTCTTTTGACAATGATTGATGATTTGCTCAGTCTAGAACTATTCGAGGCTCTGTAGGAATAAACCTGATAATTTATAAAGAGGCCATCCTGCAAAAGTTATGCAGCTCTAACCAACAGACAAAAGTAAAATAAAAATCAATATTATTACTAATCTTCAGAGTCAAATTTGTAAATGCTCTTCTTACATGTATCTTTTTTAACCCTTCGTGGCACGGCTATAGTGACAAACAAAGAGGCAAGGGCGGCGCACTTTATGCGCTAATGCATTTTTCAAACCATAAATTGGTTAAATCCAGATTATCTAGTTTGCGTTTTGGAAATGCAGAACTAAAACGTCAATTGATGTATTACATGTTTATTTTTCAATGATATCTTTAATTATAAAAATAAAAATTCCTATAAAAAATCAGTAATTACTCCTTCAGCGTTCTGACTTAGTATCAGGCTTTTAACTTTAATTATCAACCCTAATTATTATTATTAGTTGTCAAAGTCCTAAGATAACTCCTCACAACCATCATCCTAATCCGACAACTCATGAAAATCCGAAAAATATTGATCGGAAGGAATAATTTGACATGGTGGCACGGGCGGCGCATACAGTACACCAAGTCAAATAAACACAGCAAAACAATGCAGAACGAAGCAATAATCAAAGCAGACTGTTTCATCTGTTTTAGGGGTCTCTAGAGGTAGGGTAAATTGAAATTTTATTATTCTCGCATCATGAATCTGTGATTTGCAGAAACTTTTTAGGCATCCGATTATTATGTGTTGTGTGTTGTAGGTAGGTTAAACAGTTTTAGGAAAATCTCACATATATTTGACTGATTTTCATGAAAAACAAAAGCAAAATTGCCTCTTCATCATTTAGCGAAGATAATACAACATAGAAGTAGAGCCCAAGGAAATGTCTCTTTGATGAGATTTAGGGGTGTCCCCACCATTTATTTTTTGCAGCTCTCATTGATCGAACAAGAGAAATTTACAAACAGATAAAATCGATATTGTACTTACTAAAACAGTAGCTTTAGGCTTGAACTCTTGGATGATAAGCTGGCTATCGTATGCAAAGAGCATACAATGGCAAGCGTGAAAATAATTCTTGAATTGTTCCTGAACGGACTTGATGTTACTGGTCACGTCTTTAAACTCTCCTTCTCTCGTTCCCCATCCAATAACTTCTTCATTCTTTTCATTCATCGCACTAGGTATCGGTTGATTTACACTTACCAAAAACAAGTTATTAAGTATGCACAAATAAAAAAAATAGGCTAATGTCAATTATCAATACCATTATTTTGTAAATTTATGGGTTAAATATTAGTATTAAATAGTTTAAAAGGAATCACAGCTGGAGGTTAAATAAAAATAAGTTTCAATCGAAAATCCAAATTTTAACTTTGTTAATATAAACTATATAAATACTAAATATGTACGATACAAAAGAGCAAAAGATAAAGATGCAGATACTATACTACAAAAAATTGTTGAATTTGTACTACAAATTTAACTTGAACTGTGTTTAATGTTTATGTTTCGTAAGAAACTTCTTTCCAGTGCAGCCAAAACTTGAATGGGCTGATAAAATTATAGCAGTATAATGAAACAATTAGAAGAAAACACAATATTTTAGACTTTTTGAAAGCAACTAGTTTTTTAAATTTTATTTTTTAGATATTTAAAAATATACATTTGGTTAAAAATAAAGAAAACTAAAATTTATTAATCAGAATCAGAAAAAACGCGGCGAAGAAGAGGAAGAACGACCAGTGACAGATTCCATCTCGATTGCTTTTAGCCTCTCTTGAGTTTTAATATTTTTTTCAAGTGATTTTTATTTTCTATTTCACTAATGTTACATTTTGTGCACTAAATTTAATTTCTGGTCATTAGATTTATTATATTATTTAATTAGTAAATTATGTTTCTCGTTGCAGGCGTTTTTTATGTCGTCTCTTCTAGTAAGCATCTCATGCTTTTAGCATTTTAAGAACAAGTATTTGTAGCTGTTAATTTTACTTAGTTTTATTAATATGTGATATTAATGCTAGAAATTTAACGAAGTTACAAGTCTACACCGTTTTCAGTTTATCTTTAGAGTAACATTTATTGTCCTGCCGATCGCATTAACTCGTTCTTACCAAAATGTCTGATGACGAAGATAAGCCTCCAGCACCTCCAGTTCGTCTCACCAGTAATAGAAATATGAATGATGCAAACGCGGTTCCTGCCGACCGACCTTTACCTAAAGAACCAGATTCAGAAGACAAGAAAAAGAAAATGAGGAAAAGGGCGACGAAAATATCCGAAAAACCAAATATATCCTACCCGACTAATTTCGAGCATACCGTCCATGTAGGTTTTGATCCGATAACAGGAGAGTTTACAGGAATGCCGGAGGCATGGTCCAAACTGCTGATGTGCTCCAATATCAGCAAACAGGAGCAAAAGAAAAATCCTCAAGCCGTTTTGGATGTTCTAAACTGGTTCGATTCGTCTAACAACCAACCAAAACAGACTAAGTTCATGACAACTTCTAAGCCTGTGACAGCCAGCGCCGAGTCTAGAACTAGTTCAGGTCTTTCCCTGAGTCAACCTAGCAGTAGCTCTACTCCTGATACAGAGCCTAATACTTATCTTCAGAACCCTTCGACTACATCGGTTTCATCTGATCAAGAAGACGAGTCGCCTCCGCCACCACCTCCTAGTAGGCCTGACAGAACCAAGTCTATATATACTAAACCTGTTGAGGATGGGGGCACAAATGGCACTGTGTCTTTGGACAAGAATAAGAATCTGTCAGGCCAAGCTCCAACCACTCCACTTCCACCTCCTACCAGGAAGAAGAAGCTTTCCGATGATGAAATAATAGACAGGTTGAGGACTATAGTTTCCATTGGAGATCCTAACAGAAAGTACACCAAGATGGAAAAAATAGGTCAGGGAGCTTCAGGTACAGTTTATACTGCTATTGAAGCATCCACAGGTATGGAAGTTGCTATTAAACAGATGAATTTGTCTCAGCAACCTAAGAAAGAGCTAATTATTAATGAAATTCTTGTCATGAGAGAGAATAAACATCCCAACGTGGTTAATTACCTTGATAGTTACTTAGTTGGGGAGGAATTGTGGGTAGTAATGGAATATCTTCCTGGAGGCTCTTTAACAGATGTTGTAACAGAAACGTGTATGGATGAAGGGCAAATAGCCTCTGTATGTCGAGAAGTGCTTCAAGCTTTAGAATTCTTACATTTGAATCATGTGATTCACAGAGATATTAAGTCTGATAATATTCTTCTTGGACTTGATGGCAGTGTAAAGCTGACTGATTTTGGATTTTGTGCCCAGATATCTCCTGAGCAGTCTAAAAGAACTACAATGGTGGGAACCCCATATTGGATGGCGCCTGAAGTAGTGACTAGAAAACAATACGGGCCTAAAGTTGATATTTGGTCTTTAGGTATTATGGCTATCGAGATGATCGAAGGAGAACCTCCCTATTTAAATGAGAATCCTCTCAGAGCCTTATACTTAATTGCTACCAATGGTAAGCCAGAAATAAAAGAAAAGGAGAAATTGTCCCAGATATTTCAAGATTTTCTGGATAAGTGCCTTGAAGTTGAAGTGGACCAACGTGCCACAGCTTCTGACCTTTTAAAACACCCGTTCCTCAAACTGTCTCGGCCACTGGCTAGTCTCACTCCTCTTATCATGGCAGCAAAGGAGGCTACCAAAAACCACTGAGATAGACTCTTCCGACCGACGCAGGCGTCGTCACAGGTTTTTATCCATTTTTAGATATATGGGGATATTGCGATTGTATTTCACCCTGTAAAAAAAACTTTTTTTGCTTAAAGTTTTTAACTGCGACATCTTCATGACTGATTTTTTTTTTAACCTATTTTCGATTATGGTAAGACTAGTTTTACATTTACAATAATTTATTTATTACCAAAAACATAGGATGTCATTTACTACTCTTTTTCCGCCTCTTTGTTGTATTGAAATGCCCAATCCATATATTATAATAATATTAGTTATTTTGCCTTCTTTAAGTATTATTCAACTACCATAATTATTATTACCTTATGCTTTTATTTATACCTACTTCTCTCTAAAATCAGGCCTAGCTTAAAAATGGGGATTAATTTTAAAAAGAGTATTAGTATCTAATTAATAAGTACATCTATTTTAGTTCCTATTAACTCTAATAAATAATTCTTTATTTCTAATATTTTTTTATTCAGGAAACTGTATAATCACAGAGATACCTAGGCAATTGTTATCCCCTTCATATAAAACCTTAGATCTTATTGATCTTGGAATTCCAAATCCTTAATACTTGAATTTTTCATTAGGTATTTAATTTTCTTTAGTAAATAGGATATTTTGCCCAAATTGTTTAGGGAATCTAGTATTTTCTTAGAAAATGCAACATGATATTGGACATTATTATAGAGTCATACAGTGGGATAAAGATGGGAGTTAACTCCGACAGTTCAGGTTGGCTAACCTATGTGCATTACTCCTCCGCCAGTGATATTTTTGTTTGCCTAGTTGTTCCAATCTTCTAATGTCAAAATCACAAGCTCTCATTGGTTCTCTTACTCATTTTTTTTTTTCAGCTGTCAGAGTAAACTTTCTCGATCCAACTGTAAGTTATAGCTAATTTTAATAATTAAAAATGTTGACCAATAACTTTATAATATGCTTTTTATTTATCATTTTGATAAATCTTGGGTTGGAAGAGGAATCCTAGAGTATGCTTTGATTCTGTCAACCACTAAACTGAACTACATACCATTATTTAAACTAAACTTTTAGTGCATACCATTATTACATGAAAACACTTATATTTTACATATTCACTGCTGTATTAACCCCGGTGTATTTCTTAAGTTAAATATTATACAACTTAAAAGTTTGTATAGTCAATTTACTATATGAAATTTTAATTCATAGTTCTGGGGTTTACTTTGCTTATATTGATAAATTATGTTATAGTGTTGAGGCAAAACGTTACTTAAAATTCATTACAAATTTTGTAACACCATTTTTTTTATAATAGGTACTGAGTTTTCATTCGCATGTTGTAAAGCTGAGAAATATTTTGATATAATTATTGCAAATGTTCAATTTGCTTTAAAGGCAGATGATTTCAGAAAGACATCTGAATCTGAATATTTTAACTCATTTTTACCAATAAGTGGCTTTCAAGTTACAGTTGTAATAATACTGATTAATGGACAAGAATAATGAGCTAATATTAATGAACTAACAACATATTGGGAACAAAGTTAGGTCTCATTCATATTAAATAAATAAATTAATATTTCATCTACTAAATTTTACAAATATAAGTTTTTGTTTATGGTAATTCCAATAAAATGGAAACTATTAATGCATTGCATAAACATTTTCCCCATTTTTAGCAATGGCTTAGTTGTATATTTTTAAATTCGAATCATCATATACTATTCCAAACCTTAAAAAAGAAAATTGATTTATCCTGTTTTTCCTCAGGATTTTTTGTTTGAAAAAAAAAAAATCTTGTTTAACTAACATCTATACGTATTTACAATTCAGTCTCATTAATTTGTAATTCTATAGAGGTGAAAAAATGTATTCATTGGCAACAATTATTGTTATTCAATCTTTTATTTTGTTTTAATCTAGTAATAGACTCAATGTATGTTTTATAAAATCTTGATACAGTAGAACCCCTCATATCCGACCTCGGGATATCCGACTCCTCAGTATATCCGACCATGACACCCCTTGGTTAAAAAAAAAGAAAAAAGTTTAATGACACGACCGAACTTCATCCTTATCAGAATATTGAGTATAAAACAAATTAGCCAGTTGCTTCTTTGCTATCGTACTGGATTTACAATCCAGTGTTGCGATATATTTTTAGTGAATACGGCGGCTCAACTGAAACAAATACGGATTGTGTGTACCTTACTGTAGAAGTTAGATGTTCTTCAACGGCTTGACAAAGGTGAGTCTGTTCTAAAACTAGCTTCAGAGTCAGGAGTTGGTGTAACAACAATTAAAGATTGGAAAAAGGGTCTGAAAGACTTTGAAGCATATTCATTTGCAGGATTAGTATGTATATTTGAATATGCATACGTATATTGATTTCACTTTTCTTTGTTCCTCGGATTATCCGACCTTTTTAGTGTTGCGACCATACTGCGGTCCCGTTGGTCGGATATGAGGGGCTCTACTGTAATACATAAACTTGAGCTATTCTCTTTGTGGATGACTTAAGCATTTTCCTATTGTTATTTAACAATTAAATAAATAATATAGGATATAAAAAATTAAAATAGTCATGACTGAAAGAAAAAAAGTGAGTGATTCTTGTGGATATGGCCAAAACTTCACCATAATAAAAATAATATAGGTTGATCTGTGAGAGAGATTTGAATTACTTTACATGTATATACCTCAGCAAATATTTAACACCAATTTTATAATTGACTAATTTTTTACCTTTTCTAGTAATTATCCTATAGAATTGTTCTTATGGTAGAGTCTTATGACAAGAATTATCTCGTTGCTTTATTATATCAGCTCTAAAAACAAAGCCTTAGATTGTGATACATTCTAGTTTACTTTTAGTCATGATAAATTCCTGAGAGTTTTTTAAGTTTTTTTTTTTTTTGTAAAAGCTGTTGTCACCTTACTGATTTTATTTCCTTCCTCCTCTTTACACCTATGATAATTACAAGAGGATTCATTCCCACCATATTTATATAAAATAAGTTTGTTTTTGTATTGACTAAACACTAACACAGGCTTTTTATAAAACCATCCGTCGTGCCTTGTTCCTATATATTTATTTTGTTATATTTTTTACATATTTATTTTATTTATATCAAAAATAAAAAAAAATAATAAAATTAAATATACCACACTAATGTCATGATATAAAGTGATACTCGAGTCTTGCATATCGTAAATAGATTGGAATGTTAGTGTAGAACCAATGTCACCACTAGTTTAACTATGTATTAATGTTCCATCGTTAATCAAACTATTTATCAGAGTTCACAATATTCTACTTCTCAGATTAAAGTAGATAGAAAATTAAGTAGAGAGGAAAAAGCAATGCTTTTTGAGCTTTGAAAATTGTATTTTATTATGAGTTTTTTAAATTATTATTATTTTAAATAAAACCATTTTGTAGAAATTAAAGATATATGAAAGAATTATAATGTATTTTTTAGAGTATATAATAGAATTAATATTGTAAAAGCTATTTTTCAGTATTATTTATTTATTTATTTTATTTTTTGGGGGTTTTTAATGATAATAAAAATGAAAGCACTAATTTTAACAGGAACTGTGATGTTTTGTCTTTTTCTTTTTTTTCTTCTTCTTTAAAAATTTTATCCAGCTATTTTATTTTGATTAAATCAAGAACATTAATTTATTTATATTTTTTCAGGAGGGTTTATGTTGTTTTTTATTTAATTATAATATTGTGAAACGTTCTAATTGGTTTTTCTTATTATATATTTTATGTAACCAATATTTGTGAAATATGTTAGAATAAACCTAAGGTTTTATACCCAAACATTATAACCAAGTTTATTACGAAGTTGTCTGCATTTTTTTTATTTTTAATACTCTTATTTCTTCCAGATTTGTATTACTTGTGTGTTCATTTTTTTAGAGTATATTCCGTTCTTTTACCATAAATGTAGCTTACTAAATTCGAGCTTTCTCTATTGCTAAAAGTATAGATTGTTATAATAACATAATGCTAATTTTCTTAAGCAACATAGGAATATAGTAGTAAATAGAGAGGAAAGCTAATTAACGCATTATTGTTAGAGTGCCCAAATGGTAAATATTTATTCCAAATACTTTAATAAATAATATCAATATATACATATTTTTTTCTTTCTATCATATTTCATTATTAAATTAAAAAAACATTTTAATTTTTTGGGGAGTTAACTTTATTATTTCTTTTTAGCCATTCTTGAAAGTTTAAAAGTGTTTGTTTAATTTTTTTCTCCCTTTTATTTAAACATTTATTTTATTTTTTTTAATTATCAATTTCTGGAATATAGAATTATTTAAAAAAAAATTTAACTTGGGAGTTTTTTATCTTTATTTAAGTACTACTTTTCGCGATAAGCAATTAGTAAATAAAGATAACATTTTGAAAGTACTTTAGCTTTACTGTGTGGTTATTTTATTTACTTTTAATGATTCCATTCGTGAGTCATATTATGATGTCATTTAAATTATCTTTTTAATCTGCATTTTAATTTACATTTATTTAACTAATAACTTTTTTTTATTTTTTTCTCAAGACTTAGTTTATCTATTCAGAGTTATTTCTGTTTCTTTTTATAAATAAGATATTTTAATTTGTTATTGTTAATGAGGGTTGTTATTTAATTTTAATTATATACATTTTCCAGTGTATGTTGATATATATATTTTTTTTAATTATATGTATTTAATTATGACTGTGTGTCTAGGTAGGAAAGTTTTTTTTTTTTAATTGTCTTATTGTTTGGGTATAAAATCTAAAATATTAATATTGTATCCAATATATTGAGAATTAGTTTTTGGATATTAGTGGTAAACTATTCAATAAATAAATCCGAATATTTATTTTATTTTTTTCTGTATCGTAAATTGTAATAATAATAACTACATATGCCTTAATATAGTAAGTTTTTTTTGTAATTTTTTATTTTGAATCAAATAATTTTAGACATTTTATTGTATATAAGTTTGTATATAAAATTTGTATATACCTGATTTCCTGTATCATAGTGTATAACATGTATACAGTTTGTATAAAAGAAAGTACTAAATAAAAGTAATCTTGATGAATTTTTCTATTACTTGTTTGTTTATGGTGTATTTAACGTATGTTGAAACCCTTACTTGAAAATCTCTGCTTTTGTTTAAAAAATGTTAATTTGAGTACATTTAAAATATATATATATATATTATTTTGAGAGGTTCAGAAAAAATAATACCCTGAGGTGAAATCAAGAAATGAATTTTAGCTCTAAATTTGGGGGCACTACCCCCTATAAACTGTGAAAAAAACATGGTATATATTATATATATATATATTTTTTTTTTTTTTGGTTTTAGTCCCGTTCAAGAGCCTAGGTTATTACAGGACAGGTGTTATCCGGCCACTTTACTTATCTACTCAATGAGATTATCAGTGAGAAACATGTCTCACCTCTCTGGTATTTGAGCTCACAATCGGGGGGGGGGGGGGGGGGTTAAGAAAATGTTGTTTTCCCTTTTCATGGTAATTGGACTTTTTTATTATTATTTTTTCTCATGACAATATATTGTTTAAAATATGGTCTTGTTAATTAATATATATAGCCTCTTTTTTAAATGTTTATATAATTATGTATAGTATAGAAGAATAAATTATTCTATGAAAAATGTATTAAATAAAAAGAAAAAATCTGAAAAAGCTTACAATAAAAATTCATTAGGAATAGATAAAGAATATATTATATTATGGAATAATTAAATAATTTTTGTTGGATAGCAATGACCAGTCATAAGTAAAAAACATAATTTAAGCTTACCGACAATTTGGAAACTATATTTCCTCCTTCAAGGAAATAAATTATGAATGATTTTATTTTCAGAGTACGTACATATAGTTGGGAGATATAGTGTGGGGGTAATGTGAACATAGTATGTTAAAGATGTCAGGCGATCATCTTAATATATTGGCCTTAAGAGAAAGAAGGTTCTTGAAAATGTGGTATTCCTTTAAAAGAACCACCTAGTGTTTAGAACATGGTCCATTTTTTATACCCGGGTGTTTAAGGGTTGAAGGAGTGTTTATAAAATATTTTTCTTTGGTAGGGTAAAACACTACTATGTATCAATTGACCAGACAATAATTATAGAAAGAAAAATGTGAAACAGTTATGATGAATGGACAGATATAGTTATAAAATCGATAATAATGAGCAGTAACAAGATATTTCATGTGTTATTACTACAGATAAAACAATTATTAGGTATCTTAACAAGTTACCCGGAGGATATTGAAGATCCAGGCTTCGTTATCTTCTAAAACATAAGTATAAACAAATTATAATAGAGTAATTTAAATATTTTATAAGAATTTTGTAGTGTGACCGTTTTAAGTCTATTAGCAAAACCAGGGGAAGGCAAAGAGCAGTCTTTAAAAATGTTGTCTGAAATTTTTCTACTTGGTTGTGGTATTATTGCGCCAGACCACAGCGCACTATAGTTCATAGTTTAGTACCAGTGATTCAAGTAGTTTCATGAGGGATTGCCACGAGTTAGATTTCATTTTTGCTAGGAAGGTAGACATTGCTTCTCCCATTGCAATATTTCCTTTGGTAGCTGAAACAAAAGAGCCAAATGATGAAAAATCGAACCCTTGGAAGTTAAATGTTTTCATTATTTCAACTCCTTCCGCCTTTAATAAAACTTTGGTTCTAGACTAGGCTTGCCTTTGTTTAAAGACGACTTCTTCCTTTTTTAATGTTTTCACCTCTAAACCGTTAATTTGACAGTATTCAGCTAATATAACCAGTTATCTATTTAACATGGCCGAGGGGTATGCTAGTAAGACCATATCATTTGCGTATAGAAAAAGAATAATGTCCATAAAGGAGTTGACAGATATCCCCTGTGACCGGAAGAACTCTTCAGCATTTGAAATAAAAAAGACAAACAAAAGGGGGCTTAGTTTTTCTCCCTGAAGGATGCCATCACTAATGGTGAAGTACTTGGTAAGATCCTGAAATTTTGGCTCTGAACGAAGCTCTGCCTAAGAGGTTTTAAAAATTTTAATAATTTTAGCACTCATGCCTATTTAAATTTCTTGGACATCAGAGATTCTTACCAGGCTTCGGGAAATTTTTCCTTGTAAAAAAATTAATTGTATATAAAGTGACCAGTTGTTCAAAAGTTATTTGTATTGCACAAGGAATCTCGTCCTGAAACTTCATTATTTTTTGTGCCTACTATACTTTCCGTAATCTCTTGTTGTGTAATTTAACCATCTATTATGAGATCACTAACACCATAAAAATTTAAATCTTTGTAAATTTTAGGATTACGCGTTCTGTGAAAAAAAATGTCCCACAAATTATTAAGACAGGGCATAGAGGTTGTGACTTTTCTGAGCAGTTTTACAACTCTCCGGAATTGTTAATAATTTTGAAATTGAGAGAACGTTTCAGATTTATTAATGAAGTAATTTTTCTGTTTATAATTTTCAATACTTTTTAAAATTCTGCTTGGCTATTATGGAAGTTTTAGTATCCTTCTAGAAGTCTTTTTACATTTGAGGCGTTCCGAATACGAAGGGCGAACTCAACATCCAACATTTATTTTTCCTTGCCATCGTCTGGGGTCTAAGATTTAGCCTGAATAGTTTTTGGGCTGAGTTCGCCTTTAATTCCTCTTAAAATTACTAGTTCAAACTTGTTGGAGAGGTTTGAATCGTTTATAAGCATGCGGGCGAACTCCACGCCTCCCTTCTCTAACTCTACATGTCCCCCTTTTTTCTTATTCCTAATTCTTATCAGGCAGCATGTCTATTCTCGCCAGTTTTTTTTTTTTTTCTATTTTGTTCTAACAAGTTGTTTGTGCAAATCACTGTTGCTATTATTTATTGTGTATACTATTTTTAAAAACTAACATAACTCAAGAAGTGTCTGGATATTTACGCTATAAAAGTGTTGAAACATAAAAATTTATTTTTTGTTCTACTTATTTTATTTATTTATTATTATTACTATTTTATTTTTTTTGACATTTTCATGTCTTGGCTATGGCGCATAAACTCGAAAAGCGTTACTAAAAACCGGCCCCAAAAAGCGTTACACTTGTAACAGGGAGTTAGAAAGAGGCAGGAGGTAGTACGTATTGTCTAGAGTAGAGGTTGTTGTAGCCTTCCCCCTGCGGGCTCGCCATCGTAGGGTCTACACCTTCACCTAACTGGCTCTGCGCCCCAACTTCCACTCTTCGCTTCGTACCGCTCCAGTAGTCGCTCACGCCCCCCCCCCCCCTTCCCCCCTTAACTACAACTTATGTTCTACTGCTCTGATTTGCATAGGATAAACGCCATAACCCTTAAAATTTTATTCCTAATAAACTTACATACATACATAAAATTTATTTTTTTCTTTATTATTTTTTATTTTTTTGTTATACTATAATTTTTTGCATTTATTATAAAAATATGGGTGAAGAAGCTTAAAGATTTCTTCTTAATAATCTTGAAAAGAATAAAAGTACTCTCTTTCTTCGTGCACAACATATGTTCGATTTAATTCCTAATTTACAAAAGCAAGAATCTGCACGCTTTACGTCTTTACTTTGGCAACAAAAGTAGGTAAGCAGAAGCCATAGAGTTATTCCATTTAAATGTGTCCCTCAACTTGGTTAAGTTTAGGTTGGCTATCAGATTGTAGGGCAAGCTTTACTACAACAGGGAAATGATCGGAACTAGTTACAGAAGTTATAACTTGGAAATATCAAATTAACCAAATATTAAATTAGAGTGACACCAGATGTAATCAATGACAGTGTTACCTAATACGCTGGAGTGTGTAATTAACCCTAGCTTATCATTATTTTTACCTTCCACTAAGCAGGACAAAGATTTATTATATGAGGTCTACAGGTCTACTAACCGCAAACCTTTTGAGTCACTATTGCTGTCCTAAGATTTGGACAAGGATTGTTTAAGGAGCCAAGATCCACTAAGGGTAAGAGTCTATTTGGTTTAATTCTCCTACTCTTGCGTTTAAGTCTTCACCTATAAAAATATATTATTTGTTTAATAGGTATACCAGTGGAAATTACTACATGGTGTGTAATACATTTATTAAGACATGTATAATATTCCAAATCAGAGGTGCACAACCTTAATTGAGGTTGTGCCATTGACATAATTTTATTCAAAATGTTTAAATTATATATTATTTTTTTTAAACCTACTGGCTGATGGGCCAGAAAAGAGACTTTGTTGTATCTTGACAAAAGGTGGGAAAAAAGATTTATGCACATTAGGTCTAAATAATTGTTTAAAAGAATAAAAGTTTTGCCTCAATAGTTGTAAAAAGAGAAGTCTACCTCTTCCTACTTAGTACATTTCTTTAAATAACCCACCATTGTCAATCAGGTCAAGTAGGGGTTAATTTTTAGTCTTTAAGTATGTGTTTATGTTCAAAATTTGAAGATTCTAGCATTTTTACCATTTTGATATTTTATAATATCTTCTATTTAATTTTTATATAGTATAAAAGGTATTATTTTTTCTTTAGTATAACTCCAAGATTTATTGGAGGGCTTGAGCCTGCCAAAGGGCTTATATTAATATTACTATATATATGTGTAACAGACGATATAGGGTTGGCTAGTCGCTCCATCAGCTGTTTAAACTGTATAATTAGCATTCCTAACTGGTGTGACCGGACACCAATTCACACAGTAGCTAACCATACTACGTTCACACATCGTTTTGAAAGCGTTTCGGATCCAATTCGTTTTCAAAACGATACGCGTTCTTACAACAAAAAATACAGGTGATCGAAATATTTGTTTTCGAAATCTCGTAACGGTGACGTCACGAGTAAAACCTTCTTTCTTGTTACCTAATATGTCCGCGAATTTTTACATTTTATTTACAAGTTATTAAAAGTTTTTACAGGTTCTTTATAGTATTAACTTTTGTTTAAAAACGTTTTTGCAGTTTAAAAAAAAGAAACGGAAGCTCACGTAAACTTAAAAGCTTCAAGAACTTAAAAAGTTGAAAAGAGTAAAATAACCTGATATCTCGATCCCCTCCACGACCTGTTCATACGAGCGTTTTGAATTTCGATCCCCCGATCCGATCACGTATTTTTGGTGGAGCGGATCTAACCCGATACGATCCGTCGATCTCCGTTCGTACAGCGTTTTGAACTAGCGGATCGTTTTCAAAACCGTTTCCAAAACGATGTGTGAACGTAGTATGTGATATTACGATACTGTGTGAACAATGAGTGTGAGGCCCCTTGCTGGGGGGACAGAATCAAACATTGAGCGCCTGTGTAAGAAGTAAGAAGCACAAAAGGAATCAACCAGGGATCCCTACTCTAAGAATTAATTCATATTATATTACTTTTGTTTTTAATTCAAGCGAAATATTAAGGAAATTATATTATTGCCAAGTAACTAACTGAATATGTATAACTTGAAGAGAGAAAAGGAGCTACTAAACCAACTTTACTGTTTAGAAAGGTGATGCGAGTGTAAAAAACAATCCCTCCCCCACCACGTTTTTACTTTTTATTAGTTAGGATGGGAATTGAAGATTGTAATATAGGAACATTAACTCGACGTTTTGTTAATTTTAATAACTTGAAAGACACTAATAACTTACTACACAACCAGATAATTTAAATAAAAATGGTAATAACAATAAACAAAAAATAATGTTTATGCAACACTGCTAGGTTTTATAAAAGAAGATAAAGAAGAAACATTGCTGTGACGTTGTGTTGTAGGTGATTATGATAAGATTTTAAGTACCTTCCAGTTGTAGATTTTTAGATTTTGTAGGTATTTTGTATAATTATTTAGGTACTTATTTTATTTCTTCTTTTAAACTCGTCCCTCTTTTTTAAAAACAGGTATTTATAGCTTTTAATTTATTGTTTATTGGTAAAATGTTTGTGTTTAATTATTTACTTTTATTTGTTTATTGTTAATGATATGTTTATTTATTCCTGTGAAAGTTGTTGTTTCTAATAAGAGCACTAGTAAATGATAATTATGAGGATAAAATATTCAGAATAATATGATAGTTAGATTTAATATCCTGTTTCGCCCCTTGTTGTTTAATTACCGATAACATGACACAAATATCTAATTTAAGTTTCTGACTCACTGGGAAGTGCACGAGAGGTCTCTTTACTTATTTTGGATTATGAATGAAATATTAGTAACCTTAATGATACTATGGATTGTTTAGGAACGATGTAATTTTAAAGCGATTCAAATTTGTCTATAATTCTTACCTTGTCGATTTTTTAAATTAATTTCATGTAATACCATCAATCCGTAACTTTTTTTCATGGAGGACTACTAACAATTATTTTTGTGAAGGATACTTAGACTGAGATTAATTTCCAATATTAAAAAGTAGGGGAGTGTTTGGGAAATATTTACTTAATTTTATTTATTAGTCCTTGTTCTCCGCCTTTCAGGTCAATTTATCAGCAGGTAAATTAATGAAATGAATACAAGTGTATATATGTATGTATGATTTGGTTATAAATGGATCCATCTATCTAGTCCTTATCTCTTTTGTCATTTGTTTTGACTTCACCAAATAATTATAAGTTCTTTAATTATACATGATGGTAATTAAAATATAAAATAAACTACAGAACGATTTATGCACCATAGCTAAAGGTTTTTTTTTTTCAATTTATAAGGATTTCCACATTCTTTCTACGGAAATCTCTTTCCTGTATTCCTTCTATAGATTAAATGTATTTTTTACCCTTGCCTGCTCTTTCTGCTTATAATGGTATTTAGATTTGTTAAATTTTTAATTTTTAGTGCCCACCTAGTATGAACAATTTTGTTATTTTTAACCACCTCAAACCAGGTATTGTAAAAACTTAAAATATAGGTCAAATCGGTAAAACTGAAGAGCAAGAGCCAATTTGGGAAGGGATTTAGAAATGTGAAGAATGCAATGTTTTGACAAAAGGATTTTAATCTCTTCGATGTATAAATCATGGCAATCAATCCTCAACTGTTTTGTCTCCTTGAGATCAGCCGTCTATTCTACTGTCAAAAAAGACTTCAAGTATGCGAAAAGAGTCGGTTTCAAGAAGATAGGTGTAAGTCACAGAGTTAAACGAGGCCGGTGTCACGGAAGAGGGTTGTTTAGATAAACATTATCGTTATCGTCTTGTCTCATCATGTGAGTCAAGACGAAACCAACTCCCTTCGATGTTGGTTTTAAGTTTTAAGCATTTAAAGGGTTTCGATCTAGGTGTCAGAACCCTGTATATTCTCACCGGCTTATATAAGGTATATCTGTTCGTTCCGAGAAGCAAAATCTTTATGTGTAAGCGATTTTTGTTTGGTGTAATACATTCGAGCACACTCTGTTTTGTATTTTGCTGTCTTTTTGTTTGTTTCTAATAAATAATGATAATTGCGAGAAAAAAAAATAAATTAATAAATAAAAAGAAGAAGATTTGATTTAGCAAATTTGTAGTTCAATTTTAATCATGATTTATTTTTAAAAAATCAGTTGATTAAAATCATGATTTTAATCAACTGATTTAAATCAGCCCAGCCCTGCTGAAGATTAAGAGTGCAAATGGAGTTGATGCCAATAGAATAATAAAAAACGGAAAGCCTCTCCACAAAATGAATGTTTATTTCACAAAACTATTTTTCAGCCTCTCTGCTATCATCAGTGCCTAAAATAAGAAATAAATATAGCTACATAAGTCTATATAAAAAAAACAAGCAGTGTATATACAATATAAATTCCTAATTGATTTAACTATTAAATTGCAGCAAAATGTTAGAGAGGATTTAAGAAATTCCCATCATATCCTCATTAAAGAGAGAGAAGCAGAAGTTCATCAACAGGAATGCTATAGCTCCGTAGCAAATTCAAGAATCATTTAGTATTAAAATAATTTGATTAAAATTTATATTTTTTGATCACTGTCCAAAATTTAGAACACTAAGGCTCGCTCCTTAGTGACAGCTCTGAAAATAAAACTTTTATTTCCTTCAAAAACCTTGAGAACATTAAATTGTCAAATCCTCAATGAAAACCACCCTTTAGAGTTATGTTTTTGATTGTTTTTTTTAGTTTATATAAATATGTGGAAGTCACAAGCTGGTGCAAAACTTGAGGTGCTCCCTAGTGCCGATGATGACTGGGAAACGGATCCAGATTTTGTCAATGATATCTCAGAAGAGGAGCAGAGATGGGGGACTTCAGGTGGCCGAACTGCTGGATCCATAGAGTAAGGAGAACATTTTCACATTCACTTATTGCTATATTAATTCAAAATAATTTAAAAAAATGTCTTTTGTAAAATATATTAATAATTATATGGTATTAGAATAAATATGAGCAAATGACGAGGGATCTAAAAAATTTTTGTCATCATTCCTCAGGACTCATTCAGTTTGTTATTTCGTCTCTTAATTTTTAATGTATTTTTATAGCATGAAAAAGTTAAGAGAAGAGGCTATAGCATCTGATGCAAGTATGAAGAAGAAACAGTTAGAAGAAGGTCCTAATGCTTCTTATGGCTACGGTGGAAAATTTGGTGTACAGGCTGATAGGTATGTAATTTTCTCAAATTCTAAGTTCACTGTATTAATTCTTTTTTGTAAATAAAAATAATCCTTATATGTCAATTTGAATAGTTTCAGGGGAGAGTGCCAACCTTGTAAATGTAGTTGAAATGTTTTTATTTTTTGTTAATTTTTTATAGGATGGATAATTCAGCTATGGGCCATGATTATATAGCTAAGCTAGAGAAGCATGCATCACAGAAGGACTATAGCACTGGCTTTGGAGGAAAATATGGTGTACAAACAGATAGAATTGACAAGGTATAGTAATAGTTTACAAAATAATTGTGATATTTTGTTAAAACTACAATTATGACTGATTAAAGTAAAATGTCTTACAAAATATATTATTTACAAATAAATAATAATAACACTTATTTATTTAAATATTTCAATATAATATCTACCCCCTTATGACAGAACCACGAATGTGCAAATTTTCTTATTCTGGGTTTATTAGTTGGACTCATTTTATTATCTAAAGTTGTGTCTGACTTGTAGCAGTTGGTTTTGGCTATAACCTTTGGATGAATGTGAAATACTGAACCATTAAGTTATGATAGGAACATGAATGTGGTACTTTAATGGGTTTAGCAAGAAGCAAAAATACTAAACCATTTACATACATGGTCCCTAAATGCAAATTATTTTGAAGACCTCAATAATAATAAAAATTATCACCATATTGTTTCACTTTTTTTTTAATATTCACTATTGTACTCAATATCTTTTCAATAAATATTTAGCATTTTTGTGGGTGCTTGTAGAAAAAAATATAACAATAGTTTTTTAAATAAACAAAAGTTAAAGGTCAACAAAAGGTTTGTGATGATTTAATATAATTTGTTAAAAAAAAGAAAAAAAAAAGTTTAAACAATTTTTCCACAACCACCACCAACATTTTAAAAATTGACAATATTTTGAGCCACCCAGAGTATATTAATATTGCAACAAGAAAAAAAGACATACACAAATCTTTCATACAATTTCTCAGCTTTAATTTATGACCTAAAAAAGAAAAATAGTTACTTTTTTTAATGATAGAGGTCTCTCTAAATGTTGTGACTTTTTGTAAAAATTATAAACATTTGATCTTTGTCCTGCAAGATGAATTTGTAATATATTTATTACACACTTTAAATAACAACTTTTCTGATATATGTTTCCCTTACACCCTCTACACATAACATTTAAAAATAGAACAGCTGAATTACTACTCTGTCCCTTAAATACATATAAAATAATTATAGAGACTTATGTAGGAAGTGACTTGACTAGACAGTGAGCTCCCCTCCCCCCCCAACAACCAAAGCAAGCCTGAGCTAGGTGGAGGGCACCGCAGGTGTTGTCACTCATTCTCTACAGACTGTTGATCCAACCCCTTTCTAAGTGTCACATCGGCGTGGAAAACAAAAAAAATGAACAATGAAAAACACTAAGTTGGTTGTGCACGAGTTTTTGGCACGTAGCTCCATTATCGTCTCTGACCACCCCCCCCCCCATATTCACCCGATTTGGCACCAAGTTACTTTTTTTACAAAGTGCAACATTTTGCTTCGGGGCACCATTTTAGGGGGCTTGGATGGCATAAAAGCAGCGACGACGAGGCAGCTAAAGAGCCTTAAAGTAGAGGACTTTCAAAGATTTTTCAACAGCGTTGGGCCAGTTGCGTTTTATCAGGGGGGGGGGGGGGGAGTACTTTGAGGGAGAAAAAATTGTTTTAAATGATTAAATGTAAAATAAAAAAATTACTACGTATGTTCCCAAAAATCTGGAATTCTCCCATTCATAGTTCTGGCCTCTATAATACTTGTATCATTGAGTTTATTGTCAATTGCCTTTATAATCATCACACAGAAGGGAAAATTATTTTAACCTGATTCTTAAAGTAGCCTAATTTATGTAGCGGATGTATTAGTGATCAATGATTTTCCAGTAAATCTCTTTGCTAAATGTATTATTTTTTTTTTTTTTTTAATTAATCTTATGTTAGAGTGCTGTAAGCTGGGAACATAAGGAAAATGTACCGAAACATGCCTCTCAGACTGACTATAGGACAGGTTTTGGAGGAAAGTTTGGTGTTCAGACTGATAGACAAGATAAATCAGCAGTTGGTTGGGATCATGTTGACAAACTTCAAAAGCACCAGTCACAAACAGGTAAATTAACACATTTTTCAAAAAAAAAAAATTATAATAATAATAAAACATGAGTGAGTGAAAGAGAAGAAAAAAATGTAGAAACCAATGATAAGAATGTATATATTTATCAGGGCCGTTTCTAGGTGTTTTGCCGCCCTAGGCGAGAATTTAAAAATGCCCCCCCCCCCCCCCCCCCCATTTTCCAGGTACGAAGAATTAATGCATTATATATTAAAGAACTTGTATTTAACAATGAATAATACAACAAATCAAACATAAAAAAGCTCTATTCATAATATTCTACTTCATTTTTAAATTTGTCACGTATAATAATCATATGAAATGCGATTTTTCTTTTTTTTATGTAGTGTTCTTTTATTAATTTGATATCAAATTAATAAAAGAGCTAATTTTAGGGTTTCGTTCATAGTTCTCGAAACCCTTATGACGAGCCTTATCCCCCTCTCAAAAAACTATATAACGGCTGGTCCTAAAATTTTGAAATAATTCATGCTCTCATTGTGGGGCGATGAAAATTCCGGGAGGGAATTCCCAATTTTTAAAAATTTTCCAATTTTGAGCGCGTAAATGTGAAGTGGGCCCAATTTTTTTTAATTTTGAGTGGGGTATCAAATCAAGCTGCTAAAGAATGCTTTTTTGGTTTTGAGTTAAAATATACCAAAATAATCCCCCTACCAACCTAAAATACATACATCCTAAAATTTTGAAATAATTCATGGTAATATCTCATGGTGGGACGATAAAACTTTTATGAAAAAATGTAATTTACCTTGTCGTTATAATCGATAAAAAACATTTTTTTTATTTTTTTTATTTTTAAGTTTTTGGTAGTTTTCATACTACGGAAAGTTAAATTTTAATTTAAATCAAATTATAATTATTATTAACTACGGGAAACAGACAGTGAAAAATACACTCCTGTGCCGGGATTTGAACCACGGGCCTCTATATTTCCAGTATAGCGCTCTTCCATCTAAGCTACGCAGGAGAATGATTTTTCACTACCGTAATCGATAACTAGTCCCGAATCCAAGCTTTCAATATTCATATACATTTAGACAGTCAAATTTTATGACATTAGAACTAAATCAAGAATTAACGCTTATAATTATAAAGTACTCATTTAGTACCTGTACCTTGTACAATCAATTCGAAATTCAATTTTTAAGTTTTTGGTAGTTTTCATACTACGGAAAGTTAAATTTTAATTTAAATCAAATTATAATTATTATTAACTACGGGAAACAGACAGTGAAAAATACACTCCTGTGCCGGGATTTGAACCACGGGCCTCTATATTTCCAGTATAGCGCTCTTCCATCTAAGCTACGCAGGAGAATGATTTTTCACTACCGTAATCGATAACTAGTCCCGAATCCAAGCTTTCAATATTCATATACATTTAGACAGTCAAATTTTATGACATTAGAACTAAATCAAGAATTAACGCTTATAATTATAAAGTACTCATTTAGTACCTGTACCTTGTACAATCAATTCGAAATTCAATTTTTAAGTTTTTGGTAGTTTTCATACTACGGAAAGTTAAATTTTAATTTAAATCAAATTATAATTATTATTAACTACGGGAAACAGACAGTGAAAAATACACTCCTGTGCCGGGATTTGAACCACGGGCCTCTATATTTTTCACTGTCTGTTTCCCGTAGTTAATAATAATTATAATTTGATTTAAATTAAAATTTAACTTTCCGTAGTATGAAAACTACCAAAAACTTAAAAATTGAATTTCGAATTGATTGTACAAGGTACAGGTACTAAATGAGTACTTTATAATTATAAGCGTTAATTCTTGATTTAGTTCTAATGTCATAAAATTTGACTGTCTAAATGTATATGAATATTGAAAGCTTGGATTCGGGACTAGTTATCGATTACGGTAGTGAAAAATCATTCTCCTTCGTAGCTTAGATGGAAGAGCGCTATACTGGAAATATAGAGGCCCGTGGTTCAAATCCCGGCACAGGAGTGTATTTTTCACTGTCTGTTTCCCGTAGTTAATAATAATTATAATTTGATTTAAATTAAAATTTAACTTTCCGTAGTATGAAAACTACCAAAAACTTAAAAATTGAATTTCGAATTGATTGTACAAGGTACAGGTACTAAATGAGTACTTTATAATTATAAGCGTTAATTCTTGATTTAGTTCTAATGTCATAAAATTTGACTGTCTAAATGTATATGAATATTGAAAGCTTGGATTCGGGACTAGTTATCGATTACGGTAGTGAAAAATCATTCTCCTGCGTAGCTTAGATGGAAGAGCGCTATACTGGAAATATAGAGGCCCGTGGTTCAAATCCCGGCACAGGAGTGTATTTTTCACTGTCTGTTTCCCGTAGTTAATAATAATTATAATTTGATTTAAATTAAAATTTAACTTTCCGTAGTATGAAAACTACCAAAAACTTAAAAATTGAATTTCGAATTGATTGTACAAGGTACAGGTACTAAATGAGTACTTTATAATTATAAGCGTTAATTCTTGATTTAGTTCTAATGTCATAAAATTTGACTGTCTAAATGTATATGAATATTGAAAGCTTGGATTCGGGACTAGTTATCGATTACGGTAGTGAAAAATCATTCTCCTGCGTAGCTTAGATGGAAGAGCGCTATACTGGAAATATAGAGGCCCGTGGTTCAAATCCCGGCACAGGAGTGTATTTTTCACTGTCTGTTTCCCGTAGTTAATAATAATTATAATTTGATTTAAATTAAAATTTAACTTTCCGTAGTATGAAAACTACCAAAAACTTAAAAATTGAATTTCGAATTGATTGTACAAGGTACAGGTACTAAATGAGTACTTTATAATTATAAGCGTTAATTCTTGATTTAGTTCTAATGTCATAAAATTTGACTGTCTAAATGTATATGAATATTGAAAGCTTGGATTCGGGACTAGTTATCGATTACGGTAGTGAAAAATCATTCTCCTGCGTAGCTTAGATGGAAGAGCGCTATACTGGAAATATAGAGGCCCGTGGTTCAAATCCCGGCACAGGAGTGTATTTTTCACTGTCTGTTTCCCGTAGTTAATAATAATTATAATTTGATTTAAATTAAAATGATAAAAAACATTCTGACCCCCTGGGACCAATAATTGGTACATTGAATTTGGGAGCCCTCTGCCACTAGGGGCCCATAGTTACGCCACTATCACATGAGTACTTTCAGATATAATTGTAAATAAATTTATTTTTGGGCACAGTGAAAGAGAAACAAATGAGCGCAGACGGTTGAAACTTACATAGGACAAAAAATAGGCTAATTATGAAACATTCGTTAAAATGGGATAAGTACAATTTTTAAGACCTGTTGGTTCGCAAAAATTGTGGACAGACCGGCAGACATCCTCGAACCAGAAATGTTTCCTGGTGTGTGCAACGAACTTCTGCATTTTAATTTTTGAAATCGAAATCGGCGACATGAAAAATGTTCTTACTTCAGAACGATCGCATAGCTTCAATTACTTTTGGTAAGTTCAGAAGCAAAAATGATTCAAACACTAAAATATTCGATTTTGTACTTTTTTTACAAAAATAAAAATTTACACCGTTGGAGAGGTTGGGAAATTTACTCGTGAAAAGACAGTGCAAAAAAAAAAACTCCCCAAATATAATACGTGAATAAATCCTGTTCCCGTTTACTTCCATAAATAATACTCGGTGTAAGGGGCGGCTTTCTTTATATTAATTTATGAAATTCACATTATTACTTTTACACAAAATTTTAAGAATTTGTTTCATTATAAGTAATTAATTTTAATTATATTCTTGAGGAAAAGGCCGGATTTTTGCAAATACCGTATTTATGTTTATAATAATTATGTGTTTATGACAGTACAATAAATATTTAAATCAAATTTATAGTACCGTCATTTAATTATTTTATTAATTAGGCTAATAAATTAATAATAAATTAGTAATTTCCCCTACCTTTAAATAAAATTATTCTACAGTACAAAAATGCAGGTAAATTACTCACTAAAATATCAATATATGTTCAAAATATATGTTCAATAATTAATAAATTAAAAAAAAAAAAAAAATAGACTATGTAGTATGTACCTACTTTCTAGAAGAACAAATTTTTAATATGAAAGTGAAAACGCAACAACCTTGCCCTAGAGCTATAACAATACAGAACTGAGCTTGATTTTTTTTTTTTTTTTTTTTTTATTATTATTTATTATTTTTTATTTTTAAGGGTAGAAAAGGTAACAGCTATAAATAAAGGGAGGAGACATTGGTAAGAAAAGAAAAGAGTTCGAGAATAAATAAAAAGACGGTATGACAGGGGAGGAAAAGGTAATATAAGGGGGGAGGGGGTTGTTAGGAGAGAAAGAGAAATACATATACAGCAAAGACAATTGACAGAGATGGATGTAGGCATGACTAGTTAAGGTTAAGGAACAGATTTCCTTATCTAGTAAAGCTAATTCATACACACATCAGATTAGATAAGATAATCGAAAAAAAAAAATTATTTTCGTCTCAGTCTTTTTGTCAGTAGGTGTTATATTATTATTATTACTCAAATAATAATTTTATTTAATACTTTTATCTATCTACATTATACATGTAAAACATTTTTTTTAAAAAATCATCATTTTTACTCATAACACCTAACATTTTCTTTCCTTTTTTTCTCCTACTATTTAAAATTTTTTCGCCGTTTAATTTCAAATTATTTTTTGCCGCCCCCTAAATTTTGCCGCCCTAGGCGGCCGCCTAGTCTTGCCTAATGGTAGAAACGGCCCTGATATTTATGTATTACTCTGTAACAAATTTTTTGGGAGTAGTGTAAAAAATAAGTGTTTAAATCAGAGTTGAGAATGTTATGAGTTCATGACTCAGTTTTTTTTACTAATTATTTTTACTAATGTTATGTTAATATAGCCAATTATTATTTAGTAATAACCTTAATTCCTGTTTTTAATTTCTCATATATTATTATGTATCTATTTCAGATCGCAATATTGGAAGGGGTTTTCTTTAAAGTTCATTTTGAGCAAAAATTATCATAGAAAATATAGTCCTATTCTCAATAGTATAGGAGCTATAAGCAAAGTAGTCTATTAAAATTAATCGACCTTTACCTTAAAAATTTACAATAACAAAAAATATTAATCTTGGAGTACTGTGACGGCGCAAAAATTCTATTTTAAGATTTTTATGGATTTACACGTTTTGAGGTCATATCAGTCCAAAATAGGGGTTAAGAAAAAGTCCGTCTGTAGTCTGTGGAATCAAGTAGAGCCTAAACTAGCTACAGCACTGATTTAGATGAAATTCGGCGTACATGTTTAGTGAAATCATACCCTGAGTCAAAATCGATTAATGAATTTTAGCTCTAAATTTATGAGCGGAACTCCCCCAAAAATTCTGAAAACATGTGAAAACCAATTATTTCTCAAAAACGGTTCCCACAATTTTAATTTAAACCTTCTAAAATGTTTTCCATTTAAACACGAAGATGTAAGGTTAGTTATTACTCGAAATCAAAGTGGTCATCCGTCAAGAGAGAAACTAACATCAACTTGATTTTTTGTCTACTGACTAATTTTGTACTCTAGATATATTATAATATAATCAAATCTGGCTCCAACTAAGGTACAAAAAATTTATAGATTCAAACTTGTAAATCTCAAAATCAGTAGCTTTTTGTGCTATCAGTTTTTCAATAAGACTTACCATTAATTTATAAATAATTTTTAACGTTGGGTCTGCCATTTTTATTTTTATATTTTTAGGGGGGATAAAAATAAAACTTTTTTGATTTTTCTTTCAGTTACATGGCTATAGCTACAAGTGTACTAAATTCTAAGTTTGTAGCTATTATGGAAGTCACTTATAATTTGCATGATGAGTGAACGAGTAAGTAACAAAAATGTCAACTTTGAAACTCTCCCCTGTTGAAAAGGCTGAATATTTAGGGCTCAATTTTTTACAGTGTCCTAAGCTACTTAAGCTTAATCTGTGTTTCAAATTTCAAAAGCTCATCGTAAGAGGAAGCAGAGATATGAGGGTGGGAGACACCGGGTAAATTGGTTCAAGTAAAAATACACTGTGTGCTTACAGGAACTTGGCCTTTAATAAACTAGTTTTGATTAAAAAATAAATTGGCTGAGTATGTGCTGAGTGTGTGCTAAAAGCACTCACAAAGGGGCTGTAGGCAAATTAATCAACAGGACAAGTTTTTTGCCACCATAAAAAGGGCGGCAATTTAAAAGTTTGTTTCAGCTAATTATTTAACAATTTATTACAATGATGTGAAAAAAATCAAAGAAATTAAACTACTCCGAAGTTTCTAGCCTAAACTATTCCCAAGATAATACGTTTTTATGATTTTTGTTTTTTTTTTGGGGGGGGGGGGATTTTTCTCACGAAATGAGACATATGAAAATTCTTAGATAACTATTCTTTTTTTGACAAAGAATTATTATGATCTTTTGTAACTTGGTATACTTTTGAAGATTGACAAGCTTAGGAATGTATAAGGGTCCTTGTTTTTGCCTACGGACCCTGAAATGATCAAAAGAAACCAGTCTTGAAAATAATTCTGATAGAATCTAGGTTTAAATTGAGAGTTCAATTATACTGCTTTATGACTTCTTTTAGTAGCATTTTTTATTTCCCGATACATCATTTCCTTCTTTTTTTATTAAATTATTAATTTGATTTTAGACTATGCAGTTGGATTTGGTGGCAAGTATGGTGTACAAGCTGATAGGCAAGATAAATCAGCAGTTGGGTGGGATCATGTTGAGGCAGTTGCCAAACACAATTCACAAACTGATCACAGTAAAGTACGTACAATATATTACTTATATTTTAACCTATCCAAAACAGATTTATTGGTTCTAGTGAATAATACCAAGATTATGGTCTTATAAAAATATTCTAGGAATGTGAGGATGTCATTCTTCTTCTTGGTTATGTCAATCATAAACTCTTTGTTGTATCTTTATCTTGGTATTGGATTATTCTCTCAACATTTATTTTTTTATATATTGCTTTTACCATAGAGTAATGACCAACCCCATGTTATCTGAGCGAGGGGCGTGGGTATAAGGCCTAGGGCTTGTGGCCTAAATCCTGGGGCAATGGGCCTTAGCGAGCAAGACAGGCCTTTTGGGCCTGGGACGGCAGCCTGTTGCTAGGAGCCTAGGGTATAGCTGATAACTTGGGGCATAGGGCCTAGGGCTTGTGACAGAGTAAGGAGCCTGGGACATGGAAAATTAGGTACCTTTAGAACACAAACAAACTATAAATATTATATGTTAATGACGTTAGGAAAAGCATTTTCTATGTTTTATAGGTTAGGACGTAGTCTGTACTATAATTTGTTTTTACAAATATGTAATTTTTAAAAAAAAGAATATATAATCTTAGTATAATTTTATACTTGATTGAGGAGCCTAGTATCAAAGATAGACATAAGGCATTTTTTTAATGTTTTAATTATCAATTTTTTATTAAGTTTTGTTAATCTAATATACTTTCTTAATTATGACTAGAGAGGTTAAAAAAAGAAACACAATACTTTCTTACAACCGAATACACACTTTTGTATATAAAAGTGTGATATTCCTTTGTCCCAAAGCATATTGGACTGAATATCCCTTTGTCGAAATAGGTATATAGACTTAGGGATATAAACTCTTCTGTATAAAAAACAAAAATGGGGCCCTTTTCTATAAGAGTACTGACAACCCTACTTTTTAACTTAATATTATATTAAGTTTATTATTAATTAAGTTTTCAGAACTTCTAACTAGTTTTAAGTCTATTTAGAAGGAAAAAAAAAAATCACAGCTATAGTATTAGTAGAATTAGAGCTACTGTTTTTCGGCTCTTCTGTAAAATGTTGAAATCTGTTTATGTCCGTCATTGCTACTGGCTCCTTATACATTGTTCTTAATAAATTACCAGTTTGGCTCATGGGCCAAATGATCTGTTAAATAAAAGATTCTACCACCGAAGAGCAATTAAAGCAAGCAGCTTCCCCTCATTATACTTGTTTACATTTTTAAATGGCAATTAACTGTTTGTGGTGCTTATTGCTTGAAAGAGAGATATACTTGGTTAAATTGATTGTTTTCATCAACTAGAATGTTCCTTTGAAGTATTAGTTTTTTAATAGTAAGTAGTTTGGGTTGTTTCCTTATTAAATGATTCTTATTGGTAAGTAGGGTCTAAAGGAAAAAATTTGAAGCTCACTTTTGCGATATTTCGACCCCTCTTTGGGTCATCTTCAGGCTGACTAGAAGATTACTATTTCATCCTTTAGTTTTTATAATGTTAAATTTCCTCTAACCTAGGTGGCTATTGTCAAGACAGACATGCCTTGAGAGGTTGTTTTTGGTGAAAAATTAGGAATTTTTAATTAGTATTTTTTAATAATAAAGTGTTGACTTGTAACAAATAATTGTACTGACAATCATAGTAGTCCCCAGGCCACTATAAGAAGTGAGTCGCTGATTGATAAAGTTTTCTTACCTTATGGAATCGCTTATTTATGCCGTGTCCACCGATGAATTGGGTATATGGTAACTGGGCGCTGGGCCATTTATTTTTTGTTGACATGCCAAACTTGCCCTTCTGCGGGAACATTGAAAAGAGATAGATTAAGTTTTGATTTTCACAGGATCGTTTAATTAAATTATTTCAAAAAAAGTGGTAAAGGTGGCCACCGATACGAGTGGGCCGTTTTCTTTTCACGTCCCCGCAGAGCGATATGTTTTGGGCGGTGGCCACCCCAAACGGCCCACTCTTATCGGTGGCCACCTTTACCACTGTTTTTGAAATAATTTAATTAAACAATCCTATGAAATTCAAAACCTTATCTATCTCTTTTCAATGTTCCCGCAGAAGGGCAAGTTTGGCATGTCAACAAAAAATAAATGGCCCAGCGCCCAGTTACCATATACCCAATTCATCGGTGGACACGGCATAAATAAGCGATTCCATAGGTAAGAAAACTTTATCAATCAGCGACTCACTTCTTATGGTGGCCTGTGGACTATAGGATATCTATGGAATTTTAAGGAAACATCAAAACAATTGACATCAGCCACCTAGGTTAGAGGAAATTTAACATTATAAAAACTAAAGGATGAAATAGTAATCTTCTAGTCAGCCTGAAGATGACCCAAAGAGGGGTCGAAATATTGCAAAAGTGAGCTTCTAATTTTTTCCTTTAGACCCTACTTACCAATAAGAATTAGTTTTTTACTTCACTAAGAAAGCAGCAGTTTTTTTCTTTCACATATGACTCTTTGTTTCAGGGATTTGGTGGAAAATTTGGAATTGAATCGGACCGTGTAGACAAATCAGCTCATGATTTTAATGATGTGCCACAGCCTGTGGGTACATCTTACAAGAAGGAGCAGCCTAGTATTGGTATTTTATTTTTTTACAATATAGGTTACTTCATAATATAACATCATTTATTTTAAATAGTCCAAAAGAATTAACCCAAAATCAGGAGGAAAAGGAAAAAAATTGTTTGTTGATTAAATCATTCAAAAAAATATTGATAAGACAAAAGGATAAGTATCCCTTTTTTTAATTCCGAAATCTACTTAGAATAAATGAATTATTATAATTCTTTAAAAAGAAGGGAGAACATGGATGCCACGTTGTAAAACCAAATTTTTATTTTGATCTTTAGTGTAGGGTTGTCATACTTTTTAATTTTTTAAATTAATTTATAAAATTAAAACTCATTCCATAATAAATTTATTTTGTCTTTTGATTTGATTAATTCAACAAATGAATAGTCAAAAGAACTTCAGGACAAAGGGATTATTCATACTTTGATGGTATGAATTATCGTATCTACATAGTTCATGTTTTTTTTATATAAGAGTTTATTTTTTCTAATGTTTGGTCCAATTATTTGTACTTACTTTCATTGGCCATTCTATTTCCTTATTAATGTATCATTTAGTAAAAGTAATTTGTTGTATCTATATTAGTGCAGATAGTCTCATGAAGGAAATAAAAATAACTTATTTTTATCCCCAAAAAACTTTAATAATACTGACATATAAAAATAATTATAATGTATTTAAACTCATAATCTATTCTTAAATGGTAATTAATTTAAAAGCTTAGCTAAATTTATCTTATTCATTTTTCCAGGATGACAATAAATATTTAACAGATGTCATTTAAAATGTCTTTTCACAAGTTAAAATCAATATGTTTACACAAAAAATAAAAACAAACTTTTGTTTTTCTTTTAAATCCAAATTGCTCAAGTTTTTCCTTTTGTGACTTTGTTTGGAGTTAATGGATAATCTAAGGGAGTCCGGGGGAATGTCGGGTGTGCAGGATCAGTGAAACCGTCGAACCTTCGAGCCAAATTCGAGAACCTCGCCAAGGAGGAAGAGGCTGAGGCCAAGAAAAGAGCTGAAGAGGAGAAGAAGAGAAGGAAGGCGAGGGAACAGACGGAGGAGAGGGAGGCCAAGGAAAGAGAAGATAAACGGCTAGACGCTCTCAAAGAACAAGAAATGGCTACACCTTGTGAAGAACCTCAGGCACAAACCCAGCCTAAAGTAAGAATTCCCCTCATTATTTCATTTTTAATGTTGCAAATCTGGCAATTATATGCCTTTAATGAATTTTTTGTTACATTTTTACATTTTACCTTTTTTTGTTAAAAACAAATTGCAGAGCATCAAAGCGAGTATGTCCTAAATATTTGTGAACTACTACTAGTTCACAATATTTAAAGGAGCTTTAAATTTTACTCATTATGTGTATTACAAAGTAATTAGTGGGTAAGGTAATGCCAAATACCCAAATTCCTAAATTTATTTTTATTTTACCTTTAAATTAGTATTTTATTTTATCTTGTTTGGTGAACTTTTCAGCTATATCACGTTGTGAGATTTCAAATTATGTTATAATTTTATTCTTAATATGTATTGAACTCTATGTTTCTAGGCTGAGAAGCGAATGGATGTAACTGAGAATGAGGCTATGAAAGAATCCATTAGCAGTAATACAATAAGCTCGGAGGAAAGCAGCAGTAGTTCTGATAAAGTCTCTAGTGTGGTAAAGGTTCTTTTCATCTCTGATTCTTTCTTACCTAGTTCTTAAGTTAGTACTAAGTTTATATATTTCATATCATGTCATAAGTATTTTTGGAATAATTTTTTTTCTCCTTAAAGCCAAGGTATAATGACCATTAATGTAAATAAGTTAGGGGTAAATATGTCGTATCTGATCCACTTAATGGTAACAATGCACTTGAACACCCACCTATTTATAATTGTCCAATTGACTTGGGGGTTTTTTTAAACTGTTCCTTTTTACAATTTAACAACTTTTAACCTGTCACCATTTCGGTATGAATAGTTTTTTTTTTAAATATATATAAAATATCCACTCACGTACTTACAGGAAATTTTGGAAACCAGGGGGTTTTTAAGGGTGGGGGATTCACTCAGGATAGCCAAAAACCTTCAAAATGGTTGAATTAAAAAAAAAAAACATAATAATAATATAAATTTACAAAATAAGAAATATGAACCAAATTATTTCGTGAAGTTTCGATTACCCGATGTTAAAACCCGTAAGGTAAACAAAAATAAATTCATTTTTAATTCCAGCACATAATAGATATTTAAAACATATGCTCTCACAAACATTTTTACAATCAATTATAATATTAAGGGTATATTGATATAATCGATTATTACTCATACACAATATTTATTAGGGCAATGGGATGTTATAACTTTTATGTACAAAAGTGTGATATTCCTTTGTCCCAATGTTTATTAGACAAAATATCCCTTTATGGTAATATTTATTTAGATAAAGGAATAAGTAAAGTAGAGATAATATCCCTTAGTCTAACTACCAAATAAGACAAAGGGATATTAAGTCCAATATGCTTTGGGACAAAGGAATATCACCCTTTCAGGCACTCTTTTACTTTGTTACCCACCATTTATTTATTTATTTATTATTAAATCAAGGTGAACTATAGTTTTGTTCAAAATTTATTGGATTAAAGGTTACTTTGCCTTACTAGATAGACTAACGGATATTGTCATTTTTATTTACAGAAGTGGGATATTCCTTTGTCCCAAAGAAGTAGATGAACATTCCGCAGTTAAGATTGTCAATTAATTTGAAAAAATGTCAAACACAATAATGTAAACAAACGGTGGGTATCCAAGTAAAATCTTGCCACATCCGACCTAATTTACTTTATTACCCACCCTAGGGTGGGTAACAAAGTAAAAAAGTACCCACTTTAATATAAAGAAGTGTGATATTCCTTTGTCCCAATGTACTTTTGTCTAAATAACCCTTCGTCGTAATAGTTATTTAGACAAAGGAAATATGCAGGGGAGTTTATATACCTTAGTCTAACTACCTAATAAGACAAAGGGATATTCATTCCAATATGCTTTGGGACGAAGGAATATCACGCTTTTATGTAAAAAAGTATGTATTCGGTTGTCCGAAAGTATATTGTTAGATTAAATGTGGTGTTTGAATTTGAAGAGCTCCGACTTTACCGCTAATATTTGACTGATGATTTTTTGAACACCACTTCCTCTCGTGTCTATCAATATATCATGAGAACATCGCTTAATATATCGATTGTACATTGCTATTCACTGATATCATTGTTTATTGTTTATAATAATAAACGGAGATTTTTATGAGTTTAATTAAATGATGTTTTTTCAAAAGTGAAACAATTGTTTATTGAGTTTTTCATGTGGTTTTGTATGTGTGCATCCAATTCCAAGGTTTTTAGCTATCCTGAGTGAATCTGGTTTTTAAGGGTGCCCCCCCCCCCCCAACATTTCCTGAATGTACATGAGTGGGTATTTTATATATATATTTTTTTTAAAAAAACTATTTACCTTACCGAAACTGTGCCAGGTTAAAGGTTGTTTAAAAAAACCTGAATTCAATCAGTCAATTAGAAATATGTGGGTGTTTAAGTGCATATTCTCCTTAAAGCCAAGGTATAATGGCCATCAATTTACATACTTCTTTTTTTATACATTAAAAATACTTTGTTTTTGGTTACAAATCGGCATAGAACCGTGGTAATACATCAATGATGATCATTTTGATCATCATCATTATCATCAAAATGATGTATTTGGTTAATAATTAAGCTATTTGAATATGCAAAAAAATAAAACAAAACATCGCCATCTTGAATGTCGAAAGATAAAATTTAAGTAATTAAGTAGATCAAATTATAATTATCATTAACTACGGGAGACATACAGAGAAAAATAGGTAGTTATTGATAATTTTAATTTGATTTAAAGTAATCTTTCCCTAGTATGAATACTACCTAAATCTTCAAAATTTGAAGTAATTAAGTAGGTTAATACGACAACAAAATTGATATATTGATATATCGATAGCTGAGAGGAAACGTGTTCAAGAAATCAGCACAGTTGTTTTGGCTCATAAGTACATAATACTTAATATACTTAAGGAAGTTAATATTCCCTAAAGGAGAATTAATAATATACTAAAGGAGAGTTAATATTCCCTTTTCTAATTAACTATTAAGATAAAGGGATATTTATTCCAATGTACATTGGGACCAAGGAATATCACACTTTGTTAATATCCCTTTGCATGATAGTTAATTTGACTAAGGGATGTTATTACTTTTATATACTCAAGTGTGATATTCCTTTGTCCCAATGTACATTGGACTAAATATCCCTTAGTCTTAATCGTTATTTAGACTAAGGGATATTATCATTTGTATCACACCGTACATATATATATATATATATATATATATATATATATATATATATATATATATATATATATATATATAAAGAAAAAAAAAGAAAAGAAAAAAAAACAAGCAAAAACTATTGACTTAATCGTAAAACCAGTTACTTACATTCTTAGAATATGAAAAGGGAACCCTTAAAAAAAGACCGATCAAAATTGGAGCAAAAAAATAAAGTGGGTCAGATACGACGACGACGACGACCACCACCACCATCACCAATTATATTTATCTTATAGTTATACAGGTTCAGAAAAATCATAACCTGAGGCGAAATTGAAAAATAAATTTTAGCTCCAAATTTGGGGGTGCTACCCCCAAAAATTCTCAAATAGTTCCAACGATTTTGATTATAAGATTCTAAAATTTAGTCCATTTAAATAAGAATCTAACGATATGAGCCGTTTTCCCAGGAAAAATCTAATATATCGAGATAGATAGATCCATTTATTACCAATAATATATACATATTACATTGTTCTAAGTGTTGGTAAATCGGCCTTGGCCGTGGAAAACCCATATCGAGATATGGATGAAAATAAATCTGATATAGTTAAAAATCTTTGTAATTTGGTATTTACTTTTTTTTTTTTTATCATCTGTCAATAGTCTTAATAGTTAAATTAGACTAAAGGATATTATCACTTCATCAGCAGTTTTGAAAGTTTATTTTTAAATTATGATATGAAGTCATTGTCAGGTATTATGTTTGTACTATATTTAAATTTAGTCTATTCTGAATGTTATATAAAAAAAATTATCTTAAAGTTTCCTTTTGACTATTCTATTTTGGCAAGTAGAAGAGTGATGTACCTTTGTTCCAAAGTTCTTTGAAATTTTATAACTCCTTGTCTTGATAGTTATTTAGACAAATGAGTATAAACTCTCCTGCATATGGATGAAGTAATATCCCCTAACATTTCCTATAAGATCATTGCGGATATTTCATATTTAGAAGAACTTAAAACAATTCACTTAAAAAATTCAAACAAAGGGAAAATCCCTTATAATTTTTTCCTTTTTATATTTAGGAACTTCTATTAAATTCCCAAGGATAGAATTTCCTAAATCTATACATTAAAAAAAAGTAGTCAATCGTAAAGCTAGATGAAGTGGGTTGGTAAATGGTTATTTACCCATTTATTTGTTTTAATATAATGTTGTATTTGTTATGGACTTAATACGAGGACAATCTGAGCGTAATACATTGGCCTTAATTGTCATTGGATAATCTAGTTTAGAAGCTTGTTTTTGTCCCAACCCTCTTTAAATATTTTTTTATTTATTGAAAAATAATTTTAAATTCCCTTATTTGTTTGTCATCAGAAATTTTTATTTTTTTTATTTTTTTAGGGTTTCGTTGGTAAAACCAAAGAAAGAAACCCTTATAGTTTCGTTCCTGTGTCTGTCTGTCTGTCGCTCTGTACGGTTCCAATAACTTTTAAATCAAAAGAGATAAAAACATGAAACTTTCCAGTATTAAAGATCGTTTTGACGCGCACACAGGAAAAATATAGAGAACTCAAAATTATCAGCTGTTCAAATTCAAAATGGCGAAGAATTCTCGTCACGTGAAAAAAATATTTTTTTTTAAATTTTTAGTGGGGTATCAAATGAAAGGAATTGAAGAGTGGATTACAAATATATATATACCACTTGTGGATAGTGTTTAATTTTCGGCGCCATTTTGTCAAAAATCATCGAAAGTTTGCGTGTCCCCCCCCCCCCTTAAAATCGTATTTCCGCTCTTACTAAAAATATAGAAAAATATGCAAAATGTGTGGTCTAGTGGGCCATAGAAAAAATAAGCTTAGCAATTAGATCTGATTTACTGGGAATCCAAGATGGAAACTTTCCAGTATTAAAGATCGTTTTGACGCGCACACTGGAAAAATATAGAGAACTCAAAATTATCAGCTGTTCAAATTCAAAATGGCGAAGAATTCTCGTCACTCGAAAAAAAATATTTTTAAAATTTTTTTTGAGGGGTATCAAATGAAAGGTATTGAAGAGTAGATTACAAATGTATATACCACTTGTGGAAAGTGTTTAATTTTCTACGCCGTTTTGTCAAAAAAACATACAAATTTTGCCCCCCCCCCCCCCCCCCCCTCCCCCCCTTACACTAATTTTATGTTCACGATACCAACGAAACCCTTTTTACGTGAGACTTCACGCCTATCCAATTTTTTCTATTGGGTTTTAGTCCCGATTAATTACTAACAGTAACTCTTAAATTATTTGAAAGCAACTTGCATTACAACTATATTTATTAATGTTTCTTGGACATTATTTTTCTCAAATTTTAATAATTATTGTTTTTTTTTTCTAACTTTTTTATGACTTAGGCATATGAAATTTAAAGATGGTCTAACAAAGGACTTATAGAGTATATTAAATTGTAAAGTTCCATGGTTGTTAATTAGCTGTACCTTATTAACGAATGACATGTAGTTTTGTTTTGGCCAAGGGTTTTGCTGAGAGTGTATCAGAAATATCATCTGAAGAGAAAATGAATGCAATCCTCTGGGGAATAACAGACATACGAGCAAAACAACTATTTATATTACAGAATATCGGAAACATCAAGGCAGATTTAGCTCGCATTAAATCTAGCGTTTATTCAAACAAATGGTTTATAGATTTGCTAATCAAAGAGGTAATGTTTTGAGGTCAATAAAGTAGACTATAATTTACTGGCTATTACCTAACAAAGTTGTCATATGGATATCCTATCAGGAAAAAAGTTAACATGGTTTACACCATGTTAATAACCGTACATAATATTAATCTATTTAACTGTGAATATTACAATATCAGGCCATTAGAGGATTAAGGGATCAACCACCTTCAACATCTCTTTGTGATCATCAGCATGAAACATGTCTTACCTCTTTAGGTTAGGAACCAGATATTTTATTTAGGACAATAGTCTTGGGCGAATGTGTGACAAATTTGTTTTACTTGGTTATACTGCTTTCCTTATGTTTGAGCAATGTTTTAACTATGTTTTTCTTCTGATTAACATTATTTTCCTTTTTTTTAAAAATATTTTAAAATAATTTTAGCACTCCATTTCAGAATTTTTAAAGTTTTACTTTACCCTTGTTAATGCTGGTATTAAAACCAACTAAATTTTAAAAAATATTGATTACAAATTATTAACTGTGAAAAAAGTTATTTACTATTATGTATATAAAATGTTTCCCTTTGTAAAAAGCTGTAAGATTTAGATACAAATAAATTATTGACCCATCACTGAATGGCACATTGAATGACATTGGCCCCTCCCCATATTTAAAAAAAAGTAACTTTTAGAATGATTATAAAATTGGATATAACTTTGTAGGCCGTTCCTGAAAAGTTAGCTGCTGAAGAAAGCCCAGGAGATAAGAGCTCAGAAGTATCTCCCACTAGTGCTCCTCCACAAGGTGATTTTGAACCTGATGACACTGGCTACACTGCCATAGCACTGTATGATTACCAAGCAGGTCAGTTGACTTTACTTTCATATTTCTTAATATTACCCACTGACACATTTTTGTATGATACAGTGAACCTAGATAATTCGGACTAATTGGGAACACACACTGTCCGAATTACCAATTTGTCCGAATTTTCGAATATGCTGTAAAACAATGCAGCAATACTATTATATTTGAGTGATTTCACAGGAACATTGTTATTGTATTACAGAATCTTAGATATTATTTATTAAAACTCATTTTGATTACAAAGCATCTCTTTATTTACATCATATAAAAAACCAATTAAATTCAATTAAATAATATCTGCGTCAGTTATTAAATTTTTCAGTTGGCAGTTCGGATTTTAGAGGTCCAAATTATCGAGGTTCTACTATATATATTGCATATGATTTGAAATTTATAATCAATTTAAATTGTACCCTTTTTTAATATTCTTTGTCAGTTTAGGATCCTTTTAGGGTAATAAATAATCATACTCAGATTTTTATATTGAGTGGCAACATTTCGGCATCACCTGCCATTTTCAAGCCTTCTAATTGGCTATTGTGAGGATCGTTAACATGTTAATAAAATTTTAGAAACCACAGTGGTTCCATTGTCACACCAAATCTATACATTATCAGAGTTCTCCTCTCTATTAGCCATCTCTACCAGAGATACATTCAAAATAACATTAACAAATAAAAATGAACAATAAAAACAGATGATGACTAGTAAAAACGGGTTAAAATAACCAAAAAAATGGATGTTAAAACATAATCTGGTAACTAAGTTTTACATTGAGCTATTATCAATCCATTATCATATATCACAGACTCGCAGATCTCACTTTAGAATAATCTAAAATTAATCTATTTTTTTTAAAAAAATGTATACAGGGTGACTGGCGATATATGTGAAAAAATGAAGAGGGTTGTTCTATGTCTTATGGGCTACAAAAACCGCTATATAAACCATGAATTCTTAACCGTTTTCCCGCCTGATAAAATTTTATGCATTTTTTAAGATTGCATACCTTTGCTCATAAAAAAACTCATTGCTCCAAAAGTATAAAAGCTGGAACAAAATGTTTGGTATCGTTGTAAAGCTGACAAAATTTCCAAGAAGAAAAGTGTAAATTTAATTTTCATGCACTCAAATCACATGACAAAAAATGTATTCAAATTTTATTTTTAAGAAAAAAATTAAAAATTCCATTTGTTTGTGGTTCCATAACTTGACATAGAACTGAGCTTAAACTTTTCGGACTTCAGAAAAAACTTTCTAATTTACTAACGTTTCGATCAATATTAATATTATTACCCATTCATTAGGTGGAATTTTTAGTAAACTTCGCTGAAAGTAAAAAAGAAATGCTTATTGTTGACTTACAGGTGAGTAAATAAATAAAAGCATATAAAAAGGCAAGCATGGTTTAGTATACTCATCTATATGTCAACAATAGCAACAATAAACATGTTTCTTTTTTTAATTGAGTGCATGAAAATTAAATTTACACTTTTCTTTGGAAATTTTGTCAGCTTTACAACGATGCCAAAAATTGTGTTCCAGCTTTCATACTTTTGGAGCAATAAGTGTTTTTATGAGCAAAGGTATGCAATCTTAAAAAATCATTAAATTTGACCTGGCGGGAAAACGGTTCAGAATCAGGTACAGCCTTTGCAAACATCTGTAGCACCGCAAGAGTAGCTCTTCTTCTGTCTCTGCTACTCGGGTGAGTAGCATAAAGTGGATGGGTATCCAATCTTGATACGGGATATCATGAGGAGGTTACGGACTTTTCTTGCTCCCATTTCCAGAATGGCTACTTTCAGCTCCCTGATGTTAACCTTCGTTAAATTTAGCTCCCCCTGCATGGCTTCTTTTACTTCCTCTTCAGTTGTCAGCTCATCCAGGTCTCATTGTGAATGTCTCCCTGTTTTTAAGGTCTAGGACCTCTGCCTTCTCCCCTAAAATGTCCTTTAGGGAGTCATGGAAAGCCTCTTTACCTTCGAGTTTCTTCCCCTGTAGAACTTGACTGTTTCTAGTCCTCCATACTGATTTAATTTCAGTGCCAGTGTCTTCTGGTCTCGTATTTTGTCGGATATGTCAGATCTTCTGGATTACTTTCGCCTTCTGCTGGTTTTATAAGAATAGCCTCAGGGCAGAATTTAACTCGACTTTTTTTTAGACACTATTGGCAAATTGTGCTACTACTGTGCTTTTATTTTCCTTTTCTTTTTTTCCTCTCAGTGGTGTGTGGGAAACCTTCCAGTGGTAACCTCTCTGTCCTCCTTCTTGCTTCCTCTTCACTTGTTGTTGAAGCCAAGTTAGCCACTGTGGTGACAGCTAGTTTACCCTTACAGAATTCCTAGGGCAGCTTGATTGCTCAATTGGGGTACTAATTCCGTCCTAGTATATTGAGTTCAATTTTATTGAGACATATATAGTATATTACATAGTTATGGTGGTGGGGTCCTGCTTTAGGTCTATTGTCATTAGAGACTTGTTTAAGTGTTTAAAATAAGACTATTCTACCCTGGGACATATCAGCCCAGTCTGCAGGTCCTCCCCACTGTGGTGTCCATAGATCACCCCTGAGGGATTTAATAATATTTAAACTTTGTCTAACTGATCGTATTTCTTAGATTCCTAATTGATTGTAACTTTATATTAAAACACTAATTTTAAGTTCTATTTAGTAGGAATCATCACTAAGAAATAATTAATATTTTCCTTTTTTAGCTGCTGATGATGAAATATCATTTGATCCAGATGACGTAATTACACACATTGATATGGTAAATTTTCTTATTTACAATATTTTATTTTAATAGTAGCATTGTAGATTAAATGATAAAATATAAAAGTAATATTTCATGCTTAAAGGACCTAATATCCTTGATACATAAGTAATGTTTAGATTATGTTAAACGTAATAATTGCTGCAGCTGATCTTTTTCTATTAATTTATTTATCACATGTTTTTTGATATTCCTCGGTTTAGATTGATGAAGGCTGGTGGCGGGGATGCTGTAAAGGACAGTTTGGTCTCTTCCCTGCTAATTATGTTATTCTCCAGTGAACACGTAATACTATTTTGATTGGCTGTGAACATTTTATTTTGAATCAAACTCAACAGATGTTTTTAAAAAGTCTAACTACAAATTATATTTCTGTTTACATATTTCAAAATAAATTTAGAAATTTTTTTTAAACATGTTTCTTTTAATTTATATTATGTGTAATGATTTTTAAACTTTTTTATTTAATCTTGTAAGAGATTAAATTATGTTTTTTTTTAATCTTTTTTTTTGTTTTACTGATGGTATGTCACAGTGTTTAGAATAGTAAATAAGCATTTGCCAGTAAAATATTCCTCTCAGCATCATATCAGATATTGAAATTATTAGATTTAAGATACGAAAGGTTTTTTATCACAAAAATATACTAAAAAAAAGTTTTATAACTTTTATTAAAGCAGAGTAACATTATTGTTGTAACAATATTTCACAAATAATTCCGAAGTGTGGTTTAACCCTTTTGATTACTAAAGTTTTATCTAGGATGCTAAGCTACAGTTGCTGTAGTTGCTGATTCTTTTCAGGGCACTGAAAGATCATTCTAATTAAACTCCAGTCCGGTTGATAAATATACTCAAATATATATTATTTGAGTATATATTACAATATATATACTCAAATATATATTACAATATATATACTCAAATATATATTACAATATATATACTCAAATATATATTACAATATATATTATGATGGATTACAACCTGGTGAACTAACTGCCTGTCCCCCTACCTAATGCAAGAGTTAAATTGTCTAAAGGAATGAAAGGATTAAATCCACATTTAATGATACTGTGCTTCATGTTATTAGTTGCATATTATATAATCTTTATAAAAGTAAGATAGACTATGATTTTATGACAACAGTTAAATTCTTCACTGGATTTATTTGTGTTTTTGGTGACATGTGTTGTATATTTACTAACATATGAAGATAAAGTATTGAATATAAAATAAATAAAATGTCCTAGTCATTGACTCAATATTGGGTTAACTTTCACAAATTATAATCACTTGGATTTTTTTTTATAAAAGTAAAAAGTAAGTAAAGTAAATATATTTGTCAACAAAGCATATTGCTTTATACAAATTTTTTTTTTTATATAATTAGTGAAGTGTTTATTTTTTATTTTATGACTACCTAACTAATTGAATGTGGCCTATATTTCAAACAAGACTTGAATTCTGTTTTTTTGTGTTTGCAATGTTTATATTGGATTTTGAATATTTACTGTTAAAAAAATTAATATAATTTTAAACTGATAACTTAACTTCCTTGTAATAACATTTTTTTTTTCTTTTAATGATGCATTTTTATCTTTTGACTGGAAATATGTCATCATTATTTTTGATTTGTGTTAAGAAATTAAACTAGTAAATCAATATATGAATTATATAGCTTAACTTGGCTAAATGGTCAACTTAGCATAATTATAAAAATAAAGTATAAGTTGAATCAAAAGGGTTTACATAGGTGGCTTAAAGCTGAGCTGTATGACAGTGATAGTATAAATATGACCCTTTTTCTGATTAATAAATTATATATACATATATATATTTTTTTTTATAAAACTTTTTATTTATTAATACAGTTCTTCTTTTACATAGGAATTGTTGTAATAAAAAAAAAAAAAAAAAAATATTTTAATTATTATTTTAGTGGTTTCATTAGGCAGAGGAAAAAAAAATTACAAATCCTGTCGCTCTAAGTTGTCACTTTGTTGATAGCAAACCCTTAGATTTTTTTCAAATTCTAGTTCTTTATTAATGATGTGGATATATATATTATATTGGAAGTCTTTATAGTAAAATTTCTTTTTGACAAATTGTGTTGTAAATTCTACTATGCTAATAATCAATTTATAGTTATTGATTTAAATATACTTTCCATTTAATTTTTCTATTGAAACAAGTTTATAAATTTCCTATGTGAATACAATTGAATTTTATTTTTTAACAAAGAATAAAAAAAACTTTTGGTGAAAGAAAACTTTTGACGTAATGGAATGATTTAAATATTTACTTCTAACTTTTTAGAGTAACATAATATTGGTTCCTATATCTGTTGCTCCGTGGATATTGTCACTTTCAAACCTTCCAAAACTTTAAAGTATTTTAGCAGTGTAAGTCAGCTTTTAAATTAATTAAATAATAATAACATACGTATGTCAAAATTTTTGTACAACCCTGTTAATATAATATTTTTTTATGTTTCTGCATGTAAAAGTAATACATTTGACTAAAAATACGAAATCCATTTAGTTTATTAGCATCAAAAAGTTCAATTACTATTGAACTACTGCCATTTAAGACAAATAAGTTTTTCTTTTTAGAAAATACTGGTGCTTATATTAAAATGTCAATTTTCAATAGTTTATGTAAAAAGTCCTTACTCATAATTTGTTTTTTAGTAAATAAACAGCCAATTTAGTCAAAGCAAGCCTTAATTATTGTTTATTTAATTTTTGTAAAGTTATTTGTTATTTTTTTTTTTTTTTTTTTTAATTATTTTGTATATTTAGAATAGAGGAATGGATTATTAAATATTTATGTTTATTGTGATTCTAAATGTATTGTTTTTTTTTTTATCTCTAAATAAAAGCCAAACCTATAGTTACAATAGTAGAATGGCTTATAACCACAATAGTTCAAATTTCGTGCTTAGTTTGCTCAAAACTGTTAGATGAAAGATCTCAATTTTGTATAAATCCGTCGCTTTATTTAAAAAAAAAGAAAATTAAAAAGAATACAAATAAAGGAGATGCTTTGTCTAAGCAATCCATTCCTTGAATTTTTTTATTTAATATTTCTATTATATTATTTATTTTTTTATTTTTTTATAATTTTTATTAATACTAAAATATGAACTTTAAAAAACAATGGAATACATTAAAAATAATTAAACTGTATTATGTGTAGAAGTAGATATTATCGGTAATTGTACTTAATCTAAATGAAATAGTATCATAGATATATTTTAAAAAAATAATTATTTTATCTTTTTTCAACAAAAGAAATATGCTGTCATTATATTTTAATCTTTTTTAATTGTTACATTTCTATATTATCAGTTATATTTTTATTTTATTTAAAACATTATTTTAAAAAATAATAAAATAGATTGTTTTATGTAGTTTACACAATTTAATAAACCTTATATTTCTATATTATAAAAACAATTTAAGAAGGGTAGACTAAACCAGTGGTTCTCAAAGTGTGGTCCGCAGGCATGGTTTTAGGGGTCCGCAGGCATGGTTTAAGGGGTCCGCGGGAGATTTTCGAATTTTAATTTATAAAGCACTCGTACCAATAAGAAGTTAAAAATAAAAAATGTATCAAAACAAACAGACTGCTTTCTTTTTTTATCCTACAGCTTTTCGTTTTGAATTGAATATATTTCAATTGGTTATTACTAAAAAATAGTTAAGGGTAATTTTTGAGGGGTCCCCAATGACAACATTAATAATTTAAAGGAGTCCTCGAATAAAGGAAGTTTGAGGAGGAAAGTTGAGAAGGGTTTTTATGTATAAAAAACTCCAATTTTTCATGTAAACCCACACATTCTTAGGTTGATCACTAAAATGCATACAAGGCGATTGAATGACGTCACTTGGCTAACCATGCATCGTCATCCAAACTAAACATGTATGCAAAATTTCAATTCAATCGGTTGAGGATAACTGCTTTAAATTCAGTTGCAAGATTTGACCCAAACATACATATACCTACAAACATTGCAAGTTAAATAAAAGCTTGTAAAAGAGCTGTTGTCACTGGACTAATAAGATATGTAGTTTAATTTATAATCAAACATTTATAAAAATGATTATGTGTCGTTAAGAACATGATACAGTGTAGGTAACTTTTTATGTATAAAAATAAATAATTTTGCTCTTAGGCTTAAGAATGACCGGTGAGGTCGAAACGTGGCCTACACCTAATTAAAGCCTCAAGTATACGGGGCGAATTTACAAGTTACGAGCCGGCTTTTTCACAAGCAGCTCGTAAACTAGCCTAGTGTACTCGATGCACTCGCTCCATTAGCTGCTAGTAAAATAGCTCTGGAAAAAGTTGACTTCTCCGGCGACTTTACACGCCATTCGCCAGCTTTTCACACAATAACCAGGAAAATGTGACAGCACCACATGGTTTTTATACACCGGCTACTGAGCAAGTAGAAAGTTTTGTGTGCCTCGACCACTCGCCAGCTCGTAGCTTGTAAACTCGCCCCATGTATCTACTTGAGAGAGAAACTTTTACCCACAATTGGATCCACCTTTAAATATGTGAAATTTATTTTTATTTTATTAGGAAAACTGGGAACATGGCGATCACATCTTAATACCAAATACTGTTTTTACTTTCTCATATAAAGAGATAGTATTGTGATGGCGTGATGGCTCTGAAAAAACGTGAAAAAAAAATTGAAAATAAAAATATTTATTCCATTTTTTTGGCTATATTTCACCCATACCTGGGCATCTTCAGGCCTTGAACTGTACTATCCAGACACCAAGTTTGTTATCTGTAAATACTGTGATGATATTGTCTGGATAGTACAGTTCAAGGCCTGAAGATGCCCAGGTATGGGTGAAATATAGCCAAAAAAATATTAAGTAAATGGAATAAATATTTTTATTTTCATCCTTGAAGACCCGAACTAAAAGAAATTCTAATCAAATAATAATAGACCAATATATAGGTAACCTGAGAGGGGTCCAGCTTGCATTAATTAGGGTAAACGATTTTTTTTTTTTTAGGATTGTTTTGTATAGTAAGAGGAGCATGAAACCAAGTTTGCAACCTCGAAAGCCCTGGGGACAACTTTTGGTAGGCGAAAAACCTCGCAATTTTGGCACTTTTTTCAGTTTTTTTAATATAACACACAAACGACGCCGAAATCAGGAAATTGTATTCTCTCCGAAATAAAATTAGACAAAATTCTCTACAAAATGCACTCGTCAAACTTAATTTTATGTTATCCTAAACAATTTCTACAGGGCTTTGAAGTTTGACAAAATTATTTTATAAAAAACAGGATTTTACTTATTTTGTTTGACATTTATATAGTCGTCACCAAAAAAATGAGTAAAATCCTGATTTATTTATTTATTTTTATTTATTTATTTATTTTTTTTTTAATAATTTTGTCAAACTTCAAAGCCCTGTAGAAATGGTTTAGGATTACATAAAATTAAGTTTGACTAGTGCATTTTGTAGAAACTTTTGTCTACTTTTATTTCGGAGAGAATACAATTTCCTGATTTCGGCGTCGTTTATGAGTTATATTAAAAAAAACTGAAAAAGTGCGAGGTTTTTCGCCTGCCAAAAGTTGTCCCCAGGGCTTTCGAGGTCGCAAACTTGGTTTCATGCTCCTCTTACTATACAAAACAATCCTAAAAAAAAAATCGTTTACCCTAATAATGCAAGCTCGAATGTATCTATATATTGGCCTATAAGGGATCAACCGAAGAAAACTGATAATTATCTATTATAGCTTTTTTGGGTTTCAAGGTCATCCTAGAAACCCTTATGCTTTTGGTAGTTCGTCCATCTGTCCGTCGCATCTTGGAGTACATCTCCTGACCTACTGAAGACTTGGAATTTGGACTTGGACTTAGATTTTGGAAATTTGGTATGCAAGTTAAACTTTTTCGCCCAATAACAGAAAACTATTGCGGACTTAAAAACAGATTGCAATACTTTATATTTTTTTGTAATTTTCAAGTTGGGTATCATTTCAAAGGTATTGAAATGTATATCCCAAATATATATAGCGTTTTCAAAATTACGGCCACTTTACCCCCGAAAAAATTAAAACAAACACAAAATGCCCTCTGCACTACCCCATTAGGATAGGTCCTAAAAATAAGGCAAAAATACATAAATATGCATCTCTGTGGTCCAATGATTCTTCCGGAAGTTGATTTAAAAAAATTCAAATTTTAGGGGGCCGTAACTATGGAGCCCCAAAATTTTCATTATATGAAAATTTAAAGTTGGGTATCATTTTAAAGGTTTTGAAATTAAGTTCTCAAATATATATCGTGTTTCCAAAATGCCGGCCATTTTAGCCCCGAAAAAATTAAAGAAACGCAAAAAAATCCCCCCCCCCCGCTACCTCATTAGGACAGGTCCTAAAAATAAGGCAAAAATTTGTCCAATGATATTTCCGGGTATATATTTGTAAACTAGTCAAATTTTAGGGGGCCGTAACTATGGAGCCTCAATTTTTTTTATATTTGAAAATTTGAAGTTGGTTATCATTTTTAAATTATTAAGGTTTGGTTCACAAATATATATCGCGTTTCCAAATGGCGGCCATTTAACCCCGTAAAAATTAAAACAAAACGCAAAAAAATCCCCCCCCCCGCTACCCCATTAGGACAGGTCCTAAAAATAAGGCAAAAATTTGTCCAATGATATTTCCGGGTATATATTTGTAAAGAAGTCAAATTTTAGAAATTTTAGGGGGCCGTAACTATGGAGCCTCAATTTTTTTTATATTTGAAAATTTGAAGTTGGTTATCATTTTAAAATTATTAAGGTTCGGTTCACAAATATATATCGCGTTTCCAAATAGCGGCCATTTAACCCCGGAAAAAATTAAAACAAAACGCAAAAAAAATTCCCCCCCCCCCTGCTACCCCATTAGAATAGGTCCTAAAACTAACGCAAAAATACACATCTCTGTGGTCCAATGATATTTCCGGAAGTTGATATAAAACCGTAACTATAGAGCCTATAGTTATGGGGCCGTAACTATTGGGCCACAAAATTTTTATTTTTTGAAAATTTGACTCAGGGCAGTATCCTAGGACCTCTCCTTTACTCCCTCTATACCCACGACATTCCACAGCATCCATTGTCGGTTCTTGCCACCTTCGCGGATGACAAGGCTATCCTCTCTGTTCACAAGAATCCTCAAACTGCATCTGATAATGTACAAAGTCACCTTCTTCTCCTAGAACCTTGGCTAAGGAAATGGAGGATAAAAATAAACGAACAGAAAAGTGTGCACGTCACCTTCGCTCTTCGCCATAGCACTTGTCCTCCAGTCATCCTTAACCAAGCTCTTATTCCTCAATCCGATTCAGTCCGATACCTTGGTCTTATCCTTGACAGACGTCTTACTTGGCAACAACACACGAAAACAAAACGAACTGACATAACAAGACGATACAAGTTACTGCTCCGTCTTCTTGATCGTAGGTCTAAGCTTTCTCTTAATAACAAGCTTAAAATTTATAATGTAGTCTTAAAACCTGCTTGGACCTACCCCCTGGAAGTGTGGGGTAGCACCAAACCATCCAACTCACGTCGTCTCCAAATCATCCAGTCCAAGATCCTAAGAAAAATCGCTGATGCTCCATTCTATGTCTCCAACCTCACTCTCCACAATGATCTCAACGTTCCCTTCGTTCGCGATCTATCCATATCCCGATACCACACATTCCATGAATCCTTATTAGATCATCCTAATCCTTTAGTTCAACTCCTTTCTGCCCAATATATACCAGATAACCCTCCTCGACGCCTGAAGAGACAGTGGCCTAGAGACTTATTAAATATACACGTATAAAATCTGTAATCATCCTCTATCTGCTATATCTTATTTATATAATTATTTAAGTAAATTAATAATTTAGTTTACTTATTATTTCATTATTTATTCATTTATTATTTATTTAATTAATTAATTAGTATCTCATTTATCCTCTATCTACTTTTATTATTTACTTTATAATCTTTTATGTATTTCTCACGCCAAAAAGGGGTAGTCACTGGACTACTTCCTTTTACATGTCGAACAAGTCATACAAACTATATTAACTGTAACACTTATAGCATGTTCATAATTGTAGTTGTGTTAAACAATAAAGAGAGAGAAAAAAAAAAAAAAAAAATTGAAGTTTGGTATCACTTTAAAGGTATTGAAATTTAGTTTACAAATATATATCGTGTTTTCAAATTGGCGGCCATTTTACCCCTAAAAGAACCAAATAATTGCATACCCATACCAAAGATTCTAAAGGATAATATATGCACACCTTGCTTCTCAAAAGTGAAACTTTTTAAACATATTTTAGTTTAAAAAAAATAAAAATAATAATAATGTTTATTTATGAATTTTTATGACCGAAGAAACCCTTTTAGTAATTTGCTGGTAAGTACTTGACGGGATTTTAAAAAATTGTTCCTGGTATAGTTTACAGTTATATTCCTATGTTCCGGCACGAGGAATACCCGGTATTTCTATTAAAAAAAGTCCAGTCATGCACCATGACTTAATGAGCGAATTTTCAAAGAAATCTGCGTTTTATTGGCTTATGATAATATAGGAAAATTTTGGTTTAGAATTTGCTCGGGTGAAAAAAAAAATTGGTACACAGGGGTACGGGGTACAAAAGTCAAAATAGTATTTACCCTTCAAGATGCATGTCGTTGGAAAGCTCTTTAAGAGTACAGTAATTGTTGTTATTTACACTTTTATCATATTTTCACATAAAAGGGGGGTAAAATTGAAAAAACACGTTTTTTGACCCTATATGGTCAAAATTTGACCCCTAAATGGACTCCAAAAATTCTGGCCAACGAACTCATCCTTTCTTTTGATATTATTGACATTTTAAAATTTGTTTGAAATTTTTAAGTGCATTCTAAGGGGAGATATCGTCTGGAGTGACACATATATACATATATACATACATACATAAAAAAAAGTGTTAAATTTTAGGAATCGATTCAGAATGGTCTAAAACGGATTTCCATGGAAAAATTTTTCAAAAATTCGCATTACAAAAATTTTGAAGCCATTGCAATAGCGTAATTTTCTTTGAAAATTCGCTAAAAGAGATTTTGATTAGAATAATTATGAATAAGTAAGAATATCGACAAATCGGTTCCATGCGGGAAATATATTATCTATACGACTGAGAGTGGGGGAGGGTTTTAAGAAATTCGTCCAAAGTCCCGCGGAATTTTGTAAATTTGTTAGTGTATAATGTCTCAGCTTTTTGTTTTTGTTTTGCCCCAAAAGTTTTTCGGAATATATAGGGATTGTCAGGGTTCAGATTTCCGGGTAAATGTATGGGTATTTTTTTTTCCTACTAGCGGCAGCAAAATTACGCATTATTGAACTGTTTTTAGGCATGAAAGTTTAATTTCTCTGAGGTTTCAAGAAAACTTTACAATACGCAGCAAAATGCGATTTTGCTGCCGAGGCGGCAAAATCGTATTTTGCTGAGGATTTTTCCAGGCTAAGCCACGCCCACATTCCCCGCTACAAATAAAAAAACAAACAACCTATTCTTTTATATTATCTTTAACCTAAATTATTTTAACAATTTACCTTAAAAATATTACGAATTTATAAAAAAAGGTTTATAAATACTTATTATAGATTATATTTATAAAATAGAATGGAGTAAAAAGATAAAAAAGAAATAAAAATATTACAAAAAATAGTAGGTCTTAAAATAATCATAAATAATTAAATTAGTGGCAACACTGCAGCTCGTCTATTATCATCATTTTGTTTTGTTTTTACTGTATTTTGTCAATTCATTTTTTTATAATTGTAACATTTGATATTGTTGCTTGTATTTTTTTTAATTTGAATAGTTCAATAATAGTATTTGATAAGTAAGTAAGTATTATAAATGAACATTATTTATAGGATACATTTTTCTGCCGCCAGTAGGAAAAATATTGTATGTAACAAGGCAGCAAAGGAAACATTTCTGCCTCATATTGATATATTGCCTGCCTCGGCTTCGCCTCGGCAGTCAATCGAATAAATTACCCGCCTCGGCTTCGCCTCGGCAGTTAATTTCCATAGCCTGACCTCGCCTCCGGCTCGGAAGCTAATTTAATAATTCGTCAGAAAAATTCCATTTTGCTGCCTAGTTACATAAATAACTATTATCTACCACGGCAGCAAAATTAGGCATTGTAGTACTGTTTTCAAATGTCATTTTTCTTGATTCTTTTGTAACAAGTCAAAAAAACACGCAGCAAAATATCAAATTGTCAGCAAAAGTTCTAAGTGTCAGCAAAATAACAAACAGGCTGCCAAATTTTAAGAAAAAGTCACTACATCTCAGGTTATGAACTCTCCCATAGTGTAATTTTTTGTTTATATTTAAGCGTAATATTCTGCTAAATATTTGTTTTTTGAAAATACCTTTAAAAATTATAATAATAAAACTAATATTATTATTTTACAGTGATTATTTTTTTAAAAAATCGCTAAAAATTGAGATAAAAAAAAGGTGGCAACACTGATTGTTTTGTCTTTGTTTTGTTTTAACTTTCGAGTCATTACACTTACTCAAAGTTTCGAGTCATCCATTCGATTTTTACAATTTTCATTGCTTTAAATCTTTTATCTATCAAAAAAAGATAATTTAATAGTTTTCTGTTATTATTTTGATAAATTTGTTAATTAGGTTTTTGAAGTTTAAGTAAAAATATGGATGATAATGTTGTGCAAGACGTTGAAGACTTGTTTGATAACACGCCACCCGAAATTGCAAATATTGCAACATCATACAAGGAAAGTTTATTGCCCTCTAAATCAGGTACTAAAATCTTTAGTGTAATTTTTCTGCCGTTAGTAGATAAAATATTGTATGTAACTATGCAGCAAAGGAAACATTCCTGACTCGTTTAAAGATTACCTGCTTTGGTTACACCTCAGCAGGTAATTAACGTTTTCCTAATCATCGCCATCATAATGATAAATAGATTAATAACAGTTGTAGGACCAGAGTGATCAATTTCTTTTATAAATCTGGCCTGGACTATTAATAGTGTAATTTATATGAAATAATAATTGTTCAATTCAATTCAATAGACCTGATGGTCTATTGGTGATAATAATTGATATTGATACATCAATTATTATCTATTAATTACGTAACTTTAACTCAAGAAATGGTCGTGCACGTTGCACCGTGTCTACCATTTGGAATGGAAAACCATAGACATAGACATGCGAGTTTTGGGGTGCTCTCACACTGGATCCGACTACATCCGACTTTTGGTCATGCGTAGTTGGACGTAGTCGGACAAACTATCCCAACCTTAGCACTGTTATCAGAGCTCTCACACTGCATCCGACTTAGTCGTCCGATTACGTGCGTATACATCCGACCTGCGACTCGATCCCAGCAGTCTCGGATTTTCGTCCGACCTACGGAGCAAAACTACATACCCAACCCATTTACATTTTTTTAAAAGTTTTAAGTTGTTTTATTCAGTTTTTTGTGCAGTTTTTGAAGTGAAACTTCTTTGGCGGCGGTAGAGTGAATTTTTTCATAAAGCGAAATCGTGTAACGAAGTTTTCTTTTATTTATCAGTGAGTAAAGTTAATTTGTGTTTCCTTAAAATTCCATAGATATCCTATAGTCCACAGGCCACCATATGAAGTGAGTCGCTGATTGATAAAGTTTTCTTACCCTATGGAATCGCTTATATTTATGCCTTGTCCACCGATGAATTGGGTATATGGCAACTGGGCGCTGGGCCATTTCTTTTTTGTTGACATGCCAAACTTGCCCTTCAGCGGGAACATTGAAAAGAGATAGATAAAGTTTTGATTTTCACAGGATCGTTTAATTAAATTATTTAAAAAACAGTGGTACACGTGGCCACCGACAAGAGTGGGCCGTTTGGGGTATCCACCGTCCCAAACATGTCGCTCTGCGGGGACGTTGAAAAGAAAACGGCCCACTCATATCGGTGGCCACCTTTACCACTGTTTTTTAAATAATTTAATTAAACGATCCTGTGAAAATCAAAACTTTCATTTTTTTTTTCTTAAATAAATCACTTAAATAATTTCATTTTAATAAATTATTACTTGTCTTAGCGTAACAGTCAAAACGCTCTTCAGGCGATATCACTAGATGGAAATTGCTCTATTTCGTCAGTTCAGGTTTGATACTTTCCAGAATATAGGTGAACGTGAACAAACTCAAACGGAAGTAGTCAAAGAATTTCTTGGGATCTTCTTTTTAATCGCCCATTAAATGGTGGAATTCGCCATATTCTTCTTTCTTCAAGAATATCTGGTTAATCCATTCCGTTCTTCTTAAACGTCTTTTAATTTGTCTCAACAATAAACTATTACATTCGTTCAACAATAAACTTACCCATTCATCTTGCCAAAATGTAAGTAAAACGAAAAAATATAAAATTAAAGGCTCCTCTCCCACAAGTCTGCTCCAATGTTAGAGCTCAAGTCGTACTACAGAGTCGTACGTAGTCGGATCCAGTGTGAGAGCACCATTGCTTGGTCTAGCAACGAGACCAAAACTAGACGACAATTGTCTAGCGTCTAGCCCATGTCTATATACAGTGGCGCACCCAGGATTTAATTTTGGGAGGGGCACAGATTAAAAAAAAAAATAAGGGGGGGGGGGGGGGAGGGGATGTAATGTGGGCTTAGCATAATCACAGACAATAAAACAGTCTGGTTTTCTTTGTTCTTAAATTACTTTATATCAAGGGCGGATCCAGCCAATTTTGTAGGGGGTCTGGGCTCTCCTTTAGGGGGGTCCGGGGGTCCTCCCCCGGGAAATTTTTTTATAGTTTACGTTACTTGAAAACGTCTTTTTAGCCTATTCTAAGAGCATCTAAAATGTTATTATATACAAATCAATTTAAGTTTTTTATGAACGGGACATGAAGACCGTGGTATTTTATTTAAACAAAATTATATACATACTAATAATATTTTATTATTAAAAGTTGTACATTATATATAATAGATTAATGTTTTATTTTAGTAGCCAGAAAAATAAATTGGTACATTTTAAAAATATTTTAGTTATGTGAATTAACAAAAAAAAATTCGTACGCCACATTTTTTGAGTTTAACAGAAATTAGCTGAAAAATATAAACAGTAGGGTATATAATAGTCCAGCCAATAAGTAAAAAAAAAAAATCTTCCTTGCGAAAGGTCGGGTATCTACAATTTTTAAAATCTTATTCTATAATTGAACCCGTTTCCAAATTCATTAATATTAATTATTCGATAATTAAAAACTATTCTAATGACTGCTACTAACTATTTTAATTAAATTTAATTAATATATTAAAGTAAAACTTTAGATTAAAATAAAAACCCTTAAAACAAGAAAAAATTTATTAAAAACATGATTTAAAAATGTTATATTGTAACCTTTCATTCAAAATAAACAATGGATAATAGTTGGAAAGAAATTCGTCCCACAAAAAAGTTCTGACCATGCGCAGTCGTAATTTTATGCAGATTTTTCGGAGTTCAATAGACGACACTTTTTTACCCAGGAGCTCCACCCCTATTTTATAGATCCTCAACCTAAACGGCTTGATAACTTAACTTAAATTCTATTATTTTTCTTCATCTTCTTTCTAAACACCAAAAAAAAAAAATAATTGTCGGGCAAAACTAGGTGGATTATTACTTATTTATTAAGTGATACTGACTTATTTAAAATACTTACTTATTTGCATACTTAAATTTTAAGTCTATGGCTTTGGAGGGGGGGGGGGGGGGGGGGGCACGTATTTTTAAACGCCAAAAAAATATGTCGGGCTAAACTAGGTATATAATTAGTTATTTATTATTTTTTTTTCACTATTACTTTAACATGTGCTGCGAAATTGCATACTTAAATTTTACGTCTTTAGCTTTGGGGGGGGGGGGGCACGTTTTTTTAATCGCCAAAAAAAATGTCGGGCTAAACTAGGTATATAATTACTTATTTATTTTTTTTTTTTTTGACTATCACAACACTATTACTTTAACACGTGCTGCGGAATTGCATTCTTAAATTTTAGGTCTGGCTTTGGGGGGGGCACGTGCCCCCCGTGCCCCCCCCCCCCCTGGGTGCGCCACTGTCTATATAGACAAATCGCTAAATACCGTCTCTGAGACCAAAATCGCTTAACTTGTCTAGTAGTAACAAATATCAATATTTTGGACAATTTTGGTAATGACTTTATGCTCTTATTTTTAATTCCGAAATCCAAGTTTTTCCAATAAGCACGTTTAGCGCGTATGAAACTGTCCCCGTTAATTATGGGCAGAAATTCGTATTAATACTACTATTAGTTTAATTTTGTACGCCTTTTTCCTGTCACTTAATTCATATAACATTTTCAGACATCCACATCCTTAAGCAAATTTAAAATTCTGTACGATAGACTGGACAAATTTGGTAAGGAGCAGAGCAGATGCTTTGCGAGAATTTCTTCTTCCTATACGCATCTTGATCTACATCTTAACATTTCGTTATAACTTCTTAACGGCACTATTACAATAGTCTGCATTCATAGTAAGATTGTGACATTTTTATAACTAAAAAAAAAAACTTTTTAACCACACTGTGATAATCCTTCTCTACCGAGGCTACTATCTCAAACACGTGTAAACGATGTGTAAAACGAGATACTACAAAAAAACAGCACGCTATTCCACTTATCTCCTCTCTCTTGTGCGGAAAAGTAAGCTATTACACTCTACCAATGTTCTTACTCATTTCTCATTTAGTTATTAGTGCATGCATGATTAAGGTTTATAGACTCATATGTTGTACGACGTTTCATCAGAATGGAGCTATTAAGAAAATGGTTAAGGTATAATTTACTAATAATTATTTACTATTATAAATAATATATATATATTACAAAATGACAATGAACACATGTAGTTTACATTATTACAGTTGGCAGTGCAAAATTTATAAGTATAAATATAAATTAATTAATTAATGATTAAATTGATGTTATATTGTTATAGCAGGTTACAGTTGTTTGGATGGACGCAGATGGACGTTTAATTATCCTAGATGAATGTTTATACTGTCAATACAGAGAAGGTCTGAACAGCTTCCTCCGCAGGTACACACATTACATTTAATATGATAAGTTTCTCCTGGCACACATTCTGAAATCAAAATAATTACAACAATTAAATATATTTAGAGAAATGAAATGCAAAAAAAACATTACAGGAAAATAATTCAGTAATTGCCGCTACCCCCCCCCCCCCCCCCCCCCTCCCCCCCGAATTATTTGTGGGAAAAAGAAATTAAATTACTTTTCCAAAATTTTGTAGACAAACACCATCCTTGGAGCTTATAACACCTGTAACTAGCATAAACAGAAAATTGAGGAAATACCGGCTTTAATTTTACAAAGAATAGTCTTATCGTTAGGTCGCATAGTTTCCGAGATATAAGTGAACAACCGAAAATAGGGACCTTCTACGTGCTCCCCCTCGCCCCGCTCACCTCCTAGGAGTGGGGACTTTAAGTATGTTTACCTCCTACCTAGTCCAAACAAAGTCCCAAAGTCAAAAATTATGTTCCTTCCATTTCCCTCTACAACCATTCGTTGTACCGAATCTTTTTATACTACAACCATTCTAATAATTAATTTTTATTTCTGGTTTAAACTTCTGTTGCGTAAGTATATTGTGTGTATATATATATATATATATATATATATATATATATATATATATATATATATATATATATATATATATATATATATATATATATATATATATATATATATATATATATATATATATACAGAAAACAAACAACAACAAATATATATATATATATATATATATATATATATATATATATATATATATATATATATATATATATATATATATATATATATATATATATATATATATATATATATATATATTGGGACATAATAAACTGAACTCGAATTCATTGAAATTTGTTGATCATATTCAGGCGTATATATATAGGCAAGGAGAAATTGTGAAATTAATTTTCAACTCTAAATTAAAGAGGGCTGCTCCCCTAAAACTGAAAGAATAAACGTTTAAATAGGTTTCTCAAAAATAATATTGAAGTCCCTTAAATTAAAGTATTATTTAATGTGGTTATTTCTATCTTATGCTCTAACATGTATACGTTATAAATAGGAATTCATTAATTTATGGAATTTTTTGTGAATGTAATTGTTTTAGAAACTCCAACGTGTTGGGGATCCCCAATAATTATAATTAAGTTTTCTTTAAAATTTATAGTGGCATGATGACACTACATAACTCTACGCATTAGTAATAAGTTCATTTTTCTACTGATAAAAATAAAATAAAACCATGTCAGGGAAGAGAGTTTTGAAAATTACATAATTTTGAACACAATCAAATTGCCGAACAAAGTGACGCGCTTAATATATTTGGAGAATTATATGAATCATAAACTTTTTTTTTTTAAGCAAAATGTATGTACGGCATTTGTTGTGAAAAACAAATTATGTAAAACCAAGAGAAGCAGCAACGCCTCACACTCATGGGTCTTTTCTCATTAGTGAGAGGTAATTCAATGTATTAGTTGCAAAATCAAACTAATTGTGACACATATATATATCCAGATAGTTGTTATAATCACAAATTCAGAAAGTTGTTATAATAAAACTCGTTTAACGAAACTATGCACTATATACTGAATAGTCTACCAATATTTTAGGCACATTGCCTCATCGCGTCCTATGATCTACTTTAAAGATGTATTTCCCCCCTTTTTTTTAAAAAAAAATAAAATAAAAAATACTCTTAAAAATATAAATTTAGCAACATTTAATGTGCACAGACTGTTGAAATTAATATGGGCTCATCTGTAGGCTTTTTAAGTATTGGATGAGTACATGTACATGTATTGAGGAAAAAAAGGTTTGTGCGCATGTGGAATAGAAATTTCTGTCCAGGAATTAACCAGGACATAAAAATATTTCGCTCATCATAACTATCAACAATGCTTGCGTTAATTTCGGTAAGATCAGAAGCAATAACAAGAAATGTTAATAAAGTTATCAGATAAAGTCTCTACTGAAACTTTGATCCATTTAAAGAAAATTATAATTACACTACATTCGCGAATGAAGAATTTATTGATCAAATATGAATGCAATATTTGTAGCTAATTTCAGTTGACAGTAATTGGTCACCATCCTTAAACTGATGACCAAATCAATTGGAGGAAATCACTCTGTATTAAAATTATCCCTGTGTTTTTTTTTAAGTAATAAATCTAATCAATTTCGCTGTTAACTTATTTCTATATGAGTCAGTTTCACAAAGATTCAGTAAAAAACCACTTACTTAATATAGTTGTAGTTTTGTTAATTTTCCAAGTAGTGTAAATAGAAAAATGTATTATAAACTGCTGAATTGATCGACTGGATACCCGTGCTTCGCAACGGAATGTGTTATTTTTAATTTGATGGGTTTATAAACTACCATCAAGAAGCATTTTAATTATTTTACTAAGCAAGAATATCTAGATTCTATCCCTCCCCCTTATTTCTATAACCCCTCCCCTTTGATAATATAATTTATAAACATCCCAAATTAGTAATTGATTTCGACTACTTCAGAAAAATTCTTAAAAGACAACTTTCCGGGAAAAGCAGTAGTACTTTCCTTCTGTATCCCCCCATGTCTTTTTACATCCCCGGGTTTGCTGTCCACATGTTAGCTTGTAATATTCTTAATTATTAAAGAATTAATGGCATATAATTTTTTAACTTTTGAATAATTTTTGTGTGCAAACGAACAATTTATCCTTAATTGGTAGAGATTACCTGATACAGATTAATTGATGCTTTGTATTTTTTATTTTATTGATTATTTAAATAACGTTTCTTAGTGTTATTATAAAAAATACTCTGCCAATAGTGTGTCACATAGCTTCCTCTAAATGTTCAATTCTAAAAATCAATTTAATGATTTTATACTTTTAACACCCATTATTATCCGATTTATTTAATTTTTCCCCCGTTTTTTAAATTTGTCAAAATTGTTTCGATTTTGCTTCCTCTGAGCTTACCGAAGGTAACGGAAGCTATGTGATCGTTATGAAGATCGAAAATATTTTATGTCTCCGATTTCAAAAATTCCAAGACAGAAATCCGTTTCAGACATAAAGGAACATTTTTGGTTCCGTGTCTGTCTGTCGCTCAATTTTTGCGAACTAACATATCTTATAAACTACACATCCGATTTTAACGAAATCTGTATGTTAGGTCTCATTTTTGGTCCCATATAAGTTTCAACCTTCTGCGCTCATATGTTTCTCTTCCACATGCGCACAAACATACATTTATTTTCACCTATTTATTTATTTATTTATTTATTTATAACTTATAAATAAATAACTTCAAAAGTACTTATCTGATTTGTATGAAACTTTTATATTTTATCGAAAGTAACCCGCAGATAGCCCCAGATTAATTTGAACCATCTGCGTCTTTAACTTTTGCTAAATTGATACTTTAATTCATGTAAAAAATCAAAACTATTTTTACAGATTAAAAAAACGGGGGAAACAATTAAAAAAATTGGACAATAATAGTTGTGAAAGCATAATGTCAATAAAGTACGTGATAGGATGCGAGGAAGCTATGTGCCACGACTGCCACACCAATTGGCAGTCTATTTTTATTTTTACTATGCTATATTACAACGTTTAATTGAAACGATTTGTAATAATTTTGTTTTTTTTAAATTTTGATCAGTTGTGGGCAAAAATATTTTAATTTATAGAAAATTTAGATATTTTAGTAAAAACAAAAACAAACAAATAAAAAAAAAATTAACACGTTTGTATTGGCATAAAATTTTCTTTTTCCGTGGTAGGCTGTGAAATAGTAACTTTAGAGCCTAAAAAACATAGCTAAAATCCATTTTTTCATTACGTGAACTTAAAAAATCTTTTCATTACTCCTAGCTATAAAGAAAAAATTTTTTACGCCTTAGGACGTAAACAATTTTTCTTTCGTGGTGGTAGTTATCAAAACTTCCGTTTTAGCGCTGCAATCTTTGTAGAAATGCTTCTAGTACTATTAAAATCCACTAGATGTCAATGCGTTTTATTTATCTTTTCTTATAGTGTAACCTCTTTTTAAGAATTCTTTTTTTAAGTCTTATTTATGAACTAATATGTTTTATTATTATATTGATTATTGATTAATATTTAATGTTTTTTCATTGTCTGCTACCACGGAAAAAATAGCATATGCTACACGAATGTGATTTTTTTTTTTCTTTACCTTGGCAATGGCAGTATTTGCTGTCACGATTCGCTCGACAGTAAATGTAATAGCCGCGGTAAAGAAAAAACTCACTTCAAAGCCTAGTAACATAATATACAATTAACATAGTTATAAAAACTCACCAGAAAGTTTCAAATAGTAGTTTTAAAACATTTACCCCCCGTTTCAGGGTGAGTTATTCATACTTCCCGGTGGGCCCCCCAATAATTTTTAAAAGTCGGCGCCCATGTATATCTAGGTACTGTCTCTTCAATCTACGAGTGTTATACATTTATTATTAAAAAAATTTAAATTTTCTAATTTATTTTGACTTCAAGTTCCAATTTATCAAGACTTTCAACTCGAATTATGGCCCCAAAACTGAACAAAAAGAGAAATCTCTTTCTTGTCTGCAATAAATATGGTCTGAAGTCTAAATTTTACAACAGTTATCTGATTTATATTACACTCCGATCTAATACCCTCTTTAGCGGTCAATACACTAGGTTTTTCTCACATATTGATATTTTATTTAATATAAATAAAATATAAAGTGACCATAGCCGGCAATTTTAAGTTGTAAAAAGTATTTTTAAGAGTGAAAAAAAGTAAGGATTATTGGTTTTAAAGAGAGACAAATTAAATAATGATATAAATAATTGGAATGAATTATATGGCATACCTATCCGAAGCTAAAAGAAACATTTCCTAGGCAGAGCATTTTTGTACAATAGCCACCACAGGTGCACATGTTGCAGCTTATGTGGTAGACTTCTCCCGGATTACATGCTACGAACATAATTTAGAATTTTGAAAATTAACATAACATAAGAGCTGAGTCAGTAGTAAAATCTAGAAGCTTTAACGACAAAAAAGTAATATCAATTTATTAAAACACCAAAAATGTTTACACATTAAAATTTTAATTGGCCATATTAAAAAACTGGGGCATTCCTTTTCTAATATAATTAGATTTTTTCTATAATAATTAGTCTCGAACACAACATAGTAAAATAAATAGGCTTTAATAATTAGTCACGAACACAACATAATAAAATAAATGGGCTCTTAGATTTTAGAACTAAGGGTAATTATCCAATATGATAATAATTTTTGCCGTCGCGCGTGTTTTTCAGCCGCCCCGTTGTGACAGCAATATCACGTCACCCGAGAGAGTATTGTACCTACATACCCCTAGATGAGAGTAATGTATACATAATATTTTGCTCTATACCATCTGTTTGCAATGAGTGTATATATAATTCAAAACAAATATGCATTTCGTTTTGTGTTGAGTTTTGACATACTGTCAACACTTATCTCAAAAATCTATGTAAACTGTACCTTTTATGACAGTCTATCGCGGTGACTGACAACTGACACAATATTTCTACCGTGAGATTGAACATTCATGTCAAATTGCCTTAAACAGACAATCTCCCCCCCCCCCCCCAAAAGAATCCCCTTAAGTACTAGCCAGCAAGTTACTAAAAGGGTTTTTTCGGTCATAAAAATTCATAAATACATTATTTATTTATTTTTTTTTTTTTAACTAAAATAAGTATAATAAGTTTCACTTTTGAGAAGCAAGGTGTGCATATATTATGCTTTAGTATCGGTATGCACTTATTTGGTTCTTTTAGGGGTGCAATGGCCGCTATTTTGGAAACACGATATATCTTTGTGAACCAAATTTCAATGCCTTTAAAATGATAGCCAACTTCAAATTTTCAAATAATAAATTTTTTGGGCTCCATAGTTACGGCCACCTAAAAAAAATTTTAAATTTGACTTTTTTATATTAACTCCCGGAAATATCATTGGACCACAGAGATGTATTTTTGTTTTATACCCAACTTAAAAATTACAAAAAATATAAAATATTGCAATAAATTCGCAATAAATTCGCAATAGATCGTAGAAATTTTGAGTGTTTAAGTTTGCAATACTGTTTCTGTTTTTGGGCAAAAAAGTTTAACTTGTACACCAAATTTCAATTCTCTAGCTTCAGTAGGTCGGGAGATATACTCCAAGAAGCCACGGACGGACCAACGAACTACCAAAAGCATAAGGTTTCTAGGATAACCTCGAAACCCTAATAAAAGCGAGTAGCAATATTATTGTTTTAATTTGTTGTTGTTCCATTAATCCAATAATAACCAAGTATTACTAAAGATACTGAATTTAATTAGGTTATAAAACCAATAGTAATTTTTTATTATATTAATCATATCTCCTCCTATCTTAGCTAAAAGTATTAATAGTCATTGATCAAATAACCTTGAGAAGGAATTTATAATTAAACTATTTTAAGTAGTCATTTTCTTACATATTCAAAATGAATAATTAAACAAAACAATATTTTGTTTTTTTAAGTAATAAAACAATAAACTTAGAACAACTATTTATATTTAGACAAATTGCTCAATAAACAATCATTTTGAAGTGAAATATCGTAAAATGAATAAATTATGCACGATCGATAATCACAGATAAAAAGATAAAGAATAGACACATCACAACAACTAACATGTAACCTTGGTAATTATACGCTTAAATAGTCGTAAAGCATCTTATTATTTGATTTCATAGATTGATTGAAAACTTAATCATTTACAATTTAATGACAAACCACGTGGCATCCATTTGCATAACATGTGTTATATTCTGAGTGATTGTAGAACATTTCTTTGAACACATTCTATACTAAATACGTTAGTGTATTTAGACGTACGTTAGTACGTTATAGTATAGAACGTTACAAGTATTTACAGGGTAAACTTAATTGTAATTGTAATGATAAAACTCCTAGTGCTTTTGTTCATTGTAATTATGTTTTTCACAATCTCAGTGAATAATAAAAAATTAACAAGTAATAACCTGGCCTGTCGGTGTTACCAACGGAAGTATCTGGAACCGGAACGCCATCTGCAAGAATGATCAGAATAATTAATGTTAAGGATGATCCATCGAATGAATGATAGTAGTATTCTTTAGAATATAAACGAGATTTGGAGTTTGGATGAACTTAAGTCCTAATTTGCTTAGGGAAAACCAATTAAAGTAGGTGCCATGTGGCATTGACTTACTTGGTTATCCACCCTATATCTGTTTACCACTTATATAAAAATTCCTTTGTTTAAATAACTATTATGACAAATAGGTACTTTTACTTTGTTACCATAGGTACCTATGGTGGTATACCATAACAGAAAAGAAAGTGGTGGGTAACAAAGTAAAAGAGGAGCCCCTATACACCTCTTTTACTTTGTTACCCACCTAAATTATAATATATATCTATAAAATTGTGAGAAGTAGGATAGGCAATAATAGTTAATAATTAATAAGTTATAACAATTAAGACAAAGGGATATTTAGCCCAATTTACTTTGAGATAAAGGAATTTAACACTTTTGTACACATCATTTAAAAATAAAGAAGGTGGGTAACAAAGTAAAAGAGTGCTGAGAAAGGGATATCAAGTAATCAAGTCAAAAGAACTTTGGGACAAAGGAGAATCACACTTTTTGTGTGCCAAGGTGATAATATTACGGTACTCTATCCCTTAGTCTAACTACCTATTAAGACAAAGGGATATTCAGTCCAATATGCATATTGTAAAGTTTATTTACACGTAATAGTACATTACGCGTCGAGTGCGGAAAGTAGCATTTTGCATGCGAGTGTGGAGTTTGCACCCGAGCGGTAGCGAGGGTGGTAAAACCAGACGAGCAATGCAAAATGCCGTTTTCGCACGAGTTGCGTACCGTACTTTATCTACGATTGTTAGATTTAAATAATAAATACAGAAAAAAATAAACTTGCTGTATGTAAGTTCGTATCTCTCTCTTGATAAAGATGGCATTAATTCATTAGTTGTATTTTTTTCCGAATTAATTATTTCTGGAGGAGTATTATTCTTCACAATTTTGTCAAAGTCACTTGATTCACTCATTGTTTTTCACTAAAAACTCGATATAAACAGTTACTTTAATAAAAGAACAGCAAATTAGTTTTGTTAAATGTAAACAAACTTGCTAATCGTGCGTAAAGCTGAAGAATTCCTCTTCTTTACCGCACTAGTGTGGTAAAGAAGAGGAATTCTTCAGAACTATGAGACGCGCATGCGCAATGAATACAAGTACGTAAAGTATCACTTTCTACGCATCTAAACAAAGATATAATGTTTATATTTCGTATCAATCGTAGATAAAAGTAATTTTGAGTGGGTAACCAAGTAAATGTGTGCCTAAATTACTAGAGTATTCTATAAAACTCGTAATGTAATATTTTACGGTTGTGCTGTAAATCATGTTATGTTTAGTAAAATATTATCTAAAAAGCTAATTGATTTGAGTTAAAATATATCGATAGCTATTTCGTTCACTAAAATAAAAGATTTTACCTGATCGGTAGTAAAATGTAGTGGCTATAAATAAAATTAGGATAACGTATTTCATTTTGTAGTACGGGTCTACTGCTTGAACTGGTATTTTAAACTAATTTTTCTTTGCTTAAAGAACATTTAGATTCCAGTTACTATACAAAAGCTGATAACCGACTATAGTAGTGGATTTTTAACGCGATATGACTAATTGCTTGGATTATGCGTCAAACCTGTTAATTTGATCGATATTAATTATTATTACGCTGTCCTCAATGGAATTATTATCTATTTTATGGTTATCCGTAGCTAGTAAGAAAAAAAATTAATTGTAATTCTCTTACTTAAACGATTCATCGACAGAACTTCAATTTTTTGACGTGAAAATAGTACAAAAAGGAATTATTAATTGGTAAATACTTCACTTCCGTCAGTAATTAATAAATAACCTTCTCATTTGTCATATTATGTAAATATCACGAGGAATAGAACATAATTATGTTGTTTGGAAGTATAAAATTTTAATTTAATAATTATTCTTTAAATATATACATTCAATTTAAAAATTTAACCCAAAATATTAATTATAGTTTTCCTAATAATTTTGTTTCTTTTTAAAAATAAATAATTTAAATTCAGGCAGTAGGCACCTGAAAAAGATTTAGGCAGTAAACCTTTTTTATTAACTAATTAGAAATACAATCAAATACCGAATATTGAATATTTCATTTTCGTTTGATACAAAATTTTGATAACTAACATTTTTTTTATCCTCATTTAATGATCAAAACTTATGAAAAGGGGTACTCATTTACTAATTATTATTATACTAATTATAATTATAGCATTAATTTATTACTAAGTATTAAATTTGGTGCTATGTGGCAATCATTTACTTGGTTACCCACCCTATATTTCTTTACCAATTTTATAGAATTTCTTAGTCTAAATAACTATTAGGATAAATAAGGGATATTAAGCCTATTGAACTTTAGGTCAAAGGAGAATTATGTTTCCACATATAAAGGTGATAATATCCGTTGGACAAATAAACAATTAAGACAAAGGAATAGAGAACATTACGTAACACTCATTAAAGTAATGGGGTACCGGTGACCAAGTAAATTAGAGCTAAGGTTATTATGTTATAAGAACGAATTCATTTACTTACGCCAACTTATTATGCATTTTTTTTTGTTTGTGACGTATAGTCTAATGTTGGAACAGTTCCTATGTGTCACGCTTGCGTGGCACATCCCTTGGTGTCTCTCACTAACACAAATCGTGTATGAATTTTTTCTTTAACTTCCGGCTTCTTTTCTTTAGGCTTAAGCTAAAATATAAATGTATGTGTATGCATTTAAATTACTTAATTCTTTGATTGCTCTTGTATAAGTTCTCCCTTGATCTCAAGCTCGAAGATACTTCAATTGAGTACCACATCTAAAATATTTCAAATGTCACCGAAAATGACAAGCGTAATTTTATTGATTATTGATTGACATCAAGTCAAATCCCTACAATCTATTCCTATATTTTTCAAAATTATCTTTGTATTCTTGCCTTTTATAAATTGTAAATAGAATGAATATTACGCAATATCTGAATGCTTTAAGAGTTTCTCTTGTGTTAAAATACGTAGATTGAGAATGAGACTTGTGGTAGATCTTTTAAATCACATTCAAGATGGAGAATTTATAGAAAGTTTAGGTAACTATTTATACATTTTTAACAATCATAATCTAATAGTTCAAATATTTATTAAAATTCCTCTGATTAATTAATATTATATTTAATTATAATTCATCTGAGAATATTTCAGAAATTTACTGTAATTTGGATCTTTGTTTAGGTTTTAGAGTGTCAAAAGATAAAAGCCAAGGATGTTTGGAATCAAAGGATTTTACATCAGAAGTAACCAGAAATTCACAGAGCAAGACGCTCACAAGAGAGTTCGGTAATAAGCTTAATGGTGTAACGACATTTTTGTGGATGCCATTATAGCCATTAGCCATCTTTGTTAATAATGTCTTCTGTTGGCTACAGCCGCAAAGATGACCCATTGTTTAATAATGCAGTTGGAGAAATGTTTCAATAAACAAAAGTAAATGAGTACCCTCATTTACTTGGCTATCCACACCCACCCCAAATTACTTTAATGTGTAAATATTCCCTTTCCTCAATGGTTAATTAGACCAAGTGATATATATCACCTTTATATATGGAAGTGTGATGTGCCATTGTCCTATAAAGTTTCTTTGGACTAATATATCGATGGCCTAGTGATACCTCGTAACTACTAAAATGATGATTTTGAGGTTTTCATTTTATTGGCCTTGGGAGGCTTGTCTGCAAGTATTGAGAGATCTCGTGAGTGAAAAAAAATGCTTCCCATAGAAAATGGGCAGTCGAGACATCTCGTATCAGATTCGCAAACTATTTGTTATATGATAGCTTGTAACTCTACCTCGTATTTGTTTCTGGTGTATGTGTTTTTGATGAAGGTTAGTTGTGAGACCACATAACTGAGCTCGTATGTGTTTTGGTGAAGGATAGTTGTGACACCTCATAACTGAGCTGATAATTCGTAAGTGGGACCTCTGTGTTCACTTTATTAAAGAAGTGACATAGCGAGAACTCATAACTACATTATTTTATGAACTGTTATAATTTGACAGTTACCAATGTTTCAGAAGGGTTACATGTTATACAAATTTATAAAACACGTAAAAGACTAAGTCAGTTAAAATAAATTCATCTGTGTAATTAGTTTTGCGTTCCTCCTGTAAACCTGACATTTTGAAGATACGAGGAATTACTTATTAGCTATCGAGATATACCTTTGACTTAATTATTATTTAGTCAAAGGAATTCCTTATAAATGGAAAATAAATATAGGGTGGATAACCAAGTGAATGAATAGGTAACAATTCACTTATTGTATGGCAAGGCTATAGTCGTTAAATTAATTTTGACATGCTTGTGAGGGGAATTTCATGCCTAACGAAACTTGTGGGAACTTATACTAGAAAAATTCAATCAAATTTATTTACTCCAGGGAGTCAAATTGACCCCCAAGGGTAAATTATAAAAGGTGAATAGTATATTGTGTTGAAAATGGGTTGATAATTTCCCGATTTGATCCACTGCGATACACCCTTGGGTTATTGTGCAAATATATTCCAAAAAAATAAATCTACATATGAAACGCTTAAATAAGTTATTCCTTTTAAAATGTCTTACAGTTTTATATATCTAAATTTACCGAAGATAAGTAGCATTAAGAATAAATGGCAAACAAAATTATTTCTCTAATAATAGTTCTGTCGTTTATTTTACTTTCTTATACTGTAGTTATCATATAAAACGCTTATTTGACAATTAGCAAGATTTTATAAAAGTCATATCAGTGCACCAAAAAGATCAACTCAACTTTTAAAAGCCTATAATGTAATGTTGATAGAAGTAAAAAGAACTTTCATTATAGGAAAGAATTAACCATTGTCTGCGGAGAAGGTTCTGCTAAATTAATAATGGCACTTTTTTACTTTAGCCACCCCCCTTAGTTCTAAACAATAGTCTGCCCTACAAAAGTCTAAAGGCTTGTGTGTTTGTCTCCCCAAGACATTGAGACTCCTGTGGCAGTATTATATTTAATTTTCCTTTAACTCAATAGTTGATTAGACTAAGGGATATGATCTAGACTCTAGAGTCTAGAGGGTGATATTCCTTTGTCCCAAGATACATTGGAATAAATATCCCTTCGTCTTAATAGTAATTTAGACTAAGGAATATATGCTACTCTGTTATGTTCATTTTCCTTTGTCTAAATAACTATCTACACAAAGGGATATAGGGGGGTGCTAAAGTAAAAAAAAGTACCATTTATTTATTTATTTTATAATTTTTAGAATAATTAATCAGATGAAACACTTAACTTTACTGTAATGTGTGATGTACTTTACAACATCACTTTTCCCTTCAAAAATTATCGTAATCATATTCACGATTTGACAAATTAAAATCTAAATTCAGATGACGCTTTCCAAAAATCATGTTACTATTTATTTCTTTAGCTACAAATCATGGAGAAAGAGATAGTGGCGACTACGAAAAATGAAATTCGAGAGTTGGATGTTCAACTTGAGGAAGAAATAGAAGATGTTATTATGAGTCAAATAGAGAAAGGAAAAAGAGAAATAAACTCTTTCTTCGAACTACAAGAACTTCATGTAAAAAGACAAACTTCAAAGTAAGTAACAATAAACAGCTGAGCATAATTTTTTAAGTAGGTAAATACTATTATTATTTTATCGATATCCAGAGCTAGTAAGTACATCATAATGAGAATTGTATATGTACGATAGTAGTATATAAGTGGTTATTTTATCTATTTTAACCGTTTTTAGTCTCCCGACACCGACAAGTAAACTTCATCCATCTGCCCCCATCCAAAGCTTTTGAACATTTAAACACAAAACCATAAAACTTTCTTGTATTGATAAGTTGTTTCAAGTTGTCCCTATTTATTCAATTCTTTCTTCCTTTGTTGGGTCATTTAGGTTCGTTCATATAAGTTAAGTAATCTGTTTTTTGTTACTGGCTATATTTCATCCCCCAGCGTGACATAATCATGCCTAAAACATCATTTAGATTTCTTTTATAAATTGGTTGAACAATTTTATGTATAGCTACGATTACTGATTACATCTTTAAACATCTTAAAAGTCTTGATAATGTATTAAAACATGTTTACACATCTATGTTGGTTTTGTCATTTTTAAATTTATGTCTAATGAATCAGGGCCGTTTTAGACGTTCGCTGCGCCCTGGGCACCCAGTCACGGTGCGCCCCCCCGCTCCCCCCCTTCCTAAAAATATTACTTATTTACAACATATTTATACAAATAATATGTTTAATATTGCTATTAAATATTTTATGGCAAAAATTGCACTTATACAAAAAAAATAAATAAAAAAAAAAATAAAAAAAATAGCGTAAATCTATATATATAAAAGTCAACGTATGTGTGTGTGTGTGTGTGTGTGTGTGTGTGTGTGTGTTGTTCTTTATACAAATCTACAGTTTTAGCCCGATTTTGATGAAAATTTGCACACTTGACCTTCAAAGCAAGGAAAAAATCAAGGTCTACATGAATTTTCGAAATTTAAATTTTGGTACAAAGGGGTACGGGGTACAAGTAATGAATACGGGGTCAAAGTAATGAATACCCTTCGTGATGCATATCGTTGAAAAGCTCTTTAAGAGTACAGTAATTGTTGTTATGTACACTTTTGTCATATTTACATTTAGGAGACGGGTAAAATGGAAAATATAACTATATCTATGAATAAAAAGAAGAGTATCTATATGAGAGAATGTCTTTTATACAAATCTACAGTTTTATTCCAATTTGATGCATTTTTACACTCTTTTTCTTCCAAACAAGGTGAAGGTCACTGCCTACATGATTTTCTGAAATAAAAATTTTGGTGCACAGAGGTACGGGGTACAAATGTCAAAGTAATGGATACCCTTCATGCTGCATATCGTTAAAAAGCTCTTTAAGAGTACATTAATTGTTGTTAAGTACGTTTTTGTCATATTTTCATTTAGGAGGGGGGTAAAATGGAAATGTATATCTCTATCTGTAAAAGTCAACGTATGTGTGAGTGTGTTTATGTTCTATATACAAATCAACAGTTTTAATTCGATCTCGATAAAAATTTGCTCACTTGACCTTCAAAGCAAGGGGAAGATCTCTGTCTACATGAATGTTCGAAATTTAATTTTTGGTACACAGGGGTACGGGGTTAAAATGTCAAAGTTGAAAACCCTTCATGATGCATACTGTTGGAAAGCTCTTTAAGAGTACAGTGATTGTTTTTATGTACATTTAGGGGGGTAAATGGAAAAATATATCTACAAGTCAACGTATGTGTGTATGTTCTTTATACAAATCCATAGTTTTAGTCCGATCTCGATCAAAAAATGCACACTCGACCTTCAAAGGAAGAAAAAATCAGTGTCTACATGAATTTTCGAAATATAAATTTTGGTACACAGAGAACAGGGTACAATAATGAATACGGGGTCAAAGGACTGAATACCCTTTATGATGCTTATCGTTGAAAAGCTCTTTAAGATTACATTAATTGTTGTTATGTACAGTTTTGTCATATGTATTTTCATTTAGGAGGGGGTAAATGGAAAAATATATCTAAAAGTCAACGTATGTGTGTATTTTCTTTATAAAAATCCATAGTTTTAGTCCGATCTCGATCAAAAAATGCACACTTGACCTTCAAAGGAAGAAAAAATCAGTGTACATGAATTTTCGAAATTTAAATTTTGGTACACAGGGAACAGGATACAATAATGAATACGGGGTCAAAGGACTGAATATCCTTTATGATAAATATCGTTGAAAAGCTCTTTAAGATTACATTAATTGTTGTTATGTACAGTTTTGTCATATGTATTTTCATTTAGGAGGGGGTAAAATGGAAAAATATAGCTATATCTTATAAAAAAAAGAAGAGTGTCTGTATGAGGGTATGTCTTTTATACAAATCTACAGTTTTATCCCAATTCTGTGAATATTTACTCACTTCCCCTTCAAAGCCAGGGGGAGGAGTCTACATGAATTTTCGAAATTTAAATTTTGGTACAAAGGGGTACGGTGTAAAAATGTCAAAGTAATGGATTCCCTTCATATCATGCATATCGTTGAAAAGCACTTTAAGAAAAAGGTAATTGTTGTTATGTACAATTTTATTTAGGAGGGGGTAAAATCGAAATTTATAGCTATATATATAAAAATCAACGTATGTGGGTGTATGTTCTTTATACAAATCTACAGTTTTAGTTCGATGTCGATAAAAATTTGCCCACTTGAACTTCAAAGCAAGGGGAAAATGACAGCCTACATGAAGTTTGGAAATTTAAATTTGGCACACAGGGGTATGGTACAAGTAATGACTACGGGGTCAATGTAATGGATACCATTGATGATGCAAAAGTTCTTTAAGAGTAGAGTAATAGTTTTTATGTATTGTTTTGTCATATTTTACTTTAGGTGGGGGAGGGGGGGGGGGATTTAGGATATTTTAAAATTAGCTTATCAAAGAGGAGAGGGTATAGAAATAGGTGGGAGAGATAGAATCTAGATATTCTTGCATAGTAAAATAATTAATACGTTTCATTATGGTTGTTTATAAACTTATCTAATTATAATAACACTCCGTAGCGAAGCACGGGTACCCAGCAGTGGCGTAATTAGCGCCCCCGCCACCCCCGCGGTGCGGGGGGGCGCCTGCTCTAGGGGGCGCCGTAAAATGAGTAAACAATGATATTTATAATAATAAAAAATTTAAAAAAACTGTGGGCGGAATTATTTGTATTAAATTTTTTGGGGGGAAATAATAAATAAGAAAGATAAATAAAATAAAGAGTTTAAATTATAAAGGTGAGAATGTTATGTTTAACAGCTCAGTTTGGTTTTCAACTTTAGTGTCACTCTGTAGCTATAACTATATGTTTAAGTTTATCCGAGTCCCGTCTTCATTTTGGACTGGTAGGAAAACTATGCGATTATTACAACTAATAGTTATCTTATCTTATCCGGTATTAGCTGTACCCACTAGATAAGGAAGTACATATTTTCCAAAAGTCTTTGCTCTATTATATATTTCTCTGTCTTTCTTATCCCCCCTTATTTCTTTATCCCACTTTATCCATTACAACCTCTTTTTATTTAGTTTCTAACCTTTTCTTACCTAGCTTATTTCACCTCCCTTTAGAGTTGTTATCTCTATTCTACCCTTCCCTTTCCCTTATTAGGAATTGTTATCTACCAATTAATAAAATGCAGTTCTGTTCAGTTCAGTTATAGGTTATAGCTCTCGTGCGAAGTGGTTGTATTTTTTGTTGTGATTTTTAACTTTCCTTTAACTAGAAATCTCTGCTATTTTTTATTTATTTCTTATTGAACGTTCAGTTATTTTGTGCGTAACAATAAATTATTTTGCTGAAGAATTCATTTTAAAAGGTATTATACACAAATGTGTATTTTTCAGTCTATTTTGTAGCCGACCGACGGGACTCCAGCGGAGGGGCTCCCCTGGAGTCCCGTCGGTCGGAAAAAAATTAAGCCGTTGACAAATTAACCTGATAGGGCGTCAGGTCAATTTTTTAATACTAACTCAAATATCTCATCGTTATCTTCCTCCTCCTCCAGTAGCAAACACATTTTTATTTTGCTTCCGATGAGCTTACCGAAGGAAACGGAAGCTATGTGATCTTCGTTGTAGAACGCTCAATTTTAAAAAACGGGGTCAAATTAAATAAATTTAACAACAATAATTGGTTGAAAAGCACAACAAAAAAATCGGTCCAGGACAACTCAGACAAACTTTCTCATATACGAGTTCATAATTACTTAGCCCAGTGATTTCCATTTATTCGTTTTCGTATGTACATTTAATTATTATTGAACATTTCATCAAAATTTATCATAAAAATAACTTCTCCTGGGCAGGGAATCGAAGCCGGGCTCTCTCCGTCCGCGTTTTAAGCTATTTTCTCAGGAACTAGATTTTCCTCGGGAAAACGGCTGATATCGTTAGATTCGTGTTTAAATGGGCTACATTTTAGAATTTTTTTAATCAAAATCGTCGAAACCGTTTTCGCGAAATAATTTTTTTTCACGTTTTTTCAGAGTTTTTGGGGAGGTAGCGTAGTAAATTTGGAGTTAAAATTAATTTCTTGATTTTGCGTCGTGGTACGATTTTTCTAGAACACGTATGCCAAATTTTGTCAAAATCGGTCCAGTAGTTTAGGCTCCAGGTGTAGCACAAACGACAGACGGACATTTTACCATTTTTTTTGGACTCGGGGGACCTCAAAACGTGTAAATCCATCAACATATCAAAATCTAATTTTCGCGCTATCACAATACTTTCTATTTATATGAGAAAGTATAAAGATTGAATAAGAGGAGGAAGGGTAGAGAAAATTTTGTATGTATAGGGGGGGGGGGGGGGGGGGGGGGAGGGCGCATTTTCAAAAGCTGCGGGGGGGGCGCCGAAGTTCTTAGTTACGCCACTGGTACCCAGCTAGTACTTAATAAAAATAAGCGTAATAATTAACATTGTAGTAAAAAGATAATTTCTCTTTTTTCCTCCTTAATTTATCTTCTGAGAATTTTTTAAAATTTAAGTGGAAAAAGATGAGTTTTAAGGATTTCTGAGAGCAAGTTTGTCCTTACAGGAAAATGGGTTTGGAGGGGACGAATTTTGAAGTTTAACTAAGACTCGCTAAAAAACAAATACATTAGTTGTCTTGTAGCTAGTAAGTTTCATTAAAAAACCTTCTTTTACACTTTGTAGAATGCATATAAAATTAAACATAATATAAATTATTTATAGAGTAATCAAATCAAAATAGTTAAGTAACAAATTTATTTTTTTTTACAAAAATTGCATTAGAAGTGAAAATTTAAGTTATTAATACCAGTTTGTTAATATGATTTGTCTGTCAGTTTCTCTCCTGAAAATTAACATTGACCATATTGAATAAGATGGAAATTATCACAAATATCTAAGTAACTAAATGAAACAGAAAAATTCAAACTTCCGTACTCATGACACATTAAGAATAATTTTAAGTTCATCACAATCAGTGGCGTAGTAGGGCATTGGGCATTAGGGCCCCTCGCCAAAATAAACTGATGAGCAAAAAATACACATTTGCGTTCAGAACTGAATGTGGCCCCCTGACAATGGTGTAGAAGTATAATTCCAAGTTAGATTTTATTATGCTCTAAAGGGGCCCCTATAGACATTGGTACAAAGATAGTATTTTCATGTTTTTTGGATTTGGGGCCCCCTGACTCAGGTGGCTCGCTGCAATTCTTACCCATAGTTACTCCACTGATCACAATATCCTTCTTACTTTTTGGTTGCAAATAAACCAGTGCCACCCCTGACGCCTCCTCCTGTCTGCAGTCCTGCATATATCCATTGTTCAAAGTTTAGCAGTCCCCCCCCCCCCCTCTAACCTTTTGAGTTGCGCCCCCAAACCTCTTGCGCCCCTGGGCACGTGCCCATCGTGCCCCTATAGTTAAATCGGCCCTGTAATGAATTCTTCTTCTCACTTGACACATACATTTTATTGTATATTTTAACACACATACAAATAAGCTATACGAATAACAATCACAATTAACTAAATTTGGTAACTTCTTGAGGTAACCAAGATGACAACTTCGTTTATGATATTTTTTTATGTGCATAACACATATCATAGTGTAACATATTATATAACTTGTGTAGTAAAACACAACAGCTTACATGAAATCTTTATTAAACACAACTTAATTGACCAAAATTTAACACAACTCAACAACTTCATCAACTTCCAAGAACAACTTCGACTAAACCATGTGCCCTAACCTCTATCTCCTTCTCTACATCTTAAGCTCAGTCACATGTCACATTCATTCCACACAACCAAGCTGGTGCCCCCCTCAGCCCCACACTCGGCCATCCTGACAGGGTTCTCGTCCTCGAGAACAGAGTTGTCATCGAAGCCCAAGGATGGGTCATCTTCTTCTCTGTCCTCCTTATCCAGGCCTCTTACCATAGGCCAGGGTTTAATATTGTCAAATGATGTAGAGGTGATGTTTGGTCCCTCCACATTCCTTGCCTTAATCACCTTGTACCTGTCATTACCCAATAACTTTACAATCTGATACGGACCTAAAAATTTATTAATAAACTTTGGAGAGGGTTGGGTTCTTCTTATGGCAATCCACTCCCTTTTTCGATACGGTGGTGCTGGTTTCCGCTTCTTATTAAAATGGCTTTTGTTTTCTTCCTGAATTATTCCATTTTTCAAGTCTAACGTACTGAAGAAGGAGGCTCCTTCCGAACAGTCTATCTGATCTTCAATTATCTGCAAAGGGTATTTTTCTTTGATTATTTTTTTGTCCAGTCTTCGAAAATCCACACAAAGCCTAGCCTGGTCGTTCTTTTTTCAAGTCACCACTACTGGACTGGCGAATTCAGGAGTGCTTTGCTGAACAATTTTGCTGTCAAGCCATTCTTGAACTTGGGCATTAACTATAATAGTTTCCTGAGGGGACAATCTCCGAGGCCTCTGACAAATGGGTACTTCATTTGTCACAATAATCTTCATTTCTATCTCTGATTTATGTATCTGTTATGGATTTTACTCCCCCAATAATTGTTTCACTTTAACCTTAAAAGACTCACTTCCAGAACCAATGTCCACTTCGTCATCGTCATCATGAGAGATAGCATCCACTGAGAGGACACTACACTTTTCAACAGTAACTTCACCTTTCTCAATTATTACCTTGGCCTTTTCTAAGAATAGGTTGCCTAAAATAGCATCGAACTGAGGTGGGATATATGTGTCAGGTATTACATGCATTTCTGTTTCATATATTTCTTTGTTAACAATAATCTGGGACACAAATTGGCCTAAACTGTTTACGGTACCGCCCCCAATTCCTCTAAATGACACCTTATTTGTAAGTGAGGGAGCCCCAATCTTTATGTAGGCAGTACTTCCAAGTAGGGACAAATCGCTACCACTGTCAATAAGTGCAACAAATTGTACGGAATTAATCGTCATACATATAGTTGGTTTTTGCGACGGTATCGAAACTGTGTGAATTGTCATATTTACCTGCCTCTCACAACTACTGGCAACATGGCCAAAACTATTACAGCGGAAGCACCGAGGGCCTTTATATTTGTTAGGGCATGAATCCACTCTATGCTCTGCTAATCCGCAAGAAAAACAGCTAGCTGGTTTCCCAGGATCCTTCAAAGAGACACGACCCTTGTTACAGCCCTTCATCCGGGTTTCTTCAATTTTGGCGCTTGACATGGAGCGTACAATATCCTCATCCTCATACGTCCGTAGCTTTTCTCGGAAGTCTTTGATATCGTTGGCCCCATAAAGGATAATTTTAGATGAGTTGTCAGGTAAACCATCAATCACATATTAGAACACCACTGCCGGTTCAACTTGGGCTTGAGAGGCGATCTCCAACATCCTGTACAGATATTCCTGGCATGATTCTTTACAACTTTTCTCTCGGGAGCGAAGTGTTTTGTGAACCTCACAGCTGTTTACATTTCTGCCAGACTCAGACATAAGCGAATCCATTAATTGAGTCCATGAAAAATAACTTTTTTCAAAGTTTGTAAAAAGTTTGGCCGAGCCTGTCAGGAGACGTTTAGCATAAATGTTTTGTTTTTTTGGATATCCGACCACTCACAGAGAAGATTGAAATCCTCAAAATCGTTAACCCAAACTTTAATATTTTCAGTAGGCACATCCCCCGAAAAAGTATGCAGCGATTCTTCCACGTCCTTGAAGGTGAATTGATTACGACTGCTTCCTCCGGATCCACTGTTATAAGGAGTAGGTCTTGTGCCTGAGGGGTCCGTTACATCACCGCAAACAGCAGGAGGAATAGTACAAACATCTTCTTCAACGTTAGATTTAGCAGGATTGATAGAAGGGTTATTTTTTGGAAGAATTGTGGCATTTTCTGTTAAAACAACGGCCTCGAGGATTTTAATAAGGTCTTTCTTCTTACCTTCCGTCTTGTAGTTACGTCTCCGAAGTTCGTTTTTATTTCTCCCACAGTCATATTTTTAATGTCCCAAGAAATTTCGCTGTCACTCTCACTCATTCTAAAGTTTGTACAAAACAGTAAAGCTACAAACAAACAACTGTGCAAACACTGAAAGAAAACAGTAAAGCTATAAAACAAAAATGAACGAATCCCACTTCTGACACCAAAATTTGTAGTAAAATACAACAGCTTACATGAAATCTTCATTAAACACAACTTAACTGACCAAAATTTAACACAACTCAACAATTTCATCAACTTGCAAGAACAACTTCGACCAAACCAAGTGCCCTAACCTCTATCTCCTTCTCTACATCTTAAGCTCAGTCACATTCATTCCATACAACCAAGCTGGTGCACTCCTCAGCCCCACACTTGTAAACATGAGTTAATATCTTCTTAAGACTAGGTAAGAAAAAAATTCCTAATGCATATGCATTAATCTCGAAGTTTAAAGATGTAATTGTTGTTATACATAAAATTTTACAAGCAATTTATAAAAGAAATCTAAATGACGTTTTAGGCACGATTATGTCCCGGAGGAGGACGAAATATAGCAAGTAACAAAAACAGATAAGTTAACTTATATGAACTTCCCTAAATGACGTAACAAAGGAAGAAAGAATTTCTTGTATTCGATTCTCTTAATTAGAATTTGGTGATTGCTTCTCTTGGACTTATTTTGTAAGATCAGTAACGTTCTTGTACACAAAAATAATCTAAAGAGCGAGCTACACAACTTAGTTTTATATATTTTTAACATTCAATTAATTTTCAGAAATAAATCAACTATGATTTCTTAAATGGAAATCAATGGGTCTTGAATCTAGAATCCAGGTAATAATTATAATTTCCACCCTTATCATATTGTTATAAGATAAGTAAAGTGGCGCTTATCCCTCTATAACCTGAACAATAACCTAAACCTATTTTATAACCTGAAACTTATTGTATATGTCTGGGTATTTTGAGTTAGTGTTTATGCGTGATGAAAATTTAGAGAAAGGAGGAAGGAAACACGGACGCAAGAGAAAAACAAATTTAACACAACATGACCCTCCAATAGTTCTTTAAATAAAATAAAGTACAGTACATCATTTATAATTTGGTAGCCAAATTGCTAAATTATAGGATTTTTAAATTTAATATTTTGTAGTAATGTGTTTTGACAAACAACATGACAATTTTTGCTTAGTCATAAAAATGTTTACTAATTGAAATGTGTAATTAAATTTATTATATAGGCATTTAGCGACAAATTTTTATCGGTTTGTATAGTAATTTTGATATACTTGAAAGAATATTTTTAGAATTTCTACACATATTAAAAAAATTATGAAACATTAGTGCCCAAGGAAATTGATACCTCGAATTGTTTATCCATAGAAAAATTTCCTTATTCATTGACGGATATAAAGTTATTTTGCATTCAATGATTAAAAAAATATATAATTGTTCTGTTATGACCTTCGCCATACTAATCATTTTAATGAAGCATTAATTCATAGAACTTTGAGTAAGTGTTTTACTTATATGGAGATATTTACTTTATTTCCGCCCAACAACATTCGACTTGTGGCAATCAAGTCCGTTAGACATTGATGCCTTACTAAATTTCACAATTACATAGCTTCAAAAAATGTATATATTCTAATCTTTCTTCAATTCATTCATTGAAAACTGCTTTTACCTAAAACTTTGATAAAATTTTAATTATTAAGCAGTTTTTTCTTTATAAGCCAATTATGTTTGCTATTTTAATTAGCTTGTTATCTTTATATGAGGTGTTCTAGTTCTTTATCAGAAGCACAAGGTCTAAACGTTTTAAAATTATGGATAATTAGTTTTAAATTCGTATGAGTTAAGGACGGTTAGTTTCATCTGCTTTGAAAAAATACTTTTGAGGTTAAGTTCTTAAAATAATTTATACATGTAAACTAGTTGACTCTAATACTAAAGCACCATTTCTGCTTTATTGGAAATATTTGTCCCAGCTTTGCAAATGTGATGTGGGTAGCACTAATGAACTGGAAAGATAAAAATTAATAAAATCTTGGGTACACAAGAAAAATCTTGGGTATACAAAAACAAAAAGAAAAATACATTAAACATTTAGTGGCTAGTGTGCCACTCTATTAACTTTTCCAACTTCCGATTCATACTTTTAAGAAGGATACTGGAGGACAAGGTTGAAGACAAATTAATCTAGTTGGTCCTACAGATGTTATATCTGTAAGTAGTAGTAGTAGTAAGGGGGCGGGGAGGCCAAGCCTGGCAACTAGACCGCACTCGGGTCCTTTTTGCCAACCCCTGGTTTTTCACGCCCATCGAACCACCTCAGTCTTACCCTCAAGTCTCCTAGTTTGGGTAATAAAGGAGAGGATATCCTGCCACTTAAGTGTGACAAGTTCCTCCTCTCTGATAATCCCTGATCCTAAGGTGTGAAAGCGTAGTCTCCCATGTCCTTCGCAAGCTCCCACCAGGTGGTAGGCTGTTTCCTCTTCTTCACCACATACTGGACATGTGGGGTCCTCTTCAATCTTTAATAGAGCCAGATGTCTATTTAGTTGACAATGACCTGTTAAGACCCCCACCATTTTTCTTAGGTTGGGTCTACTCAGTCCCATGAGCCATCTGGTTTTCCCTTTATCTAGCTTAGGCAGCATCATCTTAGTCTGCCTGCATCCTTCAGTTCTTGTCCACACCTTCCCTGCTTCCTCCCAGATCCACTTTTTGATGGCCGATTTGGTTTGACCTCTGGACCAGTCAATAGCGGGCTCTGGTCCGCAGAATGGCATGGAGGCACCCCTTTTTGCTATTTCATCTGCTTTTTCATTTCCCGGAACTCCTGTGTGTCCAGGAACCCAAAGCAGAGTAACCTTCTTTAACTCTGCAAGCGTCCCTAAGGCCTCTTGGCATTCTTTGACCAGTGCTGAGTCTGCACTGGGAGCGCAGAGTGCCTTAAGTGCTGCTTGACTATCCGAGCATACTACTACTTTTTTAGTTCTCGCCTCTACCACCTCTTGCCTTCTTGCCACCTCTAGGATGGCGTAGACTTCAGCCTGGAAGACTGTGGTAAATATTCCTAGTGGGAAACTCTCTTGGGTGCCGGACCTTTCTAAGTAAAGTCCCGCACCTGACATACCATTCTCATTCTTTGAGCCGTCCGTGTATGCCACCAGAGTCTCTGTATCAAATTTAATATCTCCTGATTCCCAATCGGCTCTGGGTGGGATTTCTACCTCATATCTCCTTTTCAGCTTAAGCTGATGGTCCACTCCTTTAGTTCTGATCCCCGTAAGTGGGACCTTAAGTTCAGCGAACCTTCCTATGTCCAAGTGTCCTATAACGGACCTTTCACCTAGCCATTGTCTATTGTCCCTTAGCCTGACATACGAGGCGATGGCTTCTCCTCTGATCCATAGCTGGAGAGGGGGGACTCCTACTAAGGCTTCCAAGGCTGCCGTAGGTGTAGTCCTCATGGCCCCTGTTATACTACGGCAGGCTAACCTCTGGACCTTGCTAAGCCCCTTAGCCGAGCTGGCAACCTCAGTCCTAGGCCACCACACTAGGGATCCGTAATGAATCCTAGGTCTAATAACTGCGGTGTACAGCCACTTGAGGATTTTCGGGGACAGTCCCCATGTCTTCCCTACTGCTCGTCTAAGTTGCCAGAAGGTTATCGTAGCCTTTTCTACTACCTTGTCCAAGAGTGATTTCCAAGCTAGTTTTTGGTCTAAGGTAATACCTAGGTATTTTACGTCGTTGGCCAAAGTAAGCTCATGCCCCAGCAATTTGGGAGCTTTGAAATCCACAAGTTTCCTTTTCCTAGTGAAGATTATCATCTCAGTATTTGATGGATTGACTGAGAGTCCTACCTCTCTACACCATCCTTCAATTATCCTACAAGCTCGTTGCATCCTTTCACAGCAGGTACTTAGGAACTTGCCTCTAATCAGGACTAGTCCATCATCTGCATATGCCTGCAAATAGATATCCTCCTCGGTCATTTTCCTCATAAGTCCATCCATCACCAGGCACCACAGATGTGGCGAGAGGCAGCTGCCCTGGGGGCACCCTCCTGACACCACTCTAGATGCTTTAGTGCCGGTCATTGATGAACTAACTTTCCTCCCTTTTAGGGAGGATATTATCCAATTGATGATGACCTGGGGAGTATTCCTCTGCGTCAGTTCCTCCTTTATATTACTAGATTTTGCCTTATCGAAGGCTCTTTCTACATCAAAGAAGAGGGCTAAAGTGTAGTCTCCTTTGTGCATTGCCTTTTCTATCCTAGAAGTGGCCGCGTGGAGAGCTGTTTCAGTCGATTTCCCCTTTGAGTATGCATGCTGATTGGCATGCAGCGGCTTTCTGGGTAGAATTTCCTCTATTATGTATTTATCTACTATCCTTTCAAGGGTCTTTAGTATGAAGGATGTAAGGCTTATAGGTCGGAAGGATTTAGCCTGTGTATAGTCCTTCTTGCCTGGCTTAGGGATAAAAACTACCCTAGCCGCTTTCCACACTTCCGGTACCACGCCCATAGCTATACTGCCCCTGAAAGTTGCCTCTATGCTGGATAATAGACGATCCATACCCCTTTGTATTAGTGCTGGGAATATTTCGTCTTGTCCAGGTGCCTTAAATGGGTGAAATTTGTCGACGGCCCATTTTATGGACTCTCTGGTTACTAGGCGGGTCGCCAGGTCCCAGTTCGTCTCTACGCCTGGAGCCTCTCCTGGTGAGTCTCCGACCTCGTTTCCTTCTCCTGGGAAGTGGGTGAGTAGGAGGAACTCTAGTGTTTCTTCTACACTGAGAGTCCAGGTACCGTCTAGCCTTTTAATGGAGCCTAAAGTTCTACCATTACCCTCACCGATTCTTGCCAGTCTGGTTGCCTCTGGTAGGGACTCAATTCCCTTACAGAAGTCTCTCCAGCCAGCTCTCTTGCGATTCCTTATTTCTTTTTTGAATTCCCTCCTAGCCCCCCTGAAGCTGTCCCATAGCTCTTCTCCTGGTTCTTTATTCTTGAAGGCCTTGTTAAAGGCTTTTCTCGCTTTACTACGGAGCTTATCTAGTCCTTTGTTCCACCAAGTGGCTACCTTTTGGACACTAGTTTTGGGGGGACAAGCTTCTTGGTAGGCTTCCCTTATATACAAGCTCAGTTCCGCTGCCTTCCTTTCCAGAGCTTCGGGGTCAGTTAATGCCTCTTTGGTCACTCCTTGGAGGTTTCCGAGTTCCCTGTCAAAGGTTTCCCAGTCCGTCCTCCTTGGGTGCCTCTGCGGTGTTACCTCTACTTCATTTATCTGGATACAGAAGCTGACCATGCGATGATCAGACAGCAGAATATCTGATGTTACGTGCCAGCCCTCAATTTTTCCAGATATCCTCCTAGATGCCATTGTGACATCTATTACCTGTGAACGGATTCTGTTTATAAAAGTTGGTTCCGTTCCCCTATTTATTACCTCTAAATCTGTGGATGCTAAGAATTCCAACAGCGCATCACCTCTGCTGTTGCAGTCAGTGCTGCCCCAGGCATGGTGATGCGCGTTAGCGTCGCAACCAATTATTACTGGAATGGCCTTCTCCTCTGAGAATCTGACAATATTGGTCAGTTCCCTTGTTGGGGGAAGGTCTTGCCTGTCGTATGGCAAGTATAGACTTGCCATGATTACCTTATTAGCTAAACCTTTAACCTTATACTCCAGGATGATTGCTGTAGCGTCTCGGGTCCCTAATTGGGGTATGGGTGTTACCTTCAGGTCCTCCGATGCCACTATACAAGTCCTGGGGTTCGCCTCGTCTGGTCCTTCGTTTCCTCCTACCACGAGCCTCTGACCAGACCTCCTCATCCCTCTCACCTCACCTCTATAAACATAAGGTTCCTGAATTAACACTATTAATGACCCTATTCCAGTCAAGGCTCTCTGTAGTTCTCCTACAGCGTCTTGACTGTGTTGTAAATTAATGTGTTTTACCTCAATCATCCTCTATTGGCTCTGCCTGCGGCGACCACCCTCACGGTGTGGTGGTCTGCCGCTAGCACTCTGCCTCCTTTTCTCCCTGTCCTCGTCGGATCTCTGATGACTCCTCTCCGTCCTCCTAAAGGGGGGGGGGGGGGGGGGGGCAGTGCCACGCGGGGCCGGTGATCCGACTTAAAGTCGTCCCTGGGTCTCCGGTGGCTCTCTGCCCTCCTGGTGGCCGGGAGTTCGTTCCGGCCTCTGTCATCAGTCCTCCTTTCGTCCCCCTCAACTCTCCTTCTAACCTCAGTCCTCCTGGCTGCTGGTGGGGGGGGGGGGGGGGGGGGGGCTGGTCCTCCTCGGACCCGATGAACCACTATGGAGATCAGGCCCAGGAAGACGCGCCACTTAACCTCATCGAGGGCCCTAACCGAAGCTCTGGGGATCCACATGAGGACGTGCCAGTTTCCCGGCTCACCAGCAATGTGGTCCAGCTTCCAGTCTAGGGCCCCCGGAATCCTGTTTCGAAGATGCATTTCTAGCCTGATTTCTTCGGGATCAGGCTTCTCCTCCTCTCTGATGTTGATGCCGATCTTCGTCGGCCAGGGAGCATCCTTCTGTGAGAAGACCTTAAATGTGATCTCCTCGATGGGGGTTCGCTCCCAGTTCCGAATCGTCCAGTCTCTCGATTCGGCATCAATTATATCTGTAAAGTTTGACTTCATGCTGGCCTCAGTCCATCGGATTAGTACCTAGCTGGGCTCTTCAGGGTCGGGAATTGTATTTGAAGTAATTCTTCAGCTATTTAAGGGGCAAATGGGGCTGTATCAAATATCATTGATGGTTGCTGTTCATGAAATTGAGTAGTTAAGTTTGGGTAAGTTTGGCTGGGCAGAGGTTACTAACAAGAAACTAAAGAAATTCTTCTTTTTAGTAAAAGTAGCTTAGGCATTCACCTGCAATAATAGTTCGGCACTTTTATAGAAAAGGGCCCCCCATTTTTTTTTTTTTTTTAATCTAATATACCTTCTGATAACCGAATACACACTTTTTTTTATGCAAAAGTGTGATATTCCTTTGTCCCAAAGCATATTGGACTGAATATCCCTTTGTCTCAATAGGTAGTTAGACTAAGGGATATAAACTCTTCTGTATAAAAACAAAAAGGGGGGCCCTTTTCTATAAGAGTACCTAATAGTTCCTCTTTTTTCCTCGTTAAGAAGATCTAAAGTGTGAAAGGATAAGCGTATATTTAATATTATATAGTTTTATTAAAAATGAAAATGAATTCTCTTTTATTACGTTCATTACTAACTCGCAAAGAAGAAGAAATAAGGGTAAAAAAATCAAATGTCGTAGACTATTTAGAACTTGCTGGAATTAATATTAAGAAAGTACTCAAACCATATTAAATAAGTATTAATAAAAAAAAATATTTGCCAATATAGTATGGCACATAGCTTCCTATCATGTACTTTATTGATGTTAAGTTTAACAACCCATTATTGTCCAATTTATTTAATTTTTGCCCTATCTTTAAAAAAAATCTGTCAACATTATTTTTTTTACAAGAATAATAAAGTATCAATTTAGTAGTATTTAATGTCCGCAGGCGGTTAAAATTAGTCTAGGACTATTTTGCAGGCTACGTTCGACAAACCATACAGATCTTTTATAAGTCAGATAGGTACTTTTGAAGATATGGGCTTAAGTAGATATATGTTTGAATGTATAAGGAAGAAAAAATGTGCGTAAAGTTAAAACTTATATGGGACTAACCATAGGCTAATTAACACCTACCATACAAATATCATTACAATCGGGCAAATAGTTATTAAGATATGTTGGTTCGAACAAACGACAGACTGACACGGGAGCAAAAATATTCCCTGTTGCCTGGAACGGATTTCTGTCTTGGATTTTTTTATTTGGAGACATAAAAGTAGTTACGTTAAAAATGCTTCCGTTACTTTCAGTAAACTCTTAAATAATATATCTATTGTACTTTATTTACAATAAATTAGTCTAACAATATTGAACAGTTTAAACCTCGACGTTGCAAAAATTATCTACCATTTAACTTGCCATTCGATTTTATCAATATCGAAATGACATTGAATGGGAATTACCATGATGACTTGAAATCTAACTACATGCTATATACAATTCAGCCCTGTATGAGTTAAATTTTTATATCAACCACTTATTTTATCTTAATGAATGCTTAAATGCTACAAAAATGAACAACTTAGTTCGTTGGCTTCCGCGAGTTGTCTCCGACGTTTCATTTCCATTGCTTGAAGTATCTTCACCGGTGTGACTTGATGTAAAGCAACATCCTGTCGTCAGTTCTCTGTATGTCTCCTGTAGTTAATGATAATTATAATTTGATTTAAAGTAAAATTTAATCTTTCGTAGTATGAATACAACCTAAAACTTAAAAATATAATTATTTTTATTTATTTTATTTAATTATTTGAATTTTAGTGGCAAATAAAAACACTCAAAACGGATAATTCAGTTGAAATCTCAAAAAAAAGTAGGGTGAAAACAATACTATTCCTACTATAGTTGAGGAAAAGTTAAAAGTTACGTACACCTTTATCTCATTTTTTCTTATTGTGATAATGCTGGTTTTTATTCCCCTCCCCCTGACTTTTTTAAATATTGTTATACATTTTAAATTTATTTTTTTCACTAAATACCTCAGAAATTAAGTTTGTTAAATTGGTAATTTAAAGGAAATCGCGCATAAAATTTATTGTTAAAACATATTATATTGTAATAAATATATATACTTATATATATTTATATGTAAACATAATTTATATAGCTATACAAATATATATATATATATATATATATATATATATATATATATATATATATATATATATATATATATATATATATATATCACCACAGAAAAAATGGAAGTGTTAAAAGGCGCCTGTGCTAGAGGCCAATCTACTACGCATAGAGCTATGTAACAATCGAGGTAGGAATTCTTCAAGCTTCCTGCTATGCTTACTGCACCCAACCAGGTAACCTGCCAGGCTCCACTGTGTTCGCCCCCATAAAGAAGCACGAGTCAATTTTTCCAGCCTGTAAGCGAGAATGCGAGTAAGCGACCAGCTAGGCTCCACTGTGTTCGTACCCTAAGAAAGGGAGAATCCATCCTCTGTTAAAATTCTCTAACTGCTTCTCGATGATCACAATAGCCCCCCTTACCAGCCTGTTGTAATACCTGTTGACAAATGCGACCTCATGGTCCTATAGTAGGTGTTGTATAGTAGAAACCGACACCGTATGCTTTGAGATGAAGGTGATCTTCAGGTGATTTCAGAAGGCTTTCTGTAGTCATGTGGGCATTTTACGTGGTACCAATGCCGTGTTTTTGGAGAATACTGCTTATCTTTTCTTCGATGTAGGGAGATAAGCTTTTCATTGGTCTTATGTCCTGACTACTTGGTCTTTGTCCTCGGTGATCTCTTCTCATTCAGTTCTCAGTATGTCTTCTTTCTTAAAGTCTTTATAGTAGACAGTCCTTCTCTTCAATTTCCATGGTAAATTGTATTTCCCTGTGAACCGCATTCATGTTTTGGAGGAAATCATCTAATGTCTTTCTTCCGTGTTTTCACAGAAGAAAAACATCATCGATATATTTCCACCAAAAAGATGGCTTCAGAGCAGCTGAAGTGAAGTCTTTTAAGAGCAGGTTGGCAGCTATGGGTAATAGATGGCTACCCATCTCCTTGCATTCTCAGTTGAATAAGAAGTCTGTAGATTTACATACTATATATATATATATATATATATATATATATATATATATATATATATATATATATATATATATATATATATATATATATATATACATGGCAATATTCTATTAGTTCAGCATTATCTTCACATACCACATACCTTACTTCTTATGAGGGCGATGGTTTCGTGCCCCCTGTGCCCCCCCCCCTGGATACGCCACTGCGTCTATCGGCAGGTAAGAGAAAAGAGGTACGATGTTGAAGCTAACTAGTAGATCTTATTTCTTATCACAAGAAAGCGGGTGGCTTATTGAGTTGCAGATCCAGTAGTTCTAATGATGCAGGTCCGTGCAGGGAAGACACCACTTTTCTCCGTTTTTCAGATATTTTTGTTAATCTCCGTTTTCACTCGTAGCATAAGGTTCTGGATCTTGCTACCAGTGCAGTCCTCGAGTAGAGCCTTCATCTTCGATGTGTAGTTTTCCATGTAAATCAAAACCAAAGCGTTACCTTTGTAAGCTGGCATTGTCAAGATGTTAGAGTCCTCTCGCAGATTACGTTGATCCTCGATCTCGGGTTTTGTGGGTTCTTCGCCGGCGTTTTGCTGTGGCAGATGAAGCTGGACACGTCTTGTCGGATTTCCTCTGCGACGTCAACAGGCATTCCTAGAATAGCCGACGAAGATGATTTTCTCCACAAGAATCTTATTTGATGCAATTGCGAAGTTGAATCCTTTTAACAGAGACTTCTCGGTGGTCTGGGTCAAGGTTTTCGTCGTTAAGGTTGTCGATAATCGCTGTAGGAAGTTCTTCCAGCTTCTATTTTTCTATCAGACGGTCAAACTTCCTTTGTTCTCCTTCGTCTTCTCCACGTAGTACTCAGCTAGGGTAGATGGTAGATGTAACTAAATCGATAGCATCCTAGTCTCCAGGTGATAGCGTATGAGTCAGTAGCATATGAAGATCATATAAGCACAAATAAACATTAGCATCAAGCAATAATAATATATAAAGAAAAAAAAAGTTCCTTTGAATTAAGTAATGTAATAATTTAGGCAATTCTTTTGACTGATACTCCCCTTATAAAAAATAATCCTACCGCGGGTTTCCGCAAGCCAAGCGAATTTCCATTGGAAATTTGTAGTTCAATGTTGTGCAGATTAAACTTCCTTCATAACTACTACACTTGTGTGGATTGTTTTAAGTTAAGAAAATGTATAAGAAATATTTGAGCTAGATTAGGGTTTTTAGAATAATGCTTAGTTAAACATAATAGTAGTAGTTTCAAAGAGGTTTAAACTGCACAACATTGAACTACAAATTTCCAATGGAAATTTGCTTGGCTTGCGGAAACCCGTGGTAGGATTATTTTAAATCTTTGGTGACTTATCAGGAGGGGTTAATGACATCATAAAGATCCCATTTTTTTAGGGGATCCTCATCTCAACGAGCTTGATTTTTCGGTGCAAGTTTTATTTTGATACGTCAATTCGTTCGAGAGCTATCGTGCTTACAAGAAATCCGCAAGAAATTGTTGTTATTACTATTATTATTATAAAATTATTATTCGAATCGCTATGGTAACTCATTTTTTGGATTCAGGATCTTGAAAAACATAAGAAGCGATACTTCACTTGATTTTTTGTATTTTTTTAAATCTTGCTGACTCATCAGGAGGGGTTAATGACGTCATAAAGATCCCATTTTTTTAGGGGATCCTCATCTCAACGAGCTTGATTTTTCGATGCAAGTTTTATTTTGATACGTCAAGTCGTTCGAGAGCTATCGTGCTCACAAGAAATCCGCTAGAAATACATATACCTATATATATATATATATATATATATATATATATATATATATATATATATATATATATATATATATATATATATATATATATATAAAGTTTTGTAAAACCTATTTTTTCGTGATCAGGGACCCATAAAACGTATTTTGGCCACAATCCCGGCTCTAACTCCCAGTGGCTCTATTAGCGAATTTTTTCCCATGGAAATTCGCTAAAAGGGAGTAACAATCTAAAGAAGATGTATGTCGGCTATGAAGACCCAAAGTACATTAGGCTAAACATTCCTTTGTCTTAATTAATAGTTATTTATACAAAGGAATGCGCATAAATAAAGCTTAAGTAATTTAATTTTTTTGTTTAACTGGGTTGAAGCAAGGAAGATAAAACCGTTCTATCCATGAAATGAACATTTTAATGATTCCTTATAGAAAGTATAAAGTTAGTTTTTTTTTACAGATTAGCAAGCAGGTGTCAGTTCAACATGAAGAAGAAAATTCTTAACCATATGATTGATCACGTCGTCGATGTAAAGTACGAAGCTGAAAAAAGATTAAGCAAATGTGATCAAGAAAACTTTAAAGATATCTATTTAAAAATATTGACTTCACTCCTTCTACAAGGGCTCTTCGTTGTAAGTTGAATTAAAACTATGTCTGACAAACATTTTTACGAAACCTACAACGAAATCTTGGGAAAGTGTTTCAAAGAAATGTTTTACATACATCTTAAAATAACTTGTTCCAAACATTAACCAAACAACAAGTTAAGGTTTACATGTATTATATTATACTGATTATTAAACTAGCTGATTAATTTAAATAAGTTGTCCATAATAATATCATATTTCCCATTTTTTGATGCAGTCCCCTTTAATTTTCAATAAGTTTTCTATTTTAGGTCTTCAGGGGTATACTAAAATCCAACTACGTTTTTTGCGATATTTCGTCCCTACTTTGGGACATTATCAAACAATATACCTATTTCCAATGTGCATGAATTAAAATTTTATTTGTCATCTCATCAATTAAAAAGTGATATACGAGTATACATCCCACTTCTTAATTTCGTTATAAGAAATTCCATTATGTATAATAAAATTAAAATTCATATCTCACACACAAAGATACATGAGTCATGTACAGAGATTGAACTATGATATGACTATCAAGAGTCAAAAAACGTAGTTGGTTTTCATTATACCCCTGAAGACCTAAAATAGAAAACTTAATATCATATTACTCTACAAAACTACACATACTATGATATGATATCATAGCAAATAAAACTAAGAGCAAACCTTATTTGATCAATGGGTAATGTGTAATATATATCTACGCACCTACTCCAATTGATGACGATTAAGAAACTTGTCCATACCGGTCTTTAAATTATATTAGCTATTGCGGTCTTCTTACTCCAAATTTATCAATTTAGCTCTTTGAGCATTAATTCCTATAAGCAATAACATATTATATTGCTATATAAGCCCTTTAACAGACTTAGGCCAAAGGCTGTTTTTATCTATATTGTGTGTACTTAAAATAGTTTTTCTTGGCAGCTATCAGAAAGAAGAGTGACATTGAAGGTACGGGAAGAAGACGTTTTGGTCATCCGATGTAACCTTAAAGCAGTTGTCCAAGCATGTAGGCGCATCACTAAGAAACCACTTCAACTTAAACTAGATACAAAATCATTCATATTAGATGCGGGGGTAGCCTTGGAGACAGGCAATGTATCGCTGATAAACACACTAAAGGGACGATTAGATCGTATTCTCTGTGCAAACATACCAGCTATTAAACTTACCCTTTTTGGTCCTATGTCAAATTATAAATCTAGACCAATTAAACTAGCTTTATAATGTTTTATCAACATGGATTTTATTTATATTTTTAATATTTATTTCTAAAATTATTTCATTATTGTCTCAAGTTGTTGTAAAAGGGTTTAATTAAATTTAAATTATTATTTTATTTAATTCTAATTTTAATTTAAAATCACTGAACAAGCTTCTGGAGGAAGAATGAAGTGGAACATCAATCTTTATCAGAAAACCTATTGCTGACTTTCCCTTTTTTTCTTTTTAATCTGCTTCACTACAACTACTATCACCAATCTTCTTCATATTTATATTTATTTTGGGGAGAAGGAAAAGTTATATAAGTGAGTTATAAAAAACGAAAAGTTATAAAAGTTAAGTGAGCAAGAATCTAAAACCGTTCCGTTGTAGTAAAGGACTAACTAAATCAATATGGATGGATTCGAATTCATTCTTAGCGTCTCCAAGTGTTTTTTGGACACAGTCTACGAGCCTTTGAGTAAACTGGCTGACCTGCAGTGATTATGTGGTGTGTTGTTGAATGTTTAATTTCTGTGGAAAGGAAATTTTTTATGATTTGTGGAAAAGATGTTGGCAGTAATTGATTGTACATATTATATAGTTTCATCTTCTTCCTGTACAGCTCCAATCAAAACTGCTTTCTCGTTGGATATTCACACAGGAGTCCTGGGGTTAGTCCGACCATCTTTTAATTATAATATCTCTCTTAGGTCGATGATGATATCAAGTTGGATGAGAAAATCTGCGCCAAGAATCGGTGTGGTAACATCAGCTACAAGGAAGATCCTAATATACTTTCGACTGAGTCCAAGGTCGAAGATAACACGATGTTTACCATAAGTCTGAATTCTTGTACCATTGGTAGCAAATATTCTGAAGGATGGATTTATAATCTACGAAGGCGGTTGGCTGGTAATACTGAAAGGTGTACAGTGTCTGTATCAATTTAATATTTCCAGCCCACACTCTTATCGGAAATCCATAGTCTGTTTGAGGCTTAACTTATTCTTGGCTGCCCTGCGCACTGGTGTAGGGCTGGTTAGTTTTTTATTTTTTGTTATTTTTGGCCATTGGACATGTATGTTCTTTTACACTTGCGTGCATCCTTTCCATATTTTTGATGGTACCAGCATATATCTGACTTGTCATTGGTACTTTTCCCTGAAGCTAATCTTGCATCGATAGCAAGAACTATTGCGATAACGTGGGCGTGGTCTTAACAATTTTCGCAAGTTCATTGGCATGTTTCAGTATTTTAATCGCAATCATTTAATTACCCAAGTTTCCATAGAAACTTATTGTTGTTGTTATCAAATTTCAAATGTGTAAATGTTATTGGCATTTGGAGTAGTGTGTGAGTATACTATGTGTGAGGCTTATTATATTGAGTTATCTTAATGTTAGATAGATTATTATTAATCGACATCAAGGGTTATGGGCCAGCTTTGAAAACTGCGAGTGGTAAATAAATAACTTATATTTTTAATAAATTTGAGAAGGCAATCTCTATAACCTGAGTGAACGCATAAATTGATCACTTACTTTAGAACCTGCAAGTTCCGCATACATCTTAGTAGTAGGCTTATAGCGAAATTAAATGGCTTGTCAAAACTTTCTTTCTTACTTCAGAATCTGCGGATGAATCAATTATGCGCTTATTTTGAGCTTCGTATCTCCATCTCGAGGTGGGGAGGCTACAATGTTTGTAACATGGTCTAAAGTTCATATGATATAGTGGAATTTTGTTCGATCTTCTTAATTCCTGCAATTTTAAATTGTGATTTGGGTTTTGTTTTTAAACAGGATGGAATCATGACTGATACTCGATTACATACAGTTGGTTCGTCAGTACAGTTGATAGATTGCTTTGATTTGAGAGAAACTTGGAGAGGTAGAGGTATAGTTATAAATTAAGGCGGGGCGGGAAGCGATGTCGAACTCATACTCGGTGGGCTACGTGATATAGTTCGTCGTAATCCGCTGTCCCTTCTCCTACAATTAGTATACCGATTTACCGCACCGGTCGCTCATTTCTTCAGAAAATCTTGCCTCCTTCAGCCGCTAGATGGGTCTGACAATCGCGGCCTCATTTGACCTTCACCCCTCTTCTATCTTCCTAAAGACAATAATATAGCATCTCCCTTCCATGAGTAGTTCCCTTTCTAATCAAACCTTACATTGTCGCACTCTGCCTTTTCTACATTTCATTATCAACAACAATAAACCCGAGCTTGTTTAGCGGCCGGGAAAAACAAAAATACCTAGGTATTCGTATAAGATTGTTTTTTTTTTTTTTTTTTGTCTTAGGAGGCATTTAGGTTTTAGTGGCTGACCGTTACCGTTTGTACCCCTTAGACCGCTTACCCTGAATTTTGAATGTCGTTTTATTGTCACTATTTTCCATTTTTTCATTTACATATAACTAAAATTTATCATTTGCTTCCATCCTTACCGAAAGTAACGGAAACTATGTACACAATCGCTCCGCAGAACGAACATTTTTCCAAGATAGATATCCGATGTAAACATCAGGGAACACATGGTTCCGTGTCTGTCTGTTGCTCAGTTTTTGCGAATAACACGTGATAAAAACCGCTCGCCCGCTTTTAATGAAATTTCGAGGGTAGGTTAAAAATAGTCCATTGTTGGCCCCATATAAGTTTCCACCTTCGGCGTTCATTTGCATCTCTTCCACATTCGCACTTGAGCCTCGCAGATTTATTTACTCCTATATCTTCATACGTTTTGGGTAGTTTATCGAAAGTAGCTCCCAGCTTAATTTAGACTGTCTGGGATCTTTAAATTTTGTCAAATTGATACATTCATTCAATTAAAATCAAAAAAATTTTGACGGATTTAAAAAACGGGGGAAAATTTAATAACTTTGACAATAATATAGACTGTGAAAGCATTCCCCGAGGAAGCTACGTAAATTGTTTTTACTAGATATTAACAAATCATAATAAGAAATATAACCAGAGTTAAAATTTGAAGACCATAAAAAATTACATGCGATGTAATTTGTGTTTCGTTCATAAATTCATAAAGGTTGTATAAATTCACCGAGATGATAAACGTTAAATTTTGCGAAAAACACGAATTTTTTAAAGAAAAGGGTATCCCAGTATTTGGCGCATTTGAGACCCCTATACGCAAAGTAGTATAAGAGGGAGGGGGGGGGGGACGCAAACTTTTGATTTTTTTTATGACAAAATGACATAAAAAATTAACATGTTCCCGAAGTGTTATATATTTTTGTAATCCACCCTTATATACCTTTCATTTGATATTCCACTCAAAATTTTAAAAAAATATTTTTTCCCTGTGATTGGAATTAGCCGCCATTTTGAATTCCCAGTTAATCATCTCAAATTGCTAATCTTATTGTTTCTATGGCCCAGCAGACAGCACATTTGGCATTTTTATATTTTTAGTAACAGCAGAAATATAGTTTTAGGGGGGGGGGGGGGGACAAGCTAATAATTTTTAATTTGCTATATTTTTTCTGTGTGCGCGTCAAAACGATCTTTAAAACTGAAAAGTTTCTTTTTTTTATCTCTTTTGATTCAAAATTTATTGGAATCGTACAGAGCGACAGACACAGGAACGAAACTATAAGGGTTTCTTTTCTTTGTTTTACCAATGAAACCCTAAAAAGACTCTTTTTATTGGTCTATAATGATATTGTTACAGTAGTGATGGTGACAAAATTTCAAATATTGTAATTATGCCCAAACAATTTCATACAAAATGTTTACAATTTTTAGTTGTTTTTGTATATTATTTGTAATAAAAATTAAAAGCATTAACGTGAACTATAATTTAAAATTATTTGTAGATTTTGGTGTTGGCAAAAGCAAAAATATAATTATATGAAGAAATTATCATAACCTTGCTATTTTAACTTGCAAAATTTAAAGAGCACAGTCGTTTTAAATTAATTTGGGGCTTTCTGAGGGATACTTTCGACAAAATATTTATAATTCATTTTAATCAGATGTATTTTTGAAGTGTAAATAAATGTATGTTTACGTGCATGTGGAAGAGAAACTAATGAGAGCAGAAGTTTGAAACTTATATGGGACCAACAATGCGCTAATTCTATCTGAATTCTAGATACTAGATACCATCTAAATTTATTAAAATCGGATAAGCAGTTTTTGAAATATGTTGGCTCGCAAAAAATGGGCGAAATGTTCCCTGATGTCTGAAACGGATTTCTGTTTTAGAAGTTTTAAAATCGGAAACATTAAACATCACATAACATGCCACATACACATAACTTACATTGCCTAGGTAAGCTGTAAGCTCGAAAGAAAAATTTGTTATATTGTCAGGTTTATAATAAAATGAATACATAATTGATTGGTCAAACTAGTGTAAAGAAAAATTGTCTGCCAATCTCTAATGATTTTATACTTTTACAATTCATTATTGCGTAATTTATTTAAATTTTCCCTTTTTACTTTCTCGTATAAAGAAAAAATATTTTCATGGCGCGATGAGTGATTTACACGTTTTGAGGTCCCCTGAGGTTAAACTACTGGGCTAATTGTGACGAAATTTGGCATACGTGTTCAAAAAACTCTTACCCCAAAGGGAAATTGTGAAATGAATTTTAGTTCCAAATTTGGGGGCACTACCCCCAAAAACTCTAAAAAACGTAAAAAGAAATTATTTCTCGAAAACAGTTCCAAGGATTTTGATTAAAAAATTATAAAATGTAGTCTATTTAAATACGAATCTAAATATATAAGCAGTTCTCCCGGGAAAATCTAGTTCTTGAGAAAATAGCTTAACACTGGGACGGACAGAGGCTGGGTTCGATTCCCCGCCGAGGAGAAGTTATTTCTATGGAAAATAATCTAAAAAAAAAAAAAAAAAAAAAAATAGTCTAAAATAATTAATTGTACGAAAACTAATAAATAGTGAACAATGGGCTATGTAATTATTAACTCTTAAATGAGAAAGTTGGTTTGAGTTGGCGCGGAACGTTTTTTTTATAAATCTGCCAAAATTGTAGTGAGAGTACCAATTTAGCCTACTATAGAAAGCGGTTATCGTTATATATTAGCGGTTAATTTATTAATTTGGTTTTATTATAGTATAGGTATAATTTAGCAATATTTAATGAGCACAGGTACAGGTGGTTGAAATTAATCTTGAGCTATCTTATGACTACTGTTGGCTAACCATCCAAATTTCTTGAAAATCAGATACGTTATTTTGAAGATATAAGTGTAAATAAATGTATTTTTGAAAACTGTGGAAGAGAAAGAAATAGGGGCAGAAGGAGAAGTTTAAATGGGACCAACAATGGCTAATTGTGAACTACCATTATAATATATTTTATTATAATTAGATAAGCAGTTTTTGAATTATGTTAGTTCAAAAAAATGGATGCAGACAAAGGGACCGAAAAAGTTAACTGATATCTGAAACGAATTTTTGTCTTGTAATTTTTGAAATCGAAGACATTTTAGATGATACTAGTTCATTAAAGTGTATAAGTTGTGTTGGTATAATTATAAGTAAGAGATAAGGAAGAGGGTTAGAACTAGAGGGAGTCAGGGTGGGAGTACCCGGGACTCGGGACACATATGACACTCCACCTTTCATTCTTTCCCCAATCTGAATAGAACCTAATTCACTAGTACATTAAAAATCCACCAGGTTCAGTAGCGGACGGCCTTGTCCCGTCAAATCGTATTTAACAAATGCAGCCTCCAAATTTAATTATTTTAAAATAATTTTTACATATTTGGCCCCTACTAATGCTTCTTAAGGGCGGCTAGTTTTTAGAATTTTGAATTTCGTTCATGAAAATACAATTTTTGACTTTGAGAGCTTTTTAAGGGCTAAAATAAACCAAATATAATAAATCTAAAAACTAGCCGCCCTTTGGGATTTAGTTGTGAATCTTTTGAAAAAAAAATCAGCTCTCTATCTCTTAAAATAGAGGCTCTATTTGTTAACTACGAAAACACTACAGGTTCCCGCCCCGCCTTAACAGAGTTTGATGCTGTAACGTCACATTTTTAATGTCAATATTATTTTAATAAGGTGCCACAAATTGAACTTGCAAGCATTATTAGATTTAAATTGTTAATAAACCATGGATTTTAATGTGGATAAGATGTTACCTAGGCACATCTTCCATCTTCAATACATTTTTTTTCTCTTGTAGCTCTTGTTTTTTTATGGTATTTTTATTACTATAATCTGCATATAAGAGCCATTAAAAATTATCATGCTTTCAGGAATAATAAGTATATAGTTGGTTTGACAGGTTTAATATGAATACATTTTATTTACATATAATACAATATGATACAAATAACATCTGTAAATTATAAATGATAAACAATTATTGCTTACAAGTAATAATAATATACTCGTACACACATCTACCATTTACTCTATTCAAAAACTTAAATTTTATCATAATTAAATTTAAAAAGAAAACTTAAATAGTATAAATTAGTAGTTTTGATTAACAACTAATTTATTTAAATCAGCTAAATTTTAAGTTTCTTTAACAGTTGCGTTTTTAAACAAACGTGTGTTTCTACACTTTGGGCTGACATATTTGGGTTTTTAGCGAAAATGTGAACACTAGATAAAAATACTGTGTGAAAACAAATACTGTTTAAAGGAGGGTAGAATAAGATGCACCTTAATTTTCAGCTGAATAACTAAATTAGTTGTTACGGTAGATATGTTATACCAAAACACCACGAGTAAACCTGATGAATCGAAGTACAACTAAATCAGTGAGATGAGGATGCATAAGTCATAACAATTATAATAACAGCAATGAAGCTCTACAATGACAGAGAAAGAGACCACTCATTTAATGTTCGTTATTGATAAAATAATGACTAAATAACGCCAGAGGCTGTAACAAATTTTATTTGATCGAGAATAAATTAATATAAGAACGTTTTAAAACTAAAATTATTTGTTATCACTTTGATTATTTGTTATAATTACATCGGTCAATTCAGTATTTGTTTTTGTTAATAAATGTTTAAAATAAAACTGGCTAGTGGAAGTTTTATTTATTATTAAGAATAATAATAATAATGTCATTTATTCCAACTCAAATATAATGTATGTAATGATATTAAGTTCAAATAATATATAAAATATTTTACTACATACCTATTAACAAATAAAACTAACGTATTAAAATTTTATTTTATATTTAAATTCTTAGGAATTAAAGTTTAATTAATGGTTCAGTAAGATATGTACTATTTTTTATCACATTTAACGACAATTTTAATATCTTGATCTAGTCATTAGTTTTTATAGTGTTTGAATTATTACTTCTGTTATTAAATTATTATTAACTTTAAGGTTTATAACCTTTCTGGAAATCCATCTTTTTTTCTATGTGATACACTTCTTTTAATTAAAGTTGGTCGCCATTGTCTCGGTCCTCCGTTATGCAGGAAAACGAGAACATGAGACAAATTAGGTTTGTAAAGTTGGATACTTGTTTCACTTATTGCTGCCAAGAATAAATTGAAAATGTCGTTATTAATCACAAATATTCAGTGAATTGTCTTATTATACTAATTTTATTGTGATGTTTCTTACAATTGTGTCTTCAGAGATGTTTTAAAAGAAAAAATCACTAAGTTTTTTTGCAATATTTTGGAATTTTTAATCTTAGATTAGGCCAAGATCTTTTACATAATATTATATATTTAATACATTTATCTAACATGGAATTGACTTAATTGAATTAATAATATATAAATTCTATAATAATTTGGTGCAAAAACAATGAAGAAGAAAAGATATACCTAAGGTTCATAGTAACAATATACTTAATTTGGTTCAACCAAATGGAGTTTTTTTTTTTAAATCCCCTGATAACACAATTGTAAGAAAACATCACTGAAAATGAAAAGGAGACAGCAACAAAATATGGCTAATTTTAATGAAGATCGCATAGATTTTCAAATTGGCCAATGAATATTCTAATTCGTTTCCGTGCAGCTCACTTAACGGTTCTAGAGAAGACATACATAAACGAGAAAATAAAATATAACTGTTTGTGTGTTTTTTTCAATTGATGCTTACCATGCCTAAGCATATCCAGCATATCCACATCAGATATCCCTAAGGATATCTGATTTGTTAGGAGTTAATTGGTCACCTGGAAATAAAAATCATAACAAAGAGGCTCATTTGATTCATTTAATTAAATAAGGTAATATTATGTAATCAGAAGAACACATTCTTTTTTAATAAATGGCTAGAACAAATTAACAAATTTCTCTGTTGGAAATACTTCAGTAACACTCTTAAACAGAAAATTAATATTTCGTGAACATAACAGAATACAATAAATATAATTGTCAAGTAACGACAACGACGAAACCTTCCCACAAGTTTAAAGTATAGTCTTCAATTTGAAACTTTATAATAATAACATACAAGATTAATGACAATGAAATAAGTAACAAAACAAATAAGTGGAAAACTTGGCCTTATTTAGAAAAATTGAAGCATTGCACTCATTTTCATTTTATCTTTATCAAAAAACTTAAAGGTGACCAAGAAGTAATGGCAATTTGAGGAGTGCTCCAGTGTTGCGTTTTTGTGTCATGATAGAAAATTGACACAAAAAAAAAACTAGAAATACACTAATAATATTTTGTTTTCATTTTGATTAATTTTCATGCAGATCTTTCACATAGAAAATAACAAATATTAGCACCAGACCGACTTCGGCAATTCCGATTAAGGTAAGTTTACAATTTTTCCCGAGTGCCATGACTTCTTGGTCGACCTTTAGTATTTAATTTATAATCAAGATAAAGTCTTAAGTACAAAATGTGGGAAGAGAAATTAGCTTCTATTTGTCAAAATCTTTGCCTACATCACTGACCCTCATGTACAATTTTCCATTTAAGTAATACAAAACCCTTTTCTAGGGTAACTATACTCACGATCTATCGGAAATGACCGGGCTTAACGATTTTTTTTATTTTTTATTTTTAATTTTTTTTACTTATGTGATGCATAGAAAATTAGTTTTTAGGGAAATTATGTACAATTAAATTCATCCGAATCCATGTAAAACACAACCTTTAAACCTGATTCGTTGTACAACTGCTTATATTTGCTTACAGATTTTAAAAGTGGAAATAATAATAATAATAATAATAGATCATAATAAGAAACATCTGCTTCAAACGTTTTGATTTTTCTATGTGATTAATAATAGTATTAAGTAATATGTAACGTTTTCTTATTCAACTCTATGTCTAAAAAAAATTAGTTAATCTTAATGCATAATTTCGTAAATTTGTAGTACTTTGTTTAATGAAAACGTTTTTATGGTAAGTAATTAAAGTTTTTTAATCGGCACTTATTAATCAATCAAGTTTGTAAAAACATATCAAAAGTATAAATGAAAATATTTTGTTAGTTCGGACAAGTGGAATATTAATTTTATATTTATAAATAATAAAAAAATATAATAATTATTTACAATTCTATTTATTTATATATATATTTATTATTTTATGAGGTTGTTCGACAACTTTGTCATATACACCCGATTTATATTTCTATATAAGTTTAATAGATACAGTTCTTATAAGAAAATGTGTTGTAGGAATATTTTATTAATTCTGGCCATTAATAATTATTCTATATTACTACTGTTTTACTATTTTGGTAATACGGCTTTATGAAAATATCAATGAACAATCTGTTAAAAAAAATAGTTGTTTAAAAACTTTCTTGATTTGTTCTGTGAGAGTGCTTAATTGCGGTGCAATTACTCCTAGTATATTTTATTTAGTCACTTAATCAACTAATTATTTTACTTTTTAATGTTACTAAAATTACACATATTAAATGTTGCAAGTCAGTATAAGTATAAGGCACTTTAAGTATTTCTACTTATTTAATAAGCAGAAGTATGTAAATTAGCTGAACACCTATCAATCATCTATACATTAACTATATTCTTAAAACATCGTCTGACGTAAACTTTTTAGAGAGTTAAGAAGCATTAAGTTCACTTAAATTATTCGATATCTAGTATTTCCTTTTAATCGATATTCCTTTTCCTATTTTAAAAAAGAAGGTCTTAATTGCGAATTGGAACTTCAAAAAACAATTAGATTATTATTACTACTATTTTTGATAATTATTTTTTCTTAATTATAATTCTAAACCTATTTATTCTTTCGTTTTTACTATTTTAACGCTATGTTTATATAATATATACACATATTCTGGTTCTAATTATTCGTTAGTGCTTCAGGTCCAAAAGTAGATCTTTACAATCATAAGCCATTTAATTACGAAAATGGATATGAACGAATGGATGTATCTTGGCGTTGCCTTTATTAACTTAAAAGTTTTCAATGCTCCTAACTACAAACAAATCACCAGTTATTGTTTAGCTTACCATCAGATACATTTCCATACCTAAAATGAAAACTATCGACTTATCTTAGGAGCTTATAGATATATTTTATTCTAATTCCAGTTTGGTAATAAAAAGGTCATAGCAATAAAATCAAATCATCTTTGAGAGTTTGTTTCAATTTGTAAATAATATTTACATTTTATAGAAACTCGAGCCATTATTAAATTGAAGCCTTAATCCCGAATTAATGGTATTTTATTAATAGCTGGATCCGATAAGCTTACTTCTACAGAGGGTCTTAATTTTGACAGGGATCTCGTTACAATGTTATTGTTTAGAGGGATTATTTTTGAAGAAATCTTGGCTTTTGATTTTAACACTTTGGCCTTGGAGAACCCACCTTTAGTTTCTTTAATTGTCTTGAACTGTTCAAATCGATCGTCCGTCGAATAAGATCTTACAAGTGGTTTAAAGACAGGTTGCCACTCAAACATATTATGGTTGCCTTTTAGATTTTTTTTTGTATTATTTGGTAAGAGATCACTCTCTGATTCCGGTGAAGACGACGAGGCCATTACTTCATCTAAATTTACAGGTGCGATAGGAGGAGTAATAAGTTCTTTCGAAAAATACGAAGAATGAGACAGAAGTGGGCTGCTTTCCATTGAATTTAAACATTTAAATTTATCTGATTGTACAGGTATTTGTTTTGGTGATAAATGAATACTGCCGTTACACGGTGGTGCTTTTGTTTTTCCTGAAGATGACTTATTAGACTTCGAAAAAATATTACGTTCTGAAAGCGATTTTATTGTCTTTCCAATTCGTTTTGGGCTTATTTTACTGACACGCGGCCCTGGAGACGAAGAAACAGGTCTTGGCGAGGTGTCACGATGAGATGATGTTTCTGTAAGTTCAGAATCTGTTTTCTTCGTGTTTGGCACAGTTTCTTTTGAAGGGAACGATACTGACATTGTCCTTAATTTATCTTTAAGTGAAGAGAGTGCTGAGGACGGTCTGGCGGTTTTTGACGTTGATTTAGAGTTTGGCCTTGTAAGGCCACCGTTTTGTCATTTAACTTGAACGGCTGGACCTCTTCTCGCTTTTCTGTCGGGAGGCTCCTTCTCTCCAACCAATTCTGAAATCATTAAAAATAATTGTTTACTTTTATAAAATTAAAGCAGTTTAAAAGAAGGTAATTACTAGTAAGAGAAATGAGACACGATTAAGAACAGTTGTATTATATAGCCTAAATTTCAATTTTTTAGGACACATAGTGCAATGATAAATTGTAACTAAAATGAAACTAAGTATATGTTTTTACTCAGGGGGTTCTCCTCTTTTATCTAACACCCCTCTGACACGTTTCCATTAAAAAAATAAAAATAAAAATAACCCCTTGTTTTTGAGTGATTTTTTTAGGCTTCCCTATATATTATATCCCGTATAGCAAAGTTTTAATTTTGTTGTCGAAATCAGTTCTGTAAAGGTAAAGGCTATCCGGATACCGAGGTGATAGTTATTGATAATATTAATATTCCAATTCTGAAATCATTAAAAAAAAATATTACTTTTCCCCACCTATGGTAGGAAAAGCATTGTTTTCACCTAATTTTTTTCGAGATTTCAACATAATTAAACGTTTTGGGTGTTTTTAAGACCTTCTGAGTGGTTTTTAGCATGACGTCTATATGTGTGTGTGTGTTACCATCGTAGCGCCCAGAGTATTTAACCTAGTGAGTTGAAACTTGGCAGAAAAATCAGTCCTTACTTCCAGTTGAGCCGCCCGCAAAATTATAATTTTCCGCCATCTTGAACCCAGTTTGTTGGGTCAGCAACATTTTTAAAAAAATCGATAAGTGGTCCGATCGAGTTGAAATTTGGCAGGAATGTACCTCTCTTTATGGCAAACAAATCTACCAAATTTTATTTTGATATTGGCTGCCATTATGAAGTTATTGAATTTTAAATTTTAAAACTTTGACGGTTAATAATACCGAAAGTATAAATACTTTTTTGAATATCGTTGAAACCGGTAAAAATTAAGGAACAAATAAAAAAAACCGATGAAATTCCATTAATTAGTTTAAAAGTTATAAGCGGACATGATTATTAATTAGTGCGATACTTTTGCTTAATGTCAAAGTTTGTATACATCTGTCAAAATTCAAATAATTAAATAAATGAAATAAAATAAATCAAAATAATGAATTCATTTTTTTGACAAACTATAGTAAAAAAATCAGTTAGTTTGAAACGGTCACCCATCCAAGTAGGTACTGACTACGCCCAATGCTGCTTCGTGAGGAAAAGTTCTGAGGTACCCCGTACCCGATTTTTACTTTTAGAAAATCGCTTATACAAACATATTTGATACTGGACATCATCCAGGGACAATTATCAGTTATTTATTTATTATTTTATTTCTTTTACTTGCCCTGTTATTACCCTCCTTTCCTTTACCCCCAAGTACGTTGCACACTATAGCCTATATAGCTAATACTTCAACATTTTATTACTACAACATACTGCTACTACAAACTATTTTTTATTATTTACAACATATTTCATACTATTGCATACAATGCATACTAACAGGTTTACCTGATTGAGTTGATGGTTGTATAAAGTTCCTTCTGGGTTCGTCTCCGCGCCACCCATGAAGCCGTGGGTCGTACGGAGGTAAAGTTTTGACGTATTCTCTCAGCGTCATTGGATGTACTTCTCCTAACTCCGACTCTACAACACCTGAGCAAAAAACGCCAAGGTCAATAAAATTAAAAGTGTAAGAATAAAAAAAAAAAATAAAAATAATAATAATAATAATAATAATATATATATATATATATATATATATATATATATATATATATATATATATATATATATATATATATATATATATATATATATATATATATATATATATATATATATATATAGTTTTTAAATTAAATTGACAATCTGTATATCGGAGTGTTCTTTAGCACTCTGCGCTCACTTTCCACACACTCGGTTCTTCACCATTTTTAATATGGTGTACTAAATAAACAAATTAAATTTGAGAATATTGTAAGCCTATCAAAAATAAGAATAGTTGGCTGCTCATACTACTAGGTCTTGAAACAAATGAGCAGTCTTCTGAAAATAAATTAAAAGCAGAATAAATTGTTTGTTTCTGTTTCCCTAAGCACACCTGCTGAAAGAATTTTAATGATTTGCAAAAAAAAAAAAAAAAAAAAAAAAAAAATGCATTTATAGAGATGGATTTTTGACATGATTATAGTTATTATATTGTTTAGTAAAATATAACTTTAAAATATTTAAGTATATTTTGAAATCTAACAATCAAATTTGAAAACTAAAACTGTTCAACCAATCAAATTTTGTAAGCAAATCTTGTAATCTAAATTTGACCCACTTTCTGATTAAATAAGAAACTATCTTGAATAGATTAAGTATTCTGATGAAAATACAATAATCTGTCGTCAGTTTTACAAAATCAACAAAGCGTGTCATCAAACTTCTTCAAAAAAATTTACTCGAACATATGCATTGACATGACCTAACATTCCGCTTCCATTTTAACAAAGTTCTTCCATTTTCGAGTAGTTGGTCCGCATTACTTAAATGTGTTGGTGGTATTGACTAGACGAAAATTTGAACACACACTTATAAAATATAGATGTGTATTTGCGAATGATATTGCGAATTACAGCCGAGCCGGTCGCGGCTAGTATATATATACTGGGTGGTCGAAAAGTCCCCCCCCCCTCCTAACTTTTGAACGGTTTGAAATAAATTACTGAAACTTGGGGGATCCGTACCATGTAAAGGGAAGGTTGTTTTCATGCAATCGCGTACTAGGGGCAACAACACACTTGGTCCCCAAGCCACCCAACTTCAAAATTTTAAATTGGAGTGCTTATTTTTAATAGCAAATTTGGATTCTACGGTAAAAAAAAAAAAGAATATTTTACTTCAAACTTTTTTTATCTTCAATATTTTGCCCCCTATATGGGGTAAAAGTATACAAATGTTAGATTTCAGCGCCTGGAGGCAAAATGGGTGGTTGCCCCCAGTATGCGAGTAGATGAATACACACTTCCCTTTGCATGGTACAGATCCCCCATGTTCCATTAATTTATTTCAAATAATTTAGATTTTATAACGATATAAATGTTATTTTTTTTACTATTTTCGGAAGGGTCATTTTTCTATCTTTGCCTCCTATAGGGGGCAAAATATTGGAGACAGAAAAAAAAGTTTCAAGTAAAATGTTATTATTTTTCACCGTAGAATCCAAATAAGCTGTCAAAAATATACACTCCAATTTTAAATTTTGAAGTTGGTTGGCATAGGGGCAATGTGGGTGGTAATAATTATTGATAAATAATAAGCAAGTGCCAAATATCCTAAATTAGTAATTGATTCTAATTGGAAAAAAAGTTAAAGTTAACTTTCGGGAAAAGCAGTGGTATTTTCCTTCTGTATTCCCTCTCTCCACATACCTTATCGTATTTCTGGGTGAAATTAGACTTATCTTTTATTAATACTACAAGCTTACATCATAACAAGAAGACCCTTCCCAAGCATTAAGTTTCTAACTTCAAATGATTATTCTGGGCTCAGTTCCTCTTCTTTTTTTATTTTCTACTCTTTGTGAACGAATTTCAGAAAATTACTTCTTGGGAGACAAATCTATTGTCCGGGTTCTCACAATTTACTTGTTAAGGTGGCGTAAAGAGTGAAAAACTTCAATTAATAAAAAAATAAATTTGTTAAAAAAAACATAGTCATGTTTTGATTAACCATAGATTCCTTATTTGTTGCAAATATTTAAATTTAAATTCGTAAATGTTCTTCTTTAATAAGCTTGCAAATAATGAACCCTTTTATATTTAGGTCTTCTATAATATTTATTTGCACTGAGGGCAAAACATACTAAATTGAGGGGTCACACAATTTTTTTAGAGAACTTTCTTGTATGGAGCATTTTTTTTTTTAAACGATGCTTTTATTTTTTTTATATATTATAGCCATTATCTAAATGCCCTTGAGAAATGTTGTGAACACTTATTAAATTGAATACACGTTGCTTGTCAAGGCAAGACGTAATTGTTCGAGAAATTCCCACGAGTTATTAATCCTAATGGGATGGTTTTTTAATAACTTTTCTTAGATTGACGGTTTTACTATTAAATTCTTTATTTAATAGTAAGTAAATATTTTGGATGGGGTACACACACACATACATATATATATATATATATATATATATATATATATATATATATATATATATATATATATATATATATATATATATATATATATATATATATATATATATATATATATATATATATATATATTAGCCGGCCTATAAAGTACTTTTATCTAAGATTGATACGAAATATTAACGTTATATCTCTGTTTATAGATGCGTGGAAAGTGATTCTATTCGTAGCTTTATTCATTGCGCATGCGCGTTTCATAATCGTGTGATTAGGTGAGGAATTCCTCTTTTCGTAATTCCCTAGGTCGGAAAAATAGAGGAATTCTTCACCTTAACGCACGATTAGCGAGTTTGTTTACATTTAACAAAACTATAAACTACAAGGAGTATTTAGTGAAAAACAGTAAGTGATTCAAGTGATTATGACGAAAATGAGGAGAATAATACGCCTCCCGAAAAAATTAATTCAATGAATTAATGTCATCTTGATCAAAAGAGAAATGCGAACTTACACACAGGAAGTTTATTACATTTTTTTTCTTTATTTATTATTAAAATCCTCAATCGTAGAAAAAGTACGGTACGTAACTCGTGCGAAAACTGCATTTTGCTTTGCTCGTGTGGTTTTACTACCCTCGCTCTCGCTCGGGTGCAATCTCCACACTCGCATGCAAAATGCTTCTTTCTGCACTTGACGCGTAATGTACTATTACCTACATCTTTCAGATGTATAGTATCAATACTTCACTCATAGCATCTGCGTGATACCAGCGGTGCTTCTATGCTTGGCACACAGGGATAAAAATTAAAGTAATATACAGAATAATAGGTATTTAAATCCGTTTAACTTAATACAATTTTTGTTATTGCGGAATAAATTTGTAATAACTAAGAAAAATGAGAAGGTCAACCTTAAGAAATAAAAAAAACTTACTCTATGTTAACTACGTATCTAGGCCAGACTAAATGATTCATCTAGCATGCTATGTTTTTAGATTAATATTGTTTTAGATTGTTCTCAAATTCTACTTGTAAGTCGAATTAAAATAATATTATAATTGAATTTTCCAGGCCATTGAAAGAGATAAAACAACCATTTATAGATACTTCGCTTTGCACTTATAGTTGCAATATGCCAAGGATATTACTGATTTGAAGAGAGCTCTATTATGTCGCTGGTTGTATGAATGTATAATTTAAAATACCAAAAATGTAATCTCTAATAATAAATTAGGAATAACTTAAAATTCGGAAGCTTAAAATACACATTCATATATTAAAATGAGAAATAGGAGCAAAACATTATACGGACTAAATCTTATGATGTAAAAATATGATTTTTTTCTGTTTCAAATATCTTTACAATTGATACACTTTTTTTTAGAAATTGACGGTGCTAAGACATTTTTGTTTCTTAACAATGGGGGTCAATAAAAACGAAAATTCATGGATATTAAAGATATACCTATTAAGATTACGAAGACTTGACAAGAGGTAAACAATGTGAACCAAAACCCAAATTATGTTATATAATTTGAAGCATTTAAAAACTTAAGAAATGATATACACCTCCAACAATGAAATATTAAGTTATTTAAAAAAAACAAAAAAAACAAAAAAAACATAAAATAAAATAAAAAGTGAATGATCATCGCTTAATAAATCTATATCTATAAGAGATAGAGTACATAATCATATTGGAAATTCTGGTCGTATACCCATTAATTAAAGTACACTAAACACAAAAAAAAAAGTACTTGGGGTACTACAGAAAAAGGAAGTGAATTTATTTTCACAAAAAATATAAGAATAAGACCAGATAAGTTACAATACCCGGTCAACATATAAATTACAAACAGTTTTAAACATATTCTGAAATATCATACATGCTAAAGAGGAATTATCCAGTGGGAAATTGAATAGAAAGATATGATTTAGTCACTTCTTTATTTTTATTATATATATTCTGTATTTTGTCTTTATATTTAAAATTTTTACTTATACATACTTTGTTTTTATATCAAGTAGGGCAAGTAATGATTAATATCTAAATAAGGTTAATGTTTATTATTAAGGTTTCCATAATTTTTAATTAAAGTAGAAAGAAACATTTTATTTGAAAAGCTATTTATTTTTCGGCTTGGGTAAAGTTTAATGCCACCATTCACGCGACTGTTCTTTGGTCGCAATTGTGAAGGGATAAACTTAGTAATCATCCACCGAAAGGATGGAATCCAAAAAGTCGTCCTTTTTATCTGCACAGTGCTAAATAATTCGCGGGAAGTTTTACCTCGTTACCGCTTGTGGTCTTTTGAGTACTTCTGCTTTTCATGGGACCCGCACCTTGCTCACACCTTCCGATATTCGCACATATCTATCAATACCCTGTGGATGGTGGATTCAGAAATTTCAAGGATTAAATAAGACTGCTCACAGATAGTCCATTCGATCTCTATGATTGAATGTTTCTATCTTTCCCAGCCATCTAGTCTAAAATCATCGGACTTCCGCTTCTTACTTGGTCATTGATTTCTCTACGGCCGGCTTGACTTGAACTCCCTACATCACTTCCGAACGTTTTTGACGTCCATAAACCCTCCTCCGTATACTTCGGCTAATTGCTAATTGCCTATGAATATCAATTGGCGTCACTCCTTTTACTTTGCAACACTTTGCGAACTCCGTAATTGGCGGGAGTAACAATTGGGAACTCAAATACAAACTGCAATCAAGCCAAGACAAAGAAGCTATACAACCGTTTCATTAAAAGTGGAGGGAACGGCCGACGCTACAATGTCACTATTTCCTAGCGAAATCATTTCCCTGAGGCTCTAGCGTTTTCGAGACCTTACTTTTGATAAACACTAGAGGAGGACTTCTATACCTTAATCAATTGTACAGCATTGAATGAAGACTGATCGAAAATTTGTAAAAACTCACATATTTAATAATAAACTCAACATATAGTACCATGGAACTTAATAGGAGAGGGTTAAAAATATAGCCAAAAAACAAAAACTAGCTTCCTATATTATGGATACTTTATTTGAACATTTAGATCAATAAATCACAGTGCCCAATGTGGTAAAACTATACGACTATGAAGCATTAGCTGCTGCACCTGCTATGAATAGAGTACAGTGAAATAACTTGGATTGGATTTGATAATAAAGTTTTAAGTTGTTTCTCTTTTTGATAAATGGATGTCGTACTTGAGAGATGCCTCATAACTCCTTTTTACCTTTATCACTTGTACCTGCACTCAGATAATTTAAAGAAAATAGCATAAGATGTTTTATATATACTTAGAATGGGACTAAAATCATAAAGGGTGGGAGAGGTTATTAGACTTGGAAAATTATATTTGCCTGACATAAATATTAATTTATCGTTCTCCCTTTTTCTTTGTCAAAGCCCTATACTCGACCTAGAAAATCATTTGGCCGGTATAAAAGTGCCGCAGTGGTCCTACTCGTAGGTCAACACCAGCACGCTAACTAATCGGCTTTTAGTTCTCGCTTCTTATTCCAGCTCTTTAACTATAATAATATAACTCCAAAATAGTTTGTTGTGGGTAAAATTGTATTAATAGGGTGCATGATCTTTTTTTAAATAATAAAAAAAAAAATGTTTTTTTTTGGCACTCCTGCACCATGTGCTGACGGTGTAACCGACGGAAAAGTCCAAAAAGTTTTGATTTTTTACCCCCACTCCTAAAAAAATCAAATTGAGTGGTGATTTCCAGAGATATACAAGTTTGGTCCTATGACTTGTCGTATCACCATCGATTGTAACTTTGCAGGTAAAGTGGTTGAACAATAATTGTAATCGTAACTATGTAATCATTCCGAAGAACGAACATTTTTTAGGTCGCCGATTTCAAAAAATGTATATTGCTTTCGAGCTTACCGAAGGTAACGGAAGCTATGTGATCGTTCTGAAGAACGAAGTAATTTTAGGTCCCCGATTTCAAAAAAGACAGAAATCCGTTTCAGACATCAGGAATCATTTTCGGTTCCGGGTCTGTCTGTCGGTCTGTCGGTCGGTCTGTCGTTCAATTTTTGCGAACCAACATATCTTAAAAACTACACGTCCAATTTTAATGAAATTTGGGTGGTAGGTCATAATTAGCCCATTGTTGGTTCCATATAAGTTTCAACCTTCTGCGCCTATTTGTTGCTCTTCCTAATGCGCACACACATACATTTATTTACACCTATACCTTCAAAAGTACTTATTCGATTTGAATGAAACTTTTATAGTCTATCGAAAGTTACCCGCAGATGGCCCCACATTAATATGATCCACCTGCGCTCTTTAACATTTGCTAAATTGATACTTTTATTCGTGTAAAAACTCAAAACAATTTTGAGATTTAAAAAAAAAACAAAAAAAAAAAAAAACGGGGGAAACAATTAAACCAATTAAGACAATAATGGCTTGTAAAAGCATGAAATCAATAAAGTACGTGGATAGGATGCGAGGAAGCTATTTGCCACACCAATTGGCAGTCTATTTTACCCTGTTTTTTAAAACCTCTAAATTGATTTAATTTTTTGCATTAATTAAAGTACCAATTTAGCAAAATTTAAGGAGCGAAGACGGTTGAAATTAATCTGGAGGCTACTTTCGACAAACACTCCAAATTTTATAAATATCAGATAAGTGTTTTTGATGATATGTTATAGGTGAAAATAAATGTATGTTTGTGCGTATGTGAAAGAGAAACAAATAGGCGCAAAAGGTTGAAACTTATATGAGACCAACAATGGGCTAATTATGACCTACCATCCAGATTTGAATAAAATCAGATGAGTAGTTTTTAAGATATAAATTGGGTGACAGACCGACAGGCAGACACGGAACCAAAAATGATCCCTGATGTCTGAAACGGATTTCTGTCTTGGAATTTTTGAAATCGGATACCTAAAATGTTTCGTTCTTCAGAACGATCATGTAGCTTCCGTTACCTTCGGTAAACTCGGAAGCAAAAATAATTTTACTCGCAAAATAGTATTTGTTCACTTTGGTATTTTATATCCGTGTTGAGAAAGCAGTATACTGATTAATGTTACTGACCGAGTTAATCAATAATAATTAGGCAAAAACTAATTTCAGGTTACACATTTATGACAGCGTCTTTTATTTATTTATATTAATATATTTGCAACAATTGTAGGTGAATAGTCATTGCACTTTTCGAAATAAATAATATATAATAAGAATATGCGATTTTATTTTCTTTAGTTAAACCACTCCGAGGCTAATTAAGATTTTGTTAGTTATTTAATTTTGTTTGGTCTCTGATTTTTATTCAGTTCGAGAATTTTTCGTTCAAAAAAACTACATTACTATCTTTTTTGCTTTTACTCTCGTGGAGTTCAGGAAAAGTTTAGTTCACGCATTTTTTCGTTTATTTGTCCTTGACTGTATATTTGGGATTTATATTTAGAGCAATAATTTTAAATTTAATAAAGCGGTTTTTTTGGGGAAGGAAATTTTTTACCGCTTTATTCAACAGGGTTGAGATAAAAAAGAGTAGATAAACCAGTAAAACTCTATGTCTACGTAATCCATATCCCAAGTAATATTGACTTGAGATAAGCTTGCTTAATCAGCTTACAGTCAATTTATTTTTTTATCTGCAAATACCTATAGATAACATTTTTATAACCATTTACCTTTACTAATTTATGACGTTTATGACTGATGAAAAAGCCACAAATTCCGTGTACTTAAGTTAACTAATGAAATCTTCAAGGATAATAACAACAACTATACTGTCGTAAAACTTGCATTTAGAAAATTATAAGAATGCTTTAAGTATAATAAACACAAAGCTGACGCAAAAATAATTGTATACGTTATTTTATAATTTCAAATTATAATTATATTATAAAAGTTAAGAATGAACTATATATAATTTTATATATGCTACTTTAAACGATATTTAGTATGAAGAATAATATAATATTATGTACCTCTTTTAAATTTAAAAAGTTACAAAATTAGTTGTTATTATAAAAACGTACCTTTAAGAATGTCGATGATAAACTGCAATAGATAAACGTTGTACTCGATAATAATCCTTAGCATACTTTTCTGGAGTGAACATATGGCAGGGATATCTCACACGAAACAATAATCGACTACATTAAAGTTTGCAATTCAAGATCAACACCAAAAGTTAGAAGTGACAAGTTTTAGAGTAGCAGAAGAAATGTCGACCTGGCGAAATATCTGGATGGGACGCATGTCAACTAATACTACGTGGCCTTGATTCTAGGATAGAGTAGGGGATGAGGATTTGTTCAGAGCTGCACCTGCATTCGTTTGATAAATAGGATCGTTTCATGCTATACAAGCACAATTCAAATTCCATGAAATAAGTGCTTTATGTAACACGAGCATCTGAATGATACTATATTAACATTAACTCCAAGAGTCCAAGACCCTGAATGAATTAAGTGAACAAAAGTTTGGTTTTACTGATTATTATATAAGAAAAATTAAGGTCTAACATTATGCTCGGTTTTGAGTCGCAAATGACTAGCAGGTCTTGACTATTTATGATATTGAGAAAGTTTATAAAATGAATTCAATTTTTTTTTTTTATTAATCATTTAGCCTAATTTAATTTATGTTAACGTTATTTTCCCCCTAAAACCAACAAATATAACTATTTGTTATTTACTATTCAGGTGGAATTTAGAAATAAATGAGGAACAATCCGTTCTTTTTCATTTTCGATTATTATTTGCAATCTATAGTCTATATATATATATATATATATATATATATATATATATATATATATATATATATATATATATATATATATATATATATATATATATTATGTTACACCACTGAGTACTGAGTAATTAAGATCAATGGAACCACTAGACCTGTGACAATAAAATATGTTGTAGGATAGTTCCTATATTACCCCCTACATGCAATGTAGTAAAATAATTTTATCTACGATTGATACGAAATATAAACATTTTATCTCTGTTTAGATGCGTAGAAAGTGATTTTTTTCGTAGTTGTATTCATTGTGCATGCGCGCGTTCAAAATTCTTCTTTTTTCCGCCCTAGTACGGAAAAAAAGAAGAATTCTTCACCTTAGCGTGTTTGTTTACATTTAACAAAACTAATTTGTTTAATTAAAGTAACTGTTTATATCGAGTTTTTAGTGAAAAACTGTTGAGTGATTTAACGGATTATGACGAAAATGAGAAGAATAATACTCCTCTCGAAATAATTAATTCGGCACAAAATACAACTAATGAATTAATATCATCTTTATCAAAAGAGAAATACAAACTTACATACAAGAAGTTTATTATTATTATTTTTTTTTTTTTCTGTATTTATTATTAAAATCCAACAATCGTAGATAAAGTACGGTACGCAACTCGTGCGAAAACTGCATTTTGCTTTGCTCGTGTGGTTTTACAACCCTCGCTGTACCAAAATGCTACTTTCCGCACTAGATGCGTAATGCACTATTGATGTTTCTTGTCAGTAGTTTATAAGCACGCATCAAATTAAATTAACTAAATTTGAAATGTTAGCCCGGGAGTCTAGCTATATTTTCTTAAATATAAATTAAGAGATGGGTACTACTCAACAAAAATATAAATTGTTCTAACTAAGCTCAGTTGTTGCTGAACTAATTTTCAACTGGACTACTGGACTTATATTAAAACAAAAAAAGTTTTGTTTTCCATATCTAACACGACATAATACTTTAATGTTTACAAAACAAAACTCCCACTTCAATTTATTTTGCTTGGCTTGCAATTTCGTAAAAAGAAAATCCACGATAATTATTTATTCATAGGTTCGTGCCTTTTACAAGGATGTCTGACTCGAAGGCCTGAAGTTCAAGTTCAAATAACAATATTAAAGAGAAAACAAAGCAAATGGAAACAGGGTTTCATTTAATCTCGTGTTCTAGCTTGATACGCAGAAAGACCTTAATTCGAAGTTGATTGGGGTAGCTATAAGGGTAAAAAAGAAGTATGCGATTGATTCAGTGGCCTCGAACCGACTAGTTTATAGATAATTCAAGAACTAAGGTGATCAACTCTTTCACTTTGTTCCTAGTTTAGAGGTAAAAACTTACAATGAGTTTTAGTTAATCCAAAAGATTTTTTTTGCTTTTCAAAATTAGTATTCGATCAATGGCACTTCAGACGGGTTTTTCCAGAGAAATGAGTTCCCATTAAATAATTCATAAACTCAAGCTCCCAATACATTTATATACTTTAAATAAGAAATAGATTTATGAAAGAAAAAGATACTTAATATTCGCAAAGTAAAGTACAATTTACTGCTCTTTGTGTACATATGGATCACTTTCGTGATTCAAAGCGAGCTTAATTGCGACGCTGTTGTTCCTGATATCGAATACATTGAGGGTCGTTAACATTATACGTGACGGAGCTAATTTAAAAATCTTTGTGATTTATTTGATGTAATTCGCTCGATAAAATAAAAAGGAGAGGACAAATATTTAATATAAATGATTTTAAATAGTTATCACTTGAGGATCTACTTTTTTTATTTTGTTAATTTTACTTTACTACATTATAATTTTGGTGCTTATTGCTTTTAAGTAAATATTAATAGATAATTTCAATAAATTAAATATTAGGATAGCAGGAACCAGTAAAAAGAAGTTAATAAAACAATTCGGAACAGTTTAAGCCTTTTTACAATAATATTTTAAATGATTACGGTCAGTAATTTATGGAGTATTAATATTCAAATAGTTTATTATACAAAATTAATTTTAGAAGCTCTAGTTAAGAAGCATAAGACATTTAAATGGGGCCCTTCATTGTTAATTAGTAGAAAGTATTGTACAATCTTTTATTTGTTGTTCATTCTAGAAGTTGTTCAGTTTATAATTTTAACGAAAAATCGTTGTTCTTTTTATGAGTCTATAATCCATTATAAAATTAAATTCTCTGAAAACTATGGGACTAGTTTAAATATTTGCGGTTGGTTTAGTGGACATAAAATATTACAAGCAATATATATTTTGTTTATACCCCTTAAAAAAATGTAGCAATTATTGTAGAACAATGTTATTAGTCAGAAACCCTAGAGGGTTCTCTACGGCTGGCAAGAGAATTTACTAGCAGGCAAAGAGAAGAAAAGCCGGAAGCTTGTGTTGACTGCCGTGAGTGCTATTATCTATCTCCCTATATTTATAATCCCCTATTTTGGTAGTATTTCTGATCGTTTAATGAGAACTCTAGCCAAATATATTTTTAACGTGGGTTTAAATATGAATAGGACGTTAAGGGCTGAACTTAGTACTGTAAAAGACCCGGTTATACCTGAGAACAAAAGCTGGCTCTATATTATAATGGTCTGTGGAGAGTGTGAAAGTGAATATGTCGGGCTACGGGCTCAGAGCTAAAGAGCATTTGCAAAGTACAAGCAGTAAATTTAACCGGCACCTTAATGAACGTCACTTCAACTTTTAATTTAAAACTGAACCTATTCGTAATAAATCGATAATTAATTACTACAATTGTATTTTTTTAATAATGCATAGTACAACACTATAATTGTTCATCGTATAATTACAGTATCAACTTCGGTGTAAATTATTCATAGAGTTAATCACACCGGTGTCAATAACCTATAGTTCGAAACAACGATAAAAGTAAGACAATTTTTACTGTGGCAAAAATCATCAGGTTATTTTACCAGTTTAAGCTATATTTATTTGTTATTTTAATAAATTAAAAGAATTGATCCGTTTTCCTCTTTTAATAGCTATAATCATAATCATCGGAGTAAAAAGAACTATGAAGCATAATATAAATGTAATTGAAATCTTGTAAATACGTATAATTTATATTTATATAAAAAATATAGATAATAGCAAACATTTACTACTAAATTATTTATTTATATAATAAAACTAAAGGTTTGTCTGTACATTGACCAGAATTAAAAAATATTTGGATACTTTTTCATTTCAAATATTACGATAATTAAAACAGGCCTTAACTTTTTCCTTTTGTATCTGTCGCCAACGAACCTTTATTGACGCAAAACTGGCTATCCACATGTTGTAGGATTGGCTTTATCGAAAATGATTGAGAAGAAAACCAAAGTTAGTCTCTCACATATTGTTTATTTTTTGTCAATCAAGCTACATTTTTTAATTAAACACCTAACCAATTATTCTCTACTTGGTTAATAATTTGTATATATACATATATATATATATATATATATATATATATATATATATATATATATATATATATATATATATATATATATATATATATACACTGAATCTCACACTCATGTCACACAAAAAATGGTACCGTAGTTGTTATTTGTTGGTAACAACTACGGTCGTTGGAATAGCCCTCTCCATAAATAGTTACCCCTACTTATGGAAAAATCGTTACAAGCAGAGGTAAAATCGTATTTTACAAAAAGCAAAAATAATCTTTGTCAGTAACTTCCTGAGTTTATGTAGGGTTTTAAAGTTCTTTTGTATTTAGCGTTACCCAAGGACGAGGGGAATGGTCCAATGCCACAACGATTCTCCAAAATAATAAATGAGCATGTGCTCTCCAATCTTTAAGATACAATAGCCCTGTAAGCATTATAGACGATTGAAATTATGTAATGCTATAGAGATGTTAAATGTTTTTTTATGGAATACAACCTGAGGAGTATTTCTCAGGGAGTACCAGTTTTTCCTAACCTTCCATCAGTCGAAACGCTTTTTCTAGGAAAAACTGGAATTAACTAAAAATCACTTGATTGAATCCCAAATTACTGTCATTGTAATTTACTTGGTTAAACCATGTTAAAACTGAATGCATTATTGCTAGAAACGTTCCTTGCACGACTATCTTCGTTATTCATCAGAATAAATAAATTTAAATAATTCAAGCTAGCGTAAGCTTAAACACTTAGCTGCTCCATTTCAGTTTAAACTTGTTTTGTTTAGATACATTTTAGTACACGCAATTCTAGTTCTGACGCGTCAATATCGGTTTCGAATAAAGCAGTTTGTCAAAACTAGTTCTGACTAGAAAATTCTTTGGGTTATATATATATATATATATATATATATATTAGACGTTTAAAAAATTATGTTAATATAAATTATAATACATGATTGAGAGTATATATAGGACACATGTAAAAAGTTATCTATTTTGCAAGGACCTTACATAATGAGGATTGAAAAGGAGAGAAAACCAAATTTTGTGTTAAGTGTGTACCAAATGCCTCCCAAGGACTATCTGATTAATTTTATAGATTGTCTTAACAAGCCATTTTAGATTTATTGTTTAAAAATTATTACACTGGCCAACTTTGATTTGTTCACTTACTGAAGTAATTTAGACTGTAATTTCTCACTCAAATGGTTTATACCCTGGTTCAAGGTGAAGTTGTAAATAAATCAATAGCATCTACCAAACATCGAGTTAATTCCACTTATTCGTCCAGCTAATGTTAAGTAATCGCACTAGCAAGATAAGAGTAAAAATTACGTTATACATTATGTAATATATGTATATATATTTATGTATATTAGAGAATCCCATTATAGAAGAATTCGGGAGTGTTTTTACAGCTCCTAACAAGTTGGACACGTAAGTTTTATACATATTTCTTTTTTTACTTTCATTATAATTAATTTAAAGTGTTTTGGGTGTATGGTAAAGGTATCGGGCACGGCCTATGGACCCTTGAGGATGGGAAGAAGATATAACACGAAAATTATACGAAGATGATAATGCCACAATTTCTTCGACGGTTGTCAAGTCTAATATGTCATCAATTTAAAAAAATTATAGTTTTGTAGAGACTTGGTATATCACTAAAACAAGCGACAGCGAATAAGTTCTCCAATATACATATGTATTATTCTCTAGTTTTTAAACCGAAGTATAACTTTTAATTGTCACAGGGGCAAATGGTGAATGGGTGACTCGATGCAGCAAACGTCTTGTCGTACCGATAGACATGGTTTTATCCCAAATAGCAGGCAGTATCAGTATCAAAGGTGCTAGAAAACTAAGGGACGGTTCTCTTGTAGACACACGAGAAAATGGACAAACTCTTAAAATTACTATCGGGCAATAGAAATTTGCCATAATTGAGCTACATAAAACCTTAAGTAAAATCAAGGATGCTATTAGAGTAGAAGAGGTAATTAGAATCAATAGAAGGGTGAATGGCACTTTTCAGCCAACTCAAAGCTACGCAATCGTATTCGGGTTAACAACTCATCCTTAAAAACTGAATATTAGTCCCATGATTGTGCCCGTCAGGCCATATATCCCCCTCCCACTAAAATGTCATAACAATCACCGGTTCCAACGCTTCAATCCAACTGTGGGAGCCTAGCCATTGTGTCCTGGATGCTGTGATGAGCATGAAGGAGCCTGCAAGTATATAAAGTGTGTTAATTATAACGGTCAACATTTGACAACAGATAGGGATTGTCCAAGGTGGCAATTAGAAAAGAAGGTAGTAGTAGAAATTAAGACACTGGAAAGTAAACAATCAAATAAAAGTGTTATATTAGACACTCAGGCTGAAAAGGAGTTGATGTGGATTAAAGCCTAGGATTCAGACTCCAAAGACTCCACTTGCAGCAGTAACAAGACCAGTGAAGAACTGGTAGCTGATAAAAATCAATACGAGCCAACTATAAGTAGGAGATAAAAAGCAGGGAAAGAAAATAATAATCATGAGCCCCCATACCATAGGTATGGGGGCTCATGTACAATAGGTAGTTGAAATTGTAGAGGATATAGAACAACACATAGTGAAGACATGCGAGCACTATTAACAGGGAAAAGTTACATGTTTTAATGCTTCAAGAAACTCACTTGCAACTATAAATTTAATCAAAATCCCTGGATTTAAAACCTACCGTCAGGATCTCCTTCACCGAAGTGTGCAAGGAGGCTTGGCAAAACTAGTGTCGATAAGTATTCCTAGTTGAGAAACTGATACAAACACCAACCACCATGTTTTGTTGTGGGAGTAACATACCCAATGACAATTTGTAAAGTGTATTTAAATTGTGAAGAAGAAATTACGGGACGGCAGTGGAATAACGTCGTACATTAACTTGCTCCGCTCATGTTAGCAGGTGACTTCAACGATCATAGCAGGGGTCGTCTTCTGACGATGCAAGAGGACGTGTAATAGAAACATTTATAAAAGTAGAGGCCACCCACTAATTCCTTGGTGGACTAACGATTCCAAATCGCGCCCAAGAGAGACGAAAACTCTGAGGTAGTTCAAAGCTAACACTACTCGAGAAAGTCTTGCGAGATATAGGAAAGGGGGGGGGACCATGAAAAAGCTATTTCTCTTCTTCAAATCAATCCGTACCTCAATGGGAAGAAGAACACTGGTCCTTAACGTCAATAGTAATCTAGTCTCTAACTCACAACGAGTCGCCGGAACAATAGTATCTCATTTTTTAAAGTCAGCTCAAACAAAGCTTACACACAACAATTCCAGGAAATAAAAATTAATTGTAAACGAAGAAGTTTCTTTTATTAACTCTCAAAGAAAAATAAAAAACTTTCCGGATCACCGCAAACACATGATCCACAGTGCTTATGCAGTCCATAATTACACAGACGATGTACACGGAAGCTATTCAAATATTTTAATATTATAGACTGTATGTATTGACTCAAATTAATACAAAATTATATGAAACTATTTAAAATAATAAATAATTCATCGGGTGTATATGACCGTTGCCAAACACCTTACAAAACAATAAATATAAAAATAAATAAAATAGAAGTATTCAAGATAATTGAACATTTTATAAATGTATAGCTTATGTCGCCTACATTATTTATGAATATTATCATTTATAATAGGTGCTCTAATGTAGCAAATAATAAATTATGTTGCTTTGCAAAATTTTGTGGACACTACACATTGTATCCTGAATAATAATGATACTCCAAAATAATTTGGGACTTCGAAAAATATTGCTACTTCCAATTATTTCAACTAATTATTATGTTAAACCAGCTCATATTCTTTTGAAACAATTCTAAAAATTCTATTATTTACATAAGACTAATTAACAGCAAATAAATATAAATATATTAGTAATATATAGTCTATAACAACAGTTAAAAACAGTTGTAGTTTAAATGGTAATGAATTGTTTTATTGAGACGTTATATTGACCTTGAGTATAAATTTGTTTACATTGAGACCACGTTCTCTTAAAATTTTCTTCTGTTGATTAGTCAAAGAGAAAATTATGTAAGAGGACTCTTAATTACAATCATGGACTGCAAAATGAGCTTCTTTTAAAATAAAAAAAAATATAATTTGCAGTTGTTAAACAGACGAGAGTAAATAAATAACATTGTTCATTCATTATAGAACCAGTGTAAAACTCATAGCTTTAAGTGGTTACATTTATTTATAACTTCTAAGGGCTTGTATATCTAAGTACTGATACTACTATAATTTACAATAAGTTACTTCTATCTACCATAATTTATGGATTCACTCATGTGTATATGTATGGATGTGATAATGTGTCTACTCAGATTTTGTGGTATTTAGTCAGAGCCAATTAAATTCGCACAAGGAAAGTAAATTTATTAGATTGTTAATCAATCAAATGTAGTAGTCAAAACCGGCCTGAATTAAAACATTACCTATATTTGATATGGGACATTAAACTGGTCAATTTCTACATGATTTCATTTAACTTTTTTTGTTTTTTTGTCTCCACATCTTGTAACTTAAATGTAGCTCACTTCCGACTACCTATAAAGCCGAAACTTACAAACATCATGTATTTCTGACAACATTCAGTCATTAATTAGTTTTACAAAATTACAAAATCAATAAACGCGTGTTATCGATTAAGTCATTTACTTTCTTTGAGTTCAATTCACTGCTTATTGGTTATAATCTCCACAGAATTTCAGTAGAAACAACTAATCTAGCAAAAAAACTGTGAAAATAATATGGCACATAGCATTCTTGCTTCCTATCTTTGGGTACATTTATATCAAATATAATGCGCTCAAGGAAGCAATGCCTAACGTTAAAAGTATGATGAAGCAATGTAAAACCATCTGTGGGCAATGGTTATCATACCAACTCATAAAGTTCATCAAAATCGGAAAAGTAATTGGAACAAAAAATTACAATGATTCGTAAGTGTGTTAACAAGGACGTGTGTTAAAAGACAAGAGGAGATCAAAATGCTCCAGATGATGTCTGAAACGTATTTTCAATAAGGAAAGTTTGAATTTGTCACAAAAAAAGTCGTTCTTCAGAATGTCTAACTGCCCATCAATATATACTTGCTTAAAAACTAGAACGAGAGGAAGCAACGTTCCTCACTTTTACATTCTTCTATACAAGCATTTACATTTTTAAGACTACTTATCTGATTTTATTTAAATTTATTCAATATATAAGTTTTAGGGTTTAGCCAACTGTTGGTTTAAAATTAATTACTACCATCTGCGCACATTAGTCCTCTCGTGAATGCGCACAACCAAATATTTTAATATATATATATATATATATATATATATATATATATATATATATATATATATATATATATATATATATGTATGTATGTTTTGACCATTAGTCCAGTTATAGGACGCGAAATTAACCAGTGCCTAACTAATTTCCAGACTTTTTTCAATAACGGGGATATAAATGCAAAAATTAAAAACCTTAGATTTATGTGTTTTAATAAAAGGCTAATCATTAGACTCCACCATTAGGAACTCAACCATTAGACTGGGGCTAGACATACAGCCCGCAACGTTGACAGTTGAAAACTCTCAACTACGATGGTTCGCACACGTGAAAGGATGAACACTGAAAGACTTCCCCGAAGATCCCTTGAAGCCAGGTGTGAGGGGAAAAGGTTCAGAGGGAGAAAGAGGACAGCCTGAATGAACAACATCACATATCCTCCGTGGCTCAAAGTGGAATGTCCCTACAACGTGGCCGCACCTTGTCCACGGACAGGAGAGGGTGGAAAACTTTTTGGTCTACCTCGACACCGCTAGGTAGAAGAGGATCCGACTAAGTAAGTAAGTAATAAAAGGCTAATAATGAAAATTAATTGAAATGCCATAACCCTAATTATTTTATGTAGTAAAAGTCATATAAGAAAGGGTATTAGTCTTCAAAATAATGCTTTTCTTTTTAGGCCTTCCTATCGCCATAACATAGTTTCTTGATCGTCTAAGGCCAGCTTAACACTGGGTACTGGGCAACGTTTTTTTAAGTGTCGGCGACGTTTTCTATGGGATACCGAAGACCAAAATGAATATCGCACAATGAGAGCTTTCACACACAGTGTGAAACCACCCTCAAGTCAGACAAACAATATCCATTTTACTTCAAAAAAAGAATTTATTTTTCCAGAAATTATTTTTTTCTTCAATTTTCTTTAGAATTTGATATCTTTATAGTAATTTTTTGTAAGGCTATAATATTCTAATCCAACTCAAAATTTCTTTTGCTATGATTTTTAATTAAGATTTAATTGATCTTATTAAAATTGCGAGGGTGTAGATAAGATTCCTGATATCCCATGAGCTTAATCTAGAAGAATAGCATGTGTAATGACAGATCAATGAATGCTTTTTAAAAGAGAATGACGCAAACTCTTAAGAATTAATAGAAAGGTGTGGAGGGAGTAGATACAATTCGTTGAAAGCTCGCTCTATAAGTGACATTAATCATTTACACCCTTAGTTATTTTAAGCGACTAATTCCTCCTTCTATTTATTATTAATACCTTAATATTTCCTAATAAAATGCCCTCTTCTTTTTATAACTCTTATTAAGTAAATATTTAACCGAACTTAGTTTTTGAGTAAATCTAATTATTAAAATCTCTCTTAAAAGCCATAAAAAGTAAAAGCTGTTTGATTAGGAAATTTGATTATTTCTTTTTAAATATATATAAAAGTGTGTCAGATTATGTTTAATTATTGATGTAAATGGACAAAAGTAAAATCCATTTTCTACTATGTACTTTAAATACGAGTTCGAGAAAGTGTAAAGAAAAATACAACAAAATAAATAATAACACAATATCTTTTGACCTTGAATATACAATCTATTAGATTATTATCGTTGTCTATAAATAACTTTATAAAAGAACAAAGAATTATTTTATGGATGAAAAACTATCAACCGAAGAAAGGAAATATCCATCGTCTATCAATTTTAAAATGTTTAGTGGCGCACCAAGTATTTTTTCTGGGAGGGGCTCTAACTCAGACCGTTAAAAGTAGAATTCATGAACGTGTTGAGGAGGGTATGTATAGTCTAAGCAAGTTAGTAATAAGCAATTTTATGAAGAAGAATTTAACACAATTTAGGGGGCTTTGGGGTATACTTTATTTTCTTCAATACTACTTTTGCTTGTTTTTGTCGTATGTAGTAAAATTCTTTGGAGTGCTAATTAACCTTGTTCGACTAAGGCCAGTTTCACACTGGCACATCATTGGAGTGCTAATTTGCATATAGACTCTGTACTAATACAAAAACAGTTTATCAAATTTTAGTCACCTACACTAACACACACTGATTAACTAGGTTGCTTGTAAAAACTCAGTAACCGTGATTGTTATGAAAATTTTCTAAAGCGTGATTTTATGAATAATCAACTTGCCGATGAGCCACACAACCTAAATGCATAAATATAAAAAACTAATTAATGAATGAATTAAAATTAATATTTTATGAATAGTTGATAAAAAAAAAAATGATTAAAACCATAAAATAATATTTAAAAATTAAATTATACCAATATATACCGGTGTTATATAACATTCTACCAATAAATCAATTAAAATATTTATTAATTAATAAATTTATTAATTAACGAATTAACTTGCCGTTGATTTTCACATCCAAAATGAATACATAAAGAAAGGATTAATAAAATAAAAACTGAAGGATAACAATATGTTCTATATTAGTTTTCCTTTTTTTAAATTTCATTAGTGCATATACGGTACCTAATGGACTATCAGGATTTCACAAAAGATATAAAATTTAATTAATATCTGACTTTTAGTAAATTTGTCACAGTGATGACGCAAGGAAGCTTTATAGTTTAACTAACACTTAGTTTTAATAGCACAGTATTAAAAGATAACGATAACAGTTTGATAGCAGATGACAACAAACTTCTATTTTATTAGGTGTTATATGAGATATCCTGTAAAACGCATGATTCACATTTTCATGAAATATATCATTTTTTAGGCACATTGCATTTCTAATCAATTTTAAAATTAAACTTTAAAAAATTATGATTCAGTATAAGTTTGACCGAGATTTTGTAAAATTTGAGTATGAAATAATTACTTTTCATTATCAAAATCTAGCAATTTCTGTAGATATTAAATCGATGCTGTATATTAAACTTAACAATTATGACGTTGGGGAGTGATACACTGACATATAATTATTGAAATGTAATAAAAAGCTATTCTTAGAAGAAAAACTAGTCTCAAATAAGTCAAAACAAAATGGATAAAAAGTAAAACAAGGTTAACAATTATTAAACATGTAAAATTCTCTTACACATCAGATAAACTATAAATAAATCAATTACATCGACACAATGTCATAAAATGTTGACACGTTACTCTACCCCTTCCTCAACTGTTGTGAACGACACGGCAACATTATTCTGTTCCCGATTGTAAAACGTTGCTATCCGGTCAAGGTGTACGATCCGCAGGTTGGACGTTGGACTTACGTTTTTCCTGCACCTGAGTTAAATTATAAAACTAACTATCTTCTCTTGGCTGAATAGATCCCACTTCTGACACCAATGTTACAATGTTACGTAATTAATAACATAATAATATATAATAAATAACGTAATTAATAAAAAATAATAATCTATTAATAAATCAATGACTTCGACACATTGTCCCAAAATTTTTAACACATTACAGCATAATAATTTAACTGAATGATTTTATTATAAGGCACCTAAGTGGCGTCAGTAATACAGAATGATTCTCCACAAAAATTTATTTTGTTGCAAAGTTTAGAGTGTAGCTATTCCATCCGCCAACAAGACACGTTGAATTTAATTTAAAGTGACTAGTTAAAAGAATATCTTATTAAGAATTTCACTTGGTGGCAAAGAAATATTTGCTTTGCTTGTCTTATATTCGTTAGTGTAAAATAGTAATACAGTAGAAACCCTGAATAACGGACTAATAGAAGCTGAGAGTTGTACGGTTCGCTATTTTAAAAGGCAGTTAAACAACAAATAATTATATTTAAATAATAATGCAAAAAGAATGTAGCTCAATGAAGGTACAGTAGTTGGCTATGAAAAGTGTGTATTATACATAAAAAAAACAAAAAACTTAAACATGTTAAATAAGGGATATTTGACGAATACTAAACCCTACCTTTGGGTCAAAGGTAGGGCGGCGAATTTTGATGAAACCCTCTTTTTTTCTGCTATAATCGTCATCCGCTATATAAGGGTCCGTTATTGTTAGGTTCTATTGTAGTAGTAAATAGTACATAGTAATAGCAGTAGTAGTGTAAAATAGTAAGCATAAAAGTAATAAAGTAGTGAAGCAGTAGAGCAAAGAGCGGTAATCTTAATACAAATTATGCTCAAATTGAGTTCCTATCACGTGGTTTTCACTGAAAATAATAAGTAACTGGATTATACGACACGATATTTTCGCCAAGCTTGAACATCATTAATATTTAGGTTAATCTTCTTCTACATAACTAAACAAGGTGCAAATAATTACCTAAGACCTTCTTTACAAACTTTAACTAGATTATAGTTAAACTAGACTTAAAAAGATAATTTTTCATAGATATGCTCAATAATACCCATATAAATACATATACATACATACACACACACACACACACACACACACACACACACACACACACACATATATATATATATATATGCTGGCATCACGCAGATGCTATGAGTGAAGTATCGATACTTTACATCTGAAAGATGTAGGTACGTAAAAGTGCTTCAATATATATTATATGTGTGTGTGTGTGTAACTTATTAGAGCAGGCTGATATGCAATAATGTAGGCCTGAGCATTCTATTTCTATTTTGTAGATGAGAAAGGTGCTAGCAATCTGAGCTAATGTAGGCAAGAGTAACTCCAAACAAGGCAACAATCTAGTCCTATTAATATCTATATATATATATATATATATATATATATATATATATATATATATATATATATATATATATGTAACTACCCAAGTGGTATAATGTAACTACCCAAGTGGTATATTATGAAACATTACAGTATACAAAATTAAATTAAATCATAATGAATATTTATTGAATATAATATCTTTTAAAAGTTGTTATTTTAATACCGGGCTTGAAGCAAAATTATTTATAAGTTTATTTTTAAGTAAATTTATGTAACTTAAAAACGAACATAGTAGTCGACTAAAATTAATCTTTTTTTTTCTCTAGAGAAATTAACCAACTTCATTAAAACTTATTTTTGTAGTTTCGAAAATATTTCAAAAAATATATAACATACCTATATGAGTACATTAGAGGATCGATCTTGCTTAAATTAAAATTTAAATAATAAATACATAAACTAAGAAAAGAGCCTATTTAATTATAAAGAAATTTAATATGTGTATATTTTATTTTCGACAAAAATAAACTATTATATGCTCATATTTTGTGTTATTGCAATTTATTCGAACAAAATAATTAGTTCTAATTTTTGCTTCCGAGTTAACCGAAGGTAAAGAATTTTATTTTTACAGCAGAATTCACCATTAATATCAATCATTGGATCTTGGATCAATATATTATTGATGGAAGGGTAAATTTAGTAGTATAGTTATCAAAAATTACTTCCCTTTATCTTCCCCCAAAAAAGAAAATGTATCGTTCTTTAGTTTTTTATTTACATATATACAATATACATATAGACCCAAATAAGTAAATGCTTAATTTTTCAATAACTGAAAAAATAAATCTATTATGATCGAAGATTGTGGGTAATTTTGGACATAAAAAAGGTCGATTCTCTTATGTCATTCTGCTATATTTCGACTCCGTTTGAATCAATTTCATGCACTCGTAATATTTCGGGTTAACATCGAAATTGTCATAGTCCAAGTCTAAAATTATATTTTTAAGTGCTTTTCAAGACACTTTACGTCAAAATATTTAGGTCAGTAGTGCTGGAATAATACGAGACGTAAAGTGTCTTGAAAAACACTTGAAAATATAATTTTAGACTTGGACTATGACTATTTCGATGTTAACTCGAAATATTAAGATGAAGAGTGCTTGAAAATAACTCAAGCGGAGTCGAAAAATAACAGAATGGCATTAGGGAATCTACTTTTTTATATCCCAAAATATACCCACAATCTTCGATTATAAGGAAATTTTAGGGATCACCTTTCATCTACAATTTAAATCTATTATGTATAAGCTATTGTGATATTTTCTACTTTAAGAGGACCTCAACCGATTACTGTGACTTACAATTAAAACGTGTATGACGACACATTTTAATATTATAAAATTGTTAATATTTTTTAACAACTGTTCTTGGTCTGCAGTACTCTAATTTTCCTATCATAAATTGAGTAAAACTTCACTAATTGGAGTTTAATTTCATCAATGTCTATGGCGAATTTGTCAAGAAATTATGAGATTTTATGAAAAGGAAAGAGGTAAGGAATAAGAGTGGTAGAAAATTAAAAGAAGAAAAGTATTGTCAAAATATTTATTTTAGACTAAATCTTCCGATCAAAATTAGCACAATTTACAACTTGCATTGTAAACGGTGCTAATTTTGACCGGAAGATTTAGTCTAAAAAAAATATTATTGTCATTAAAGGCTTAATATTTAGATAAAATCTTGCTGCATAGGCTAAACCAGTGCTCCTGCGGAGAATTTTTGGTTTAGACTAAGACTGAGTGTTTAGTATAAAAATGTATCTATGCAATCTTCAATGTATCTCTATACAATCTATAGTTTTAAATATTGGGATAGGTTTTTAATAAATACTAATGATTTATTGTAGTAACTGAATGACACAAGGCGCCAATAGAGTCAGTCAAATGAAAAGACTATGAAGTGACCTTACGCAAATAGATTTAAATTGGTCTATGATAGAGCCTCGAAGACATCGTAGAAATAATTCGAAAATTAATGAATATGTGTCAAGGAAAATTTTCAATTTTCCCTTCATTTACAATTAGCAAGATTTTTTAATTAATAAATTAAATATTTAAAATATTACAGCATAACTTCTATTCTATTTTATTTCTCCATTGTTTTATATTAAAGAGCCCAAAGAATATTTTTTAAGCCTTTCTATTCCTAAACAAACATAAAGGTAAAAAGGCTTTCCTGGACTTAATCTACAAAACGTAGATTTGTTTTGTCCATATTTTATTGGGAACAAAGATTAAGAAAATATTTGACGTAAGGGCTGTCGGCCGGTTGAAAAAATTTAATTTATATTTCCAATATACCTACATTAAAGTACACATATACGATTTGTTGTGTATATATATGACTTGTTGTGGGAAGTTGTTGGAAAATATTTATGTTCATTCCAATTGCGCGATAACTTATTTATTCAATATGTTAATCTTATAAGTCAGTTTGTAATTGTGAAATTACTTATTAATTATCTATAAAGATATAATTATTATGTTGCTCTCCCTCTGCATTACCCCTTAATCACAAGTTATGCGATGTAAAAGCTTCAGTTTCGTTATGCAGACGTCATACACCATACACCTTAGGTGTTTTATAATGTAATAAATAGTTTCTGCTTACCTAAACAACTTTCTGCATGACGCTTCAATGCAAGAGAATAAAGAATCAATCATTAACCCTGCCATTTTTATGGTTTCGTCTTTCAAATAAGGGACTACTTATAATAATTCAACGTAGCTTATTTATATATAGATATTTTATCAAAGATATCTATCATCTATTCCAGTATTTGATTTCAGAATATACTCGTTATACAGGGTGGTCCAAAATTTCCCCCTCCCCTCATAACTTTAATGAAACTTGGGGAATCTGTACCATGTAAAGGGAAATTTTTTCAGAGTTTTTTTAACAGTTTGAGGTAAATTTATGAAACTTGAGGAATATGTACCTTGTGAGCAGAAGTTTGCATTCATCCACGTGCGCACTAGAGAAAACCACCCTAGTTACCCCCAGGCCCCCAACTTTAAAATTTCAAATTAGAAGTTTTGAAATAAGAAGATTTAAAATACTAAAAAAACTACTAGAATTACTTAATCTAAAAACATTAGAAAATTCTAGGTGAATTTTAAAAGGCTTAAATAGATACAAAGACAAATTGGAAATGATAGGTTTTCATTTATCTAGTAATTTAGTGTTTATTACTTCTTAAGGTAAAAGGCATAATCAGTAAATAAAAATAAAATGTGATTTATTCATATTTACCTCAAATACTTAATTCATAATTTGTACAAAAATGAATTTAAGTTTTTTTTTTTTTTTTTTACAAGTGCACTGAATTCTTGTTAAATATCATTGTGATAATTTTTCCCCCATATAAGGGGCCAAATATTGGAGGAAGAAAAAAATGTTTTAAGTAAAATGTTCTTATTTTTTTTTCTATAGAATCCAAATCTGCTATCAAAATTGTGAAGTTGGTTGAACTGGCGGCAAAATGGGCGGTTGCCTCAAGTGCACAATTGCAAGAAAACAAACTTCCCTTTACATGGTTACAGATCCCCCAAGTTTTAATTTATCTCAAACAGTTCAAAATGTAAAAGGGGGGGGGGGGGGGGAGAGACTTTTGGACCACCCTGTGTAGTAATTATAATTATTGCAGTCGTTAATATTATAAGCAAAGTGCAAAGTGAATAAAAAAGTGATACTCAAAAAGCTAAATATTTTTGAGAACTACAATATCAAATATTTAAATACAGACTGTTGTCACACTGAACTGCTGAGTATAGCATTATGATGTTCTACATTCTATTGTAGAACATGTACCGTACATATTAAACATACTTATACCTTATATTTTGAAGTATATAATTGAGTTAAGTGCAAAAATTGTCAGTTGATAAAAGAAAATAGCAAATATTTTTTGCAGACCAGTTTCAAAACTTACATCAAGAACAATCAATGAGATCAAATCTGGTTGTTATTGAACATTTCCTATCATGATTTAGACTATAAACTGATATTATTTACTATTTTATTTTAAGATCCTTTATATTAACTTCGATTTTGTATGTCTATCTATGGCTTTCGTTTGTCGGCAATATCTTTGGAGGGTTAATTAACCCTCTTCCAGTCCAGTTCAATCGAGCTAAAACCAGGCTCATAGACTCTGCACCAATACAAAAATACTCCATCAAATGTTAGGGTCATCCACCCTAACACACCTACTGATAAAAGACGTGGCTTTTACAAACTCAATAATCGTTATTGCCATGTAAATGTTCAAAGCGTGTTTTTATAAACAAACAACTTGCCGATTACTCACACTTCCAAATGTATATTACAAAGAAGTCATAATTAAAACTTTGTTTGATTTAAATTTGATCAAATAAATAAATACATAATGGACCTAAAAGGAAACCTTATGGAATACTACAGCAAAAATCAGTCAGAGACAACTCAGACAAACTTTCTCATATATGAATTCATAATTATAATTGGCCCAGTGTTTTTCATTTATCAGTTTTCGTTGGTACATTTAATTATTATTTAACATTTTATCAAAATATAAAAATAACTCTCCTCGGCGGGGAATCGAACCCGGCCTCTCTCCCTCCGCGTTTAAAGTTATTTTCTCAGGAACTAGATTTTTCCCGGGAAAACGGCTTATATCGTTAGATTCGTATTTAAATGGACTACATTTTAGAATTTTTTAATCAAAATCGTCGGAACCGTTTTCGCGAAATAATTTGGTAGCGCCCTCAAATTTGGAGGTAAAATTCATTTCTCGATTTCGCCTCGGGGTATGATTTTTCTGAACATGTATACCAAATTTCGTCAAAATGGGCCCAGTAGTTTAGGACTTTTTTGGACTCAGGAGACCTCAAAACGTGTAAATCCACCAAAATCGAATTTTCGCGCTATCACAATACTTTCTCTTTATATGAGAAAGTAAAAAAAACCTTGAGAATGAGTTTTTGCCCTCAGTAAAGACTATAGAAAGCTACGAAACTTTATTAAATTCTAATATATAATTTAATTTTTTAATAATTAATCACACCAAGTAATAAATAGATATTAATAATTAAAATTCCTCCTAAAATAAATATATTCTATTACAGCTTCTTTTATTAACAATTTTAATAACAATCTTTGTGTCAATAACATTTGGTAACTTACGCTACTAAACTATCAGTACTCCGACCTTGAGGCTACGCATACATTAAAGAAAAACTATAAAAATATGATCATAAAATTCATGTAAGACAATTTATATACTAGAAGCGCTGCATATTTACTACCGTATTTTCAGGTGTTTTAGCGTTATAACATGAGCTTTTATGATTCTTTGGTTATAAATTATTACATATCACATTTCGTTGAAGTATAAATAATGAATTACTAAAAAATTACTTTTTATACGTATTATATAATATATTTTGCTTGCTATTTTCGAATTGCTACCGTTCTTACCGATGGTACCGGAATCATTGTCATCGTTCTGAATGAAATACTTTTGTCTCCGATTTCAAAAATTCCTGGATCGAAATCCGTTTTAGACATTCAGGGAACATTTACACCTGTCGGTTTGTGGTTTTACATTTTTGCGAATCACCATATCTTAAAAAACTACTCGTCTTATTGTAATGAAAATATGGTAGGCTACAATTAGCCCAATGTTAGTGCCATATTAATTTTGAACCATCTGCGCCTATTGATTTCTCTTCCACATGTGCACAAACTTTATTTTATTAAGACGTATATCTTTACTTTTAAAGATATATAAGTACTTTTATTTTTTAAGAAATTTGGGTGGTCCGTTTGCGCACATTAAATATTACTGAATTTATATTTTTAGCTGCATACAAAAAAACAAAACGATTTTGGAAAATTTAAGATAACAACGGGGAAAAATAAATAAATTATGCAATAAAGGGTCGTAACAGCAAAACATCAATAAAGTACGCGTGGACACGAAGAAGCTATTATAAAGGTCCCACAAATTGGACCTACAAATTATTTTGGTAGGTTTGAATGGCACATATTAAATATCTTCTTAATAGTACTGTTATGGGTCTTAATCAATTTTAAATCAGAAAAAGTGTAGTATATCAATTTGCGAATTGCAATGGTAATTAAAAATAATTCATTAATCTATTAGAAACAAACATTTGTTCATCAAATATTGGGCTTCATAAATCCTTAACAAAACCTCATATACCCTATGTAAAAAACAAATTAAGTCAAACAGAAAAATTTAACAGGAAATTAAATACCTTGAACACTTGATTAGGCAGTTCCAAATAGTTGGTACAGACAATATTTTGTAGAGCTGTAGTTTCAAAAAATTAGATTAATTCTGAACTCATCTAACAAAAACAACTATTTTAAGATGCTGGGCTAGTAAGAAAAGATAGCCGCCGGAGGGGCAGTGAGGTAGTCCCACTGGACGAGGAAGACTGTCCAATGTTGACCGAGTTCACGGCCCCCTATATTCCCCTCTTATGTAACGGTTTTAAGCCAAGTTACGCACAGGGATACAAACACCGGTATCTAGCTTATACTAGATATTAGGAATTATGCAACTTGGCTACATAACTAACAAAGGAAAACACCCCTTTTAAACTATTGACGACAGATCAGTCTAACCTTTGTTGTGAGGGAGAACGCAGCAGAAGAGAGCGGATGCGATGTGCTTGATCTTGGCCGGCCGGTACTTGGTAAGGGAGCGGCCCATGTCGGTTCGGGCCGTGTCCCATGGCCGAGTTGTCGCGTCTCTGACACGGTGGCGGCCCGGTCTTATCTCGTTCCCCAGTGTCGCGGTATCGACGGCCCTCCCCACCAAACTTCTCTCAATCAATCGTCCCCCTTAAAGGACGAACAGCCACCTATTAGAGGCCGGCCGCTTGTTTGCGTGACCAGGCCATCGCTCAAACTGAATCAAGCCTTAACTTCTTGGGATAGGACACAATACAACCCCCTCTCATCCATTTACCAAACACTTTACCTCTTAAAAGGGAAAAGAGCAAAATTGAGATAGCTTATCGCTATTATAATGGACGCAAAAAGAAGTAATAACAATTACATTTGTGAATACATTAAAATATTATACTTTCTCTCAAGAGACAAACTACCCAAATACACAATACACACACTATTTTTATTACATTCCCAAATGTGTAGCTTTTATGTATATATATATATATATATGTGTGTGTGTGAATGTAGAGGAAGAATAGTTTAATGGATTTACACTTTTTAAGTCCCTCGAGTACCAAAAAGTATTTAAATTAATGTCGGAGTATTTTTCAGAATTTGGTGGGATTTTTCCCGGTGATAGCAGGGAATTTGAGTGGGATTTGCGCCATGGGCCTTGGTCTTGAGTGGAATGGGTATTCCTAGCCTGAACTACTAAACAAATTTCGATTCAATTCGGTGTACGTTGCAGGAAAATTACACCCCGAGGCGAAATCGAGAAATAAATAAATTTATGGGAGCTATCCTCGGAAACTCAAAACTACATAGTCTATGATTGAGATATTATAAGTATTTCTAACTGCGGGTCATGGCGTCCGTAATTGTTGACCGATTTAATTTCTTATTGGGGTTTTTAAACCTCACATAGTGCACAATGCTCTTTAAATTGAGAATTTATTATTTCATTAAATTGTCCTAGAACTAAAGTTATTAAATATTTACTGGTGCAACTGCCGTATTAAGAGAAGAGACTGGTAATACTTAAATTAATGCACCAATGGTTGATGATTATTCAATGACTTCCCAGTCTAATTGGTTTTGACTACGTTTATTTTCTCATTTATGTTTATTACATTTTTTTTTTAGCATTTTAGCATCGTTATAATATTACTGTACTACTTCGTTTTGATTGGCTATTTTTTTATATACCTATATTATAAATAGACTCCAAACTACGATTTAGAGGGTATTATATTCTTAGTAATGGAATGAATGATGTGTAATTTAGACCTGATTCTATTCCAGAAGGCTTTGGAAACAAATCTATTTAGGCATTTCATTTAATTGCTAGGCCTACGCATGGTAAAAGGAAACAGCCACTAATACCTAGCATGAGCCCCGCGTGGAGCGCAGGGTGAAGGCTCGTATAATATATATATATATATATATATATATATATATATATATATATATATATATATATATATATATATATATATATATATATATATATATATATATATATATATATATATATATATATATATATATATATATATAATATGTATATATAAAATATATTTTTCCGTGATAGGCTGTGAAATAGTAACTTTAGAGCCTAAAAAACATAGCTAAAATCAATTTTTTCATTACGTGGACTTAAAAAATCTTTTCATTAATACCAGCACGAAAGAAATAGTTATTTATGCACCTAGGGAGTAAAGTAAGCCATTATTCCCACAACGAAAAAGTTGGTTCTTGAGGCGAAGCCGAAGGAACCATGGTCCCTAAATCCCGAGGCGAAGCCGAGGGTATAACTCTAATTAGCTCCCTATAAAGTAGCCTATAATTATGTAGCTCCCTATGAAGATAAATAGTAAAGGCGCCATTTCAATACAACGAGTTATATCGTTGTATTGAAATGGCGCCTTTACTATTTATCATAGGAAGTTGAAATAGGGCTCAAATTGTGCAGAATTAAAATTAGGAATGAAGCCTGTGATTAGATTTTTGATATCTTGCTTAGAACCAGTATAATTTTAATTTTACTGTTTTTCCTTACCTCAAAGGGCGGTAGAGCCTTAACACACAGTTTGTATACAGGGTGGTCCAAAAGTCCCCCTCCCTCTTAATTTTTGAACGGTTTGAGATAAACTAATTAAACTGGGGGATCCATACCATGTTAAGGGAATAGATTATTTTCATGCAATCGCACACTAAGAGCAACCACCCACTTTGCCCCCACCCCCAGGCCACCCAACTTCAAAATTTCAAATTGGAGTATACATTTTTGATAGCATATTTGGATTCAACGTTGAAAAATAATAATAATAACTTTTTTATCCTATAGGGGGGCAAAAATAGCAAAATAACCCTTTGAAAATAGTAAAAAATAACACAGAGTTATAAAATCTAAACGGTATGAAATAAAGTAATGGAACGTGGGAGATCTCTTTCATGTAAAGGAACGTGTGTATTCATCTACCCCCCATTTTACCTGAAATCTACCAATTTTATACTTCTGCTCCATATCGGGGGCAAAATATAGGATATAGAAAAAAAGTTTGAAGTAAAATATTCTTATTTTTTGCCCTAGAATCCAAATCTGTTATAAACAAATATACACTCCAATTTGAAATTTTGAAGTTGGGTGGCCTGGGGGCAAAATAGGTGATGGTACGAATGCCCCAAGGTTCATTGATTTATCTCAAACCGTTCAAAAGTTAAGAGGGGGGGGGGGGAGACTTTTGGACCACCCTTTAATCACTCTCACTGAACTTGTTTGTTTACAAAACGTTTTTAATAATATAGATAGATATAGTGGAGGTGTAGAGATGGAAGGTGAAGTGTTTGGCTGTATTGAGGGGGTTACTCCGGAAATACCTATACATATAAATGTAGAGAGTGGTGGAGGTAGTTGCCGAATTACTCGGCGAAAGGGGAATAATCGGATTTCCGAATAATCTGCAGAGGGGCTATCAGAGACTAGGGCTATCAGGCTCGAGCCCCCCTCCCTAGATAAAAAGCTAGATAAGGAGAATTTTTATCTCCGTGCTCGACAAGGGCGGATCCAGGGGGAGGGGCTGAGGGGGCTGCAGCTGTTTAACCCCCCCCCCCCCCCCCTTTGAAGGGGCCCTCCGTGAGGGGGGGCGGGACGTGTGCCGAGTTAAAGGGATGAGTAGGGCGGGGAGAGCCAAATTTTGACGGTTATAATAATGCCAAACGTATAATACGTTTTTGACATATAGCATATCGTTGGAATCGGAGAAAAATAAAGAACAAACATAAATAAACCCGATGAAATTCCAATAATTAGGTTAAAAGTTATAAGCGAACATAATTATTAATTATAAAAATAGTGCGATACTTAAGTTTGTTTACATCTGTCAAAATTTAAATAATTAAATAAATGAAATAAAATAAATGAAAATAATGTATAATTCTTTTTTGAAAAATGATAATGAGCAGAAGAGGCCTCTTTAGTGGCGTCCGAAGTGAGAAAAAGTTCCAAGGTACCAAGGTGAAATGAAATACAGGTGGGCTCATTCGGCTTAAAAGCGAGAACCTAGTAGATTTGGCCACGCCCACATTCTAGGGTGGTAGTGACGTAGCCTGGCTGCCAGTGGCGTAAATAGCGCCCCCGCCAACCCCACGGCGCGGGGGGGCGCCTGCTCTAGGGGGCGCCGAAAAATGAATAAACAATAATATTTATATTTAATAATACAAATTTTTAGAAACTCTATGTGGGCGGAATTATTTTAATAAAATTATTTTTGGGAGATGAAAATAAATGAGAGATAAACAAATAATAAAATTTAAACAGAGTGAGAATGATATGAAATGTTATGGTTTAGAGCTTATTGCTCAGTTTTGTTTTCTAGTTAAGTGTCACTATACCTATAATAATATGGGTAAGTATATCGGGCTCCCTTCTTCATTTTCGACTGGCAGGAGATCAAAGTGTTTATTACAACTGAAAGTTATCTAATCCGGTTTTAGCTGTACTGATAAGGAAATCTGTTCCAAACTTTAACAATTTATACTTCCATCTCTTTCTCTACCGCTTGTCTTTGCTATATAATATGTATTTCTCTTTCTTTCTTAACCCCCCTTACTTCTTCTAAATTCGGATGGGGGGTCATGACATCATGATTAACTTATTGTTGGTCCCATATAAGTTGAAATCGTGAGCACCTATTTCTTTCTCTTTCACATTCGCACAAACATACATTAATTTACACCTATAATATCTTTAAAAGTGTATACTTATTTGATTTTTATTAAATTTGGATAGTTTGTCGAAAGTAGCCCGCATATAATCCTAGATTAATTTCAACCGTTAGCACTCATTAAATTTTGCTAAATTGGTACTTTATTTCATGTTAAATTAATCAAAACAATTTTGATTAATTTAAAATCAATAGGGGAAAAATGAAATAAATTCAACAATAATAAGTTTTAAAAGCATAAAATCATTAAAGAATACAAAATAAGACGCGAGGAAGCTATATGTGCCACATTAATTGTCAGATTGTGTTGTATGTGTATAGTTGTATATTGTATTTTAGTTTCTTAATTAGGTATTCAGTGGCTTTATGTGCATCTGTATATTATTTGAATAAGATATTCCAGTTCAAGTCTTCAAGGAAGAAGCAAGAAATTAAATAAATTGCAAAATAAATTATTTTTACAAAAAGAAGTAGGGGGGGGGGAGGGTAAATTTTGTTAGCTATTGGAGGCGCATTTTCAAAGGCTGCGGGGGGGCGCTGGATTTCTTAGTTACGCCACTGCTGGCTGCCCAGATTCCACAATCAAATACCATTATTTTTGCGACTATTTTTGTTTAATTTAACCTCATGCCTCTAATTTTGCACTTAGAGCGCTACTTTTTTTTTTAACGTATAGGTAAATAAATTCTGAAGATTTTTGTATCTATATTTTATTTTATATGTGAAAATGTTTAATACTAAAACAGTTTAAAAATAAGATTTGTGTTTAAAAATCTAAACCTTCACAAATATATGTATATATTATTAATTAATCTATTTATTTATTTTATTTGTATATTGTATTATCGTTATCCATCTATTTATTTATTTTTAAAGTAAGTTACGAAGTACGGCTCTTTTTTAGACCAAAATAAATGTTGCTAAAGGTGATTTATGTTAAATTTATTTAGCCGATTTTAATCACTCCCATTTTTCAAGGAATAACTTCTTGTTTAAATACTTAATCCTAATATGGGTGATTTTTTTTTTAATTAAAGTGACGCTTTTACTGTAAACGAGTTAAAAAAAATATTTCTTGCACTCCTAATAATTAAAAAAATCTATGACTCCCCAAACATTTTTCTATAGATTCATCATTGCGGTGTAGTCAGATTCTTAAATATTCTTTTTAGAGGATAAATTTAAATTTAAATATTCTACATGAAGTACAAGTACACAATAGTGCCTAGCCCCTTTTAACCTTAGTTATCATGCTATATTTTTCTTCGACTCTCTAACTAAAGCGGCCCACACACTAACAGTTTAACTGAAGATAACGATCTGTCCGTCCACGGAGCTTGGCCACACACTCGTCAGTTTTCCTTAAGATGACGGACTGCAGTCGGAGGTGGACTGTAGGTGTGTGGAGGGTAGAGGCAAGGATCGGATGGAAGGAGAGATGACAGTCCGTGGACTGTCCGGCCTGTGCCTCAAGATCAATGCCGCCCTACACTATCAGTCGGCCTACAGGCGTGTAGAGTGATTCGTCTTTATTTTGTTTATTTCCCTTCGTCGGACTGCTGTTAAAAATCGACAGATATCGGCCTGCAGGCATTCATCGCACAGTGTATGGTGCATACAGGCACAGATCTGTAGTTCTTTACGATTGCCTGCAGGCGGTGGACGGGTAATGTGTGGTGGTCTGAGATTTTGGCCTTACGATAATCGTATACGATAACGGCCTGCAGTTAAACTGTAAGTGTGTGGGCCACTTAAAAGCGTAGAGCGTAGATAGAAATATAACGTAGTTTGTGATACTAAATATAATTTCTTTCTTATTTCGATGTAATTTGTCGGGAGTTTAATAAAAAAGCTTGTCCCAGCGATCGGTCACGATAGTTACTTCAGAATAGTTACCAAGAATTTTGCTGCACTGTTTGACTGAGGGGGTATGTCACACAACAGTTCTTTTCAAAAATCAGGGGTGCGTAAGTTTATTAAAAGACACAATAGTTACCATTAATTTTAGTACTTAAAGTGAATTTAAGGAGGTATCCCCATAGTATGCAGAAAAATTATGCTTTCCCTTAAAAGTATTAATAAATTTATATTATAAGTCACGATAGTTTAGGGTGACCATAAAAAGTTTAGTCCAAAACGGGACATTGAATTGGGGAGGGGGAGGGGGTGTCGAGCTATTGCATCCCCAGGCGATAGGGTGTGGGCATATTTTGCTGTGTGGACAAATTTTAAGGAACAATTAGCATTCTTTGGACAACATTTTTTCTTTGGACATTAATGGGTAAATTTGCACAATCAAGACCACCTATTTCGTACTGTCCGATTTATTTTTATTTTTTTTTGTTTTTTGAATGAACTATTCCTTTTTACATAATAATAACGACTCCGGTTGTAGTATCTCGATTAATTCAATTGTATTGGTTTTATATAAAATCATAAAGAGTCACGTTTTAGGGTAATGATGGAAGGTTATAGTTAGATTAGGTCAAATAATACTAACCATAACCTAAAATAACCATAACCTTCCATAATTTTCCCTGAAATTAAAACAATACTTAAAATTAGTTAAAAAAAAAATAAGATTGAATTTATGGAAAAGCTACTGAAATCGCTTTTGCAGTCCGAAGTAAGATTTACCCCTCATAATAAGTATCATATTCGTCATCATTGATTAACTGTGATTCACTTCAACAACATGTTACTATGAGCAACTGATTTAGATTCTGAAGATACCTGTTAAGTAGTCGAAACCGGCTAATTTTTATTACAAATACTTTGTGTTAAGTTCTAGTGTTGTTGTTTTTTTTTGTTTTTTTTTTGGTTTTTTTTCCTTTTAAAACTGATGACGAATAAATATCACACTTAGGAGAAGCAAACCGTTGATATACAACATATTTATTAAGATTTAAAACTTCTCCAACTCATTAAGTATGGGACAAGTTTTTCATTTTACCAAGACATTCTGGAAAATGTCCCATTTCCCAAAAACGGGACATTTTCGCAAACCGACGGGACGCCTTCAAAAGCTTAAAATAACGGGACTGTCCCGGTCAAAACGGGACGTATGGTCACCCTACGATAGTTACTTGTCCCGATAGTTACTTTTCACATACATATTCTTGTTATATAGATGTTCAGAGTCTAAATAAAGCACAAGTTGGTTCAGAATTGTCAAAGTGTCACTTTTTTAAAAAAATTCACTTTTATTTTATCATACCCAACTCTATAGAGAAACAATGCTTCAAAGTCTTCGTATGGCTTCAACCACTTTCCAGCCTAATGAAAATCTAGTCGTATCATTTGACGAAATGAAAATAGAATCTAGCTACGAATACGATACTAAAAATGATGCTGTTGTAGGTCCTCATAAATATCTATAAGTTATGATGGTACGAGCACTCTTTACAAGTTGGAAACAGCCAACTTTTGCTGATTTGGATTCTAAAATTACTAAAGAATTGTTGTTTTCAGCTGTAGAGAAACTTTACGATGCAGGTTACACGGTGGTTGCCTGCGTGTCATACGCGGAGGGGGGGGGGGGGGACACGCAAAATTTTATAATTTTTGACAAAATGGCTCAGAAAATTGAAGAATATCCATAAGTCTTATATATTTTTGTAATCTTCTTTTCAATACCTTTTCATTTGATACCCCACTCAAAATTTTAAAAAAATATTTTTTCCCCCGTGACAGGAATTAGCCGCCATTTTGGATTCCCAGTTAATCAGATCAAATTCCTAATCTTATTTTTTCTATGGCCCACCAGACCGCACATTTTGTATATTTTTAGTAACAGCGGAAATACGATTTTAGGGGGGGGGGACACGCCAAATTTAGATGTTTTTTGACAAAATGGCGCCGAAAATTAAACACTTTCCCTAAGTGGTATATATATATTTTTAATCTACTCTTCAATACCTTTCATTTGATACCCCACTCGAAATTTTAAAAATATTTTTTTCGCGTGACGTGAATTATCCGCCATTTTGAATTTGAACAGCTGATAATTTTGAGTTCGCTATATTTTTCCTGTGTGCGCGTCAAAGAATTCTTTAATACTGGAAAGTTTCATGTCTTGATCTCTTTTGATTCAGAAGTTATTGGAACCGTACAGGGTGACAGACAGACAGACCGACACAGGAACGATACTATAAGGGTTTCTTTTTTTGGTTTAACAAAACCCTAAAAATATAATAAAACTACAAACGTATCTCTTCTTACCAAGTCTCTACACTATGTATTATACTTATATTAACAATAATAATTGGTTCTAGTATATTTTAAGTTAAAAAATAAGTATCCGAGAAAATATGATATATATTTCACATAAAAAGGTTAAATAAAAATATGATAATTTTAATAGTAACGTATGCTTTGGTTTGCTTAAACATTTATTTAATAGCGTTGGGAACCAATCGATTGAAAAAAGTCGACTAAACGGTTGTTTTAAAATATTCATTCATTCGGTTGTGGATATCTAGTTTTCATTCGAATGATATCAGTCTATAGTTTGGAGTTGTATTAGTTGTAATTCGGACGTGTATATGTGGACGTGTGTATAACGAGATAACGAGTGTCATGCGCCTTCTCACCCCTCCTCCGCTCTGAGCCCTTCACCGTCGTTCCTTTCCCCTACCTAAAACCAAAAAACATCCAAATGAAACATTCGAATGAAAAAGTCGACTGGATTCAGTCTCAGTCTACATTTTTTCATTCGAATGAAAACGATGTTGTAGCAGGCTGTAGTTTGGGACGAGATAACGAGTGTCAAGCGCCTTCTCACTCTCACCCCCCCTCAGCTCAGAGGCCTTTACGGCCTCCACCATACTACTCCTATATAAAAAAAAACCATTCGATTGAAACATTCAACTTGCGGGTTCAGTCTCGGTCTATATATCCTATACCCGCTATGAGACTGTTTTCAGTCTATTGAATTCAATCGACTGTTTTTTCCCGAATCGACTTATTCATTCGGTTGTTTTTTCTAGTCGGTTGTCCCAACGCTATTATTTAACGTAATATGTGATCTGAGAGGGCAATTAACGTAAAAAAATAACTAAATATGATAAAAATTAATAAAAAGTTAGTTTTATTGTATAGTAGTTACGGGTTGTGTAAGGGTAGGAACTTGGGTCGCCGACTGACGTCACACACCCGAGCGCCTACGAAGATAGTCGAAGAAACTCGAACCCTCGGTTGTTAGGAAATGAGCCCACCTCTCTATTCTACCATCTTGCCAAGGTACCCCGTACCGGTTTTTTGTTTTTTTTAAATTTATTTTTGATTTTTTGTAATATATAATTGAGAGGGTATGTTAGCGAGATGCTGTCAAATAAAACACAGTGTGAAGGTTTATGCTAACGTTTCACTAAATTTATAAAACCACCCAATCACGATCCGATTTGGTCGTACTGCAACAGTTGGACTGTGAGTGGGGTGGTAGGCAACATGTCGTTCGACAAGGTCGAGTCGGATTTTCCGTGCATCCAACATGGATCCTACAAGCCACGCCCCCAATCTGCGGCCGACAAGTAGGACCGTGAATGGGTCTGTAGTACGTCCCACGCTCCCCAATACGTCCAATGCTTCCCCCGGAGCATTTGTGCACACATGTTTTGGGGGAGCTAGCCCCAAAAACTCTGAAAAAACGTGAATTTTTTTTCAACAATTTCAATTATCAAAATTCTAAAATGTAGTCCATTTAAATATGAATCTAACGATATAAGCCTTTTCCTTTTTAGAAAAATCTAGTTCCTGAGAGAATGGCTTTAAACGCGGAGGGAGAGAGCCCAAGTTCGATTCCCCGCCAAGTAGAAGTTATTTTATGATATATTTTGATAAAATGTTCAATAATAATTAAATGTACCATCGAAAACTAATAAATGGACACACTGGGCCATGAAATTATGAACTCGTATGATAAAGCTTGTCTGAGTTGTCTCTGACTGATTTTTGACGTTGTGCAACGAGGGAATACAATTTATTTCTAAAAATAAATACACAAAATATTTATATTAAACTATAGTTGTTAGATAGTACTAAATAAGGAAACATATAATTTAAACGATGAACACAGTGTAATGATACGTTGAAGTCGAAATGTAATGAACAAACGTGAACTTATAAAGTTAAAGAAATTGCTAATATATAGTGGTTAAGTAAGCTAAATTAAATAAATAATATTGTTAAATCGGTAGGTATATGGACAAACAAGAAAGCAAGCTAATAAAAACGTAGTAAAATACATTATATTCAAGGATAACTCTATTTTTTACTTTCTCATATAAAGAGAAAGTATTGTGATGGCGCGAAAATTCGATTTTGATTGTTTGAGGTTCTTTGAGTCCAAAAAAGAGATTATTAAAAAATATCTGTCTGTCGTCTGTGCAGAGACGTGGAGCCTAAACTACCACTGGGCCGCTATTGACAAAATTTGGCATACTTGTTCAAAGAAATCATACTCTCTCGCGAAATCGAGATATGGATTTTAGCTCCAAATTTGGGGGCGCTACCCCCAAAAAACTCAGAAAAAAACTGTGAACGGTTCTGACGATTTTGATTAATAAATTCTTTTAGTCCATTTAAATACTTATTTAACGATATAAGCCATTTTCCCGGAAAGAAATCAAATTTCCGAGATACTTACAAAAATAAATATGATTTTGTTGAAAGTCGAGAACAAAAAATAAACAACCACAAATCAATTAAATGAGATCCCAACAAAAACACTTATGTAATAAAATAAGCTAAGTTTTTACAACTTTTTACGCGAGACTTGGTTTATTTTTTTACATAAGGGTTTTTGTTGGGATTTCACTTTTTTTCTAAAGTATATAATAGAATGACAATGAAAGAGATATTAGGAGATAAAGAATATTAGGAATAATAAGAATAATTTATAAGAAAGGGTTTGAAACGCAAAGACAAGGTATGGAACACGATGGGTGTTCAAATTGAACCAAGGATGTTACATGTTAAACCAAGGATGTAAAATAATAAAATATTATTTAACATCCTTTAATTGAACTAATAATTATCTCGAACAATACTGTCAAATCAGTGTCAACCTCATTTATTCCAATATAAAATTCTATAAATGAGAGTAAAATAATTCTTTAGTTTTAAAGTTCTTTACTAGGTAGCGATAGTAGCGCAAGTTTTAATTTTTTTTTTTTATTAATTTTGAATAGGCGCATTTATCCGTTTTGGGTGTTTTTAAGACCTCATGAGAGGTTTTCAGTATGACGTCTGTGTGTGTGTTATCATCATAGAGCCCAGGGTATTTAACATTTAACCAAGAGTTGAAACTTAGCAGAAAAATCAGCACAGACAGACAAGATGCATATTTTGTTGAATGTAAGAAGCTAGCTTCAATAATATTTAGCCATTTTTATTTAAGGAACCTTGAGTTCTAAATAAAAACTTTTATGGGTTCCCAAATTATTTATTTATTTATTTTTCAGGGGAAGGAGTCTACTATAAAAAGAAATTAAGCCCTATTATTTATTTATGGTGTTATGGTACATATTAGTCCATAACAAAGAAAAGGAGTTTTAAGTAAATTTTTCAGTCACATTAAGTGCAAGAGGAGATCGACATTACCAACAACGAAAAAGAAATAAAACATAATACAGTTGCAATCTTCATTTATTGATTGATTAAAATAACATAAGAAGAAAACAGAAATAATGGGAAATACCTAACATATATTTATTTAATTATAAAATTACAACATTGTGTAGTTATAGAGGAGAACAATAAACGCCATACACAAGATGGTCAATATGGGGTGCATATGATTTAACTTTAAAATATTCTTTTACAGTAACTTCCCACATCCCCTTATGAAAATTTTCTAAATGGTTAATCAAAGAGTGTGATATATGCAAAGAATATTTAAACCATTCTATTTGTTTCCAATTAATGTTAATATCTATTAAATTTCGAAGGCATGGAGTGGCCCTTCTTACAGCAATACTACATTTATTATTTAATAGTTTAGATTCACAGACTAGAGAAAGACAAGTTCGACAGGTAATATCTTCTTTGTGTTCCATAATGCCGGAAGTGACATTTTGATGAATATATATAATGCCACCAGTTGAGAGGAGTGCTTCACAAGCCGTACCCCAAAATTCTTCAGAATCAGGAATTAATCCAACATTAATTCTATTCCCTATGTTCTTCGGAGCAAACTAAAAATAAAAGAAGCAATATTAGACCAGTCATAATAATGAAAGTGTAGTAGGGAACCTCAATTTAGGCCTGACGGCCTTTTCAAGTCTAGACTTGTTAAAGGTCGACCCATTTCTGTATCGCGTTATAGAGGTTGACTTCTCAAACGACTTGTTATAGAGGTTCTGAGTTACATTGTGCATTGGAAAAAATCCGTGTTATTGATAATATAAAAAGTTTAGTCCAAAACGGGACATTGAATTGGGGAGGGGGAGGGGGTGTCGAGCTATTGCATCCCCAGCCGATAGGGTGTGGGCATATTTTGCTGAGTGGACAAATTTTAAGGAAAAATTAGCATTCTTTGGATAACATTTTTTCTTTGGACATTAATGGGTAAATTTGCACAATCAAGACCACCTATTTCGTACTGACCGATTTACTTAGTTTTTTTTTTTTGTTTTTTGAATGAACTATTCCTTTTTACATAATAATAACGACTCCGGTTGTAGTATCTCGATTAATTCAATAGTATTGGTTTTATATAAAATCATAAAGAGTCACGTTTTAGGGTAATGATGGAAGGTTATAGTTAGATTAGGTCAAATAATACTAACCATAACCTAAAATAACCATAACCTTCCATAATTTTCCCTGAAATTAAAACAATACTTAAAATTAGTTTAAAAAAATAAGATTGAATTTATGGAAAAGCTACTGAAATCGTTTTTGCAGTCCGAAGTAAGATTTACCCCTCATAATAAGTATCATATTCGTCACCATTACTAATAACTGTGATTCACTTCAACACCATGTTACTATGAGCAACTGATTTAGATTCTGAAGATACCTGTTAAGTAGTCGAAACCAGTTAATTTTTATTACAAATACTTTGTGTGAAGTTTTAGTGTTGTTGTTTTTTTCCTTTTAAAACTGATGACGACTAAATATCACACTTAGGAGAAGCAAACCATTGATATATACAACATATTTATTAAGATTTAAAACTTCTCCAACTCATTAAGTATGGGAAAAGTTTTTCATTTTACCCAGACATTCTGGAAAATATACCATTTCCCAAAAACGGGACATTTTCGCAAACCGACGGGACGCCTTCAAAAGCTTAAAATAACGGGACTGTCCCGGTCAAAACGGGACGTATGGTCACCCTAGGTTGTCATGTTATTGAGGGTCGTGTAAGCGAGGTTCTACAGTAGATGTATACACTGTACATCTAGGGCTAGGATCAATCTGATAGAGAACTAGTGGGGGAAAGCACCACTAGTCAGAAATTTGAACCTTTACTAAACTAAGGTCTACACTGCTTTCCTAAAATATTCTTGACTTGGCTTACCTGTTTTAAAAGATTAGATCATTGTGATAAATAGAATAAAACATCAGAAACAAATATTAAAATGCCATTGTTTTTGGTTTATTTTTATTCAATTTATTTTATTGGCATAAGTTAGCAACAGTGAGGGGTAACTGCAGCCATTTTAAATAATGTCATTAATTGGATTAAGGGGGTAATAACAAAGTTCAAGGTCATTTTGTTCATAACGCGGCTGCGGCTGAGTTTTGTGGAGCCAACCTAGCATTTGCTTTGTTGATAGAGGAAACCACAGAAAACTCAAATCTGGTAGGCTGGACTTGAGTCCCTCCAGATGTGAGGAAGTCAATGTTTGATACGCACTATCTCAACATAAATATGTCAGGTTCGAATCCTTGAGAGGAAATGAGTAAAGACCCTAATCCTCAAATTGTGTTAATTGGGAATGTTCATAAATAGATATATTTTATACAGTTTTATGTTCAACAAAGTTGGGTTAAAAAAGCCTGTATTTACCTTTCGATTGTCACCTTCATAAATAGTACATTTTTCAGGAACTTTATTCATCTTCAGATTCCTCCTAAAAATTAAAAAGAATTGATGCAACTTCAACACTTTAAATCATTGATAGTAATACTAATACAATACTAATAATAATATTAACTGTAACCTTAAAGCTTCGATAGCACTTGGGTTCCATTCACAGGCATGAACAAATTTAGCTTTTGCTTTCACCAAGTAGGGAAGTGTATAGTAACCAATCCCAGCAAACAAATCAACAATGACTTCATTTGTACAGTCTAATTTAGCTATCCGATGCCTCTCTGATAAGTTACCTCGGCAAAACATGCTCCTTTCAAGATCCCAACTATACCTAAGAAAACAGAGAAAAAATGAAAAATCAATCTAAGACACCATAAAGAATGTGGTTCAAATTCTTAAACTAATATGGTTTTAATGGAATTGAAATGAACTGCATTTACAAATTTGTTCAATAATTTAGACTACAAACAAAAAGAATTTTTCAAGACAACTTGTATGGACTCTGAGGACCACATATTTTAATGGTTTAATACCCATAACGTGTGACACATAGCTTACTCGCATCCTATTATTGGACATTATATTTACGGTCACACTTATTATGGGGACCAACAATAGCTAATTGGGACCTTATCATCCAAATTTCATAAAAATTGGATACGTATCTTTTAAGATTTGGTGGCTTGCAAGAATGACAGACTGAGAATATACCCTGAAATCTGAAAGGAATATTTGTCCAGGAATGTTTGAATGTGGATACATAACAAATTTTGTTACCTTCAGTAAGTTTGGAGGCAATACAATAAAAACATTAATGTTATTACCTTGTTTTAACAAATGTTTATAATCCTATTGATACATATTTAACGAATTTATATTTTAAAAAACCATTAGTTTGATATTTTGATCAAATAATGTGTGATAATATTTGATAGTATCTAAGTCAGTATTTCATTAGTTACAACATGAATTTACTCAATACCCACAAGGGGACCGGGGCTACCAAATGGCTTTTAATTAAGAATCAAGTAATGGGTAACAAAAAACTTGAATAACTAAGAAAAACTATATACCTCAACATAACATATCATTACAGCCAATTAGATAATTTAAAAATATAGTTCAAAATTAAAAATAATAAGTATATATAGGTTAAATATAAAACCATACTTAATACCGTTGTCAGTAAAAGAAACATCTCCAGGCTTGCCATAGACAAGAGACACTTTTGGGGTTCTAAAATCATCGTTAGTAATGCTATCTTTAAGGCCAATCCTTTTGCATTTAAGAAGGGAACAAATTAACTCCCACAACTTGTCACCTGAAAAAAGTTTTAACTTTAAAAAAAATTATAACATTATAATATTAATTAATAGGTTTGTTCCAACAGCCGATTTTAAAACAGTTCTAGCCTCAGTTCAGAATTTCCTTTTGAGCATGCGTCCCTGAGGACTGGTTTAGAACTGATTCAAAATGAGGAGCCTGTTGGAACAGTTTAAGAACTCTTTCCGAACTGTAACCTTTTAGATACCTCCCTGATATTTCCCCTGCTTTGCTTTCACTTCCCTACCTGTTCCTTGTCGCTCTAGTTTTTATTAGTTTCTTGTTTTATTTATGCTCTTAACTCCAACTTCAGATAAGTTTTTGTTTTTTATTGCAATTATTTGTCTAAGTTACATCATGTCTTCGGATATTTTTGCGGTTCACAAAAAATAGCCTTTTAATGGAGGATTGAGAATATTTTGAAAAGCCAATCTGGATGATGGTTTTGAGTCCCATACAGCTTATTCTGGAATCAAATAGTACTTCATCATGGAAACACTTCTATCTGGATCCAGATTGAGTTGCTTACAAAGAAAATGTGCAGATCTTACAAATCTGCACATTTTTCCCCGTTTTTGAAAACAATTTCTCCAAGTGCAACAAAAATCAACTAAATAAATTTACATCCCAGAAAGACGTAATCATTCCCTTCTTTACCAAAGATTAGGGTTATGGAGGCAGCGTACATAACTAATTAAACTGGTATAAGTAAATATATATGTACATTGTAGGTACATGTATTCACATGATTGATAAGAATGTATTTTTGATATGCGATGTCTTCCCTTGACTTCACCAAGGGTAAACAAGGAGACCTGACACACTTCAACAATTCTTCATAGCAGTAGAATTAGTTCCTTTGACAAGATTTTATGTTACCTCCTCTATACCTATTGAATAAAACAGTGATTTAGAACTATGTAAGTTTAAATGATTACACAATTAATTAATGATAATTTATAGAGAATTCAAACCAAACTAACTCTTCATTATAAGTACTTGTTAGAGAGTTTATAAAACCCTGTACACTTGATTGGGCCATGGTCATAATATTCTATAATATGCTAACCCTCAACATAGGGTTGGGTCGCCAGATTTTCGAAAGTTAAAACAGGTTTTTACAGTTAAAAACCATTTTTTTTTTTTTTTTTTTTTTTTTTTTTTTTTTTTTTTTTTTTTTTTTGGTGAGGGGGAAATATTTTCTTCTCAAAAAATTTGCGAGGTATGAAAACATTTGGTCATGGACACCCTTTTGCTATCCATTTGCATCAAAAACGACCAGAAAAGGGGTAAAAATGCAATAATATTTGTAGTTTTGTTTCAAAAGTCAACACACGTTTTGCTTCAAAAGTGGACATAACCAAAACAGCCAATCAGGAGGCTGCATTTTACTAACTCGTTCCTATGATGCACTGCGAGCTTTAGCATCTGAATACCTACTCCTACCATTTTGTCATACATGTTTAGAAAAATGATACCCCACGGGGAAATCGAGAAATCAATTTTAGCTCTTAATTTGAGGGCACTACTCCTTAAGAACTCTGAAAAACGTGAAAAAAATTATTTCTCCAATATTATTATTCTAACCATTATTTTCAACGTCATTTTGCTTCAAAAACAGACAAAACCTTGTGTTTGTTTCTAAAGCGGACAACTCCACTTTTTAACTCCATTTAGCAGCTAAAATATCAAAGAAATTCACGTTTTCAGTACTTCTAACTAGTTTTGAGTCTATTAAGAATCTACAGAAAAAAATCATTGCTCTAGCACCTGTAGAATTTGAGCTACAATTTTCGGCTCTCCTGTAAAATTTTGAAACGTGCTCTTGTCCGTCTTTGATACTAAGCTCCTCATTTGTGCTCAAGGCTTCCTCCTCTTTTTTTTAACACTCCACATCCGTTAACAAAATTGCAACCCCTAGTTTTGGAGGGATAATTTTTTGGGGCTTCCCTTAATTTTCCTGTGACTGGGTTATTGTTATTACACACAATATAACTGCAAAGTTTTAAATGTTTATGTTGGGTACTTTCGGAGATCGGGAGCATTATAGACAAACAAGTCCAGGAATGTATTTGGCAATGGACTCTAAAAAATTATTAAGTGTAAAAAAATGGTACTTCTTTAGATTGTTACTCCTCTATGTTGATTTAGAATAAAAATGACTTTGACTAAATAGCTATTAAGAAAAAGGGATGTTTAGTCCAATTTACTTTGGGACAAAGGAACCACTTCTATTTTGATAAGGGGAGTAACAGTCTAAAGAAGAAAATTCCAGACATCTTCTTTAGATTGTTACTCCCCTCTGTTTTTTATTATAAGGGGAGTAACAATCTAAAGAAGCTCCAAAAAATCTTATATACTATATCCAAAAGTTTTATGTATCTATAATCTTTGCTTCCTAAAACTAAGCATCTAACAATTATTTCAAATCCTAAATGATCAGATAATGAGGTTTTTTTTTTTGCAACAAAATTATAATCTATTTTCGACGTCTCTATTGAAAATAAAGACATTTTGGCATCCCAAAAAGAATTTACTGGGCACCAGATTTTACTGTCCAAAACTGGGACACCAGCCAACCCTATTCATTTTGATATATAAAACACAATTTTTAAAGTTAAAGCGTCAAACTTTAAAAAATAAAGAAATAATAAAATAAAATATTATACATAAAACCCACTTTTGTAAAAATCGTAGAGCTTAAAAACAATGTATTATTTTTATTATTATTATATAAAAAGTACAAAATCTAAATCTAATTATCATTTAACGATAAACTATTAGTAATTTTATCTGAACTCAATTAAACAATACTTTTTTTTTTTTTACAAAATTATAGACAATATTTGGAAACAACGAGAGTGTATGCCAATTCCGAAAACAGGTGCGAGAATTTAACTAAATAATTAAAGGGTGGAAATAGTGTAAGCTGGGAACTCGTTGGGCATGCTAAATTGGAATGGACTGTAACGGTATAGTAAGGTAGGCATAACTATGAAGCGCCCGAGCCCGAACGCCGTGGTAAACGGAACAGATGCGCATGCTCCGGAATCGAGATAAGCTAGGCAACTCCTTACACAGGGCAGAAGTAAAAGGAGTTGCGAAAGTCAAGTGACCTATACCACATGTGCGGATATAATTTTAACCACGTCGGAAAGAGGTCTAAGATTTGACAACTCAACCAACGAATTTAATTGACATTAGTGTACCATCCACGATCCGGCACCTTCCAGGATAACTACCCGGCAACCGGGAAGGACCTACGGTGTGACTGGTATTTTTCTACAGATGGACAGTTAGTTTTATTATTATTATTTTATTAAATAAAGCTCATATCTTTTAAATTATTCATTTAGAAATTATTAGTTGCAACAGCCTAGAACCTACGTACGCTCTGGTAACAATAAAACATAGTCTGGAGCATTTCATTGGCCCCCAACGTGAAGGCTTGTTGAAATTTATATTTATATATGTACATGGAAAGAAAATTATTAAAATTAAAATTAACAATAAAATTAAAAATGAAAAATTAATTTTTTTAAGAAAGTAGTTTTGTTTGGATTTTGTTTGGATTTTGTTTTTTTATTTTTTCTTCTTATAAAAAGAAAAAGTTTAAAAATTATTTTTGGTAGTAAAAGTTTTGTTTTATTTGAAAAAAAAAAAAAAAAAAAAGATACATTTCATTTTGAATAGGCATTTATATTAATTTTGTTTGTGTGTTTCGCGTTAATTTTGGGTAGAATATATATATATTTTTTATCTTTGTTTCAATTTTACATATCATTAATAATTTGATATGGACAACAAAGAAAAATTGAAAACTACCAATACTGGGTTTGTTTCTGACCGAAAAGGAAGAACGGTAAAAAGTCCAACAATTACGGCAAAAGAAAAGTCTCCCATTGTAAATTCACCTTCGCCAGAAATAAGATCCCAAAATCCTATAGAGGCAATACCTATAGCGGTAGATGCTACTCCAATGACAAGTTCGATTCCGATAGATAAAAGGAAATTAGAAAAAATAAGTGATCAGGGATCAAAGCCAACTGATAAGAATGAAGTACAAGAGGGTAGCAAAGGAGATGAAATTAATGTGATTGCGAGATTAGAAAAACTAGAGAAAACCCTAGATGAGAAATTTAGTTCATACTTGAGTTCCATTCAGGAAGCAACTAAAGATGTGTTGAAAATAATCGGAGACAGAGTAGAAAAACAGGACCAAGAAATAAAGGAAAATCAGGAGAAGAATAGTTTCGAAATAGAGCACGTAAGACAATCGATATCTCATGTATCCGACAAAATACAAGGTGAATCCAAGAAAGTGGGGAATTTAACTGCGTACATCAATGAAAGATTCGGAGAGATAGTTCAAGATATCGATAAAAATTCTAATGATATAGCAGCATTAAAAATAGATAGAGATCGTAATAACCATGTCCTAGAAACATGGAGAATGCAGGTAGATGCGCAAGTTTTATCTATGGAGGGGAATATAAAAAATATTGAGGAAAGAGTAGGTACCTCAAATGGATATTACGGGCCACGGAATATCGATGCAATAGCTATGCGAACAGCAGTGGACGCTTATATGCCCAAATTTAATGGATCTAAAGAGAAAAACCCGAACATGTTTTTACGACAGTTAGAAGATTTTTTTATTTTAACAAAGATATTTGAGCATGAAAAATTAAAATTTATTCGTCAAGTATTGGTAGGACCGGCCTTAAAATGGTGGAAAGTAATGTCACCATTAGTAAAATCTTATGAACAATTTAGAAAATTATTTATTGAGAGATATTGGGATCGGACGGTTCAACGTCGAATATTTCAACACTTAGTTAGTGGAAGATACGAGGAGTCCAAGGGTTCAACAAGAGAAGAATACGCACATAAAATCATGCTAAACGCTCGAGAATTAGGACCGAATTTATCAGACCCGGAAGTGTTTGAATATTTAATAAACCATTTTGAACCGGAGGTGATGAACGTTTACTTGAGCCGAAACGTTCAAGATATAGTAGGGTTTTCAGAGATTTTACGGATATTCGATGATCGCACGTCCCGTAAGAAAGAAGAGAAAGTAAGCACAAACTACCATATTCAAGAAAGAACGTATAGTAAAAATACTGAGGCCAAAAACGACAAAAAAGATTTACCGGTTCAAAGATATAAAACTCCAGAAGAGAGAAATAAACAAAAAAGTTTTCAACCGTATAAAAGAGATAATGTAAGGCAGATTAGGTCAGTAGAATTAGAAGACGACGACAGGGACAACATAACAGAAGAGGAAAATTTGGAGGAAATATGTTCAGAACAGACCAATATGACACAAGAGACCGCGGGAAACTAATGGAGGTTACACCTGCTCCAAAAATAAAAATTTGGAACAGAGTGTAACCTTTGTATGCCACTCTAATAAAAATTCACATCAAGCGGAAATATTGCGGATATGTAATATAAATAAATTACAAGAAAAGGAATGGGAAGATCCACGGGAATATTTAACCGAAGAAGAAAATTTAGAAATTCCTAAAAACACAAAAGTTATTTGTCCGATGATCCACATTATAGTAGAAAATGAATCGGTGATAGCGCTTATAGATACAGGAAGTTAAGTCTCTTGCATTGAGCAAGATCTTTATTAAAAAATTAAAAATAAATATTCCGATATTTTAGTATTGCCGTTATCAAATACAAGAATTATTGGAGCAACGCGGGAGAAATCGAAAATCATAAAAGAACAAGTCATGTTGAATGTAAAAATTGGTGAGACAAAATACGAATTTATATGTATTGTAGTGCCTAATTTGATCAAAAAGTTTATTATTGGAGTTAACATGTTGAAGAAAATTAAAGCCGACATCGATTTGACCCGAAACATTTTAACCATTAGTAATACAGCTCAAGAAAAAAATATTGTTCAATTTTTGGGGGAAACATGCATCCTGCAATTAGCTTGCATTCACACCAAAAATATTAAAGGAACCATTGATACTAACCTAAGACCTGAATGTGATGCAGACCTAGATCAAAGAGAAAAATTTGCAATCAAACAACTTTTACTAGACTACGAAGATGTTTTTAATGCCTTGCCTGGAAAAATTGATATATTTAATTACGAGATAAAAGTCAATAATATATCACCATTTTTTGAAAGAGGATACTATATACCAATAGGCATGAGAGACCTGGTGAGAGATGAAATAGATAAAATGCAAAAATGTGATGTTATAGAAGAAGGAGATAGCGACTACATTAGTCCACTCAGGCCAGTTTGTAAGAAAAACAAACAAATTAGACTATGTATGGATTTAAGGAAATTATATAAATATATATCACAAGAACCACAATGTCCACCGTCAATTGAGTCGTTATTAGCACAATGTGGTAATGTTAATTTTATGACAAGTCTGGACATCACTGCGAGTTTTTGGCAAGTACCGTTAACTGAAGAAAGTCGGAAATACGTAGCGTTTGCATTTGAAAATAAAATATATCGTTTTAAAGTTACCCCGTTTGGTTTAAAAACCTCTCAATCAGCGTTAATTAAAGCTTTGAACGGTGTTCTATCAGGTCTAGAAACCAATATTCTCATATTTGTAGACGATATTTTACTAATATCTGAATCGTTTCAAGAGCACCTGAATCTGATTGAAGTAGTATTAAAGAGACTTCGGAAACATAATGTTCATATTAATAAGGATAAATGCAATTTTTTTAAAAAATCGATTAATTTTTTAGGATACCATATTTCTCGCGACGGTATTTCACCACAAGCTGAAAAAATTGAAGCAATAATCAAATTTCCAAAACCTGGTGATAAAAAAGATTTACAAGCTTTCTTAGGTTTGCTGAATTTTCATTCGAGATTTTCTCGCTTACACGCACAAGCTATACAACCGCTAAAAAAATTATTAAAGAAAGGAGAAATATGGACGTGGAATAAAACGTATGAGGAATGTTTTGAAAATGTAAAACGGATATTTACGGACACAGTTATTTTGAAGTTCCCACTAATAAACCAACCGTACTTTATGACCTGTGATAGCTCGTATTATGCGATTGGAGCCAGTTTATATCAAATTGACCAAAATGGTGAGATAGGAGTAATAAGTTTTACTAGTCGAACCCTCAAAGGTCCTGAACTAAACTATACAACATGTGAGAAAGAATTGTGTAGCATAGTACATGCTTGTAAAAAATTTCGAATATATATTTTTAATCAAAAAATTACCTTACTCACAGACCACAAAGCATTGACATTTTTAAACTCATGTCGATTGACGAACTCCCGTTTATCTAGGTGGATTCTTTCGCTCCAAGAATATAATTTGGAAATCGGATTTATTCCAGGAAGTCAAAATATAGTGGCTGACACATTATCGCGATATCCACCAGATGAGATTATGGAACGGCGTGCCGGGGACAATCCGACGGAACTGTTGGTTCTTAATCATTTAATAATAGAACCTAATCGAGAATTTATTAAAAACTTACAAAATATTCAGCAGTTTCAAGAAAATGACGAAAGCATTAATAAATTAAAGGTTATAGTAAAAACAAATAATGATGATACGATTTTAAATAAATACAGAATAATTAATGAAATATTATATTATAAATTGAACAATACTTGGAATGTATATGTCCCGGAAGCGCTAATTAATAAATTAATATGGGCATGTCACGAAGAGTATTCTCATTGCGGTATAAGAAAATGTTTAATATTACTTCGAGAAGCATTTTATTTTCCTCACATGCTCACAAGAATTAAAAAACTTCTGCTTACTTGTGATACTTGTCAACGGTGTAAATATCCACAAGCATACTACTCAGCACCGATGAAAAATATTTAACGACGCGAAAAAATGAAATCGTAAGCATTGATTTTTACGGACCGTTGGTATCATCTCAATTCGGCATAAAATACGCTTTAGTGGTCCTAGACGTTTTTAGTAAATTTATACAGATTTACGGACTAAGAAAGGCCACTACTCGCGCCGTAATTCAGAAAATATTTTCCGAATATATTCCCCACTACGGTAAAATGGAACGCATTATTTGTGACCGAGGAACACAATTTACCAGCAAGGTATGGTTAGATAAATTAAAATCAGAGGGAATTCATTTAATACTGAACAGCGTTAGACATCCGGAAGCGAACCCTGTCGAAAGGTATAACCGAGAAATCGGTAGAATGCTTAGGGTATTAACTAGGCATAAACATAATGCATGGTGGAAATGGGTACCCCAAATCGAAGCGACTTTAAACGAGATAACAAACGATGCTACGGGGTGTACGCCTATAGAATTGCATCTTGGAAATAAGCCGACAAGATTTTGGTATTCGTGGATACCGGACTTAAGAGAAGATTTAGATTACCACTTAGTAATGGAGCAGGCAAAATGTAACATGAAAAAACAAGGGGAAAGGAACTCTCGGCGTCGATGGAGCAAAGAAAAATATTTAAAAAAGTTTAATCTCGGTCAACGAGTCTTAGTAAAAGCCTTAAATGTATCAAATGCTGTAGAAAAAATAGTAGGTAAACTCCTAGCTGTTTATCAAGGTCCGTATGTTATTAAACGGATTGTCGGGGAAGATTCCTATGAACTAGTAGATGAAAATACTAACATAAACAAAGGAGTTCATCATATATCTCACTTGAAACAATATTTTATCAAGAACGTAAATTAATGTTGTCAGTCAAGATTCAAAGATAACAAACAAGACAAATAATCATCTTTGACCTTAGGCAATATAAATTTATTTGCAAATTAAGATTATTATTATTTTTATCAAAATAAAGTGCACTTTTTATTTATAGAAATACCAGAAATTGTATTTGTTTTGAAACTATTTTCTTTCCATTTATAAAGATTTATCTTTTGATTTATTTAGAATAACTGATTATGATTGTATCATATACGTAAATTTATTATAATTTAATGAAGATTATTGTTTTAATTTTATTTCATATATAAACAATATACATGTATAGTACATATATTATATGGAACACTAAATATCAGTCATACCACACCAATTAAGAAATAAGATAGAAAAAGAAAAATCTGGCCATTTTATTTTTTATTTTTTTGTGACCATTGGAATGACCTGTCACTCATCCAACGGTCAGGAGGGGCTATGTAACGGTATAGTGAGGTAGGCATAACTATGAAGCGCCCGAGCCCGAACGCCGTGGTAAACGGAACAGATGCGCATGCTCCGGAATCGAGATAAGCTAGGCAACTCCTTACACAGGGCAGAAGTAAAAGGAGTTGCGAAAATCAAGTGACCTATACCACATGTGCGGATATAATTTTAACCACGTCGGAAAGAGGTCTAAGATTTGACAACTCAACCAACGAATTTAATTGACATTAGTGTACCATCCACGATCCAGCACCTTCCAGGATAACTACCCGGCAACCGGGAAGGACCTTTTCTACAGATGGACAGTTAGTTTTATTATTATTATTTTATTAAATAAAGCTCATATCTTTTAAAATATTCATTTAGAAATTATTAGTTGCAACAGCCTAGAACCTACGTACGCTCTGGTAACAATAAAACATAGTCTGGAGCGTTTCAGGATATATACTCTGACTATACCCTAAGTAGGGCTAAAGCAAATGTCAAAATTTTACTTTTCAGGTTGTTAGTCGAACCATGGTTTGGCCACAACTCAATTAGTATATAAAAAAGTTGTGACAGAAACAAAAAGCCTAAGTGGAAAAAAGTAAATTTAGATTCCATAAATAAGGAGGCCTTATCAATTTAATTCTTCATGCTGAAATTTTTAGTTTCATGGGCTAACCTCAAAGTTATAACGACAGACACAGTGGCGTAACTACCGTGGAGCAGTTGGAGCAATTTGCTCCAGGCGCCGGCTAAGAATGGGCGCCACTCCGAGAGAAAAAAAATTTGAACAGTGGCGTAACTAAGAAAAATGCGAAAATACCCCCCCCCCCCCTAACTTTAAAAAATGCACCCCTAAACCTGACAAAATTCACCCCTGCCCCTCTCTATCGGTTTTCGGGGACAGGTGAAGTAAGGACGATAAAATAATATATTTAATAAACTCAATATTTCGTTTTTCTTATTGAAACATTTAATTAAAGTCACAATATATAGTAGTCATAAACATTTTGCCCCCTTCTTTATAAAGAGAAAGTATTGTGATGGCGTGAAAATTCAATTTTGATGGATTTACATGTTTTGAGGTCCCCTTAGTCCAAAAAATTGGTTTTTGAAAAATGTCTGTCGTCTGTGCAGACGCCTAGAGCCTAAACTACTGGGCCGATTTTGACAAAATTTGGCATGCATGTTCAGAAAAATCATACCCCGAGGCGAAATTGAGAAATCAATTTTAACTTCAAATTTGGGGGCGCTACCCCCCAAAAATCGGTTCCGACGATTTTGATTAAAAAATTCTAAAATATAGTCCATTTAAATTAGAATCTAACGATATAAGCCGTTTTACCGGGAAAAAATGTAGTTCCTGAGAAAATAGCTTAAAACGCTGATGGAGAGAGCCCGGGTTCGATTCCTCGCCCAGGAGAAGTTATTTTTATGATACATTTTGATATTTTCAATAATAATTAAATTTACATACAGTAAATAATAAATGGAAAACACTGGACAAAGTAATTATGAACTCTTATATGATAAAGTTTGTCTGAGTGGTCTTGAGTCATTGAGCACATTCAATGACTCAAGGTAAAATGTTTCAATGACTTCATGGTAAAACACATTGTTTACCAACTTGGTAAACAATGTGATAGTTAGTGGACCCAAAATCAAGTTGATGTTAGCTTGTCACTTAATAGGTGACCACTCTTATTTGGAGTAATAATTGAATAACTAACCTAGCAATAAGAAATACTTCTATTATCAATGTGCCCATATCTGTGGCCCCCTCTAAGACTGCGGCCCTAAGCCCCGGCCTGAAGGTAAATCCGGCACTGGTTAAATATATATTTTATATTTTCGATTTTCAACAAAGTCAGATTTATTGTACTTCTTTAGATTGTCACATCCCTATGTTTTTGTATAATATAAATTACTTCGACTTGACAACTGTTAGGGCAAAGGGATGTTTATTCATATTCCAATGTACTTTGGGACAAAGGAATATCACACTTTTTTTAAGGGGAGTAACAGTCTAAAGAAGTGCCTTATAACGAACTTTTTTGTTCAAATTAAACTGAATTATACACCCTGTATATATATACATAAAACTCAGAAGAAGAAAGCAAAACTAATAATCAGCAAGTATTACATAATATTAGTAAAAAATAATAAAACTAGCAAAAAAACGAAAAGTTGAAGATTAATTTTTTGTTGAACTGCATGTTTAGTATTTTTGTTTTGTTTTATGTAGACCTGTTTTATTTTCCCTTGTGTCAACTTTGTGTCAAACTAAATTATTCTATTAATTTTTTTATTCTCAAGAAAGAAATTGTTCTTTGTAATACAGAATAAAAGCCGTGGTTTATTTCAATCTCTAAACTCTGCTTCATTAGGTTATGGAGCCCAAGCAAGAAGATTGAAGCTTGAAAGTAAGTTTTGAGGTTTTTTTTTAGTTTTCAATTTTTTTTATTAAATTTTCGTAAAGAAAAAAAAAAATCAGTTATGGAACCTCAGAAGATTTATATTGATAAATTGGAGGGCCAGAATAACTGGGTGGATTGGAAATTCCAGATAAGGATTCATCTACAGGCTCACGGGCTAATGTCCGCGGTAGAAGGAACCTTAAGAAAACCAAAACCACTTCTTGAAGACTCAAAAGAAAGTGATGTCCTAGAGTTTGAGAAGCAGGATGCGGCTTTCCTAAAGGTAGAATACACGGCGCAGAGTATTATAGTTTCGTCTCTTACACCAAATGTAAGAAAACTTGTGAATATGTGCTCAACAGCCAAAGAAATCTGGAACAAACTAGTTGGCATATACGAACAAAGGACCGAACAACGTCAAGATCGACTGTTCAATGATTTCTTCGGAATCAAGGAGAAGAACCCTGTTGATAGCATAGCAGCGCACATCGCTAAGCTTGAGAAAATCTGGGTCGAACTTACAGACGAAACATGGAAGGAAGATAAGGTGAAGCTTCCAGATTCCTTATTTTTAAACCGCGTTTTAAATACTCTACCAGTTGAGTACATGGAGTTTGTAAATGCCTGGGAGTCCGTTCCTAAGGAATATCGGACTATCAACGTTTTACGTGAAAGACTATGTACAGTAGAACAGAGGTTTCTAGATAGAAAGACGAGTATTACAGAAGCTAGTACATCAGGGCTTGTGGTATCACATAACAAACACTACCATCAGAAGTCAGGAAAACAGAACAGTCAACCTATAGTGAAGAGTGAGAAGACCAAGAAAGCCACTGTAACCTGCTTTAAGTGCCAGGGTGGACATTATCGCTCTCAGTGTCCTCAGGTTAAAGCAGAAGGCAACAAAAATAATAAGGTAAATAGAACATATTTTATTAGTGGGGAAGCATTGCTCTTAGATGATAGGGAACTTTGGGTCGCAGATTCTGGGGCAACCCAGCATATAACTAATAGAAGGGACTGGTTTTCGACTTGGGAGACTTTTATTTCACCCCCTGAAATATTTGTAGGTAACGGGCAGGGGATGAAGGCTTTAGGTAGAGGAAATATTAATGTGAAAATGTATGCCAATGGCATCTGGGATGAAGGGTGTCTAGAAAATGTTTGGTATGTCCCTGACGCAGCTAGGAATTTATTTTCCCTTTTATCAGCTGTAGATAAAGGTGTAACAGCAAATCTGGAAAAAGATGTATGTAGACTACTTCGAGAAAATAAAGCCGTAGCTACTGCAGAGAGACGTGGTGGTCTATATCTGATGAGAATGAAAGTTGAAATACCAGAAGTAGCAGCTATTGCTCGGACAGTCGACACACTACAGTTATGGCATGAGAGATTAGGTCACCAAAATAAAAGACACGTAAAATCACTTCTTAAAAATATGGGAATCAATGTAAAAGTTGACAAAGAATTTTGTGAGGCCTGTGTGTACGGCAAACAACATCGGCTTAGTTTTGGTACACGTCAACAAAGAGGAGAAAGGCCTGGTGACTTAGTACATGCAGATGTGTGCGGTCCAATGCCAGTAACATCACTTGGTGGGGCTCGTTACTTTGTTTGTTTTAAGGACGATTTTTCTAGATTTAGGGCAGTGTATTTCTTAAAAGAAAAATCAGAAGTTAAAACAAAACTAGTTGACTTTCTGTCTGAAGTCAAGGTAAAAGGGCATGTTGTGAAAGAACTTTTAACTGACGGTGGTACTGAATTTGACAACAGTGAAATAAGGCAAGTGATCTCTAGGGCTGGTTTACATCACAGGATAGTTATGCCATACTGTCCTGAGCAGAATGGGGCAGCAGAGAGAGAAAACAGGACACTTGTTGAGGCAGCAAGAACAATGCTGCATTCCAAGAATCTGCCAGAGTATTTATGGGCAGAAGCAATTAATACGGCCGCTTACATCTTAAATAGATCAGCTCCTACTCCTTTAAAAGATAAAACCCCAATTCAGATTTGGTCCGGAAAAACATCAAAATTAAATCACTTGAAAATTTTTGGTACTGTTGTTTTTGTGCATGTTCCTAAACAGAGTAGGAAGAAATGGGACAAAAAATCATTAAAGGGTTATCTTGTAGGCTACTGTGACTATGATGGCTTTAGGATTTGGGTTCCCGAGAAGAAAAGGGTAGTACTTAGTAGGGATGTAGTTTTCAAACCTGAGTCAGTTATAGAGGAGTCTTCATCAAGATATACAGACAGTATTGAAATTCCTTTTCCTGCTAATACCTCTAACGTTCCTGAGAACTCGATAGGAACAGGTAGAATTTTGAATAAATCGTCTGATGAGCAAGGAGAGTTCAGATCAGGAGGGAACACTCATTTTATAGGAGACTCTGATGCAGGGGGGAAAGATCGAGTAGATAATACCCGTAGTGCATCAGTGAATCCAGGTGTATTAGGTTCTCAAGAATTAGGTTTTGATTCAGAACAGACTGTAGGATACCATCTTAGGGATAGGCGTCAATTAAAAAGGCCAGATTTCTACGGAGAGTGGGTTACAGTGGCTGAATTGGAACCTACTACAGTGAGAGAAGCCTTGGCGTCTTCTGAATCTAGAAAGTGGAAGGCTGCAATGGAAGATGAGATGGAGTCTTTAGAAGAAAACAACACCTGGGAACTCGTAGATCTACCGCCTGGGAGGAAAGCAATAACCAGCAAGTGGGTCTTTAAAGTGAAACCCAATGCAGATGGGACGCCTGGCAGATATAAGGCTCGTTTAGTTGCTCGAGGCTACTCCCAGAAGGCAGGCACAGACTATGACGAGACATTTTCACCTGTAGCACGTTTCGATACCATCAGAACAATTCTATCTGTGGCTGCAAAAGAAGATCTCAAACTTCAACAATTTGATATCAAGACGGCATTCTTATATGGCCACTTAGAGGAAGAGATCTACATGGTTCAACCTGAAGGCTATGAAGATGGAACAAACCGGTGCTGTAGACTGAAGAAAAGCTTGTATGGCCTTAAGCAAGCGCCCCGGTGCTGGAACCGGAGATTTTCAGAATATCTCAATAAGGTTGGTTTGAAGCAGAGCACAGCAGATCCATGTTTGTTTATTCGGAGCAGTCCAAAGAAAATTATTGTAGGACTATACGTGGATGATGGTTTGGTAGCAGCTGAAGATGAAGAAACAATTCTCAAGTTTTTAGGTGAGCTGAAAAAAGAATTTAAATTGACATCAGGTGCACTAAATCAATATCTTGGAGTGACAATTGAACAAACCAAATCAGGAATCTTCATTCACCAAGAGTCCTACATACAGAAAGTCTTAAAGAGATTTCGTTTGGACACTGCAAATACAAAATCTATTCCTATGGAAATAGGTTTCACGGCAGAAGATATAGAGCACAAGCCTTTGGATTTGAGTACACCTTACAGAGAGGCTATAGGTAGTCTAATGTATCTAGCAGTGGCAACACGGCCGGATATAGCCTTTGCTGTAAACTTCTTGGCTCAACATATAGAAAAGCCAGAAGAGCGTCACTGGCAAGCAGTGAAGAGAGTGTGCCAGTATCTTAAAGCAACTGCACATCTTGGCATCCAGTACACCAGTGGAAGCCAAGAAGGGCTAGAATCTTTTTGTGATGCGGACTACGCGTCAGACGCACGGACAAGAAGATCGGTGTCGGGAGGAATTTGTATGTTTGCTGGAGGAGCTATAACCTGGTTCAGCAGGAAGCAGAGGTGCACAGCAACATCTAGTACTGAGGCTGAGTATATTGCTGGTAGCGAAGCAGTTAAAGAGTTAGTGTGGCTCCGTCAACTACTTAGTGAGATTGCTACAGATGCAAAGGTTATACCCACGCTTTGGATGGACAACCTCGGAGCTATCAAGTTAGCGAAAAATCCTAGCTTCCATAAACTCACTAAACATATTGATGTCAGGTTCCACTTCATTCGTGAAAAATTTGAAGAAGGTATTTTTCGACTTGAACATATAGCTGGTGAGAGACAGGCAGCAGACATGATGAAAAAACCTTTGCCACCATGCAGACTGAAGACCCTGGGAAAACGCATAGGGCTAAATGACTGCAGTTCAGGGGGGAATGTTGAAGATTAATTTTTTGTTGAACTGCATGTTTAGTATTTTTGTTTTGTTTTATGTAGACCTGTTTTATTTTCCCTTGTGTCAACTTTGTGTCAAACTAAATTATTCTATTAATTTTTTTATTCTCAAGAAAGAAATTGTTCTTTGTAATACAGAATAAAAGCCGTGGTTTATTTCAATCTCTAAACTCTGCTTCATTAGCTTCTTACCTAGTTACGCCACTGGACAGACATTAATACTGATGGTAAAAATATAGCTGTTAAAACTTAAGGTTTGTTCCAACCCCCCTATATGTACCGTCCTATGTATTGTCCCGTGAATCGTTAGGGAATCATTTAGGACAGCTTTTAACATTGTACAGTAATAAAATCATGTCAATGTCAATGTTGGGATGGGTATAGGACTATAATTTTCACCGTATTAAAAACATTCAAGAAACCTAACAGTTAGGGAACCTTTCTGTTGACATGTGTGACGAATGACATAACTACGCATGTCATTCAAACCAGTACCAGTACCTACTTGGTATTGTCAGAGGATCGTTTGGACGATACAGTAAACTGTTTGCAAACGATCCTTGTGGGGGTTGGAACAGTTTGGATGACAGTACGAAACACTGTCCCAAGTCTGGTTGGAACTGCTTTTATCCATTGCCCCTGCCCGTGACGATCCCACGGACGGTACACTGCTTGGTTGGAACAAACCTATAATCTTAATACCCTCTTTGAAGGAGAAACAAGTAAACTCACCAAGACTAGTCCATATAGGGCTAGAAAAACAGTGGCTCTGAAAAAGAACGAGATCCCCATACTTCTCCCACGAATTAGGAAGTTCTGCATGGTTATTTTCACCAACCGGACCAATGTCTTTAACTAATTCTAGAATTTCTTCCCTCAACTGATTCACATTCACGCAACCCGGCATTTTAGCATAACTATATATTAAAGGAATTATTAAAAGATAAAATAACAATATACTTTACGGACAAGGAAAACTAGGCGACATTGATAGTTGAGCTAGTAAGCTTTTGTATCAACTTTTCAAGCAAAAAAATAAAATCTAAATTTAAAAAATATGAGCAGTAAAAGTAAAAGAGAATATTAACTAACATAATTGAATTTTGTATTGTAGTTACAATTTACAATAGTAGCATGGCAGAATACAACTAACTCAGGCGGGAACATTCGAGTATTATTTATAGTAATTATCCCTTTTTTCACTAACAAATTATATTTGTTAGTGAATGAAAAAAATATATTAAAGAGTATATTTTTGTGTCCAATTATATTTTACTTACAACACATTTTAAGGAAACAACCTATTTTTTTTTAAACATTTCCAAGGTAGTATGTCGTATGCAACGGCAACGCAAGGTGTCAACAGTCAACGTCAACATGCAACACCTTCCCCTTGGCGCCTTGGCCCTTGGCATTTAAAATATCAATGCAAAAAAAAAAATTTGTTTAAACCCAAATTTTTTAAAAAACAATTAATAATCTCAATTTACTAATAATCTATTATTATTAAACAAATTACATACAATACAAATACGGGAGTTGAGCTTCTCTTCTACTGAAGAGTTTCATTCGGAATTAAATAACAATAAGTCTTTGTTAAGAAATTATGAACAGTATTGGCAGCTTTGCATTTGGCCGCCATTTGCATTATCAGCATGATTTCGTGCGCACCTTTTTGTATTTTTTTCTCGTCAAGTTAGTGCTTTTATCAGATTTTCGTTAGATAATTTAAACATTGTGGTCATGTAATTCGTGATTATTGCCCTTTTAAAGTAGATCCGTGTCTTAGTTATTTGAGTGATTATCTATTCACGATGCAGTTTGTGCGAAAAATCAAGAAAAAAGACAGCGGCGAACTGCCGACTGATCTTCTCTTGTTTTTACAACCTACAGATTCTAAATCAATTACTGTTGGAAACTCCTTTTCAAGTAAGTATTAATTTAGTGGTATTATTGTCAAACAATTAAAGAAAAAGTTGTTTTTTTTATTTATAGCCCCAATACTCCAAGAACTCAAAATCCCCCGCTGAGCCATTAAACCTTAAACATAGTGTTGATACCGTTGTCCAGAAAAGGGAAAAATCCTATGGCTACCTTTCAGAAGAGTAACATTCTGCATTTTTAAACTTGTATATGTAATACTGTTGTGATAAAAACCAAGTGTATATTTAATGATTAAGGTTTAGAATAATTACGCGTCTACTATACTTTGTGGATCATGATCTGATTACGCCAGACATTCTTTCTACTCTTGTCCCTAAATTTCTTCCTTAAGACCAAACAACAATTAAATTAAACAATACAAGGAACCATCTACTCTACTTACTAGATTTTCTTTCTCTGCAGCGATTAGTTGAGCTGATTGATATTATTGCGAATTCCTTGAAACATTGCTCTCCCCCATCTCTTTCTTCATGAGTCATATTTTCCTAAAAGATAACCAAAATGATCTTTTAGGTCTTCATGGAGGTGGTGGAGTTTACCTTTATTCATCTCCAATAATCTACCTTATTGTCATCGTTTCGATCTCAAACTGGATATTGAATGTGTTGGGTTGAAGTTACCCCCCCCCCCCCCCCCCCAATACTAAACCTCTGATCTTCCACATCATCTATAAAACGAACGTATAAAATGTTACTGTAAAACCGCCATCCTTCCCTGCTGATTCAATTATAATTATGCCTTCACCTGTCCAAACACCCGATCGTGCTGAAGAAATAATTAATTTCTACTACTGATTAAGCTCAAAGCAGTTCAACACAGTCATGAACTTGCATGGCAACTAATTTATAATTAGTAACTAATTTAATTTAACTAACTAAGTTGTTCGAATATCTCATTCCTATGTTTCCGAAGCCAAGTATCACCCTAACCTTTGTGTTACAGTTATCTCTTTTTATATTCGTCACGTCACCCAACCAACTTCTTCATTTTGTAATTATACTTGCTGTGACTACCTAGGCCTCCATCATCACATCGCCTCTTTTGACTGGTATTCATCTCTCTCCAAGGTGGATCTAACTGTATATCCACGGGTCTAAGGTGGTTAGTCATGGATATACAGTTGAGTTTCTGTAGTCCGACACTCCGCCATGCTTCATTTGAAGGAGTGACTGGTGTACAAGTATTTACTCGTACACCTCTCCCATCTGTTTTTTCCTCCTCCCATCATTTACTTCTTCTCTCTATTTTAAATCTTTATTTGAACAAGTCTTAGAAACTATTAAAAATATTAAAGCATCTAGAAACTCAGGTTCTGACCACATATCTCTTTCATTGTGAAAAGTATTTCTAAAATTATCTCACCTGTGCTCACTTCCATATTTAATAAGTCTTGGTAATAAAAAAAATAATAATAATAATAATACACTGGCGTCTTTCCTTCCCTTTCGAACTTAGCTCTTATTGTGCCTGTTCACAAAAACCGGCCTTCTCCCATGTGTGACTAACTACTTTTCTATATCAATTTGCAACATATTCTCCAAAGTCTTTGAACATTTTATTCACTCCTACCTTGCTTCTTTAATTAACCCACTACCCTCTCCTCATAACATGGTTTCCGCCCCTAACGCCCTACAACTAACATTCTTGTATCCTTATTATAATATTGGTCCCAATATTGCTCAAGGTCAGCAGGTCGATGCTATCTATTTCGACTTTGTTAAAGCTTTTGACTATGTAGTTTATTTTTGACTATGTAAACCACGGAATTCTTCTATCTAAACTTGAATCCCATATATTCCATCCTCACCTTATAGCCTGGTTCCAATCCTACCTTTCTAACCGTAATTGCAGTGTCCGTTTGATCCCTCGTGTTTCTAAATTCTACGTCCCATCCTCCTGAGTTCACCAAGGTTTTATCCTGGGTCTTCTTTCAACATATTCATTGACGATTTTGGTTCTCTTATTACTTTATGCTACCTCTTCTTTGCTGATAATCATAGAATTCATAGGACCATAACTTCTCCTCAGTCATGTTCCATCCTTCAGTCTGATATCAATGCTGTTTCAAATTGGGCTACAACCAGTAATGTGCAAATACACCCTAGCAAAACATGCTTTATCTCTTTACCCTGTTCCAAATCCATAATTCCCTTGTCTTACCTGCTCTATGGTAAACCCCTGTCTAGTGTTCAATCAATTTGTGACCTTGGTGTCCTCGATCACAAACTCACCTTTGCCACCCACATCTCATCCATATCCTCTAAAGTCTAAAGCCTCTAAATTGCTTTGTCTCATATCCAATATTTCTCATGGCTAATCCCTTGTTATATTTCCCTGTACAAAACTATTGTCTATCCTTGTATTGAATATGCTGTGCCCGTCTGGAATAACCTGAATCTGTCCAAAGTGTCTCTCATTGAAAATATTCAGTTTCTATGTCTGTAGAAAAGTGTACTAGTACTATCCATCCTTGTGCCATCGTTTTTCCATCAACCCTGTCTGCCGGCGTCGATCTGCTTTGAAATATTATTTCTTAAAAGCTTATTGAATAAAGCTTTTTGCGACGAAGTGCAAAAAAATATTGTCATGTGGACAGATTCCTATACATCCCTCAACTGAGTCCTCTAGTCCGTTTTGTGTCCTCTGTCTCTAATATTCCCATTTCCTCTAATAATTTTGATTCCCTTTCTCACCTCCGTCTCATCCTTTCTTTCTTCTCTAAGTGATTGTTGTTTATTTAACTATTCTTTTTGTATTTACTATTCCTAATTGTTGTTTTATTATTGTAATGTTTATGTTAATATATTTTTAGTTTTAAAATTGGCACTGTTTTTAAGTTACGTATGAGTGCCTCTCTTGTGATAATTATTTAATTAATGTAGAGGACTAAATAAAATAAATAAATAATCCTGGTTGAATTTTTTTACCCTTTAGATATAAAAACTAAAATTACACAGAAAACAAGGTTTGTGGATAGAAGTTAGTTCATTAATGCGTACTTTTGAAGCAAATTCAGATGTTATATTTTTAAAAAAATCTGTATATTTGTTATATATTATATATTATATTTAATATAAATATGTTATATTTATTATGTATATATATTTATTTTTGTAGATCAAAGGATGTCATGGATTGCTTGTGAAGATAAATTAGCTTTTGTTAGCAATATGAACAATGGTGTACTACTGAAAATAGATCTAAGTGAATACCTTTCAGAATTTTGCACTGTAAGATAATAGTCATTTTTAATTAAGTATGCATACATACATTAAAATTTATAAAATTGTACATTGTTCGATCTTTCTCTAGCCAGAATATCCTAACGTTTTATACATATTTGCTCTGTAATTGGTTATTTTATTTTCAGATAACATGTGGAGAAGAGGTAACATTGCCTGGTTTTAGTTCTGCTCTCCTTGTGCTTGGCTGTGAAACCAACCTTGGAGGCCTGATTCTATTTTATCATCCTATACTTAGACGCATGATAAGGATTGTTGAAATAGATGTTGGGGTAGGCATTTGACTGTATTCATAATAGTTTTAAACAAATAAAGGAGATTAACTGAATCTCTTTATTTAGAATAAGAAAACCAACAATCATTGTATAATCTTGAGGGTTATCATTATTATAAAGTGTTTTATAATCTCATTCCTATATTTGACTCTGAATGATTGGCTCTAGATATTTGTCTCCCTATTTTGTTAGTATATATCCTTTATATGATATTCATGTTATTATCCAAAGCCTCAGTTTTTATGATGAATATTTGATGCTTGCTGTTCTATTTTGTTGGCTTTTTTTCTTTCTCATATAAAGAGAAAGTATTGTGATGGCGTGAAAATTCGATTTTGATGGTTTTACACATTTTGAGGTCCCCTGAGTCCAAAAAAATGTCTGTCTGTCATCAGTGCAGATGCGTGGAGCCTAAACTACTGGGCCAATTTTAACAAAATATGACATGTTTATGATTTTAACAAAATTTGACATGTTCAGAAAAAACATGCCCAGAGACGATATTGAGAAATTATTTTTAGCTCCAAATTTGGGAGCTCAACCCCCCAAAAACTCTCAAAAAAACACAAGGAAAAAATTATTTCTCGAAAACGGTACCGACGATTTTGATTTTAAAAAAAATTCTAAAATTTAGTCCATTTAAATACGAATCTAATGAATGGTATAAGCCTTTTTCCCAGGAAAAATCTAGTTCCCGAGAAAATAGCTTTAAACACGGACTGAGAGAGTCTGGGTTCAATTCTCCACCTAGTTGATTATTTTTATGATATAATGTTCAATAATAATTAAATGCACCTATGAAAACTCAAAAACTAATAAATGGAAACCACTGGGCTAAGTAATTATGAACTCGTATATGAAAAAATTTGTCTGAGTTGTCTTGGACCGATTTTTTCTATTAATTATGTATAATTTAATTGCAGGTGGCAGTGGTTCACATTATCAGTAATGGCTATAAGGGTAATCCTCTTTTACCCGAATTACTCTCATGTATGGATGGTATCCTGGCTATAGGGGGAATAGATGGTTCCCTTATTCTATTGGATTTACAGTACTCAATTTTAAGGAGAGGTATGCAATAATTTAGCATATTAATTTTTGATACTGCTTTTGGTTAATTCTCATGTTAGAGAGGGAATCCTTTGTATGTTTATAGAACTTTTTTTATAACCTATGAAAGTCTTATGTATTTTTTTTATAGTGTTGAAAGGTGAAAATGGTAGTGCTGATAATAATTTGGCATGGCCATCTAAAGTTAGTAAATTGCAATATGTTAGCCGACTGACAGATACTTGGGATTCTATTAAACAAAAAATGGAATTATGTCAGACAACTCATGACTCATTGGCTTTCTTACTTAATGGTGAGATTATATTAATTAATTTTTCTTTTCATAATTTTAATAATTTATGTTTATGAATGGACCTTCACAAATACTGTAGTACAGCATAATACTAGGTTACTTTTAACATTGTCCTATGAAATTCATATCTTGGAAGGTTGATATTGAGACAATATGCATGTATAGTTATTAATATGATAACCGCTATCAAGAGTTGTTGTTAACATCATTGTTGACTTATAGATCTTGATATGTATCAAGACCGAATTTGATTTTTAATAGGTAAGGTTTTTGTTGTTTGACATATTTACGATGATTTGTTGTGTTAATTGTTCATTTTGGTTACTATTCTAATATTGTAATTGCAAGTTCAATTGATTAATTAGGATGAATAAAAGTTATAAGCTTTGATGTTATTCTATTTATGTAGTTATCTTTCAAGTTAATTTTGTTATTTTTTACCTTTTGTAAAATATTTATCTTTTATTTAGTTGTTTATTCTCATTGAAGCCCAGTGGGACCAAACACATGGCCAGACAACAAAATGGCAGGTTAAACCAAATGTTTACTGTATTAAGTACATGAAAACAGAGAACTACTACATTTAAAACATTTCAGTACCAAAGTTAACATAACACTGCAATATGGTTATTAATCGAGATGTCAGCAGATATCTTCACAATACTGTGGTAAATAGACCTTATGTCTTTTATATACCAGGTCAGAAACGCCAGTGTGTCACAGGTGTCGTATTAGGATTCACCCCAGCTGAGCAGCCAGTTAAACTGATGGCGAAAATGAGGGTTTCTTCTGTAATAAAAATTATATTAAGAACTAGCCTTCACCCTGCAATCTATGCGGGGCTCATCACAGCAATCAGTGGCTAGGTTTCTTATTATCATGTAGGCCAAGTGATTATATTAAACGCCTTAATAGTTTTCTTTCCAAAGCTTTCATAGAAAAGAGAATCAGGAATAAAATTCCCTATGAATGGCAGCTTGGATTCTATTTATTACGTGCAAAATATCCTCCGTTTCATTAATAAAGACAATAAATAAAGAAAAAAACCCTTTTGAATTTTTCATTATAATAAGAGTAAAAAAAAGTAAATGCAATCAAATTAGTTCAGAATGAATTATTTTTTAAGAAAAAGTAAACAAAGCAAGTGATAGAAAATAGTAGTTTTAAATTTTTTAATTATTTTGAACTAAAAAATCAATAACCGACATTGCTATGGAAATTTACACTTTTTTATTTTTATAAAATTGTTAATAACTCTGGTCACTACAGTACTGGTCATTTCCTTCACACAAAAAATGACACAAAATTTTACTCTTTAAAATATTCTGCCAGGAAATTAGAATATAATTGGAGGTCAATAGGTTTTCATTTGTAGTACAATATTTTGACAATAGGCAGGCTGAAGTTTCAATAAATGACATGCAAAATGTGACGCTCTTAAATATCGTGCCATGAAGTTAGAATATGATAGGTGGGAGATCAGTTTTCACTTGTATTCATTATAGTACTGTATTTCATTGGTAGAAGTTCAAAATTTTATATAAAATTATATCTGAGCTCCTAGCGGGCCAAATGGTAATCAAAGCTCATTAATGTTTCATAATTTTACACCTTAAGATCCATCTTCTATATCAATTAGACAAATTTATACTGGTTTTCTCCACTTCATGATAAAGCATTGAAATGTTGATATATGAAGGTTCAATGTCCAAAAACTCTTATCCATGATTCAACGTTTTTCCTTGAAATGGAGTTTTTTTTGTATTTTTAGTTATATCATGCTAATATTTGAAGATTATAATGCTATTGCTATAGATTGATAATGTGGGATAATAATAATTGGTATTGATGCTATCTAATTTTTTATACAGATAATGAAGGAGAATTGATGGCACCAAAACATGGAAACACTTTTAGTGCTGTAACCTGCCTTCACTATTGTCCTGCTATGGCAGCCTTATTTGCTGGATATGAAGTTGGAGTTTGGCAAATATGGTCCATTATTGACTTTGAAAAGTTGTAAGTCTATGATTATTTTATTTTATTGTTCTTAGTCTTCAAATTGTAAATGAATCTTAGTAACATTTTTATTTATTTTTTTTAGGTATAGCAGTAAATCAGAGGTTGGTTTAGGTGTGTCTGTTGTTGGTCTTAGTGTGATGGAGCCTTGTGATGATCCAAGGCATTATCTGTACTTGTGGGTGGGTCACTCACGTTCTTCACGACCTGCTTTCATACATCGGAATCCCTCCAGAGCACCAGGTTCCCCACCAAATTCTCCTCTTCCCAATTACCCTCCTTTAATTCCTTCAAGCCAGGAACCACCGTTTTCTCTGTTATATTCACTAGCTTTTGCTAAGAAGTCGTATGTTGATTCTTATGGACTTGTCTACAGTGTAAGCTTTCTTTAATTTATAATTTTATTTAATTATTTATATTTTTATTTCTTTCATTTGAATTTCCTACTAGCACTCTTAAGTACAAATTATTAACTATTTCTAACAAATGGAATCCTATTTTTTTTTTTTTTTTTTTCTTCTTGTTTAAATAAAGATTAATTTAATACTTAAATCACTTTAGTAATAATACAAAGAGAAGTGCCAAATTCCTCATAAAGCTGTTAAAGCATGTTGGCCGTGATCAAGTTGATGGCATATGAAATACGATTTTTCTGTTTATCAAGATCTCTTGGAAGGGGAGGAACAGAAACTGTCTTTTATGTAACCCCAAAAAAATCACAAACTATAAGGACCTGAGAAAGGGGTGGCCAAGGGCAAATTGCCGCCTCGCCAGGGCTGCAATAGCTGATCAATGCATGTCACTCGGCTTAGGTGCACCTCAGCACAACCTACCGACAGCCTATAATAACTTGAGAATACCCACTTATAGATGGTTGGTGGTTTGTTCACCACTTACCTTGGGTTCAAGATGTATAGCTTATTGAAATCGATAAATATTTTTGGAACTCCCTGTATTGTTATTTTTTATTTTTGTATTATTTATTTATTGTTATTTTTGCCACATAGTTGAAAAAATTATACATATATTTTGTTGCAGGGTTTTTACAGATGTGATGATATTTTTGAATTAGAAATGGTTCGGGAAATTGATTCTTTTATATCTGGTCGAATCCTCTCTGTTGATTCGTTGAATTGTGCTAATCCTTACAGAAAGTATCAATCCAATAGGGAAGATGGTATGTACTTGTGTACTTTAATAACTTTATTTTCATGATTTTTGTTGAAGAAATATTTAAAAGAAAAAAAATAATAACACGCACCGTAGGATGCAAGTGTTTGAACAATACCCAAATTTCTGACAAGAGGTTTTCAAACATGGACATTTGCATAAATGTTTACAGGCTAATCGATAAGCAAACTCCTAATGTATTTTAATTAGAGACATTTTTAATTTGGAAAACCATAAAATTTTGAGTAAGCTTAGAAGCAAAAACCTTATTATCTTGAATTTTATAAAATTCTAAAAAATTAAGATGTATAACTTTTTACCTATTTTTTTCTTTGCCTGTGTTTTATTTCAGTGATGACCATATTTTTAATTGCTTGATTGTTTTTTGGCCGTGTTTAAATTCAGTTCTCTATTTTTTAAAAAAGATCTCTAAAATTGACCTTTGCTCAAATAATTTGTGTTGGTTCTTACCATAGAGGAGTCTGAAACTGCTTCAAATCAGTCACTATATTCTTAGCAACAAATCTAAAAGTATGCTCATGCTATACTTGTCATTCAATAGCTGACTATTTGTTATATATGTATGTATTATTTATTTATATTTTTTCAGATAAAGAAATATTGAGGGTTTGGTCCATTGTATGGGAGTGTGAGTTTGAAGAAGTTGATGGTAAAACTGTTTACATTACTTTGTTTGATTTGAACCAGTGGTATAACAAGATGCCTGGAAGACCAGAAATAGTACTAGGGCAGTCTTCAAAAGCTCTTCCTATTCATGACACTCCTTATCTCTCTACTTGGTACCTTCCTCCATCTAATCCAGAAGACCAGCCTCTTTCTGTTAGAGTTGATCCCTTATCACTTGAAGCCTTTAGGTTTCTAAACCAACTCGATTGTCACTACTATCCTTCAAACATTTCTTACAGTTAGTATAAGTTTTTGGTTTTTATCAATTCGTAATTTAACTCTTTTGACGTTATTTTTGATCAAACTATTTAATATAATTTTTATTATTTAGGTTGTGTCAAGGTTGGGACTCGAGGAATATGCCAAGGAGAAGGAATCAGTGTGGTGAATGAATTTAAAGATAAGTTAAGGTATGATCCTGCAGGAGCAATGGCTTGTCCTGAACCCCTATTTCATACATCACTTTCACTTGGTATCCTTCCAAATTTTGACGATACATCATCTATACATTCTATAACTATCAATGCTGTAAGTCCACAATTGTATTTTACTAAAACAGTTATGTGGGGAACTAATAAATAAATTATGTTTAATAACAGTGAAAATACTGTTTGACATGATTTTTAAATTTCTGAAGCATCATTAGACATTTAGCACATAATGATGTTTCAAAGGAGGAACGGCCATTTAAAACAACTCTTTGAGTTAATACCAATTCAAATCATTCGAGGAAACATTACATTGAGGAATAAAATTAAATTTATATTCTCCTTTTTTTTCAATAATTAATGTAATTTTTATTTGCTTATTATCTACAATAATGCTTCCTCTTAACACGCTCACGGTGAACGAACAATTGCACAGCCCAGCACAGTGACCGGGGAATAAAACAAACAAAAAAAATCAATTTTTAATTATGAAGTAAGCTAGGAGAGAGCAGAGAGTATGCCTAGAACCTTACAGGGCTAACTGTTTAGATAGAATCTGAACCCTGGGCCTAGGTATTAGAAAATAGATAGAAGTGCAGTATGGACGGGCATGTTCCCAGAATGTGGCCCGCCGTCAACATGTTAAGCCAAAATAGCTATTAAAAAATACTTTAATAATATAATAAGGATAGTTTAGTAGTAGTAGTCTAGTACTTCCTACTAGAACGGGTAGGACGAACCACTTGTTCGAACCTTGCAATTAGGCCATCACTTAATCCCTTTTTACGCCCCGTGGTGGAGAGTTCTAGCTACTTCACATCTCATACATTTGCACATTGTACCGCCTAAGCGAGCATGGTGTGGTCATTAGTAAGCTATATAAGGATAGTTTAATAACCATAATAAAGTTTTGTAAAAGCAAATTAATATCTATCTATTATAGCAAAAGTTTTTAGTTAACTGTGACGATGATTTTGAAAAAAATGAGACTAATTAATATATTTACCGACAAGACACTTTCTGGTCACTTCTTTTCTGGGTTATAAGGACGATGAGTATTTTACATTATTTGAATAACCGTGTAGGTAAGTATTTGTATATCAAGAGAATATCTGCTCTGCCTCTGTATTCAATTTCACGATGTGAGTTCTCTTGTAATTTCTACCTTACCAATGTTACTAATGAATCTATTCTACTATTGAAATACTATTAATATTAAAATTATTCAAACCTCTAAAGATAGTACAAAACTTTTTTTATTCTATTCCTTTAAAACTTTTGTCTAATGTACTATATTTTTTATCTTGTTCAAATATTCATTTTTAAACTTATTTTTAATTCATTTATTGTCATATTATATTTGGCATGTGCTGTTAATAATAATAAATATATTGTTTTGCTTAGGACATAGCAAGGCGTTATTTGTTAACAATATGTGTGGAGAACGGTTTAGTCGATGTGATACTAGGCTGTGCCAGACACTGGTATGACAGTGCTTGCACTGAAACCACCGTCTCTCTGGATTTCCTTGTTGATTTTCTCTGGGATCTTTTCACTTCATACAACCGAAAAATTGATGAACTATGTATGTATATAAATTTTATTTTATATTTTTTTTTAAATCTCTGATAGCTATTGTTTTATTGTTATTATTCTATGAATTGTTAGAATTTATTGTTAATTTGTTTGCAGGTGTTTGTCTTTTTGATTATTCTGGTGTTGAATTAAACTATTTGGACACTGTAAGAATAAAACTTTTAAACCAATACATGAAGGATATCAAAGCTGTGTATGCTGTACTCTCCAGAGATTATTCTACCTTCAGCAATATATGTGAGATTATAAGACTTCTTCAAAATTAAAATTTCAAGATTCTTTCAATTTTGTATAGACCTATGTTTTAGTGTGTAGCTTTGGTTTTTTTTTGTTTTTGTTTTTTTTCATTTCGTAGCAGAGTAAGTCAGCTTTGGCTTTGTTTAAGTATGAAATGATATCTTGATATATTTTTTTTTATATATTTGGTTGACTTCTGCATAATAGGGCTAAGTTGCTGAAGTTAGGATGTAAAAATTCAATCCTGCCATTTATTTTAAACTTAGTTTCCAAATTTTTTATTATATTAGTAGTTTTCCTTAACTTAACACAATTTATTTTTTTATTTTAATCCAAATTTGTTTCTTTTTTCAGATGTTGTTAACAATAGATATTTTGCTATTGACATTAAAACACTTTATGTGGATCTGGTTTCTTGGTTCACTGCTAACAACCTTCTACCTGAGTCTTCTTCTAGTTTCCCATGTGATTCAATTTTACCTTACAATTACAAAAAAGTGAGAAGTTGTGTCAACGAGAGGTTAGCTTTCAAAATTATTAATTATTATTGGTCATATTTAATTCAATTTAACTTATATTCTACAGGATATGTGGTTTGTTTTTCTGTAGCTAGGTGTTTTTTTTTATCAGTATTTCTCCCTTCATCTTTAATAATAATAATGATAAGAATATTTTAATTAGCAACACATTACCTTAGATGTGTAAAGAGAATATTATGGTAGAACAAAAAATCAATTTTAAGATTTGAATGTACAGTAGAGCATCGATTAACCGAACTAATGTTTTTTAGGGTGGTTCGGATAATCAAAATCAACCACGTTAATGCTAAAAGCATCTTTGTTTTATTTATCTAGTACATAGTGAAAAAAATATATGTTGTATCACCTAAGATTAATTTGGCATAAAGAAAGTTGCAATCCTCATCTGTTTATTTTTATTATTATTATTTATTTATTTTTTTTTTTTTTCACTTAATTTTTCACCATGAATCTCGATTTGCCGAATCCCATGTCGTGTTTGAAATTTTTACGCCACCAGAACTGGGGAACAATAAAGAGTCGCCACCAAGCTTCATGTTTGATTCCACTGCTTTTCCAGACAATATGTATGGGTCCAGATATGGGCTATCCTGAGTCCAGTTTTTGCAAAAAACCAAGTGAATGAAGCTTCTTCTAACAATTTGGATTTTTTTTTTGTATAGTTTTACAATTTGATCTGCCCTCCTCACTGTCAAGATTAAGTGCATACCCAATGATTGAGTCAGAATTATTTTTTATTCCCGTAATCGTTGATTTACTAACCCCAAACTTGATAACTAATTATAATTTGATTTAAATTAATATTTAAACGTTTCGTAATATGAATACTACCAAAAACTTAAAAATTGAATTGATAGCTAATGACTGACCCGTTTCACCTTTATTTAGCTGCGTAATAATTTCCATTTTATTTTTTAATGAAAGCACTACTCGTTTCCTTTTTGTTCTACATGTTGTAAGCTTTACTTAAAATATCTGACTAATTCAATGTATACCTCACAATGAATGATTTAAATCTGAGAGCACTGACATATCTTACCAACAGAATGGAGAGGTATTAAGTGGAAAATAGTTGATGCAAATGATTCCACAAATTAAATAGACAAACAAGTTAGTTCTTAGAAAGCAAATGTTGCTGTCTGCCCCATTAAACTGAATTCATCGAAATCTGGTATCCCTTTATACAGCTAACACAGCTTTTTCTAGGAATTAATTAAGTGGTGGCTTCTAATTCCCCCCCCCCCCTCCCATGAACCCAGTTTGGATAACTGTCGCTCGGATAATCGACTACTGTATTTACTTTTTTTTTTTTTTTTTAATTTATTGATGATTTTTAATTTGATTTTCTCTAGGAGAGACAAGGGCGCTTTGTTAATAGATGAAATGCTAATGCATTGGATTAGTGGAGAAGTCCAAGTCTGGAAAAGAGAGTCCGGGGAGGAATCAGCTGGTTACCCTCCATCTTCTATACAAGATATCATAAGAATCTCTCTTTTAGCAGACATTGAAGCCCCTGTAAAACATTTCTTCATTCTTTATTTCCTTCGAGACCATCTTGAATGCCTTGCTAGTGACAGGTATTTTCTTACCTTAAGAATTATTTATTTAATAAATTCACAATAACATAAAAAATACATGTTATAATACAAAAACATATTTATAAACAGTGTTCCCTATATCAAAATTGTGCTACTTTGAAAATTTTAGATAAATAAGGGTTTGGAACAGAAAATTGATGTTTATTAACATAGTTCTTGTAGAAAGCGGTAAAGATTAAAAGATATTTACGAACATAGTGAAAAGTTTCCGTGATACAAGTGTTAACACACAGAAATACTTACTACTAAAATACATTTGAGACTTAAACTGTTACTATGTATGTATAATGAATAATGACTATAACTTATTATAAAATATAAAAATATATTTAACAAAATCATTTGTTATGAAAATCTGCAGAACAGTTCTATAAAATTAATTTAATTCAAATGATTTCAACAGCATTATTATGGAAATTACCCACAATCTGCTATACTCATCATATCAGTTCTAAAAACGAATCTCTAGATTATAGATAATTAAAAATAAAATGTATTCAATCCTTTCTTAAACCAGCTGGTGTTTTTAATATATTATAGCTTTTTTTTATTATTAAAAATTGTTTTTAATATTATATATTTAGCTGAGCGTTTAAGTATGTGTAATTCTCTTAAACTTTTTGACTAAAATAATGTGCTTTATTGGTTTATTATCGCTAATTTATTTACTTTTTTAATCCAGAAATTCTTTGGACATTGAAAGAATAATTCACAACTATGAAGCTACTTTTAGAATACATGAAGGCCAAATGAGAATTGTACTCTCATATAGAGATATCGATTGTAAAAATTTTAAGGTATTTAAAAAAAATTAATTTTATTTTCTGTATATAAAGCTAATTATTAGAAGCTTGATCAACCATTGCATTTAGTAGTTCTAGAATATAAATATTAGGGGTATTCACAATCTTTGTTTAACAAATTATGTGTTAACGAGTTAAATGTTAGAAATGAAAGATAATGAGGGATCTTGACCAGAAGATGAGTTATAAACTAAATGTTAAGCAGGTGGCGCTTTCAGTGTCTTGCACATGTACCATTTGAGTTTTTAGATTAGATTGCCTACCTAATATCATCATAACCTTTTTTATTAACATTTCCTTTTTTTTTATTTAAAATTTATTATAATTATTTGATAAATAGATATTTTATTTATTTATTATTTTATTAGGATGCTTGTTAACTTGGGATAGATAGTTTATTCAATTTAGAAAAAATAGGTAGTGCACAGTTTTATTTTCAATTAAAAATGCCAAAAAAAAAAAAAAAAAAAAAAAAATAGGGAGGAAGAAATGTATTTTTCTCATTTATTTTCCTACCTCTATGATTTCAACATGATTTAACATCTTTCAAACTTCATTTAACTAAAAAAAAAAAATAATAATAAAACGAGTTAAATAAAGGGATATAACTAGTTATTTGTTAAAAATGGAGGATCATTTAACCAACTTAACTGACAACACAGTTTATTAGTTCCTTACACTAAAGATTGTGAGTACCCCTAAATTTCAGTTATAAATTTATAATTAAATCGTGTTTATTTAACAAAAGTTTAATGAATTTGAATGTATTTGTTATTCCATAATGCTTTATTATAAAGGTCACACTCTTATTTTCTGTCTAGGATGGAGTTGAAAGATTGCTTCATAGAACAGTTAAAAATAGTGATCTAGAGGTATGGGAGCACAGGCATATTATTAAAGCACTACACAAACATAAGGAATATTCATTAGCCTTCAGGTATCTGAAAGGAATGCAGCCTCCACTTGGTTCCACTGATGATAACAAGTAATTATTTTTTTTATGTTCAGCTGTATTCTTAACATGTTTTGGCCAGGCCACTTTCCGGGAACATGGTGCTGGTTGGGTCAATGGGGCTGACCACGTTCCCAGAACATTCTCTCCCCACCACCCTTCAGTTTTCTAAATCCAGGCTCACAGTTCAGATTCTATTTAAACAGTTAGTCCTGTAGAATGCATCTGTACGGTTCTATACATACTTTCCGCTCTCTCCTAGCTTTTTTTCGTTATATAAAGATGAATTTTGGGTTTATTCCCCCGCCACTACGAGGTGCTAAGCAAATGCTTGTCCGTCATGAAAGTATTAATAACATACACATTTAGCAGAACATGAGTCTAGAACCCACTACTGCTAATATAAATTCTACCGCATATAGGATAACATATCCTCCAATGAATAAAGATTTTTAGTTTTCTGTATGATAATGATGTGAAAAAAAAGTAATAAAAATAATAGGTAGTTTAAAAGGGTGTCAAAGTCCTTAATGTGTTTTCTGCAAATAATTTTAAGTTCAAAAAGACAAAACATCTTGCATTGCCTTACCCTATTTTTAATTTCTCATATATCTACATACCATTTAACCCATTCAATGCGTAATCCAATTCATGAACCTGCCTTAGTTACCGTATATATCTAAACAATTTTAAAAGTTAATTTAAAAATAAATAAAAAATAAAAAAAAAAGTTTGGATCCACTGTGGATACAAACGTGAGCGGACCTGACGGGCCTTGCAAGATGGTTATACTCGAGGCACGGAGAATAGAGCTACAGAGGGCTGAAAGGGAGGGCTTGGATCCACTGTGAATCCACCCGCCAGGCGCGTTAGCACGGCATGGATCCACAGTGGATCCACCCGCATTGAATGGGTTAAGGAGAAAAGGTATTCTGATGATCCAACAATTCAAAATTTATATTTTCTCTTCTCAGTCTAAAAAGGGTTTCTGTTATCTGGACTGAGCTGAATTACATGACCTTTGGTATACCTACTTGTTCAGAAAAAGTCTGAGGTGAAATGAAGATATGCATTTTATCTCTAAATTTGAGGGTATTCTATTCATTAATTATCATCTAATAAGTGATATATTTCTGACAGACAGCAAACTTAACATTTATATGCAAATAAATGACAATTTAAAATATGATTGAAACCATAAATTACTTTGCCAGTTAAAAAAGCACCTTTTGCTGTGCCAGAAAAGCAAATCGCTTTTTGCTTCCTCTCTAATACTGATGAACATGATAATTAACAAATTAATTTAACTTTTGTTCTTTTATAGGATGGAAATATCTCTGAATGTCTGCCTTGGTAATGTTTCTTCAGCATTCTTTATTACTCAGCAGTGGTCAGAAAAACGTCAAATTCTTTTAAAGCATTTTTTCCAAGGTATTTTTTTTATTAGATCATTTTCTGTAGCTTTCTTTGCATTAAGTTTTTGAATGATATGATAGAACTTTAAGCAATATTTGTAATGGAACAAACATTTATTTTCTATTCAATGTGTCACAATTATTAAAATCTTTAAATAATCTTTTAAACATGGATTAGAGTAGTAGTTAGAAGGGTGGCCTCGAACATTGTTTGTGCTGCATTAGTTAGTGTCACAGTATCAGTAAAATAAAAATACCTTTAACTCTTTTGGAGTTAGCTATTTGTTTGAGATTCAGGCAGAGTGATGCAATATTTATGATCATTCTGAAATTCTTTATGAAAAAATTTGAATTGCCTAAAATTAAAAGCTGTACAATTTGGGTCCACTTTTTGGATCTGGTCTAACCAACATAAGAAATAATCTGTTACTGAAACCCAAAGAGTATTTTTATAATTGAAGCGAGCGTAAGCGAGCTTCTTACATTCAACAAAATATGCATCTTGTCTGTCTGTCTGTGTGTGTGTGTAACGTTTACGTGTCTGGCGATAACTTGAGTAAAAGTTGACCGATTTAGTTGAAATTTGGTATACATCTTTCTTTAACTAATACTCAGGCTAAGTTCGTTGGACAGCGTGATCCGTCCAAGAGTTCGCGTGCAATGCTCGCGTAAACGTGAGCTTCAAATTTAAAATTGGAATTTCAGGACGGGAAAAAATTCTATCATCACCTACTTGAAGAGACGAACATTTTTTACAATTAACATTTTTTAATAAAACCAACAACGACACTGCTAAGAATTAATAAATATCGCTAAAACGATTAAAGCGGACCTAAACGTTTAAAATAGAGAAAACAACCTTTTTACCAATATTTTACGTTCTAACGTAACGATTTTAATAAAACTTCATGTACATCGTCTAAAGTAAAATTGAAACAAGTATGTAAAATTTCAACTTGATACAAGCAGTAGTATTTGAGTAATGAAGTGATACATTTATAATATTAGTTTAAAAGCTATTACGGGTGGTTAAGATTCTTATAGTCGTATTGTGTGTAGGTTTGTTTAGAAAGTACAAGTACAGCTTTGTACCGAGTACCCCCACTCTACCCCTCACTACCCTCTTCCACTTATCTTCAACTATGACATTCATCATGATTAACAAATTTCAATATTCAGTATTTTATTGCAATACGCTCGCTTCAATGATAGAGCCACGCGATGCCTAGTTTATTGTACAAATAAATTAATATATAACAGTGCACTATGATTATATTATAAATAATCCCTTGATATCTACAGGGTTTTTGATCCTCAATATTCTAGGGATATGGGAACCGCCATTAACTTATGGAAGTGCTTTTACCTTTTTTTGGATAATTTGCAAGCTCAAAGGTACATTTTCCTTGTTTGATCCTGCTCCTACTAGTCAAGGCTTTTTCAATAAAAAAATCTCTGGTTTGCGAACACATTTAAGCAGCAATTGGGGCACTTACTATAACACTTCAGTTGTATATTTTACCGTGTGTAATTAAAACCACAGATAAAAACTCGTGAATATCGGAGGATTACTGTATTATTAATATAACATAATACCCTCATAACAAAAACTTGAATAGAATGTGATATTATTCTCGTAAATAATATGTGTGATGCAAATTGGGCATATTTATTCCTATTCTAAGATTGCAGAAATTAACTAGCTTTTTTGTTTTTACCATTTTCTTCTTTTTTTATTTCAGAATGTGTGAGAATGAACAAAATTAAGTTTGTTTATCCCCTTCCTCTAGATAAATACGAGGAAGAATGTTTTCTAGAGTTTTTACGTTGTTCTGGAATAAAATCAGCAAATGACTTAATACTCTATTTCTACATTGATAGGCGCAGGTAATATCAATATTTCTTTGTCAATAATGTTAATAAAATTCAAAGTCAAATACACTCAATTGTCAAACCTCAGCAATTTTTCAATACAGGCCAGTTTTAAGCTTTTTATTAAAATATTTGTTATTATGGTTTTGCAATGTCATATCCTTTGTAAATTTTAATTCAATTGCATATTTTGTCCCTTTTACTATTTAATCTTTTATTCATGTGGATCATACAGATTCAGAGTCACTCCTGAATGACTCGCAATCTTTTTTTTTTTTAGTCTTTCGTTGTTTTCCAGTTGTTTGTGATGTATTTATCAATTATACTATTATATTGTCATTAGGTATCCTGAAGCATTTGTTCTTTATGACAAAATGAAACTCTTAGGACAATGCAGTGGTCAAGATAAAAATTCTAAGAAGAGGGATATGATAATGAAAAATCTTGAAAACCGATTTGATCCTAAACTTCTTTTACTTCAAAAGAGCAAATGTGAAGCTAAGAACACCCAGCCTCCATCTGGATTCTTTGGTAAATATTTAATTCAATTTAGAAAAAAATAAAATAAATAACTTTATGTGGATTATATTACAAGTATGTATGTATAATATCATAGTCAAAGTATGGTATATTGAAAGAGACATTACATTTTTATGAATTTGGCCTATTTCTTAATAATTGTGAGCTATATTAATACAAATAGTTATATATAGCCAGGCTAATGGGCCTTCAATGGGGCCCGGGCTAAACAACATTTGGGGCACCCGTACTCTTCCATTTGCACTACCCAAAACCAAGACTTGGTCGTAGTGGGTCTTAGTTCCATTTTTTCTTCTTTTTTTAAAATACAGTAAAATTTGATACAGTGACCACCCAAGTATATTGACCACATGGTCAATTTGACCACTTTTTCTTGGTCCCTTCAGAAATGCAATACTTCCAGTACATTTTCTTCTGCTTATTTTAACCAGTGACCACCTTCTTCTAGTCCCTTGAAGGAAATTTATTTTGGTTAAAGTCATCAAAATAAAAAATAAAAAAATAATGTTTTTCAAAGAATACCCTTAATAATTTTGAAACACTTGGTTTTAATTTAATTTCTTTGAACTCATTTACTAATTGTTACAATATGAATAAAACCCACTTTACATTCTTTCCCGGGTTTTTTCAATGGGCCCACATACGTGGCCTGCATACTTTGGGTGTAAAAGCCCCCCGGTAAAACAAAAAGAATAAAAAAATACTAAAACTATTAAAAACTAATACTTATTTTAATTAGCGATGGAACAACCCACTAGAAAAAACAACCGAATGAATAAGTCGATTCTGGAAAAAACAGTCGATTGAATTCATTCGACTGAAAACAGTCTCATAGCGGGTATAGGATATACGAATAAAGATATAGACCGAGACTGAACCCGCAAGTCGAATGTTTCAATCGAATGGTTTTTTTTTATATAGGAGTAGTACGGTGGAGGCCGTAAAGGCCTCAAAGCTGAGGGGGGGTGTGAGTGAGAAGGCCCTTGACACTCGTTATCTCGTCCCCAATCTACATCCTGCTACGACATCGTTTTCATTCGAATGAAAAAATATAGACAGACTGAATCCAATCGAATTTTTCATTCGAATGTTTCATTCGGATGTTTTTTGGTTTTGGGTAGGGGAAAGGAACGACGGTGAAGGGCTCAGAGCGGAGGAGGGGTGAGAAGGCGCATGACACTTGTTATCTCGTTATACACACGTCCACATATACACGTCCGAATTACAACTAATACAACTCCAAACTATAGACTGATATCAGTCGAATGAAAACTAGGCATCCGCAACCGAATGAATGAATATTTTAAAACAACAGTTTAGTCAACTGTTTTCAATCGATTGGTTCCCAACGCTTATTTTAATAATTAATCTCTCCTACTACCGGCTGGAGAGAGACACGGAAGTCTCTACCAAGCAATCAATAGCATGTATTTAATAATTATGTATCTATAATTTTACAGTTAATGTTTAAAAAAGACTTTATTTATACAAACATATTTTTAATTGGCAACTGAAACTAAAAGACAGGATTGTTACGAGCTTGATGAATCCCAAATGTGAGAGCGTAATATAATCATTGAAAAAAGAAAGTGTGACAATTTTTTAACTTTGAAAAAAATTTGCCCTTATGTGCATTCTTATAAACTTTGTTGAGTTTAACAATAGAATATTTAATCCATTGTGTAATATAAGTAATCCATTGCTGAGTGATCATAAACAAAACAAGTGGAGAAATGAGAAGATGAAAACAAGAGATAGAGAGGTAACTTAAAGGTTGCAGTTCTGAAAGAGTTCTTAAATCGTTCCAACAGGCTCCTCTTTTTGAATCAGTTCTGATCCAGTCCTCATAGACACATGCGCATTAAAAAAATCCTGAACTGGATCTAGAACCGTTCTCGAATTAGCTGTTAGAACAAACCTAATATACTTCAATCCAAGTTTTGTTATAAGTTTCTTTATCTACTATGATAATTCTCCCCAAAGCAATTTGCACTACAAATCGCTACAGACAGTATTAGGTGAGATAATATGAATTATAAATATTTATGTAAAATAATTTTAAGGTACCATATATATGGCTCCTAGCTCCCTCTATCTGGGCCTGTATATAGCTATAATATAACATATACCTAATTAATAAATATAAGTTTTTGTTTGTATTTCATAATTTTTCAACCAAAGGATAACCCTTTTTTTAACTAATATTCACAAGTAACATTCTAGTTTTTTTTGTTTTTTTTTTTTCAATTGTGCCCTTGTTTTATCATTCTTATCAAGTTGTTTATTTTTCAGAGGACAATTGGAAACCAACATCATATTATTTAAAATTCGATGATACTAATCCTAAAAGACCTCTACTTAAAAGTTCAATTAAAGATTTAGCTTATATTACTGTGTGGCAAGGCCAGAAATTATCAAGAATGCAACTTAATGGAGAGGACAAGTAAATTATTATATTATTTTTTAATTAATGTAGCATATTCATTAATAATTGGTTAATTGGAACGCTATTACTTCAATTTTAATTACTTGAATATAGAATAAAATACTTTTAACTTTTTAATCAACGATATTTTGGAAGGGAGGTGTTAAGCCTGAAGGTTCAGGTTCTAAGCCTAAAGATGTAGGTGAGCAAACCCAGGGGTTTGGCCACTTTACATATCCACTTGATGATCATCAGTTTGAAGCATGTCTTACCTCTCTGGGATTCAAACCATCGCCAGGTATATTGACAATGACCTTGGTTTCAAGCCAGAGATTTGCTAGTAAGCTAACCACTCAGCTACACCGAACCCCTAATTTTTATAGCTCAGTCAGTTTCAATCAAATAGCCAAAAAGTAAATAATATTCAACATTCACTGTGTTAATACAAGATCCCATTTGAAATATTTACAGGTACTAATCCTAACTGTGGAACATTTCTTTGTGTAAAAAGATTAGAGACCCTTGGATAAACTTAACTTATTCATAACCCTCCTATCTTTTAATGTTATAAAATTGCTTATTTATTCTAGGAATATAAATAATGAAGTTGGTATGGCTCCACTTATTGAAAGAGTTCAGGTTCTTGAAAAGAGTGAATTAGCTGACTATGGAAAGAAACGGTTAAGAACAAATTATGATCTTATTGGCACCTCTAAGAAACAAAAATTATTTGATCGCCTCTTAGAGAAAATGCCACCTATGGTTGAGCCATTGACACCTTCCAAGAAGAATTTGGATTATTCATTAATTCAGGAAATGGTGTCCACTCCGAAAATTGATCTAAAAACTCCAAGAAAACAATCCCCTACTCCTGGACCACCATCTATTCTTAGGGTTGGTTTACATTTTATAATATTTTTATCTATTATGAAGACAGTAGCCTATTGTTCACAAGAAGTACATTTTTATTTGTCTAATCTATTATCGATATGTATTATCGAACAATGAAGGTCATTCAATTTAATTCAAATATTAATTAATTTTTTTGTTTTTTGATCATTTAATATTAGGATTTTGATAATTCAATAATTTAAGATATCTTCTGCTATTATTATTACCTTGTGATACTTCTTAAATTTTCTAAGAATGCTAAGTTCATTCTTTTTAATTTTTAAATTTGCATGGATAAACTAACTGTGCACTTGTGCATTAAAGCATTGACCTTAAACTTATTAAGGTGGTTAGCAATTTACAGTCCATTATTTTTCTTTAACATTTGTCATTTATCATTGATTAGAATGGTTATTTTAATACTCTATAGTAGTAATACTTGATTAGTAGTAATCGTTTTGAGAGTATTAATTATCAAAATTTCTTTTACTTTCCACTTATTTTGTACATAGTTACATGTAAAGTTATAATCTTTTCGAGGAATACATTTTGTCAATTGTGACCAAAATTGTATATCTTTAGGGTGTCACAAAAAAAAAATAAATCAAGAGAAAAAAAAATATATATATAAGGACATGGTTAATTTAATCCTGTTAAGTAATTCTATTTTAATACATTATGCAAATAAACTTGTTTTTTATTTTCATTATCTATTTTGCTTCCGAGCTTACCGAAGGTAACGGAAGCATTGTGTTCACTTTTGAGAACGAAAAACTTTTATGCCTCCGATTTTAAAAATTCCAAGACAGAAATCCGTTTCAGACATCAGGGAACATTTTTGGTCTCGTGTCTGTCTGTCTGTCTGTCGGTCTGTGTCCGCGAATTATGAAACGTGCGACAATAACTTGAGTAAATGTCGACCGATTTTAATGAAATTTGGTAGACGTGTTCATTTTACCAATGCCCAGAACGAGTTCGTTGGACAACGTTATCCGTCCAAGCGTTCGCGAGCAACGCTCGTGTAAACGTGAACTTCAAATTTAAATTTGGAATTTTAGGTCAGGAAATTATTCTAACTTTATCTATTCAATGAGACAAACATTTTTTTCAAATACAATTTTTTAGTAAAACCAACAGCGACACCGCTATGAAGTTTTAAAGATCGCTAAAACTATTAATAATTTTTACACAATAAACAATATAACAATAATTTCCATGTTAATATAACAATAAAGTGCATGATAGGATGTGAGGAAGCTATGTGCCACACTAATTGGCAGTCTATTTTATATTGGTTTAATGAATTCTTACAACTCCTTCATAGATATGTTCATTTACATTGATTGCAGTTAAGATCAGACATAAAAGAAGAAGTTAGTAGCTGTGATGAATCCTCATCCACCACCCCGAGGAAAAAACTCAAATTTTCTCTACCCTCTGCTACAGATGATAAGAAAGCCTCTCTTTCAATGTAAGTTCCCATTTTTTTTTTTTTTTCAAATAAAATGTAATAAACTTTATCACAGACTAGGGTACATTATTTTGAAACCCATTTTAATGTAATTTGTAAAAGATATACATTTTATATTTTTAAAAGATATATATTTCATTGTCCTCAGAAACCCAATGTAATCTTGTTGTTGAGTTTCCCTGGTGCAAATAATAGGACGAATTTTAACTCATTTGTTTATATTTCCTTTTATAATAATTACTCTACATAACTAGAGCTTCTACTGAGCAATTTTATGTTTAGTACCAAACTGTTTTTGTGGAAGGATAGTTTTTCTTTATTTGATTATTAAGAATTACAGTTCTTGAACTGGCACTAGAGTTATTTTATTATAAATTATCTTATTTAATGTTCCAAAAATTTTAAACCATAAAATTCTTGTTGTTATTTCACTTATGGTTAAAATTATTTATAATTGATTTTTTTTTTTTTTCTTAGGCAAATGACAAGGCCTTTACAATTGGGTGATATCTCTGATAGTAATGAATCAGAAATATCAGTGCATGAAGAGGAAAGTATAAACGCCCAAGCTTTAGAAGAGTCAGGCGCCCAAGATGTTGAAACTAGTCTTATCCAAGAAAAATCAAGCGAAGAAGGTTTCTCTGCCGAAGAAGACCAATCTAGCGATACTTGTTCTAGTGAAAAAGTATCTCAAATAAGCTCTGTTGTTTCCCAAGAAGAAGGTTTAGGAAGAGAACAGTCTCTCGAAGACAGATTACAGCAACTCCAGTCTCGTAATCGAAAACTTAATTCTTTTATAAATGACTCATTTTCTACTTCTCAAAAAAATGTGCAAGCTGGTAGAGATATTTTACTTACTAAAGATGGTGATATTAGTTTCATATCCAGTCATTCTTCAGAATTATGTGAAGATGCTAATAATAAAAATCCGCCAAATCTTGAATCTATTGCAGAAAACAGAGAATCTCATTCGATAGAAAGTAAATGGCAGTTAGAAAATAATCCTGTGGCAACTGTATCAGAAGAACATTATGACAATACCAATGATGATTCTTCAACATCTGATTCTATGGATAAGGTTTATACTTCAGTTGGTGCACCTATAAGAAAGTTATCTACAATTTTTGAAACAGAGGGTGAAAATGAGGAACCTTGTCCTATCATCAGTGACCATATGAATGCAGAAACCACACCTAATGAGCAAAAAGATAACTTACAAGGGAACTACCAAGAATCTGATCTCGGAGATGAAAAATTAGATCAAGAGTGTGATTATAATATGCAATTTGGGCATGAGAATTATTCTAAAGAGTTTGATTCAGAATCTGAAAATAATATTGAAGATTCTAATGAAGACAGTAAAGATGGAGATCAGTTACCCATGCAACATAATCAAAAAGAATCTATTAAAGATATTAAAAAATCAAGTGATTCTGATGTTATAAGTCTGAGCACTGATTCTGAAGGTGAAGGAGATAGAAATAAGGTGATGCCTAGGAGCTCTGCTCCATCTAAAGTTTATTCTGAGACCTTTGATGGCGACGAAAGTTCTAGTAAATTATCGTCCAGCCAGGAAGATGAACACAGCGAAGCTGATGAATATGACGAGGAGTCAGAGGATTCATTTGAAGAAGAAGAGATAGGAGAAGAAATTGACGATGAAAATGAGCTTAAAAAAGAAAGATCTGATTCAGATATTGAGGTATTGAGTGATACTGATGAGCAAGAATACACTGAAGAAGAATGTGAACCTGCTCAATCTGAATGTGAAAGTATATCTGATGTATCTGAACATGATTATCTCCCTGAACCATCCACAGTTGAAATCAAATCTTTAGAAAAACCTATAGCATCACCAGATGAAGTAAAGGTGAACACAGCAATTAATCCTGTAGATCCTTCACTTCTTGAAAAAATTGTTTCATTTAGCAAAACAGTTTCTGCAGAAGAATTAAAAGACTTGGTCAATGTTGTTAAAACTACCAATGATGTTAAGAAATGTACTGATAATGATGTTGACACTGTAGTATTGGACTCCCATCATAAACTTCCTGTTACAAGTGATACTAAGCAGATGTTACCGTCACATTCTGATTCTATAATCAGTCCCACCACTCCTTCTTGCAAAGAGATGGGGGAAACCATTATTGATCAAGAGAAAAGTGATCCTCTTGCTAAAAGTGTGCCTTCTCCTTCTGAAGACTGTGATTCTGAATCTCAAATTTATGAACCACAAGCACCTTCGAAAAGTGGAAGTACATCAATTTATTCTTCAGGAGAATGCAAAGAACAGGAATGTGATCTAGAGTCAAATGTTAATTTGCCTTTTCAAAATAATAAAGCACATGTGACAGCAGACTTAAAAGAACAGCAGCATGATCTGATAGAGAAATGTGTATTGCCCGAATCTACTAATAAAAGGGAAATATATTATGATGACATTGAAAAAGAACAGAATATTCTTGAAGCGGTTGAACTTCAGCCAATTAATAACCAATCTTTAATCCTTTCTGGTCATTCTTCTCAAAAAGTGTTAGAGAAAGAAAAAGTTACCAAAGGTAACGTATTGAATATGCAACAATCAGATGAGATAGAAGTTATCACAGATTCTTCTTTAGAGAGTGAGGGTGAATCTGAAGGTCTTGATACTTCAGATGATAAATCTCAAATGGCAAACTCTGATCTCTTATCAGAAGATCTTGTCGAAACTGAAGAGATAAAAACTATTGACTGTGTACCTTCACTTGGTGACAGCATCAAAGTTGTCACTACTCCTGAGATTTGTATTGAGGGTGAAGGGCACTCACTGATTGAACTTGAAGCAGCTGTTATCCATCAGGAATATGTTAATGAATTCATTTATTCTGATGATAAACCCCTTGAAGAAAGAAGTGATATTTTGCCCCAAAACAATTTACCAGCCCTGTGTGAAAGAGAGCATAGTACAATTGAATTAGAAGCAAATTCCACTATGAAAAAGGGGGATACATCTGAGATAGTGAAACCTTTGAATCAAGAAATATGCCAACTAACTGATTTAGATTCTCAGCAGAACATTTTTCTTTCAAAAGGGAAGGAAATATCTCCTCTCCAAGAGGTTAAGAAACCAAGTGGTGCAGTAGTCAAAATAATTGATGTTGAGACTGATCAAGAGAAGGCTGATGCTTCAAAGATCATTAAGTTAGTACCCTGCAGTATAACTCCTGAGAAATTGAGTGATCACAAAGTAACATCTGTTGAACAGTTTTCTAAATCTTCAGAAGGGCCCAAATCAATTATCATTTCAGATACAAATTGTGAACTTAAGATTAATGTTGATGAAAAGAAAACTATTTGTAATGATGATGTGAAAAACGTTTCTGAAGTACACCATGTTTCCAGGTCAGAAGACTTAGAAATAGATGCTGATCAAGGTAAATCTTGTGAAAACATTGAGCACAGACCTAATGTGAGCTCCAGCAAAATGTATGCTGAATCTGATCAAAAGAGTTTAACCTCTGAGTTTCCTCTTGAAAAGGCACCACATTCCATCCTTAACGTTTTTGAAGAACACCATGTTTCTATGTCAGAAGACTTAGCAATTGATAATGATCAAGGTAAATCTTGTGAAAACATTGATCACACAGCTATTGTGAGCTCCAGCAAAATGTATGCTGAATCTGTTCAAAAGAGTTTAAGCTCTGAGTTTCCTCTTGAAAACCCACCTCATTCCATTCTTAAATGTGAATCCTACTCGAAAGACAGTGAAAAGGTATTGTGTCTGTCTTCTGAGTCCGTTGACAAAACTAATGTTTCTATTCCTCCTGCACCAAGTGGAGGTTTTATACAAGAAGGTGATAATATAGTGGATACACACAACTTACAAGTGAATAACGAGGTTACTTCAAGTAAAGATTCTAAGTACCTTGTTAAAGAAAAATGTGATACAAAAGAAGTTGACAGGGACAATATATCAACTACCTGTGGTAAAATAGCTGATTCTGAGCTTGTTCGTGAATTAAGTGGTCAAGATATAACCTTGAATATGCCTAAAGAAATTTTCCATGTAGATAGTAGTAACGAGCACATAATAACTGTGGTTGCTGGAGACAAATCTTTTTGTATGCCTGACTCACAAAAAGAGTATGAAGAAACTGGTCTAATTAGTGAACTTAAAGAGGGGTCTGAAAGTGATCACTTGAGTTCTTTTAACACTGCTGTATGTGAACAATCAAGTGGTGATATTGTAGAACCAGAAAATGAAGTATCAGATTTAAATACAGCTATGGTTTTAGATGACGAATCATTTGCTTTAAACACTCCTATTTCACAGAAAAATACCACTAGAATTTCTGAACATATCAGCAATAAAAAGAATGTTAACATAGCTGTAGATATCAATCAGTCTGTAAAAGGTAATTGTAGAGATATTGATGTGATTGTTAAATGTGTTGAAACTGTGCAAGAATCAGATGTAAATGTTTCTTTAACCGATACTTCTTTAAAAAGCATTCAGTCAGAAGTTGTGGTTAATCCACAAGAGTTAGGAACAATAGAAGTTGGGAGGGAGGTGAAGGCTTCTACTAAATCTCGAAAGAAAGTTGAAATGGTGGATAAATGTATTATGACGGATAAGAGAAGACATTCTACTCGAAAAAGCAGTATTTGTGATTTGAAGGTTGTTACCAGTGCAAAGAGTTCTGAACAGCCAAATGTTACCGAAAATTTAGGAAAACAAGAAGCTAAATTGTGTGAAGAGGAGAAACCAAAGCTGGTGGACCGCAGTATGGTCACAGAGAAGAGAGGCATTGATTTTACTATTTTGGAATCTGATGTACAAACTACACCTAGAAGATCAAAAAGAAGGTCTTCCTCTCTACAGCCTGATGAAAAAAGGAATGAACTACTACAGTTGAATAATGCTTACTCTGGTAGTGTGGATTCCATTTATAACCTTCCTTTTGATAGTAATAGCAAAATGAGTTCTCATAAAAAATTGATTGACCTTACACATCCATCAGAAATTGAAACAAAAGACAATATGTCATCATCTTCTCTAAAATCATCTCATGATAAACCAGGAAGAGTTATTAAAAAAGGTGTTAGAAGAAGTTTGAAACAAGACAATCTAGACCTTAATTCTGAAAAAACAGTGAAAGTGAATGAGACTGAAACTTTGCCAGAGAATGTTAATGTTCCGTTGAAGACAAACATTCCTCCTAGTAAAGATAGCTCTAGTTTAACTGACAAGAAGCCAGCCAGGGAAATTAGAAAAGCTGTAAGGAGGAAGAGTTCTGTAACACCTCAAGAGTCTACCGTATCTCTAGCAGCTATACCTGAAAATAATGAGTTAATAATTGAAGGTGGTAACTCATCACACCATCCCAGTTCTTCACTTCATAGGCGTCATAGATCATCTTCTGAACCTGACCTAATGTCCTTGAATGATGACCAAATTGAGAAGAAACTAAAAGAAAAAAATGTTGGAAAATCAAAATATTCTTCTACTGAAGATCTTAGTTCTGGGTCTGCAGAAAGTACCCCTAGGAGATCAATGAGAGTGCATAAACGAACAGAATTCTTTAGTAGTCCTTCCTCAGTAGCATCTGAACCCAGTGATTTAACCAACATAAAAATGAAACTTAGTGGGAAAAGACTGGATTTTGAGGAAGAACAAGATAGCAGTCAAATTTCTATTGATAAACAAAAACAACAAACTAGGAGGTCTCGGCTCAATCGCAGAAGTAATTTAGAAGACATTGTTGAAGTTTCTGAATCAGATTTAGATAGCACTAACTCAGGCCAAGATCATGGGCACAATCTACGCCGAAGACACTCTATGGTACTTTGGGAACAACATTCTAAAACACTGTTACCCATGCAAAAGGCTAGAGCAAGTAGGAGGAGGACCCAATCATCTAGCTCTGAACATCAGATGACTGAATCTGATAGTGAGAATTACAGTGATATAGCTATTCACCAGCTTCGAAGTTCTACAAGATCTGATATTTCTGAATCAACTATTGGCAGTCAATCTTCTTGTGCTAAAATAAAGACTAAGACTCACAAGCATTCAGATAGTGATGTTCTAGTAACTTCCACCAAATCTCAAAAACCTCATGCTAGTGAAAATGTCAAACAACATCAACATCGTGGAGAAGCTTCTTGTGAAGAATCTGATTCAGAGGCACCTCCTTACAGTCCTCTTACTGTTGAAAATGCATCTCCTCAGCATAAGGTAATTGTCATATCATATTATTACTACCATTCTAGAAATACAATTTGCTGTTTGACTAGTAATGACCTTGAAAATGTAGTGTAAGTTTTGATGTTAATGAAATAATGATTATTCACATCTATTGGAATTGCAATTATTCACATTTTTAGGATATGTAGAAAAAAACAAGGACCCTTCCTTCTTGATATTCCTATGTTTTATCTTTGTGCCAGATGTCCTTGAAAATTGTGTTTTTTGTGTCCCCCTGTATTTTTAGGAAATTAACTAAAAAAATCTAAAATGAATTATAGTTATTCTTTGACAAAAAAAAAAAAAAAAATGGTGACAAATGCCCCGTTTCCTCCCTCCTCCCAAAAAAAATCTTAACAGATTTTTATCTTAAGAATGGATTGAGTTAGACTCTTTGGAGCAGTTTCATTGCATTTGGACAATCAAAATGCAATAAAAAGGTGTTTGTCCTTATAATAAATGGTTCAAAAGTTATAGCTAAAACAAACTTTTAAATGGCTCCCTTCTTGATATCGCCTTTGTGACTGCTGAAAGCACATACATGGCCAATTTATTTCCTATCCAATGTGGGTGCTCAATCATTAGCCTAGTTCCTGAAAAAAAAACTTCTCAATTATTATGATTCGATATGTGGATATCATTTATTTTACTTTAGCGCTCTTCTAAAGGCAGTTAGAAGATGAATTCTTATGCCATATTCTTCATTAATACAACTTTGGTCCTGATAGAGCTATATTTGTCCGCCTTTTTATTTATTTAAATCTTTTTTTTTTTTTTTACTGCTTAAGTTATTAATCTTAATGTGTAAACCATTGTGTTTCCACTCTATCCCCCACCAAAAAACAACTGATAAATTTATTTCTTTGCTAGTTTGACTGTCTGTATTGAAAGCCAAAATACAAAAGAACTTTTTTGTCCTGGCTTAGTTTTAATTAGATGTTAATTTTAATTCCAGGCCTTTGCTGAAGATGAAAATTCTAAAGTGAAGAAACCTAGTAGAAGACTAAGTTTGGCATCATCAGTAGCAGAGGAAATGCCTACTGAGCATGGTAAGCCTGCCAGGATTAGGAAACGTACTATGTCTGCCAGTTCTGAACCACCTCCTGTGATTAAACACTCCCCTGTCAAGAAAGAATCTGCTGAAGAGTCTAAAACAAGCATTGATGTTCAAAAGAGCAGGAAATCTCATAAAGATCCTTTGAGACACTTAACTGGTTTGGATCTTCTTAAAGCTTGTGACAAAGTAAAGAGGCGTTCCAAAAGCCTTCACGAAGGATTTCAAATTTTACCTTATGGGTCATCCTTACCGCCTCAGGCCGAGTTACCTCTTAGAGGAACTTCTGACAAGTCCCATTCCAGTTCTTTCCTCCCTCAATCTCCTCAAGTAAGTAAATAATGTTTTTGTTTTTTTTGGTCAAATAATTAAGAACTAGTTGTGGAAGAAATAGTTGTGGAACATTCGGGCTCTTGTTGGCCCAGCTCTATAATGTTAGACTCCGGCTTAATCAATTTTATAACTTGAAAAAAAAAACAATTCTTCTTTTATTTTTTATTAAATTTCTATTATTGTAATTATTTCTATTTTATTAGATGGCTGCTATAATAGATGAATATTCAGAAAACAGGAGACTTACTAGACATCAGAAAGCTCTTATTGAGAAATCGTTTGAAAATTCTCCCAGGACTCCTGAGTTAGCTACTACTCCGTAAGTTGATTTAAACCTGCCAGAATTTTAATTTTAATTACTTACCAAAATTTTAATTACTTACCTTATTATTCATTTTATAATAAATAAAATGTTAATTGCCCTAATAGCCCAAGTAGGTAAAGCGCACCTTCCTTAGCCGTGGGTGGAGAAGGGATAATTAATAAAATAATAATTTAATAAAAAGGGGCTGGTGTAGCCGAGGGGTTAGCGCACTCGACTCTGAAACCAAGGTCTAAACCCCGGCTGTGAGTTCGAATCTCAGCGGGATAAGACATGTTTCACACTGATGATCTCATCGATTAGATGATTAAAGTGGCCGGATAACCCCTGTCCTGTAATAACCCTGGCAGTTGATCAGGACTAAAGTACTTATGAGTTTTAGACATACAATGATTCACCAAGGCTAATAGAAGATCCCAGACAGTGACTCAAATAGATCATGTATTAATTGTTCATTGTAGACAATCAATGCTTTATTTATTTAGCATATAAATTTATTTGACAATTTTTAGTTTTCAAATCATATTTGCTTAATAAATTCAATATTTCTTAAGAATTACTCTGCAAGAAAATATTAATTTAACTACTTACTCTCCCCTTAATTTGAAAGACAAAATAAACTTATTGTTGTAATAATGATTATATGTATACATTTTTGAAACTGCTTGTAAATTTTGACGATTCTACCCCAATTTTTTGCAGTCTAGATATGTCAAGGATGTATTTCAATTTAATTTTGATTATAATTTGGCTTTTTCTAATAACTCGTCATGTTTATTATAAGTAACCTAAGGCTGCCAATATCATCATCACCCATTATAATACCTTAAATATACTTTTAATACTTATTTGCCCGTGGTTTACTTTTAGAACTCAACGTTTTTGTTAAAAAAAAAATAACCATTATTTAAAAATACTGATTGTTCTAAATATTGATTATTGAATTAATTTTTTTAGAAAAAGACGAAGAAGAAGCAGTGTAGTGGCAGGAAGTGAAGATGAATCTACACCTGTCAGAAGCTCCAAACGGCTTCAAGAAAAGGCACATAAAAAAGATGGTTGAATTTAAGACTACCGAGGAAAAAAGTGTGGAAATTTAAATGACAAATCTGAATTTACATTTTGATCTGGATCATGCAATTAGGATGAACAGAGAGTTTAAATTTAACTTGTGAGATTACTTTCTTTTTTTAAGAGAAGATTGGTTTTTATTTTAAACTCATCAATTGTGTAGATGTTCATCCATGAATGTAAAATGTGTAATCAGCATCTTTTAAAATAATTTATGAAGGTAATGTGGCTGGCAGCAAATAGTCTACCCTTTTTTATTTAAGTGAAACTTCTTTGTCTAAACTTTAAGACAACTTATCCTATTTGATCCACTTTATTGTAATCAGTTCTTAAATCTGTTTAACCTATTTTACTTTTTCTTTTGCTAAGATTTTTTAAAAGTTAAAGAGATTTTTTTGACTTGTTTTTCATTGAAAAAACAATTTAATAAAAAAAAATAAAATACTACATCTAAATCACATTAGTGTTTAAGATTTAGTAAATTTTGTAAAAAAAAAAAAAAAAAAAAAAAAAAAAATTGTCAGATTAAGAAAAAATAACATCATCTCAAATTTTAATGGAGGTTTTGCTACCTTTAATATTTCTCCAAGACATTTTATTAAGAATTTTAATATATCTCTACTATTAATATATCCATAATTAAATATTTTAATAAAACATTTATTTAAAGTCTCTTTTTTAATTTATAGTATTCAAATCATATTTGTTTACTAAAATCAATATCTCTTAAGAATTGCTTGCAAGAAAATATTAATTTAACTTCCTACTCTCCCCTTAATTTGAAAGACAAAATAAGTATACAGTCATAATAATGTGTATTTATGTATACATTTGAAACTGCTTGTAAATGTTGATAATTGTACGAGTATAAATGGTTTTATGTTATAACTGAGGCTAATAAATTAAATAACAAAAACAACTTATTTGTCACTGTAATTCTTAGTTAATCTGACAATTAACCAAAACTAGGAAAGCATAAATTAAAACCCACTTTTAAAAAATTTCAAGGTTTGACATAGTGTACATTTTCATTTTATATAGGTCTAAATTTGTTATAATGTATGTATATATTTTTTTTTTAATTTCTATTTTAAGGTTAGGCTCTAAAACTGTTATTTATATTTTAACTTATCTTTATTGAATAATATATTTTATGTATTTGTATATAGATAAACATTAATTTATACTAGTATCTGTATAATATACCACTATTAATTATTAGTTGTTTTGTTTTTTTGTTAATGTGATTAGTACTGAAAAACCCAGTTGTATTTTTTAAGAATTAGCAACATTTTTTTTTTTTTTGTATTTATGTATAATGCATTTTCTTCTGAGATATGTAAATATATGTATGATACTAAACAAACTATTTTGTTGGAATATAGACCATAAGAAAGTTAGTAGTCTCTGATTGGTAAAGCATAATTAGACATGCATATGCATAATTTGGTTCACATAAAAAGTTTCTGTAATATCTATCACGAGGAAACTTTTATTATCCTGATTGTACTTTTTGAATTATGACTCTTGTTACTTTTATTTAATATAATTAAAACTCAAAGCTATTTCTAATTTTTTTTTATTCTGATTCTATTTCTATATCTCGAACCTATTGACTATATAGTCAAATAAGTATAGTTATTGTGTTGAGGATAAAGTTCTGGTATAAAAAATAAATTCATATTATGTGTGTGTGGTGATTCATTTTTAATGTGGAAAAGAAATAAAAATTACTTATGATGATTTATAAAAAAGTGTCTTCAGGGGAGTTTTAAATAAAAACACAGTATGTTTTTTGCAATATTTTGTCCTTTTGGGACATTTTCAAGCAATATACTTGATAGGGTTGATTCATATATCAATTTGAAAAAGTCTACATCAATTACAGAAGTGTATTTTTTTTAAAAATAAAAATCCCACTTCTTAACCTCGTCAATGGTAAAATCCATAATAGCAATTAGAAAATTTATATAACAACATCAACTGTGAGTCATGGCCAGAGACTGAACTATGACTCATAGTTCATGGAATTGATATATGAATCAACCACATCAAGTATATTGCTTGAAAATGTCCCAAAAGAGGGATGAAATATTGCAAAAAAACCGTGTGTTTTTATTTAAAACTCCTCTAAAGACACTTTTTTTTATAAATCATCATTAGAAAAGGGGACAGCAACAAAATAAAATTTACATAGACCACCTTATAGAACAAAGGAGTCCGTATGGACCATACCTCAATTTTTACAGCAAGATTTTCTACAGCAGATTTTTGCAATTCTGAGCCACTTTTCTAAATAATATTTTTTTATATGTACCTTCTAAAATAAGGGGAGTTTACTCTTGGAAATTTTTTAAAGTTTTCAAGAATCTTGGTAATTTTTAGCAGTATGGCCTTAATGTCTAAGTTAACTATTACTACGTTCACACATCGTTTTGGAAACGGTTTTGAAAACGATCCGCTAGTTCAAAACGCTGTACGAACGGAGATCGACGGATCGTATCGGGTTAGATCCGCTCCACCAAAAATACGTCATCGGAACGGGGGATCGAAATTCAAAACGCTCGTATGAACAGGTCGTATGGCATATGCTATATCAAATTATAACTAATGAAATAGGGTAGTTTTTAAGCTTATAACACATACATTTACTGTAAAAATAAGGTAGTTATGGAGGACCAAGATTTTGACCATATTTAATAAAAAAAAAATACAATTTTTGTTTTTAAAGCTTGTCTTACTCCTGCTTAAATAGAGCTGCAGAATCAATTGTATTTGTTATTTTAAAGGGGAATTTAATGCACTTTATGGTGTTTTGTTTATTGTTCTGGCTTAAATAGAATAAAATATATGAACATCTTAAAAAGTCATGATCTTTTTGAAATATTGATCGTGGCCATACCCCACCGAACAAGAAAGAATCAAGGTATGGTCCATAGGGACTTTTTTGTTTCATTTAGGGTGTTCTATCTATATTTTAATTTGCTTTGCATTAAAATTAATCACCCTATATGTATGTATGTATACACATACATATATATATATGTGTGTGTGTATGTGTATAATTTGCTGTACATTAATATTATTTCTCTTATTGGTTTGCGTCATTATTCAATTTTAACACCAATCACTTTTAGTTTATTTTTATGGTTGAGAAATTTAACTAAGTTAAAAGAAATATCTGGTTTATTAGCTTTCACCTTGTTATAGTTAATTAAGAAAATTATCTTTTTTTACTTGTAAATCATCAATATTTTAATTATTGTTTTTATTTTTAAATATATTATTTTTCATGGCTATCTTTGACTTTTCTTTCATAGTATTGGTTTCTTATAAATTGCAAAACATTTCACTGAAACAATGACAAAATTACAATTCTGGAGCAATTATTTATCAATTTGCTTTTTCTTATTCTACTTGTGAATAAGACATTCAAAAATTAATTATTTTATTTATTTCAAATCATCTACAAGCCCAATCGAGATACAGAAATTGTATCAAAACGATAAACTATAAAAGTTTCATACAAATCAGGTAAGTACTTTCGAAGCTATAGGTGTAAATAAATGTATGTTTGTGCGCCTGTGGAAGAGAAACAAATGAGCGCAGAAGGTTGAAACTTATATGAGACCAACAATGAGCTAATTATGACCTACTATCCAAATTTCATTAAAATCGGACGTGTAGCTTTTAAGATATGTTGGTTCGCAAAAATTGAACAACAGACAGACATTGTACGAAAAATGCTCCCTGATGTCTGTCTGAAACAGATTTTTGTCTTGGAATTTTTGAAATCGGAGACCTAAAATTATCGTTCTTCAGAATAATCACATAGCTTCTGTTACCTCCGGTAAACTCAGAAGCAAAATAATCCAAATATCCTCACTAATTTTTTTTTTTTTTTTTTTCAATTTTAAAGATAAATAGTCTGCCAATTAATGTATCACATAACTTTCTCGTGTACTATCAGGAATACTTTACTTTTGTTTTGCTCTTATGGCCCAATATTGTCTAATTTATTTAATTTTTTCCCTCCTTTTATTTTAAATCAGTCAAAATTACTTTGTTTTTACATGAATAAAAGTATCAATTTAACAATATTTAATTTGCACAGGCAGTTGAAATTAATATAGGACCATCTGTGAGCTACTTTCGACAAACCATATAAATTTCTTTATAATTGGATAAGTACTTTTAAAGGTATAGGTGTTAATAAAAAAAAGAAAAAAAACAGTGTGTTCATATGGAAGAGAAACCAATAGATGCAGAAAGTTGAAGCTTATATGGGTACAACAATGGACTAATTATGAACTATCACCCAAATTTCATTAAATTCAGATGAGTAGTTTTTAAAATATGTTGAATATCAGGCAGACTGAACACCATAAATGTTAGGAAACGAAACAGATTTCTGTCCAGGAATTTTTGAAATCGGTGACATGAAAAATGTTCTTCAAAATTATCACATAGCTTCCATTACCTTCTGTAAGATAGGATGCAAAAGAAAAAATATCAATTGACTATTATTTGTATTTCATCAATACCTTTATGCATTTTAATCTGATATACAAGCTTTTTTATTTTTATTGAATTCTTTTTTAATTGTTGTTTACTGCCTCTACACTTAAATTGCTTTAGTGGGAGTTCATAGTATGAATGATTTGTAAGACGTTAACACACATCAAATAAGAGTACATGAGTATTTAGTGGGACTTAACATTATTTTTTGAAGGGTGCAGGGCTGTCGTGATAGAGGACACAGATTGGCAGGCTACCAAGTTAATGTAACTGAGTCCACCAAAGCTAGACTTTAACCTGTTACCGCCCAGTGTAGCCATATGGTAACGGCTTAAGTGCACTGATTGTTAATACCCTCAACCCTATATAGTTCAAGGTCATGGAACCCCTAAATTAACTACGCAGTTTCAACTCTCTATTCCTCATAGTTTTAGTCACAATAAAATGGATAATTATTTCGATGTCGAGCACCTGTAGAAAATTTTAGGGTAAGTGACTTTACATTATATTTGTTGTTTTACAATGCTATTGTTATTTAATTATAGTCTAAAACCATAATTGTTTAGGAATTTAAATTTTGTGTTAACTAATAACATGATTACCATAACATATGGTTTTACTGGGCGCTTAGGCTACCGTTTTTTTGTTTTTTTTTTAATTCAGGCCTAGAGTAACACTTCAAGATGCGATAGCACTTAATTCTGGTGATTATGAAGAAGAATTACATCCTGAAAGTGTATTTTTTGAGCCATCAGAATCAGCGGTTTTAACAGATGAAGAATCAGGAGATGTGGTTATTGGCTTTACAGCATATGAAAGGTACAGATCTCATGGATAGGATAATGATATATCTAATAATAGAATAAACATTCAAAGCAAAAAATGGTGGTGGCCAATTCTTACATGGTTAGTTAATGTTTGTGTGCAGAACGCTAGGATACTATATAAAAAAAAAAAAAAAAAAAACAATATCCCAGCTGGATTTCAGACGTGAAATTGTGAGGACTTATCTAAATGCTTACGAAGTCAACAAAGTGCAACACCAACAGCCAGGGCCATCCGCATCTTGTCCCTCTTATATGAGAACTCCTGTGGCAAATTCTTTTAGTGAAGATGGATCACTTCGTATGTTTTTTACCCCATCATAGTAAGCAAAATGTTGCCCATATGTATAAATGCATAATTTTTTTATATATTTGTAATATTATTTTTAATTGACATTAATAAAGTTTGTTAAAATTACATTATAAATTATGATTTTAAATCTTATTATACTATTTAAACTTGTATTTTGTACAAAATACCTTATAAAAATAGAGGGTGCATAAGCGCCCAGAGTAACCATATGGTAACGCCCTCTTTCGGCACCAAGATTGTGCCAAATTTATTTTTCAGTATTTTTATCTTTGTTTTTGGGGTCTTAGAGATGTCCAAATAAAATCCAAAATAATTCTATTAGTAATCTCATGATAAAAGTTGAACTTTGGAGGGTTAACAACTTAGTTTTTGACTGTACTTCAATTCTTGTTCTACGTCTCAATAAAATGAGGTCATTGTTTTGCAGATTCTTTTATTCCTCCATGAAGGTGATGTCCATGGAGGTGTGTGTCCAAGCACACTCCTGGTTAGGGAACACACTCAACCTAACCCATTGTCAAAACCCTCTGACTCTTCTTTATTGTTTCTTTGACTCCATATTCTATATAATTTTTAACCCTAGAACGACTTATTGGGGTCCCACAGACACCATACAATTTATAATTAAGTTTTATTTTGTTTTATTTGTATTTCTCTAAACCTAAACCTCTAAACTCCCTTCTAATTTACCTTTCAACCTTTCTGTGCAAATACTGATAACAATACCTATTTCATCAATACCTATTCAGTATTCATTAGAATTAGAGTTGGGGTCCCATAGACCCTGTGTGCCATTTACGTAATTGTTTTATATACCACTGTTAACTGTCTTATTTTTTTATTGTATTAAAAAACTTACTTTATTTTTTGGGGGGGCTGCTAAAATGTTTAAGACTGTCAAAAGTTCCAAAATAAAACTTTTATTACTATTAGTAGACGTTTAACTTCATTTCAGTTGAAGGTTTGGTGGATCACAGTAAGGATTTAAGGCCAAAAATGCTTAACTTTGACAGAGTATGTAAGAAAATCTATAATTTTTGTCCCTACAAATTTTTCTAAAAAAATGTTGATGAAAATATATTTGTATACTATTTAATTTTAAAGTCCATTTTTGATTGGTCAAAATTAAATGGTATTTTTTGTATGACAAATTATATTTACAAAAATATAGAAATAATTTAAAAAGAAAATGTTAAATTAATTAATTTAACCCATTAATTAATTGGGGTCTCACTGACTCCTGTGTGGAGTTAATGTAAAAAAATCGGTCCGAGACAACTCAGACAAACTTTCTCAAATATATATACAAGATCATAATATTATTTGGTCCAGTGTTTTCCATTTATTAGTTTTCGTATGTACATTTAATTATTATTGAATATTTCATCAAAATTTATCATAAAAATAACATCTCCTGGGTGAGGAATCGAACCCGGGCTCTCTCTGTCCGCGTTTTAAGCTTATTTCTCAGGAACTAGATTTTTCCCGGGTAAACGGCTTATATCGTTAGATTCGTATTTAAATGGGCTTCATTATAGAATTATTTAATCAAAATTGTCGGAACCGTTTTAGAGAAATAATTTTTTTTAACGTTTTTTCACAGTTTTTGGGGGGTAGCGCCCCCAAATTTGGAGCTAAAATCCGTTTCTCGATTTCGCCTCGGGGTAACATGAATGCCAAATTTCGTCAAAATCAGTCCAGAGTTTAGGCTCCAGGCGTCTGCACAGACAGATACAGACATTTTTTAAAAACCACTTTTTTGGACTCAGGAGACCTTAAAACGTGTAAATCCATCAAAATCGAATTTTCGCGCCATCACAATACTTTCTCTTTATATTATGAGAAAGTAAAAATATGTGTGTCATTCTAGGGTTAAAATTACTTTGTAATCTTGAAATATAGATTGTAATTATCTTAAAATAAAATCAAGTGATCGTGTACTCGAAATTATGGCGACCATAACTGAGAAATAAGCTGCTTCACAAGGCAAATAGAGAAATTTACCAGATGGAAACAAGCTTAAAATAATTATTTAATAAGGCTTTATTCACTAAACTGCTAAGGTATCAGTTAAACCCGCACAACATCCTTAAATGAACTTGAGTTTTATTTAATCTTCTTTTGAAGTAGATTTTGTTTAGAATCAGAAATATTTACATTTACAAGATCCTGACTAAATTGAATCCTGTTCAGTTCAGAGTTCTGGTCAAGTTATTTAGCTATATAATTAATTTATCTCTGAGTAGAGTATTAAGTATTGTTGTTTGTTATTGTTATTATTTTCTAAAATTCCCTACTCCTACTACAATGGTTATGGCTGTTTCTTTTTAACTTCGTAATTAATTTCATATCTGGTTTATTCTTTGATTAATTTTACCAACTCAGCCCTTCGATCATGACTGAATTATTGAAAAAGATATCTTCCCCTGATTTCGTTCCTGAAAAATGTAAGATCACTATATTGTCATTACTTCTGCATTTAAAATGCATGCATAGTGTTATTTACCGTGTTATTAAACTTGAATCCTGTTTTTCAGATGTTAAAGATATTTCTCAAGTTTGCATTGGAGGTTTGGAGTTACAGAAACACAAAGCCGCCGTAACTGCATTATCAGAACAAACCAATGTTGCTTTAAAGAAAAATGTTTACAAAAATTACATGCAGTTTATTGAAACTGCTCGTGAGATTTCTCGTATCCTTTTTTATTTTATCACCTTAATTTGTTTTTTTAATTTACTTCATTGCATGTGTTATTTTGACTTGTGGATATTGGCTTCCTTTTGGTTGGCTATTATCTCATTCTCTTCAAACTGTCCCATGTTATTTACTTGGTGTGGCACTATGTTATAGAAGAAAGTTAATTGTTTGGCATTTTATTGAAACTATGTCAGGTAAATTCGGATTGTACATGCCACCACTTAGAAGTTAGGTGATAAAATCCCGCATATTAAATTAAAAACCTTAATTTTGTGCACCCTTGAATTTTCAATAGCCGCTCCCCACCGCTTCGTGGTGCTCCGCTCATTTCCTGAAGAATATCAACCCTCCTGTATATAAACCAGGTAGAGGTCCAACTCGAAGAAATTTCGATGGCGCGTACAATCCGAATTAGTCACGATGTCACACAAAAGTGATTTACCAGTCGGAAGATTCCTGTTCATCTTATATAATTTGAATGTAACCTCAAAAGATGAAATACCCAGTTTTTCTTTTGGCTAAAGTGAACTGTACGGTGCCATCGAATATTGTACTTCAATTTGGACCTCTTCTTTGTCTATATACAGCAGGGTTGTTTTTCTTCAGAAAATGATCGTAGTACCGCGAAGCGGTGCAGAGCGGCCGTTGAAAAATCTAGGGCAGAAAATAAATTTTGTATTTTGATTCTGTAAACAGCACTGTATAATTCACTATTACCCTTCTTTCTTATAACAATAAAAGTTTTACCGATGGTTTTTAATGTTACTGTTTTTTAATAGAGGATTTTCTATCATGGTTTTTACTTGTGATTGTTTATCCTGTTCAACCCGACATAAAATCTAGAGAGGACACAGTATCAGATAAATCTAACTAACGACATTATTTTTATCATTTTTTAAAAATAGTTCCTTTTTCATTACTCTTATGTGGATGTGACAATATCCTTTTGCCTTAACAGTTTATTACATTAAAGGATATTATCACTTCTTTAAACTGGAGCAATAATAATTCAAAGGAACAAATTAAACAAAATGTCAAAAGGGAACTATTAAAAAAAAAAAGAAAATGGGTCTGATATGGCAAATATATTCGGTATCATATATTTAATGCTTTTACTCTGTGTTAATTATCATCTGTACATAATTGCTTGAAGTGGATCTAAAAATATGGTTACCGAGCCCACAACACACTATGTTGTATATATACACACTACATTATTCCCTGAAACTCTTGTGTATAATATTAAGTATAATATCTCCCCTTGTCTTTAATTTACTACAAAGACTTAGGTGTAAAATCTCTTTAATGTACCTGAATCTCGAAGTATGATCTACTCTAATCATTGTGTTGCAGGCTTATATGCAAGGGTGGAGTCACAGTGAACGCTGGTTCTTTTATCAATGAGCTTATTTCTATCTGTCACACCTGCTTTCCTCAATCTGACTTATCAGGAGCCTGTGTTTGGAGTCTGTACCTGCTTCGGAACCAGCGGGCACTCTGGCAGTACCCAAAATCATAGCTATTTTCTTACCTCGCTGAGATTCAATGTAGCTGTTTCAGGGAATACAAACCTTTGCATTAAATTATAACTTAAATTATCAAAATAAAGTTTTGTAAATTTTATTTTAACAATAAAGATAGGAAAATACATTTGTTTTCCTAATCCAATGAAATAAAAGAAAAATGAATTTTCCTGACAAAATAATTCAGATTTGGAAGGAGAGATGTATCAGCTGTCACATTTGCTGACGGAACAAAGAGCATTACTTGCTGGAATGGGTAATGCTCCATTAGCACAGCAATCTAATGAACAAGAAGCTAAACAACAGTCAGTTGCACAAGAAAAAGAAGCAAAAGAGGAGAAGCGCATATCCGCCTTAACGCAGATTAGCGATAAGGTTGAAGGATGCATTGTAAGTGTACTTTTAAATTAACGCTACTTTACTTAAATTCAATAAATTACAGCATAATGGAAAATGGAAGAGAAAATTAGGCTTATGTATACCAGAATTAAGTTCCAATTGCTTTGTCATTGATTTTTAGGTACTAACAGAGGTACCTGGAAGGGAATTGCTGTATGAAGGGGACTTGGTTGAGTTGGACCTTTTAGAAAATGCTGCTATTCATCGCTGTCATGCCTTCCTTCTTTCCGATATTCTTATCATAACTACTTGGATTTCAAACAGGTACATGATTTCCCCTGTAGTAGGTTGTAGTTGAGACAATCATCAAGATTATATTCTTAAGAGGCTTTTGTTTTGGTTGATAATTTGTTAGCCATTTTAATTGGTTTCATGGATTTGATTGCTTATTATTTTTTTTTTTTAATAATATTGTTAAAACATATTAGTTTTAGATATCGCTATCTATTTTTTGATAAATAAAATAGATTGAAATTATAATAATATTACAGAATGTGTTCAATGTGTAAACCATTAACCCTAATGCTTGTATATTAACCATTTCTAAATAAATAGAATTTTTATTTAAAAGGAATTACTTATAAAATCATTATGTTTCAATTTATTTCTGTTTATAGACGAGGTGGTTCAGCCAAGTACAAATATGAAGCAGTTTATGAACTTGGAAGTTTGGCTGTGGTCAATGTCAGGGACTTTGGTCAAGTTAAACATGCTTTTAAACTTCTTGTGTTTCCTGATACTCGTCTGTTTCAATGTGCCAATCATCAGGCAAAGGTCAGCCAATATTCTCCTGATTTTTTTTTTTTTTTTTTTTCTAATAATAATAAGCTGAAAAGTTGATAATACCCAAATCTGATGTTTTTAGAAATTTTCGGACTTTATGCTCTCCAAACCTATTAGCCAGGACAACTCTTATTGTTTGAGATAAAATAGAGAGTAAGTCAAACAAATGATTTATAAACATTCTTACTTCATCCAGTAACTATTATTCAAAGCATTGCACCAACAAATTTAGCAATATGGTCCCTTAGTTTTTTGTTTACCCCTTGGATATTTTTATTTTTATTAAGGGTTTTGAAACCGAAACACGCAGACCGCTTAGATGGGTCCATTAAACAAACCCTGGTAGGAAGGCCAAACTCTTCACATTTGTGTGAAGTGTTGGTCGGCAAACCATGTCTCACTTCTCGGTTTTTTATGCAGGACGAAACCTGGTGGCGCTAACTCTTTCAAGCAGCTTCCCATTTGTTATGACAAATTTCGGTCAACATTGAGTAGGGGGCCCCATCCTGATTGATTGAAAACCCACCACTTTCCCCTCTCTCTACCCAGACTCACTCTTATAAATAGGTTATGTATAATTAGGCTCCCTCTTATAAGGCAATCTCTTATAATTAGTACCTCGGCCCTCTTAGGATAATAATTCTGTTAGGGTTAATTTTAAAAAAAAGTATTTATATATTTGTGAAATCTGAATAAGTACGTCTTAATGTATGAAAAAAATGCTAGCCTTTCTGAATTATTTTTATTATTATACTGAATTAATTCATATAAATTAGTTTCGTTTGGTTTGCTTATTATATTCTGTAGCTAGTTTTTCTTTTCTATTTCAATAAAAGCTAAATGCTGATATGTATGTACAACATACCTCTTCATATAATATTTATATCATACATTCTACATAATATGTTGTCAGGAAGCATGGTTGAGTAAGTTAGATGAAACTAAAAGAGCAAAAATGAATCCAGAGAAGAAGTCATCTGACGCAGTTCAACAGAGTTCTTTAAATGAACATTCTTCTCCAGTGAGGGCTGATTCTATTGACTCTGGTAACAATCGTAAGTATTATTTGTTTATTGATTACTCCCCTCCCCATGATTTTATGTTAAAATAAATATGATAGCGATTTGTAAATGACTTCTTACAACTAATTATTTATTACAGGTACGCCTTAGCTACTTTACTGATCCTCCTAGTCCATAGGTTTAATTCTTAGAATGAAGAATTGTTAATTTTCCTAAGGATTTTGGATTATAGTGTTGAAATATTAGAATAATTAGATAAATATTTTTCATAGTTTTCCTTTTGTTAATTTATAATTAATTGTTGTAAATTTATTTGTTTTATTGCTTTAGCATTTGTAAGCTACAGTGAATGGAGTGGAAAGGATTCCCCTGATGGAGGAAGCATGACCCCAGAATGGGTGTGTGATAGCCCTGAAGATCTAGATGTTCTTATAGCTCAGAGACATTTTGAACAAGCTTTTGCTCTTGTGCAAAAGACTAACTCCTTCCTCAACAAAGCTCCTAATACATCAACCAATTTAGACATCAAGTAAGGTTTAAATGGTACCTTTAAGCTTAAGGGGTGTGGGGTGTGGGTCTACCTTCCCTTGCTCACTCTTTCCCTGGTCTGTGACTGAATAATAATAAACCCTCTTGTCCTTTCTCAGTATATATGACACAGTATGCTAAAAAGCTATTTTATTGTCTTTTCTCTATTCTGAACAAAGAGTTATCATTGGTTAAAGTTAATATATCAAAAAAGTTGAAAGGGAGACCCATTCAAATAGTTTATGTGACCTAATTGGCTAATTATAACTTAAACCCTCTTTTTTTGTTCAAAGAACAAAAAGTTTCTTCTACTTTTTTAAATTGTACTATTGCTATTACCTACACCTTGTGCCCTAAAAGGTACACATCAATTTATAAACTGCCAAGGTGTGAGTGTCAGTTTGAGAAAGGTTCTAAAGTCTACCTGGTCTGTTCAAGACAATAACTTCACCAGAGTGAACTTAACTAACCTAGGTGTTGGTAGAAAGACAGAATGAATAAACAAACATGAAATGTAAATTTTTATCCATAGATTGATATATTTTATATATATTATGATACAATATTAAAGGTATATACTAAATTAGGCTGACAGGAGGACCAGTACCCCTGGAGCCCTAATTTTTTTTTTTTTTTATCCATTGCCGGCATTTGGCATTGTAGCCATTATGCCTCTGGCACTCCAATAAATAGAAGATAGCCGCTTGTGAGAGCTTTGTCTTTCTACGTTTAGTCCCTGCTGCAGCAATCCAGTGCAAGTCATAAGGTGTTCTCTGTTCAGGCTTCCGTTGTTACAAATGGGGTAGACAGGGGTTGTTATTACCTAAATGAAATAATACTTTTTACAATATTTACAAATACTTCCCCTGGAAGTCACTCCCCTAGCCTGACCTATTCACAATGCAAGGGAGTCCGGATTATGAGCCCTAACTTCCTGTGACACCAGGTAATGGCGGAGTGTACCTCAGGGCAATAGTTAACTAGAAACAAAATGATACTATTAAATAACAGTGAAATTGTAATGAAAGATTTTGAGATAATAACCTATTATAGTTTTATAATAATTTATAAGAGACGACCTACTCGCAATGCAAGGGAGTCCGGATTATGAGCCCTAACTTCCTGTCACACCAGGTAATGGCGGAGTGTACCTCAGGGCAATAGTTAACTAGAAACAAAATGATACTATTAAATAACAGTGAAATTGTAATGAAAGATTTTGAGATAATAACCTATTATAGTTTTATAATAATTTATAAGAGACTGACTGGTAACAGACTTTGTTACCACAAAGCCAGTCAATAGATAAACGGTAGTTAAATTAGAGGTTGACTAGTAACAGTCTTTGCTACCACAAAGCCAGTCAATAGATAAACGGTAGTTAAATTAGAGGTTGACTGGTAATAGTCTTTGCTACCACAAAGCCAGCCAATAGATAAACGGTAGTTTAATTAGAGATTGTATGACAATTCAATGGTGTTGGAGGGTTGTCTTGAGGGTCGTCTTGTGAGACTTTCCGACAGCGAGGTTAGATGGTTCCCAAGGTCCCAGCTCAACAAGGTAACTGAAGCTCTTTAGCCCCTGCCCTAAAACTAGAGCGAAAATCAGGGAGGATAAGGACGAATCCTCAAGGCAAGGAGAGGAGACCGCAGTGCGGCCGTGAGAAATCTCCTGCAACCGAGGAGGGGGAATCCCATCCTTCCCCACTCGTCAGGGCAGCAGACGAGGGGAAGACGGATTCTGACCAACCTTCAGCGCCCCCTCCTCCTCCCCCTATAGAGGAGGATACTTCCACACTAGTGATGGTCATGACAGAGGACGAGGACTCTCTGTTAGGCGGTGATCAGGGTGTGGCAGAGGAGGTCACCATTGACAGCAATCAATGAAGCCTCCCCTAAGAATCTCCCAGGCCAATCTTCAACACGGTTCCGCTGCTACCTCCTTATTCTGTAAAAGGATGGTGGAACTTAATATCAACATTGGCCTGATTCAAGAACCCTATGTATATAAGGAACAAGTGCGAGGACTGGGTATTACTGGTGGTACCCTCTTTTCTTGTACTGACGGCGTATCGCCAAGAACTTGTATTGTAACTAGGAATATAAGAGCTTCAATAATACCTGGTTTCTGTTTTAGGGACCTGGTAGCTATAAAGGTGGACGGCAGGCAGTTAGGAGGAGGCAGCAAGGACATTATCCTCTGCTCTCTCTACCTCCCCTATGACTCACCGAATCCTCCTCCTTCAGAGGATTTTATAAATCTAGTTCGTTACGCTAAAAGTAACGGCCTTTCCCTCTTGGTAGGATGTGACGCAAACGCCCACAACCCAGTGTGGGGTAGTAGCAACACCAATCCTAGAGGAAGAGCTCTCCTAGAGTACATAGTAAGTGCCGAGCTCTATATTCTGAACCGTGGAGCAGTCCCTACCTACTTCACGGAGAGGAGGAAGGAGGTAATTGATATCTCACTATGCACACAAGACATTATGGGCAGAGTAAGGAACTGGAAAGTGGACCAGGAAGAATCTCTTTCGGACCACAGACATATCCTGTTCTGTGTGGAGGACGCAGCTCCGCAGACCGTTTTCTATAGAAATCCCAGTTCCACGGACTGGGACCAATTCAGAAGACTACTTGGAAGTAACCTAGACACTATTGGGACGTGTCCAGACAGCTGGGAGGAAACTGAGGTTTTTACTTCAAATCTTACTAGTGCGATTAGGACTGCATTTGAAGAAAGCTGTCCACTGAAGGCAAAGTCAGGAAAGTCTTCAGTTCCTTGGTGGTCTCAGTACCTAGAGTCATTACGCAAGCGCGTTAAACAGTCTCTAAATAAAGCCAGAAGAGCAAACTCGGAAATTCTATGGGCAGCACACAAAGAGGCCCGTAGGAATTTTAAGAAGGAGTTAAAAAGAGCCAAGCGCAACTCTTGGCGGAACTACTGTAGCGAGATTGGAGAGGCGGCACCAACAGCCAAATTTCACCGTATTCTCTCTAAGTCACCGGCAGTGGGTAATGGTCCCCTTCTTATAGAAGGGAACAACTTTACGACCTCTGAGGAAGAGGCGCTTAAACATCTAATGGGAACTCACTTGGCAGAATGTGAATTCACAGATGGAAGTAATGTAGGAAATCAAAGTCAGGTTGTCCCAACGGAGGGGGACAGGAGTACAGCTGATTCTATTATTACCGAAAGCAAGGTTAAGTGGGCTGTAAATAGCTTTGCACCGTTTAAGTCACCAGGGCTTGACGAAATAAGTCCCAAGATGCTACAAGAGAGTATGGACTTAATTCTTAGGGACCTAGTAAAGATCCTAAGGAATTGCCTAATTTACAGGACTATTCCTAGAAGATGGAGAGAGGTGAGAGTGGTTTTTATTCCCAAGCAAGGGAAGCCAGATCTCACCTTAGCTAAGTCTTACCGACCTATTAGTCTCACTTCGTTCTTACTGAAGACTTTAGAGAGAGTGATTGATCGATATATCAGAGATTCCATACCTAACATACTGAGCAGGCAACAGTATGCATATCAGGCAGGGAAATCTTGTGAAGCAGCCCTTCATCACCTTATCAGGAAAATAGAGGGAGCCCTTACCTACCAGTCCCTGGCACTGGGTCTATTTTTAGACATAGAAGGGGCATTCAATTGCGTCCCAGTCGAAAGTGTCTGTCGAGCCGCTCGGATACATGGCGTTAACCAAGTGGTGACTGACTGGATTAATTCGATGCTGACTATTAGGATAGTCGAGGCTCAAAGGAATAACACAAGCGTTAAAGCAGTCGTCAGGAGAGGGTGCCCCCAAGGGGGGGTTCTCTCGCCCTTACTTTGGTGCCTAGTCGCAGACGATCTTATCCATTGTCTGACGGAAGAAGGATTCTACATTCAGGCGTTTGCTGACGATGTAGCAGTACTAATCGTAGGAAAAGTAATTAGTACTGTCTTTGAACTCGCACAGAGAGCTCTGAGTATCATCGAAAGATGGTGCACGAGAAACAGCCTTGGAGTTAACCCAGGAAAAACTGTTGTGATTCCCTTTACAAAGAAGAGAAGGTTAGACGGCGCTAGGGCACTGTATCTGGGAGGAAAGAGTCTAGAGCTGTCGGATTCAGGTAAGTATCTTGGAGTTATTTTAGACAAGAAACTTACCTGGTCTAATCACCTGGAAAGCAAACTCAACAAAGCAATGGCAGCTTTCTGGGTGTGTAGAAGAGCTATAGGCCCCTCATGGGGTCTTAAGCCTAAAGTGATACACTGGATTTACACGGCCATGGTCAGACCAATTTTATCATATGCCTGTGTCGTCTGGTGGCCAAGAGTACTACTGACCACTACAAATAAGCAACTAGAGCATCTTCAGAGGACAGTGTGTCTTGGAATACTAGGAGCGATGAGAACAGCACCGACCCTAGCTCTGGAGGTACTGGTGGGACTTCCCCCACTAGACCTATATATCCGATTCGAGGCCATGATGGCCTCATATCGGCTTCACTGCATTGGCCTGTGGTGCGGCTACAATAGTCACAGAGGCCATGAAAAGGCATGGGATCTTCTGATAGACAGGTGTCCTATGGCATTAATGATTCAAGATTATTGCATTGCTAGATGGCAATTTAGGAACTCTTGGAGTTCTTACTTCCCCTCGATGCAGGATTGGGAGGAAAACAGGACGAACATTTCTATCACGGGAGAAGACGTGTGGTACACGGACGGATCACGAATAGAGGAGTTGTCAGGAGCTGGGATCTACTGTAAAGACCCAAGCTATGAGGAGAGCATAAGTCTAGGAAAATATGCCACAGTGTTTCAGGCAGAAATATATGCTATCCTTGTATGCGCTCAGACTATTATGAGTAACACACATGAACCAGATAAACAGATATATATCTGTTCCGACAGTCAGGCAGCGATAAAGGCGCTGGCTGCACCCAAATGCACTTCCAAATTAGTCTTCGACTGCAAAAAAGCACTAGAGGCTATTTCTTGCAGAAACAAGGTACAAGTGCTTTGGGTTCCGGGTCATAAAGGAATCGAGGGAAATGAAATGGCAGATCATCTAGCAAGACAAGGTTCCGGCTCAACTCCCTTGACACCTGAACCCAGTGGGGGCATTTCTCGGTGCAACATTAAGACAGCACTGAAACTCTCCTTGGTCAGAGAATTTCAAGAAACCTGGGATAAGTCACCCAGGATGAGACAATCCAAATTATTTATAAGTGGACCCTCTTCAAGACTCGCCAAAAGCATGTTGAGTCTAAATAAGAAATCTTGCCATACTGTGACAGGGTTCCTAACGGGTCACTGTCGATTAAACAGGCACCTACAGCTACTAGGATTGGCTGACGAATCAATCTGTAGGCTGTGCGGGGAGGACGAAGAAACTCCCCTACATCTAATTAGCCGCTGCCCCGGGCTGCTAAATCATAGATGGCTGATCTTCGGTGAGGCAACCGTTCCAATCAGGAAGTTGAGAAAAATATCCATCAACAAGATAGTGGCATTTTGCCAAGGCATCAGAATGTTGAAGGAGTAGAGGGTCTATGAATTAATAGAGGGAAACCTTCTACAACCCGGGTTTGTTCAAAGGATCCATCTGGTGGTCTATGTCTCTGGGATTTATTTCCCCCCGGCTGGAAAAAAAAAAAAAAAAAAAAAAAAAGAGGTTGACTAGTAACAGTCTTTGCTACCACAAAGCCAGTCAATAGATAAACGGTAGTTAAATTAGAGGTTGACTGGTAATAGTCTTTGCTACCACAAAGCCAGCCAATAGATAAACGGTAGTTTAATTAGAGATTGTATGACAATTCAATGGTGTTGGAGGGTTGTCTTGAGGGTCGTCTTGTGAGACTTTCCGACAGCGAGGTTAGATGGTTCCCAAGGTCCCAGCTCAACAAGGTAACTGAAGCTCTTTAGCCCCTGCCCTAAAACTAGAGCGAAAACCTCATGAGACACTACCCACAGTTAATTGAAAAGGTGACGTAATAAGTTAAACTCCAAGGTCTTACTTACCGCTAAGGTAAAAGAGAAGTTCTCGTGGAGGTATTTGAAAGTAAAATCAAGTCTATGTGCTGCAAGAGAGTTATTCGACAGCTACCGCTCCCCACAGTCCTGTAAGGACAGTAGGGTGTTAACTAATCAGACCATGAAAGTTGCAAGGGGTATTCTAAGAAAATTCGAACAGTATGAATGAGAAAACAAATTTAGGAAAGGCGAGAGATAATTTTTGGGAGTAATATGAATTTTATAGCTACTGTTAGCGATAAGTTCAAGGGAGGGGGGATTGAGTAGGCCGAAATTAAAAGGGCCCAAGCGTAAAGTTAAAGACAAGTGACACTCCCAGACTTTTCTTTTCGGAAGGGCCAGATGGTGTAAGGTGCCTGAAAAGAGGAGAGCTAATACTGAAATAGCACCACTAGGTGTCGCTCTACGTCTGACTAAGTGATACTTTCCTGTCAAAAAATCTACAATAGTACAAGCTGCATGCCAATTATTGTTATAATTAAACTTTTTTGTATTTTATTTATTTCAGAACCAAAGTTGAAGCTAGGATAAAATCCTTGATAGAAGTTTTGTTAAAGGAGCTGAGTGTGAGTAGTGAGAAGTCCATGCAGGGTGGACTTAGAGCCTCTCGCAGAGCTGTTAAACTCCTTAATCAACTTGGCAAATCAAATCAGGTTAGATTTTACTTTAAAGTAACAGATAATATTACTTTCTTGTATTTAAAGAGCAAATAAGTTATATCTTAGGTATTATGTTTTTTAGGCATGTGAGCTGTATTTGAAGTTGTGTACCAGTGTATTAAAATCTCAAATGAAAAGGGTCAAAAGAGAGTGTGCTACCACAGCTTACATTAAGCAACTATCAACTGCTTTCTTCTCTAACCTAGCTTTTATCACTAATGAATTCCAATTTCGAGCATTTCCAAATACTCCTTCATGCTCTTCTGGTAAGTCGATTGCAAATTACAGAGGTTAAGAATGAGTTCTATTGCATTATTTAAAATTAAAACATTTTATTAAAAAACCAAAGCATTTTTTATCTAATAATTAAGAGGTCGCCTTAATTTAAAAGTGTTACGCGGCTCATTTTAGAGTGCATTAGCTCAGTCATCATAAAAAAAATGTTTGTCTCATTGAATAGATGAAGTTAGATTTTTTCCCAACCTAAAATTTCAATTTTAAATTTGAACTTCATTTTTACGTGAGCGAATGCTGGGCGGATAACGTTGTCCAATGAACTTGTCTAGGGCATTGGTAAAATTAACACGTCTACTAAATTTCATCAAAATTGGTTTGCTTTTACTCAAGTTATTGTCACACGTTTCTGACACACAGAATGGTTCGCGGACACACTGACAGACAGACACGAGACTAAAGATGTTCCCTGATGTCTGAAGCAGATTTCTGTCTTAAAATCGGAGACATACAAGTTTTTCATCCTCAAAAGTAAACACAATGCTTCTGTTACCTACAGTAAGCTCGGAAGCAAAAAAAAAAGCTTGAAAATGGAGCTTTGTTAGTTAGTGGGTTCAATTTGTTTTTCTAAAAAGTAATTTTAATAAAGCTGATCAACAAAATTGAAATATATGTATTTCTATTGTTGCTTACACATGTGTACTTGTGAGACATACTTGTTCCCAGGGAGAGGCTGCACATTATACCTACACTCAAATTATATCAAAATTAGCTTTAGGGTTGGCTTTTTGATTACAATATAATCTTAGAGCAACATCCAAAAGCCACTAACCAAATTATTTTTTAGTTCTTTCTCTAAATGTTCTGGCTTGAAGCTATAATAGAGGTAGTTAAGCTGAATGCTAGCCTATCAGCTATCTCATTAGTAGTTACTATATTAACTTTGAATATAAGCCTCCCTTTTTATTTAAATGTTTAATGCGCAAAATTAGGGTGCAGCTTAAATTTGAAGCATATATTTTCACATTTAATTTTTCCCCCAATTTTGTGTTAAAACCAGAGAGGGCGGCTTGATTATAAGTGAGTAGTATCCCAGAACTCAGATCTAGTGGTATTTGCAGGAAGAAATAGATGGTTGCCAGGTTATTGAGAATTTTAAAAGTCTGGTGACTTAGTAATTCCAATAAGATAGTAAAAGTTGAGCTTACCATTAATGTCTCTCCTTTTTTAGTGTTTTAGTGTGGCATTCATGGTGCTGAATTTGTTGTATTAAATAATACTTCTCTTAATTTACAGGCTATGTTGTGTGGGCAAGTAATGAAGTCAGTCACTTCACAGCTAACGCAATCAAACAGATTTTTATGCATCAAACTTCCCTGGAAATAATAGCCGAATGTATAGAAACCATCAGAAAACAATGCAGACAGGTATTTTTTTTATTATTATTAATATATACATATTTAACCTTAAGTAGGTTTAACATGCTAGGAGTAAATAAAGCCTAACTTCATGAACGTCAAAAAATTGTGATTATTAATATTTTTTGGGAATTACTTGAAAATGAAGCTGTTCCGAACCATGACTGTAGGAACTTTTTTGTTCTGTGTCAAATTTCATATAAGACCCCTCGGGTATGGTTTTGTTCAGGAACACTCTGTTTTCATATGTACAATAATCTGTACATATGACTTATTGACTAATTTCACGGTTAGTAACATTCAATCCAACATAATTCAAAATAGTGGTCTTTTTCAAATTCGCCACACATCTAGCTTCTCTTAATAGGGGTAGAGGGCTCAAATTTTTAAATGTAACGAGTCTTATGAGATGCTTAACAGATGTTTATTTGAAAATCAATTAGTTATTCTGAAAGGAATTTTCGTGCTCTTTAAAATTGTACCTAAGCCTAATTTCTTTATCTCATTTAGTCTTTGAGATATTACACATTGTTTTAAAATTATCATAAAAACTCGACTTTATTTGTGCCATTTCACCCATAGAATCCACCAATATCCTTAGGACATTTTATTGCGATTGCGGGTCACCTTGCATATTCTTTATGTGTTATTTTTTAAGTTACAAGTAAAAGTTGCAAAAATGAGGGTTTCTATATATAAAAAAAAAAAAAAATATTTTACTATTTTTTACAAATATTAAAATAAATCCTTATATTTAAAAAATAAAAAAAAATAAAAATAAGAATAGCAATTTTATCTGATTTACTGGGAATCCAATTTTTTTTTAATATTGATTGATGTATCAAAGAAAGGTATTGAAGAGTAGATTACCAAAATATATAACCCTTGTGGAAAGTGTTTTTATGACATTTTGTCACACATCAACATCTAAAATTTGCATCCCCCCCCCCCCTTATACTAATTTCATGATGACAATACCAACGAAACCCTTTTTACGTGAGACTTCACTCACAGCCAATTTGTAAAAATTAGATATCAATCTAATCTGATTTATTATTTCATTTTCTGTAATTTTTATGTTTTTAGTTGACTGAGGTTGGTTTGGATATGGAATATCAAGTAGACGGTCAGCTTAGTATACCAGTTAGTAGAGCTCTCAATGAAGTTGGAGATAAGTTAGTCGATGCTGTTAAACTGAGGGCCACCGAGGATCAGTGGAAACCTTCTCATCATTCTAAACCTGCTTTTCATAAACTCCAACAAGACTTCACAGCTTTTCATTTACCTCCTATAAAAAACTATATGACTGGTATGTAGCCTAAAACCTTTAGAATCCCATAAACAATTTCACTAATTATCATCTCATTTGTTTACTTTTATCCTATTTATTTCTCAGTTTGACAATACTTTTTGAGAAATGAAAATCATACTATCTTATAGTCTCACCATCGACTGTTCTAGCCCACAAACTATGACAACTTCTGGCACGGGTTTTACATAAGGATAGTAACTACCTTATTTACTATCTATCCAATTGTATAAGTATTTATTTTATCTACTCGCGGCAGCAAAATTAAACATTACTTAACTGTTTTTAGGCTGGAAAGTACTATTTCCCTGATTTGTCATTAAAATATTAAAAACAGGCAGGAAAGTAGTTAACCCTTTGACTGCGGCATAGAAGAGAGAAAAAAGTCCTTCCTGGGAACGGATTTTTTTTTTTCATTTATTTATGTTAGTCCGGACTCAGGTATGCATGAAATTGCATCAGAATCGTTTTTATAATGTTTATTGTTTATAAACATAACAAAAACATTATGACGCACCATGTGCGTCATGCAGCCACAGAAAGGACAATTTATCACTGAAACGGGCATGACGCACCATATGCGTCACCATGACGCATCGTGTGCGTCATTGTATTATTATTCTATTTTTACTTATTTTATTATTCAATACGTAAAAAAATGACAAGTTTGTAAAATGTATCGTGTAATTGAAACATGTAAACACTTGGACCTTATTAATTATTCATAATTATTGATATATGTATAAAAAATATATATTTTTTTAAAGGTTTCTTTTCACCCCAGCCATCTAAAGTATTTATTTTAGAAATTAATATATATCGGAAGAAAGAAAAAAATAAAATAAAATAAAAAATGGGAAGAGCAAAATGTTAGGAAAACGGTGTGACGCAACAGGTGCATCATTAATGCGTCATTAATGACGCACCGTGGGCGTCATGTCGTTTTGAAGAAAGCAATGTTTAGTGCCCCAGTTAAAAAAATCTAAACTTGTCAAATAATATCCCTAAAAATTAGTAAATACACAAATAATGCTAGCTAATGACTTACTTTTATCAATAAAAAAATGCTGTATAATATACCTTTTGCGAGTAGCGTACTGAGGAACCAGAAAAAAAGAGAAAGCAAAAACACGCGTTAGTAAGCACAAAAACAAAGGAAACGAGAACGACTCACTCCATACAACCCTTGGACTAGTACAAACATGACCACCCCTCTTCCAAACCGATATCATATGGCAGAGGCTCCCCCACTCCTTTTTTGGAGAGAGGCTTTTTTTCTGTCCATGACGCACCGTAGGCGTCATGCAGTTTCTCTAAAGAGACAATATGTGACGCACATGGTGCGTCCTACCGCAGTCAAAGGGTTAAAACAGTCAGGAAAATACTTTCTCTGCCTAGGCAGAGAAATATTTCCCTGCCTAGGCAGAGAAAGTAACAGTGTTTACCACTACGTGTCATAACCTCTTATTTTGGCAAGAACAGTTTATACTATTATCTCTATCTTATAACATTATATATTATTGTTAAATATGTAATATTTAATAAATAAACGTTTTAATAATAAAATAATATGTTTATATAAGTTAATTCTGTTAAATAAGTTCAATGATTAGTAGATCTTTAATTAAAAAAAATAGTAGAGTCACTGACTATACTGTAGCGTCATGTAAACATTGAACATCCATATTATTTTTATTATTGAAATCATTCTAGATTAGACTAGCTACTTTTCTTGATGTATCCTAGTTACTTCTTTTCTTTCAAGCAATTGAAGATATCTTTAACACTTTTATTAATTTTTTAGTAAAAAATATAAATAAATATTTTATATTGCGTGCATTATTCATTCAGAAGTTATGTGTGTTATAAAGGTGTGTTTTGTATTTTGTTGTTATTGATTGAGTTTGCTTTTCAGTTATTGTTATTATTCCCAAGTTTCTTATTTGAACATTAATTTTAGTTAATACATTATGTTATTATCTTTATTAATATGACACATAGTTATTAACTATGTTATAGTAATAAAGATAAAATTTTAGCAGCTTCATTTTTCTGCCGCAAGTAAATAAAATATTGTATGCAACAAGGCAGCAAAGGAAACATTTCTGCCTCGTTTATTCATTGCCTGCCTCGGCTTCGCCTCGGCAGTCAAATAGGTAAATTATCATAGCCTGTCCTCGCCTTCGGCTCGTAGGCTAATCTAATCACTCGTCAGTAAAATTCCATTTTGCTGCCTAGTTACATAAATAACTATTCTCTTATTTTAAATTGTAACCAGGCATAATTTCAAGTTATTCCAAATAACTCAATTTGTTTCTTAATTTGCAGGTGATGGTTGGTTAGATCTAACTCAGAATACAATTAATTTCTTTAAACTTTACTTGGGTCTGCTGACAGATGGCTTAAAGCTAGCCAATAGAGATTTAGAATATTCCCTTAGTAATATTCTGTATCAAGTGTTCGATACACACCTCAGGCATGTGGCCATATCCATAAAATCTGAGAAACATAAATCACAGGTAAATCATAAATTATGCATTCTCTTTCTAAACAGTATAATATTTAGGGCTTCACCAAATGCCACAACTATACTGACTAATATAACGTAGTGCTTAAAAATATTTCTTGGTTTTAACTATGCAATAGTTGTTAACATATTAGTCAACTACTCCTCCTCGATTTTAAACAATATCTAGATTCTAATAAGTGCATTAAGTTTAGTTTGCAAGTACATTTTGTTTATTTGGTTTCAGAGAGTTCTTATTCACAAGAATGCTGTATTTCTAATTGACCATTTACTGAAGAGATCGAATGAAAAATATTCCAATGCTATGGGACACAGCTGTAAGAAGTTAGACCAGCTGCAAGAGGAGTATTCTCCATACATTAAAGATAATACTGTTATTTCTAATGTCACTGGTTACTTGTAAGACCAAAAAAAAAAAACTTGGAAATTCAACAACTTTGGGTTAGATTGACTGAAATTAGCCACACTCCTGCAAAGCAACTATTTCAAGCTAAAGAGATAAAATAAATGTTAAGTTCATTAAACATAATGGAAAATTATCATGGATGTTATTGAAATTAGTGCTTTGAACATACTTTCAATAAAATAAGTTTATAAAATAGTTGCATAGCATTAGTCGACCAAAGGTGTACAAGGTTAAACGTGTGCATATTTAATCTTTACTAACCCATGGACTTAATAAAAAGTAAGGTGTCTTGAAAATATTTCCTTTGTTCTTGTAGAATCTGTGTAACTTTTTTATCTCCCTTTCCCTTTGAAATTATAGTATACATAGTTTGTTCATTAAGTATTGGGGTTGATCTATTTTCTGACCATTGTTAGAGGTAAAGGGTGTTCTTTCTGGTTAGGTTCGGTGGTGTGGGATGTCATGTAAGCTAGAAGACCCATCTCAGCTGCCACCCTTTAATGTGAGTAGATCGACCCTAAAGTGTAAATGTGATGAGTGCTCAAATTGAGAGACAAATATGCAATGCACGATCAAAAAAAATTATACTAATTTTCCCCAAATCTAAATTCTTGCTTCAGCTGATTTCTGTATCATAAAGCCTCTTTTCAGAAAACTAACTATGGACTATGGGCCAAGATAGACCATTTATTGTGTGACAAAGTGCTTACTGGTCAAAGTGGTAGTGTTGAACCAGGCTTTTAAAGTGAAACACGTCTTCATTTAGATTACATAGACGACATTTGTCCTTGTATAGCTCTTCCTTCCTCCATGCCTTAAAATTTAGATTAAGCAGCCTGCTCCTTGATTATAAAATTAACTTTGGGCTAATTTTGAGATTAGAGTTGCTTGCTGAATAAGTCAACGAGTAGTTTAGTTCCCTGTAGTAAACATTTAGCCTAGACTGCTATCAATGTGTTTCCTCTTGTCAGCTGCCTGTTGGTTAGGGTGTCCAACATATATGTTGTCTCCACAATACACTCCGCTCCCATCTGTCCTCAATATTCAATCCGTTACCTCTCTCCACTCTTTGTACCTAAGACACTGGACCCTTATCGCTTCTTTCGTCAAATAATTGGTTACCCTAGTTTCCTCTAAAAAATATATTTTAAGTAAATAATTATTATTCTTAGAACTTGCAATTTCATTTATGCTTTGATTTATGAGGTCCAATGTGTCAGGCGTACCTTTACTTTAATTCAAATCCAGCTAAACACTGATGTATATGTACTGATATATTTTAGGGAGGCACTGGCCAAACACAACATGGCAATCCTGCCCCAACTTCCCTACACTCCAGATTTCTTACTCGACTTCTTTTTGTTCCCACTAGATAAAACGAGCCTTGAAAAATTTCGTTTCGGCAGGCCAATCAGCTTCGATGGGGTTTCCTCAAGGGAAAAAGAGCTGGCATAATGTATCAATGCAGGGGGTATTATGAAGAGTATTAACTCTTTGTAAATACATCTTAAATCAATTTATTTTCATAAATTCAGTCCCAATACTTATTGAACAAACTAAATATTTATAATTGTGAAAACTAAATAAATGTAAGTTTTAACAATAGAACATATATTGGCATTGTTAATTTTTATTCTCTAATTAATCTTTAGAGCAAAAATTTGCATTTCATAGCCTTATTTACCTTTGTTCATGCCCACTGACATCAATCACCATATTAACATTGAAGAACTATTTCAGGATTTCCCCTTGCTGAAATAACTGAACTGATTTTAATTAATATTTAATGTTATTTTTTGTTGAATAAAATCTCTGGCAGAGATTATTATTGAAGATATTAGCTTTTTCAAAGAGACTTGAAGTATGTTTATTGTTTATAAATTATTTATTTAAATTAATTGATTATTTTATAATTATATTATTTATTTTATTGTTCTAAGCCTAATATCTTTTTATTGTATTTTGGTGCTTTGTTGTATGTACATACTTTATTTGTTTGTTGCTATTTTATAAAATATATGTATTTTAAATTATAAGTACTAATATAATCTGAATTATTTATTTACTGCCAGTGATGGATATAAGTAAAATTGCTGTCCAAAATCAAGTACTCATCTACTTTCTACTTGGTTCCCCACCCATACCAAGTAAACTAGGTGCTATGCGGAGAATATTTAATTGGTTACTCACCCATCAATTGTTTACCACTGATAAGGAATTCGTTTGTCTAAATAACTATTAAGATAAAGGGATATTTAGTCCAAAGTACTTTGGGACAAAGGAACATCACACGTCTGTATGTAGGTAAAGGTGATAGTATCACTTTAGCTTAATTAACAACAAAGACTGGGAATATTTACATATGAAATTAATTTGGCGCTAATTTGAGCTGAGGGTAACAAAGTATACGAGAGCCAAAAATCTAACATGAAGTACTGTATGGTAATGTTTAATAGATAATTTAACACTTATAAATCAACCATTTTTTAATAAAGATCCATCTATAACAGTTTGCTCTATAAATGAAATCCATAACTTTAAATTATATTAAGATTAAATTTTAAGTAAAAAATTACAACTATGATTGTAATTTTAATCAAGTTAGTCAGTCAACAATTAACATTTATTTAACAAATATAATATTTCTACATTCAATAAGAACTTTACTAATTTAAATATATGACTTCCATTAGAGACTAGTTTAAAAAAAAAGGCGAATAATTTTAGTTTCTAAAATTATAACTCCTATTTTGGAGTTGTAAATAATCCAACTTGGGGTTTCTGTGAATCATCTGGAGGTTTCACTGGAGGCTGCTGCATGATTTCTAGTTTGCAATTTGGAAGTGATTTTTCAAGATCCATAGAAAATGAATTCATCTCCTTGATGCCTTCAAGATCACCAAGAGCAAGTCTATCAAGCTTCCTAAAGACAGAATGGAGAATAAATTTGATGATTTGAAAGATGGAGCAATCACTACTTCATACTAATGAAAATATTAAAACTCACTGAAGTTGTAATAAGCCTTGAAGACCTTTATCAGTGACTTCATGACAAGAAGTAATTTTTAAGTCCTTAAGGGATTCTTTTACTACACTGAGAAGGTTTATACATTTGTCATCAAAGTAAGAGCACTTGTGAAATTCCATCCCAATAATTTCCATGCAGCCATCTAATAAACAAATAAAGCACATTGCGTTATTAACTTCAAGAAAGAAGATAGGCCGTAGCTGGTTTTATGGTACTGTACCAAGCATTGGCATGGTTTGACAAACATCCTAGGGCCGGGGGCTGTAGTTCCCCATCTCAGCTGCTCTACCTGACTTCTACCAAAATCAACTATGGGGAATTATTTTTTTTTACATATTCTGGTAGCAAGCTTGACTCTGCTCTAACCCACGGTGGTAAATATAGCTACCACCCTAAAATCACTATGATATTGGAAATATTTAAAAAAAAAAGGCCCACAAAAACAAAATTTAAAAAAATATGCTGATTATTTTTTAGTTGTTACACAATATATTAAGGTGGTGAAAATATTTTTCATTAAGCTGCTAGGGTTAAGACAATAATATATATATAAATTATTGGGATATGTATAAATACATCGACATATGTATATAGGTGGGCGGTAAAAATAGCTACCACCATGCATCTAGGGAAACCTACTTTTTAGAGCTGTGCGTTAAAGGGTTAAAACAGACTAATGACTAGAGAATAGTTGGGCTCTGGTCCCAACTAGCTTCACTCGTCAACCCCAGAAGGCAGCTGCAATCAAGTAAATTCACTGCTAGGGGTGCTATTCCATCACTAACATATGGCAGCCCTATGTAGAGGTCAAGGTACGGGGCATGAAATTGAATTTATGAATTAAAAGGCAATATTAATATATTATGGAATAAAAACATTACAGTTTAAATAAATAAATTAAAAAGTTTTACACCAACAGTAACCTCTAAAACAATACAGTAGAGTCTCGCTAATCCAGATCCCACTAGTCCGGACATCCAGTTTATCCAGACGAACCTTAATAATTTGCTATTAATGTACAATCAATAAACTTAGAATTTATATCAATAAGATGGTAAAATTGTTATCCTAAATCAATTTGTAGGTTTAAAAAGAATCCACTTTTAACATTGATTTTAATAGTTTTACATAGCTAAAGCTAGTTTTAGAATATTTTACATACAATTTAAAACTGATTCCGTTTAACGACGGAAGTGAGACTCTACTGTATTTGGCATTAAAACATGACTGCTGTCATGTCCTTCACTCTCCTTATAAAAAATATATATATATATTCTTCAATTAAACCCCTTAAAATTATTACTTTTTCTATATTTCTATTGTCTTAAGGGATTATTACAAAAAAAAAGAATCTTGATATTTTTTCTTTTTAACCCTTTTATATTTGTCTGGTGGAAGTGTAAATAATAATTAATTTAATAATTTGCAACTTCTGAGATTTCAGAATTATAACTAAAACATTCTATTAAGACAACTATAAGGGGGGAAAAAAATCATGCAAATCGAAATAAAATTCCTTATTAAAACCCATTCAATGCGGGTGGATCCACTGTGGATCCATGCCGTGCTAACACGCCTTGCAGGTGGATCCAAGCCCTCCCTTTAAGCCCTCTGTAGCTCTATTCTCCGTGCCTCGAGTAGAACCATCTTGCAAGGCTCCGTCAGGCCCGCTCACGTTTGTATCCACAGTGCATCCAAACATTTTTTTTTTTTTTTTTTTTTTTATTTATAATTAACTTTTAAAATTGTGTAAATATTATTCAGTCACACAGGTAGGTTCAAAAATTGGATTACGCATTCAATGGGTTAAGTCAAAGATTTTATTTTGGATAAAAATCAATGTGAAGTCACTTGTATTAGAACCCATGACCTTGAGGACCATAGTGGAATGGTGCAAAGAATGAAGTCAACAGTTAGAACCCCAATTAGATAATTTATGATAACACGTTCATGGCGGACGAACATTTGCTTGGCATCATGCAGTGACAGGGGAATAAACCAAAAAATCAACTTTAAATAACGAAAAAAGCTATGAGAGAGAAGAAAGTATGTATAGAACCGCACAGATACACTCTACAGGGCTAACTGGTTAGAAAGAATCTGAACCATGGGCCTGGGTGTTATAAAATAGATAGGTGTAGTTGGGAGAGCATGTTCCGGAACGTGGTCAGCCCCACTGACCTGACCAGCAACACATTCCCGGAACGTGGTCTGTCATCAACGTGTTAAATTATACTACTTTATTTAAAACATTTTATGAATTATGTCTATAATTTAGCCATTTTTTCCATTCAACTTGTCTTTGACAGTAAAGAGATATAAAAAAAACTAATTGTCCTCTCACAACATTTTATACAATTCAAAAAGTCAAATAACATTTTTATGGGATTTGGAAGAAAAACACGGTTAGTCTCATCTTCTAGGAAGTCAACCTGTTTTCAAAAACATACAATATGTCAGGAAAATTGAAAGCATATTCCCTTTAAAAGCAGTGAGAAATAAACATGAAATGTTTAAAAACAAATGCTGGGTAGCCATAGACGGTAATAGAGTATATATACAGCTCCTTCCCTTTCTAATAAAAAAGGGGGCATATCTCTAACTCCTACTACTTGTATAGTTTAGTCTACCCTTCTCTTTCTTATCCACTGGGCTCACATTTGTAAAATAAACTTTTTAATAATATAGATCAAGATATTGTTTATGTAAAACTTGCAGCACCCTGCCTTAATACCATGTAAGTAAGGCCGCTCCCTGACTTGTCGGTACGATATCGGTGTGGTATCGGTAAGCTAGTATGCCGATGCATTAGATTCTTTACCGAGCGCCTATATCTTACCGATTCGGTACAGATTCTTTACCGCGCTGTAAGGAATCGGTACACCGAGAGTCGGTAAGATTTTCTTACCAACTCTCAGTATACCAATTCTTTACCGCGTGGTAAAGAATCTATACCGAATCGGTAAAAAATATTGGCGCTCGGTAAAGTATCTTACCGCATCGGCATGCTAGCTTACTGATACCGTACCGACAAGTCAGGGAGCGGCCTTAATGTTATTGACAGAGGCTGGAAAACGACAAACATAAAGTAGCTTAGAAGATCTTTCCAGAAGTAGATGTGAAGGTACAATGAGTATATACATAGTTAAATACTTACTAAAGTGAGGAAATCCCACACTGTTAATGGAAGCATCATGAGCCTTAACATGGGAAATATGAAACGAATTCTTAATTTTTGGATCTAAAGGCAAATTGTTATAATGCTGTACATAGTCAGTCTCTCCTTTCCACCTAATATGAGCTCCATTTCGCATCAGCCACTCTGCACATGCTCTGTCAGCCCCAACTTCCTTGATACGACTAGCAGAAACTCTGAAATACATCAAATGGAAAGAGTTGAATTATTTTGGTTGAATTGTTGAGTTATTATTTTTGTTGGTTATTGGCTAGATAGCTAGTGAAAATATTCGATGGTGTTGCGCCAAAAGGGCCAATCTGCATTTTGTATTTGAATTCTAAAACTTGAAAAGCTATAATGAAAAATTAATATTTAAATGCCTTATTTATATTTTTATTCATTTAAAATATATTTGGATAGCTAATTAATAAGTCAAACTAACCAAATTTATTTTATTAATTATAAATAAAAAAACAAATGTGATATTAGTTGCAGATTGGCCCTTGTGGATTTATTCAGATTGGCCCTTTTGGCGCAACACCATCAAATATGTAGTACAAAAAAAATAAGATCTTGTTTGACTTATGAATCACTAGTAGAAGATAAAAATCAGCGTACATTATGTTTTCTACTTTCTACTAGTATTCATTCTTAATTCCAACTAATCTCTTCCCTCTTAAAAGTTTCATAGATATTACATATTTTAGTTACCGTTAACCCACTGGTCACAATAACTAAATCATCTAGGTATGCACTGATCTGGATTCTGGATTGACTTTAAAACTAAAACCTTATGATGGGCAAGATTAAATAGACTGTTGCCTCATATAACTCCAGTTATAAAAATTTTACCGGGTAGAGACTGTCTATAACTTTTACTATTTAGTAATTTTCCCGTCACTTGGTTCTTCTTCATTTTCTTTTACTTCTTCTCTCAAGAGTTAACAGTATAACTAACAGTTATATTGTCTTGCTCTTCATATTGTTTTTTATATATATCGAATTAGCCTTTTTTTCATACCTTAGATTTGATTTCTCCAAGAATTGCTTTGTATCCTTTTTGATCTTGTTTTATTTTTCTTATCCATAGCTACATTGGCATTGTGGTGTCCCCTGCAGCCCACTACTACTATCTGCACTTCTCCCACCCAAGAGGTCCTGGTTCGATTCCCTACTTCGGCAAGGGCTCTAATCTAACATTACTATTAGATTTGTGATAAATATTTAATAAATTAAATTAAACCTACAGTAGGATCAAGATGAGTTTTAATTCTGTCAGTGTTGTAAAATCAAAAAAATGGGGAGGGGAGTCAATGAGAGTACGAGATTTTTAATATTTGACTTTGTAGACATCAAAGTCTTGAGCTCTTATTGGCTTTACCTCTCATTTTTTTCATTTCCCATGCTGACACAATTAAAAATCATCTTGACACCCTACTGTAAACTAACCACCTCTCACTGATATAAATGAATAACCCAACTTGAACAGTGCTGCAGACTTGGTTTTTTGTTGCTAAACCTCCTATTCTAATCTTAGCCCATATTTGTAATTAAATTTTAGCATTTGGATAATTTGATCGCATCATTCAGCCACTATACTCATGCCATTATACTTTGTTATTCTGACAGCACGGGAAAATCGAGAAAAAAAAAACGGGAGAGAAGCCAATAAGACCTTGAGATTTTGGTGGGTAGTAGGTTGGGCCAACTAGGCAAACAAAAATATCGCTGGATAACCTTAAGATAACCACCCAGTGGTTTAATTTTTTCCCTCCTAGGTTGGCCAATCTGAGCTGTCAGATTTACAAAGTATAATGGCATTAGTATAGGTCTTTAGTTTTTTACTTACTCATCAGTTCATAATACAGTAATGACAACTAATCAAAATCGCAATAAAATGTAGCCAATCTTAACATGTATTCTAGTTAAAAATTGTAATAAAAAGAGAATTAAACAACAGCATTTAAAAGGCGTTAAATCATTTAAAGCCTCTACCTTTACCTTTACTCTGATTTCTCAAGGTTTTACTTGTTGACAGATAGGTATACTGTCTTTACATATAGGTACATTAACAAGATAAAAAAAAAACTATAATTGTATTTAATTATTTTTAAAGAGCTTCACATTTAGACTTATATAATTCCCTTCTGTTTCGACCATAGGCTTCAGCTTACATACCTATTAAAAATGAAATTTAAGAATGCAAAGAAATGTCTACGTTGGTCATGAATTCTTTCAGGCGATCTAAACACACATTGGTACCGCAACATCTACAACATATGTTGAAATAACATCAAATCTAAGCTACAAATTTAAAGTTTTTCCGAATTAAATTAGATTAAACCAATTCGACAACAAATTAACGTAAATGCAAAATAAGAATTACACAACGAACAACCGTTTCCGAATTACAAAAAAGATTATTTACGAGCTCACCTAAAGCAAAGAACAAACTCAATCAATTATTAATTATATTGAATTGAATATGTCAAAAAATTATGAAATAATTCTTCAAAAAAAGCAAATAAATATGAAAATCCCTCTCCCATACCACAACAGTGTTGAATCTTTATCTTTCAATTTAAGAAAAAAATCTCTAACTAGTTTTTAAATAAAATCTAAACGGAGATCTACTTATGAGGAAAAAATGTCATTTAAATTGGATTTCTTTGAATTTAGCAAAAACTGATTTTTAGCACTAAGGATTTATTGTACAAGCGGAGCGAAGTCCAGAGACCTCGCTCCACTTGGTCAATAAATCAGAATAAACTCAAACTTTGGCATTTTGTATGTCTCTGTAAATTGGTTTTTAAGCAGCCATGACTAAACACGCTGTTCGATTCTTGAAATTTGGCATTGATGTTCCTTGAAGTTTGAAGTCATCAAAATCTATGAATATGGTTATTTTTTTTTTTGCTAATATCATATGCTGAGTCTTCACCCCCCCCCCCCCTCCTTGGACAAATCCTGGAACCTGGATTTTACAGACTCCCAGGAACATCAATGCCATATTTCAAGAAAAAAAATCAAATATTTTATATTTATGCATTGTGAATTAAACAATGCAAACAAAAAACTATATTTTCGATGTCAGACTTACCTAGTATTCTGTCACCACAATATTATTTTATTATCCTATTTTTAATGTGTACTGTTTTCATGTTAAACGCTATTCACTGTATTACTAAGCCTTAATGAAAAAATTAAAATTAATATTGCTCATTGAGAGCTTTCCAATGATATACAGCAAAATAAGAGTCTTCAACAACTTTTACTAGAAATGCAATCACTGAAATTTTAATAAAACACTGTAGCATAAGTATTCCTTAGGTTAATCCTAGCAGTAAGGTCATTGTCCTCTTTGATTAAATGTAAAAACTATTCTCTCATTCATCTCACTAATTAGGGTAATTATAAAAATTAAGACAGTCTCGCAGTAACAAATAAGGGGGTCAGTACTACGCCATTTGACGGTCGTTTTATTCACAAAAACTCAATCATAGCTAAAACAAAATTGACTTATTAACTAATGGTGTTAGGGTACTCAAACTAAAGGAGAATAATTGAAGAAGTTTTACTGAAATTTGGCAAACTGTAGCACTTGCCATTTTGGCATTATTACTAGCTGAAACAAAAATAAATTTTAATTTTTTTAAATAAAATTACCAATAAATAGCATAGTAATAGCATTCAGAGATATTATTGGAATGATTTTAATTCATGTTAAAGCATGCTTACCTTTCATTCTTTTCTTTTCCCTGGATTTGTTTTCTTATCTTAGTAAAATAATGTTTTTCAATCTAGGGAAAGTTAAGGAGTTACTTTTCTGTGCAGTACTCCTCCTCCTCATTTTGTAATCTCCTTCTTTAACTTTTTCTCTGGGATTGATTTATTTTACTTCCTTCCAAGTTCTTACTCTGACTTCAAAGGTGTGAGATCTTTTTTATTAATTTTGTTTAGGAGTGGATACAATTATTTTTATTTTGAAAATACATAACTGAACATTTGACATTACTGAAAACTAACTAAAATCTATAAAATAATTCATAGGGCTTTGGAAATCAGCAGGCAGACAGAACAGACGGAAAGAAACAGCACTGTGCAGACACACTCAGCTATCCCACAGTTACCTCTTCACTCGGGACAAAGAGCCACCAAAATGCAGACTACAATAAAACTGTTACTGTTAAACATATACTTATCGATTGCCACAGACTACAAGATCTATGAGACAAACACAAGCTATCTCAAATATTAATAATAAAATTATGAAAAATGTACTGAAATAATGGGTAAAGGTAATCATCCGGTCCATTAATGGCCATTGTTACTAATGATAATGATTGGTTAGGAGTAAAAATTAATATTTATTTTTTCTTCCTCCAGTTTCATAATCCTGAAAATTATCAACTTGAATGTCCAAAGTAATAATTTGTATTTAGTCTTTATTATGAGCACCCCAAATTGGAGAAAATATCAAGGTTTTTGTTAATGGAATGATTTTTTAAAATTACTGGTTTAAAGCCGTTTTCCAGTAAAAATTTATATTGGAAAAAAAAAATTCATCAATCATATCATTTCCAACCCTCCCCCCCCCCCCCTCATCAAAAAATGATGAACCCTTAAAAACTTAAAAAAAATAATGGAAACCACTCAACTTTGGAGGCTTATAACTGCAATTGAAGGGGTTTGCATTTAAAAAGTACTCAGTAGGGTACCATAACTACTATAGCTAGGAACATGAAATTTGGCACACAGGTGCATCTCGGCATTTGTGATAACTGAACACTTTTTGGCGATTTCACACTTAATACTTCCAAGATGGTGGCCAATATGGTGGACGAAAAAAAACATTGTTTTATCACTGTGACATGCTATACATCAATTTTAAAGGGCTTGAAGTGTAGAAAAAGAATTACAACCACTAAAATTTTACATTTAATATTTTCAAGATGGTGGCCAATATCGCGGGTAACTAATAAAAAAAGATTTAAGTCACCATGACCTGTTATACATCAATTTAAAGGTCTTAAAGTGTAGAAAAAGAATATGCAACTATTAAACTTTAACACTTGCGATTATCATCACGTACTTACGTGAAGCGAGCCTTGCTTAATTACAATTTGGTCTTCACATTAAAGAAGTACTTGTGATAATAGGGAACACTATCAAAAATAGTGCCTTTTTTGGCACTATAGGCACTGGAGAGGTCAGATCCAAAAAAAACTATCTGCATCACTTCAAGCCTACAAGATGAGTTAGTTAGTTTTTTTCAAGAGTTACATTAAGTTAGAAATATCGCCTGTACAAAAAAATCATACTACCGCACCAAAGTTAAGACGAAAGGTAAAAGAAAACCTTACAAATAAAAAAAATCAAAAGTTGAGGTAGGGTTTGAAATAATAGTCATAATGTTCCATCATTTTAATTAAACATATAACCTGATATTTTTTTTAAAGCCACATAAATAGTCTTTTTAAAAATGAGTCTTGAAAATTAAATATTGATTTCAAATAGCCAGAGCATATTGCATTATAAAGTACACAAGATTTATAAATTATAATTATATTGAAACAAATAATAAATAAGAAAGCAAAGGAAAAATAGGCAGCTAGAATTCTATAGACAATAGATTGCGTGCTCTTTTAAGTTTACTTATTTGTGCCCTGCTTGACCCATAAATTAGTCATTGAGAGACATTTAGTCATATGTATGTTCATTAGTGTAAAGCATATCTCACCCATCTGGGATAGGTAAGATATGAGGGGTGTTGGACTACATTTACTTTCACATGGCTTATAATAAGAGATTCCTGCTCAGCTCATTGTGTGTCTACACTCCCCGCAGACCGAACCGAACATCCCTTTCATGTTTCATGAAAAAAACGACAAAAACCAGATCCAAGTGCCAAAAATAGCTTGCTTGTCTAATGCCTGTGCAAAGACCATTGCCCTGCTTGTAACTCGGTTTGATCGATCCACAGATTTTTATCAATAATTTATAAGAGAGCATTACATGTGGCTCATATTTTCCTTTGCTTTAAAAATAAAAATGATATATATTTTACAAAAACACGATTTTGCTTTCAAGAAGGTGATGTGAATAAGAGAAATCAATAATTGATATTGATGTGAACAACAGAATAATATCAATGTTGGACATTACTTTTATCATACAAAATATTCTTCTTATTATACATTTACATATCAACAACAATATTAAAGACTAGAAAAATACATTAATTCACAAAAATTTGTAAAAGAACACACAAATATGTGTTAAAACAAGATACATTCTCTTTAAACATTTTATCATATTAATTATTGTTCAGCAAGTACTATTTACATATTATATATTGGTATTAAATTACTTTTTTGCATTGCAAGTAAAAAAAAAAAAAAAAAAAATGTTATTACATATTTTAATTTATATATAAGGAGAAAAATAAAACAGAAATTTAAATTGTTTTTTTAAATAAATATTATAATGATAAACAGCTATAAAGTTTTTATTTTTTGAATGACCTAATCGAATTGCATAGAGCATCTACAAAATTTAATGATAAGGGTAAAAACGGAAACAAAATACATAAATAAAGCATTACACAATTTTCTTTTTTAAAAAAGTCATAATTTTAAGCTGACAAACCATAAATGAAAATAGTTATTCTTAATTGAAAGTGATCTGTTTAACCTGATCGTATCTAATTAAATACTTTTAAATTACTTCTAAAGTAAATAGACTTTAATAAATAAGTATAAAGATAATTACATAATGAATATAAAATTAAGAGTTGTTAGATAAAACGGCTCTACAAAATACCAATCTTTCGTCCATAACATAGAACAGCGATGTAGAAATTGTTTTCTATCTTTTTTTACACATATATATCCTTTTATTGTCATTTAAGGGACAGGTTCAAAGAAAATTTAAGTAAATCTCTAAGACTTCTTAAAATTCCTCTTTGAATACATGTATGATATGAATTCAACTTTTTATTAATAATAAGTATAGGTGTAAATAACCATTCTTTCACAAATTAAACAATAAACATTCACGATAATAAAAGGGAAAAGTTAAAACTGTAACGATAATACAAACCAAAAGAATATATATACATATATATATATATATATATATATATATATATATATATATATATATATATATATATATATATATATATATATATATATATATATATATATATATATATATATATATATATATACACACCTTCGTATAGAAGTGTATTACCTTCTGAGAAAAATGAATGTTTAACAAAATAACCTAATCATCATACAAATGTATTCTTGTCCACAAAATCTGATTTAAGATTACAAAAAAGTCAAAAATTAACATGGAATAGTTCAAGAAATCAATAGGCGCATTATTAATTTTAAAGAAAAAACAATTATTAATTAATAAAATAACTTTAATTTATATTTTTTATTTAAACAAATTAAATACGCTTCTCAGGAGCGCTGTCAAAATACTTTTGACGATTATTTTATAATAACACCTTCCTAGTAAATTCTTTTATATAAATCATTATGACAAAATACATTTTTAGAACAAACAATGATAGTTACGAACAACTTCATTTTGGTATGTATTATTAGGTGTCCCATAGGTGCTTACCATGTCGTTAAAAGTAATTTACACTTTTAGCCACCATTATCTAATCCCTACTAAAAATGTCCAGTGCTTGCTTTGACACTGAATTACATCAAGAATTGTTCTTATTTAAATTGTGTCATTTCATGTCAGAGATTGAGTCAGGAACATTATGAACAAATATATCTTTACTAATTCTGCCCATTGGTATTTTAAATTTTCAAATTCCTTTTTTAGGGATATATTTATATAGAGAGCAGTACAATTCAAACAGAATTATATAAATAATTCATAAAATTTTCTCTTTAGACCTTGTAATGAATATTTGAACAAATTTCCTCCCTATTAAAAAGGGAATACATTTTCTTGAATATTCTCTAATAAGAAGCATTTTTTTGAGCTTCATTCACTACAGACCTTACAGGATAGGTGGTACAGTAAAAATAATTTTCTTTTAGCAAGTTGTAAGAAAATTCAGACATAAAGGTTAATGTGTCAAAAAATGTACGTTTTGGCCAAAGAAAACAAGAACCAATATAAATCAAAACAAATTTTTAACCCCATTTTCTGGGGTGTAAAGGGCAATTTTAGCAGGTTGTTTTTCATTATCTTGCGAAGTAAGCCCCTATTCAAAATATAAGAAGAATTTAAATTTGTTGAGCATATTTTTTTTTTTTTTGTGTATGTGTTTCAAAAAGGTTAACAATTGACCAAGTTACAGCACTGTGAAGTTTGCAAAAGATATCACAAATTTTACCCATGATCAGGTGTTTTTCTAAATTTTAGGGTGGTAAAAATAATATTTTGTATGATAAAATTAGATCCACATTTAGGATCCCTATAAAAGAGTAAAGAAAAATTCAAAAAGAAAGAAAACCTCATCAATATCGGTCCTGGAGCAAATTTGAGTTTGTTTTATATATATTAAAAAAAATATATTGGTTCAATTAACTTGACCAATTACATATTGATTTTATTAAGCAAAATGTATTTTATTTTCTTTTAGTCGATTTTTAGCTATTTTAACCATTTTAGAAGAGCTGTAACTTCTCTCTACAAATTTGAACAGCTAATATATTTTGATATAGGGCTTACTTTTCGAGATTGAGCAACCCCCAAAATTACCCTTTAGACCCTAGAAAAAGGGGGTATTTTTTATAACATCATCGGTTCTTGTTTTATATTGCCATGTTATTTTTTACGACATGTTTATTTATGTAAAATTATTTGCAGGTAAAAATTATTTTGACAGTACTAAGAATTATTAGCATATAATAATATAAAGCTTTATTTCTACAGGTTGAGTATTACAAATTCTACAAAACAAATAACTGAAAAAAAAAAAATAAATAAAGAAATAAATAAAGAAAAGATCCTCTAATATTACATCTGGGAATAAAATCAAACACTACAAACTCATCCAAGTTTATTAAGTGGGTTTGAAGAAGTGTATATGTAAAGGGCGAGAAAATCTGCTGCTCCTTAAAACTAAAAAAAAAAAGAAAAAATAATAACTACCTTAACAAAATTGAAAACTATATGAGACTACAAACAAAAAAAAGAGAAATTAAAAATATTACTAATTAGGAAAAAATGTCACTAAATTCAAAACCAAATACAGAATGAATAATTCTTAAATACAACTGACAAGCAGTTGCACTGGTGAAAATTTTGAATGTTGTTATTTTCTATTATATCCTATTTTATTTAATTTATTGACAATCTAACATATTTGGCAATTATTAGGAGTTCTATTTAAATAAATGCAAGTTGTATAATATAGATAAAGAAATGTAATTGCTTTTCCTCCATATTTTTAGTACGAAATACACATATTTTGAGTCTATTACAAGCAGAACTTGTTCCTCCTTTGTTACTCAATGATGTAATAAATTAATATGACAAACTCAAATCATATTCATATCATTAAAAAATAATAATAATAATAGAAATAAAGATATTTCTCATCATTAAACTTTTAAATAATAAATGAAAATTATAATAAGTAATAAAGTCAATAGAGAATAATTTTATAATGTTTTATACAAAGCCAATCAATATATGAGACTTCCCATTCAAACATTACTAAAAAAAATGTGTGAATTTAGGAAAGTCCTTACATATAAATATCTTTTATTAAACTATATGAAGCTCCTTATTAAAAGAATATTTATGATATTTCCTTTTTTATGGTAACATTGTTTTAAGTATATTTTTTTTACACATGAATAGTCCGTAAACTGATTCTAAGAGGACATACAATTAACTTAAATTACAAAGGGAAAACTAATTTGAGCACAAAATTTTAAGTCCTTTTGGTGGATGTTGGCTGTTCAAATTCAACTTCAGATTCAGTTTCCAGTTCAGCTTCTGAAAGTGAAAGAGATCCGAAAGTTCTTCTTCGAAGGAGTGAACTTTTCCCCTTTAAATAAAAGAAATATATATAAATATACATAAGAACCAAATTAATAGCTACAAACATTCTTTAAGGATGTTTCTTTTTTTTTCAGGAATAACTTCAGAAAAGAAATATCAATTAGTACCTGTACCTTGTACAATCAATTCGAAATTCAATTTTTAAGTTTTTCGTAGTTTTCATACTACAGAAAGTTTAAATTTTAATCTAAATCAAATTATAATTATTATTAACTACGGGAAACAGACAGTGAAAAATACACTCCAGCGCCGGGATTTGAACCACGGGTCTCCTGTATTTCCAGTACAGATGCTCTTACCAACCAAGCTACGCAGGGAAACAGACAGTCTGTTTCCCGTAGTTAATAATAATTATAATTTGATTTAGATTAAAATTTAAACTTACCGTAGTATGAAAACTACCAAAAACTTAAAAATTGAAATTCGAATTGATTGTACAAGGTACAGGTACTAATTGAGTACTTTATAATTATAAGTGTTAATTCTCAGTTTAGTTCTAATGTCATAAATATTGACTGTCTAAATGTGTATGAATATTGAAAGCTTGGATTCGGGACTAGTTATCGATTACGGCAGTGAAAAATCATTCCCCTGCGTAGCTTAGTTGGTAAGAGCATCTGTACTGGAAATACAGGAGACCCGTGGTTCAAATCCCGGTGCTGGAGTGTATTTTTCACTGTCTGTTTCCCGTAGTTAATAATAATTATAATTTGATTTAGAAAAGAAATATATTGATGTGTTAATAGTAAATGCACAAAACCAAGTTGTCTTTTTTTTACAAAACCAGGGGGAAGGGAAGATTTTTGTGGAAGGTTGGATCTATTTAGTTTTACTAAACTTGGCTAAAATTAAATGTTTAGACAAGTTTAATATAAAAACTTGACTAAACCTTATTTAAATACTGGCTTTGTGTGGACCAGGATTTATGGAATCCATGAAATACCAGTTCTATGTCTTACATGCAACAATTAATGAGGGAGAAATGGGTTCAGGTCGAATGCAAGTGAGAGAAATGGTTTTAATACACTGATATGTAAACAATTATTAAAAAATACCGCAAGAATGTGAGCTGAAGGTTCAGAAGCATAGCCAATTTCTTGAGCATCCTCTTCATCTGCTTCATAATCTTCTGATGAAGTATCATCATCTATTAAAAGATAAAAGAAAGAATTATTTAAAAATATAAAAATCTCATTTCAAGAAATTATTTATGGGTCAAAAACACTTGAAATTTTAAGTATCAATCATTTAGAATTTTCGTGGTGTTGAATCAATTTTAACAACAATTATAAAAAATGTTTTACTGATATCACTGGCAATCATAATTATTATATAGTCACATTAAGTTAAAAGTTTGATACTTCTATCCTGTATTTTTCCATAATAACAAGTTGTACCTTAAATATTAAGAGCAAAAATTAAAGATAATAAAAAAAAGTTAAAGAGAATTATTATTACCATTCTGATACTTGTCCTTGGATACTTTGCAAACCATTTGTGCAAGATCCGTAAATCGGTAGGCCATACTTGGTTCAGCCCCTGTCCGAACCTGTTGCGCTTTAACTTGAGCAGGTGTTTTTAAGAAAACTGGTAAACCCGAGTCCACAACATCTCCTAAGCATGCCTTACCGTGATTGTAGCCAACCTCCTGTAACATAATAGTTAATTAGAAATTGAATTATTTTAAAGAGTAGCCTCCGCAACCAGAGTCTTAAAACAGCCAGGTAGTTTTCAAAGGCAAAAAAAAAATATATATATATATATCCAAAGTGAGGGCGCATTAAAAATCCACCGAGGGCGCCGACCCCTGTTTTAGAGAATACTGCAGCTATGATTCATGGGGTAAACACGAAGCAATTCATTAGCCAATAATTTGAAGAGATAAATCTCCAAGTTTTACAGTTTAGTTATAATTTATTTAAGGTCAACTATTCAAACTATTTGAAACGCCAACATCCAGCCACTTAACACAGTCCCAAACTATCAAGGTCAAACTCTTTTAAGTAAATGACCAATTTCTTTTGTCATTCTGTTATTTATTTTGACGAGGTCAGTATCGACAGAAAATATTTGACAACCTTGTCGGAACCGATTATTTTAGACTCCCTGGGAATTATTAACTATCATATCTACTAAACATATTACTTTAATTTTATCTTATTTTATTTTATATCAATTTGTTTTGATAGTGCGACCCTTTCTTTGTTTAATGGTAACTTAATTTTTAATTTATTATAATTGTTTTGACCATGTTATTTAATTAATTTTATATAATATTATTTTTATTATTGAAAGTAATGTCTCATGATAGATCAGTACGCTGTGTGTTTAGCAACCCATTCTATTTGGGCAGCATCACTGTTATTAAGGTAAATAAAGTGTTGCTCTCTCTCTCTCTTGTTCTAGTTTTAACTATGAAATTAATATACACATATCAATGATTATTGCCATAATAGAGCTACCGCACCTCCTTGAAACTATTAAACAGAATATTCTGCAGGTTCAAATTCAAACTACAACATACAATTCCACTCCTCAACCCTACTTACTAATATCCATGCCTTATAGATTCATAAGAGCCATAGCCAAGCTTAAAACAGCCAGCTGCTGCAGAATTAAAATCACCAATATTGATAAATATTAATAAATTGGTCAAAAATTGGCTGACGAATCGACTATGTAATATCTAATTTAATTTAAGATTATATTTTTTACGTTTGGAAAATGAATTCTTAGGTATTTTTATTAAATGGTTGCTTTACTAAACCATCTATCATAAAAGTTTGAAACCAGTAAATAGAAAATAGTAAATTAAGAACTTACTCTAATTTCATCAAAGCTTCCAAACTGCAGAGTTTTGTACTTGTCTATTGGGGGTCGAATATATTGGCAATAATCACTATTTTTTACTTCCTGAAAAAAGAAAAGAGAATATTAATTGAAGCGAGCGCAAGCAAGCATCTTACATTAAACAAATTATGCATCCTCGGGAGATGTCCGAAGTGTGAATTTAGTGGTATAGTAAGAATAAAGGGTTGCTCCCCACTACTTAACTTTCAATTACAATCATACTTTTTATCTATCTATCAACTCATCATGATTATTATTATAACTACATAATACATACTATTTATAATACATATTTATAACTATATGCTCGAATTAATGCTAAGTACGTGATGCTTAGTAATAAAGAAAATAAAACAATAATTAAAGTGGACACCGCAAGCTTCTTACAGTTTAAGAATATGCACTACGTGCCTGTCAGAAAATCTGTATAAAAGAAGACTGGTTTAGTTAAAATTTGGTATTTATTATAATCATTATAACAATACTTTGCCATATCAAGAAGTCGCCTTAGACGACCAAGGCATAGGATAAAAAAAAAATTAAAACTCAAGCTAAATTTGTTGGACAGCATTATCTCTCTAAGTATTTGCACACAATATTTATTTTTTAAAAAAAGTAATTTTATATAATTAAGTTGATCCAAATTAAACCATATCTTTGTTAGCCTTATTTTCTTTAGTTAAACAAATTGTTTCACTTATTTTACACAATGTTTTGACGCAGAAATGCCTTATTTCTTTCATTTATAAAAATATAAACATGTAGGATAAATTGAAAATAGTAATAGCATACCTCTAGTTGTCTAACACAAGAAACATAAGCAAGTCTTGACTGAATGTCAGGCAAATTTGGCACCTTGACAGGGCTGGTAAATGGAAGTCGTTTCCACAAAAGCCACCAGCCACTTAAACTATCACCATAGTTTGTGAGATCAGTGTCATCTTGAGAACCAACATCTATGGCTAACACATGACGAGCTCCAAAATTTTTCATTACATCAGCTAAAATTAATAAGCACATAAATAATTAATAATAAGTCCTTTTAAAAATTATGCTGTAAGTCCAATGAATAACAAAGATCTACACAATTCAACAAAATATAGAAGGGAATTTATCATGCCTACATGTAGGCCCAAAGATGCATTATCTAAGTATAAAAATAATAATATTGTGGTACTTGACAGTTTATGAGCTACATTTATATGTACACACATATAATATAACAGATTTTAAAAGGCCTCAGATGGATATTAGAAGCAGTTTAGAATTTAATTTATATAAAATGGAAAATAAAAAAATGTTGTTTTTTTATAAAATATTAAATAAAACAAATGAGGAAGATAATCATTGTTACAATAGTAATTACAGTGAGGAAAAACATTCTCTAAATATTAATAATAACATTTTTTTGCATTCTGTTTGTTTTATCAGTTACACTAGAGATGACAGGGAATAATTAAAGTAAAATTTTATGATAAACATGAATTAATTACAGTGTAACCCCTCTTAACCGGCCTGGTCGGGACCAGGACCTGGCCGGTTACCCGTTTGGCCGGTTGATCCGAGGTTTTCGTGAAAAATAGAACCAGTCAAAAAGAACCTATATATTTTATCATATGTCATGAATAAAAAAACAATTAAGACGTTTTTGCAACTTATTTTATTACTTAATTTTTTTATAACTTATTTTTTGTAAAGGCAAGCACACAACTGAGTGAGTAACATCCTCTCTCCTCTTATCCTCAAGAAATTTGCTCTAACGAAATTCGGAGAAAGGCTCCGACAAAGCAACAGGTGAAGAAAAAAGAATCACAGAGATGTTAATTGATTCCTAGAAATATGTAATCATAGAATCAAACGCGCTCCTATTTTGTCCACCACATCAACGTCACGTGACCCCCCTTTATTTACCAGGAAATGCCGTCAAACAATCAATGTTTGAGCCACCTGCCATCTAATTTTTTTTTTTTTTTTAATTGTATCTGCATCGACTATAGTGATACTACTATAGTTGTACAAAAAAAAAAAAAAAAAATCATATAATAGGCCGGTTAATCCGAGGACCGGTTGATCCGTGGCCGGTTAAGAGGGGTTACACTGAAAATTAATTTCTTATATCAATTTCCAAGGTGGGACTATTGTACTCCTAATCTATGCTTTAATGTTACAATGAAATGATTATGCGGAATTATAATTATAGCAATCAACTAAGAGGGCATTGACAGCCTAAACTTTTCTATTTCCACTCAGTCCCCTCTTAAAAGGTCTGATGAAAGTCATAACAACTAGATCAGAGCGTCAAAGTCTTAGAGCCTCAAGGTCTTAGAGAATCAAGGTCTTAGAGCCTCTGGGTCTTAGAACATCAAGGTCTTAGAGCCTCAAGGTCTTAGATCCTCTATTCCAGCTAAAACAAGATTTCTCAGTTTGAGACCCTGACCAGTTAACTCTGCATGATTTCGTTACAGATACTGATGATATATAAGTTTGGTAGCATCAAGTTCTGCAAAAATAATATACAAAAGAAGTCATGTTACTAATAAATTCAATTTTTAACACAAAGGAGTTACTATAGAGTAACTTATTTATACTTACTTTAAAATAATTTAGTTAACGGAGTTATTAAAACAAATTTATAAAAACCCACCAACGATTTTGGACTTAAGGATAAAGTATTAAGCTTACCTGAGTCAAATGAATAAGGAATTGTTACATTATTAGCTTTGCTTATATTGAAATTGAACAAACTAATACAAATTTTTATGAGCTTTAAAACTATTTCAAGAAAATCATTAAGTTTCCTCCAGCCCAATATCCAAAATTATATAAGTTGAGACTTACCCGGGACATTGTTTATATAACAGCCATCGATTAATAAATGATCATCAACAGGATCACACATTGGAGGAAGCACACCTGCTATAGACATGCTAGCACGAACATATCTCCATATTATACCTGTAATGAATCCATCTAGCCCTTTACATTTGCCCATAGCCAACCGAGACAAATGAATGTATTCTCACGGTTTTAGTCTTGTTTTTCTTTTGCCAAAATATAACTCCTCTTATAATGCTACAATTACAAATGCACTTGATTTTATAAAATTATTTATTTAAAATTGATTTAAAAAAGTTCTTTCCGTTAGAAACCCTAAATATTTAAAATACATCAATTGAACATCAAGGATAAATCATATTTTTTTAAAAAAGGGTCAAACATAGGATTAAGGAAAATACGAGAAACTTTGCCTAAATATCAGAAGCTGATAAGGATCAAGAACAAATGATGAATTGGTTAAATGAATTTATAAAATGATGAATTGGTTAAATGAATTTATAAAATGATGAATTGGTTAAATGAATTTATAAAATAAATGTCAATAAGTTTAGTAATATGATTTTATGATTGAGCTTATACATAAAGATAATAATATTAAATACTTGATACTAGCAATAATTTGATTAGTATTAAATAACCTTTATACAATAATTCTAAGTTAATTATCACGAATAAAGAGTAATATCTGTTCTCAAAACAAAAAAAGTCTCAAAACAAATGAAAATAGTAAGTACAAAAAACTGCAATTATCTATTCTTATTTAAAAAAAAAAAAAATACTACCTAATATTATCAAATTTATTTTAACATAATGCCAACTAGAATTAAAGGAAGCACTCTCCCTATCTTCATTAATAATAATAATAATCACAAATTAAAAATAATAATATTAATGAATGATTGCTTGACTTAGCCTGTAACCATAGTTTAAATGCGTCAAAAATAATGAGAAAAACAAAACTAATAATCAATATTAATAAAACCAGGAATTAAAAACAGGAAAAATGTATAACTACCTACATAGATTTACGTATTTTCCCTCAAAACATTTTTTCCCCCTGATGACCAATAACATTTCTTTTATTGTTTAATCTAATATTATTATTCAAAAATAGTTAAAAAAACTAAGGTAACAAGCAATGTGATTGTGGATACTAACAACAACAAGAAACCCTAAACCAATAAGTAAGACATAATTTTTGTTGACTTCTAATAACAATACTCGATTATTTTTCAGAATTTTATAATAGAATAGTTTTATATCAAAGAAAAACTACTTAAAACATTTTGATTTATAAACAGGAAAAATAATTGATAAGGCTGCAGTTTTTGTGAATTATTGAAACCCTAAGAAAATTACTGATCATGAGTACCTTTATTATTATCCAAAAATATATATTTAATATGATTTTCTCTCATTCTTAAAGAATATTTGTTTGAATAGATAAAGAATGCGGCATTCAGACAATATTTGGACAAGAGGGAAAGGAAATAACGACTGTGCAAAACATTAAACTTAGCATAAGCTCTTAAAAAGAACCTATGGAGCAAAATAAGATGTTCAACCAATAAGTAAGAGGCTAGAATGAACCAATTTTTTTAAGATCAAAATATGTTTTTTCGTTTGTTTTTTTATAATTATGTATTTTATAAATAATAATTTCTAACCAAGGCAACCCAGTAGTTTAATTTACAGTCAACAATTAATTTATATTTCAAGAACAGAGCTCACGAATCTACTTCAGTATTATAAATACTTTTATAAAGACCTACAACACACCCACTTTCAAATAAAAGGGGAAAATTAAGAGCGACAGGGACACAATGAACCCCTAAACGTATTTTCCCAGTTCAGAAAAGTCAGTTTGTGAGGTTTGTGTTTTTAGAATACTTAAAAGTAAAAATAAAAATAAAAGACAAGAGTCTACATCTAAAGTGAATTCAATATAAATAAAATGAAAGATTAACTACCCTAATACTACTGCTTTTTGAAAAATAAAATTAAGTGGATAAATATCAATAAGAAATACATAATAGTAAAATTAAATAATAAATCAACATATCCCTTGTTTGAAAAAGACCATACCACATGCAGTCAAGACAATCCTTGACAATAAACTCTTAGCTTTGTCTTCATAAATAAAATTAAAAATTAAAAAAAATAAATGTCAGTCTTTACCTTTTAAGAAGTACCACAATATTATATTTATTAAAACAACCTGTTTTCAAACCGTAATGATTAATTTGCAAAACACTACAACTATATTAAATTTGAAATAATGCTATAGGACTGAACTAAAATAAAAATTATGATGAGAATATTCCACAGCTAGAGATTTTTTAAAATACTTAAGTCAGAAAATTAAGATACAAATTCAAGTAAAATTTACGAATGAATAAATTTATTTTTTTATTACGCAAGTAAAAATGCTGTCATTTTTATTTTTATTCAGTCCTTCAAGGGCAAAACACTTTATAACAGGGTAGAGTTTTTGAATTGAAATCACAATATTCAAATCAAAAATAAAAATTTAATTAATTTAATTACCTGTTTCCACTAATTAAAACAATAAAGTAATTAAAGGAATTATTAATTAACACATATATTACTTTATATTTTAGTATAAATAAAATTATATAAAATCAAAAAGACAAATTTAGAAATATTAGTTCAACAGATATGCATATTTATTTTAGTAAAATAAAAAAAATGCATTCTAAAAGTTATGTCTTGATGCTATTACTTATATAAGAGTCTAATTGCATAAACAACATAATTATTAAGGATTTTAATTCGAAAATAAAATTAATTTGAATTTGTAACCAGAAAAAGTTGTAGATTCATTTTAGAGTTTTAGGTAGTAAACAAATCATTCTCATAATAAATAAAACAACATTATCTGTTTCCTAGACTTTAATTCATCTTAAAGTTCTAATAAGTTCAAGAAAGAATTAATTCAAGAAGTTTATACTACATGTTAACAAATGCAATTTTAATTTAAATAAAAATGCATAATTGGGTTCTATTATTATAAAGTTTTTTTTTTTTTTTTTTTTTTTTTTTTTTTTTTTAAAGAAAATGGTTAACATATTTATATTTATTTAAATACTAATGTAAACCTTAGTAGAATTGCTACCCTCAGTGCTTGGCACCCGTTTTATTCCCGTCTCTGGCCAGGGGCCCCTGGATGTATGTCCAGTGTTCAGTGTTCACCCACCAAAGTGAAATAAATAGGGAAGCTACTTCAGCAAAGTTATGTCCATCCGGATGAAATTATATTAAACAGTTTTTACAGATGACTCACTACTACTTCTAGTAATCCATCATTATTTGTAGTTGTAAAAGCCATTAGACGGCCCAAGCCAACAACAGGCTGCACCAGGACTTATTTTTTATATAAACATAAAATTCATTTAATTTATAATAAATACTACTGAAATTTTAAACTGACTGAGAGGGTTAATTATCTCACTACAATTAATTTCTTTAACTTGACTTTACATAATACTAAATAACAACCGCCATTGTGATTAAAAATTTAACATTGATGCTTCGAAAATTATTATAAGATAATTCTATACAACTGCACAATGCATATGATGTTAAGAATCATCAAAAAATGATATGGTTTTTTGGCGCTAAATTTATTTTAACTGAACATATTAATAGTTACTAAGAGAATGATATTACTGTTACTCTATAAAGATAAAACTCGTCCCTTCATTAAAAATTAGTGAAAATATCCTTTTATTTCAATAGTTAATTAGACTAAGTGAACTAATTACTTCTATACACAGAAGTGATCTCCTTTTGTCTACAGAATTTGTAGACAAAGAAACATCACCCCTTTTGTATACATAATTGTAAATATGTCATTGGTGCAGTTATTTATTGGAGCTTACAAATGGACATATCTAAATTCCTGGAAGTTGTAAAGGAAGCTACCTACCCTAAGGCCTCTCTCAAAGAAAATAGGTCCCATAATCGGTTCTTCAAAAATATCTTGGAAAAGACTAGGTTCACCAAAAAAAATTATTTAATGCAAAATTAAAGCTTATGTAACTATCTACAAACAATTTCCTAATGATTTATTAAATTATTAATGGTTTTTGAGATTTCGACAGTTAAAATAATGGTGGCTTAAAAAATATTTCTTCATTTATTTATATTTTACTCAAAGAACATTGAAGAACAAAGAATACATTTTGTTTGGTATAAATTAAAGCTGACAAAATATCATATTAAATTATGTATCTGTACTTTATTGGGGGAAAAAATAGCTTTAAATTTTCTTTTGAATAGAACCAGTTTATGTAAAACCTAAAAAAATGTTAAACCTAAGTAAATTTTCATTCTTTCCAATGGTGAAACTTTCATTTATATTTAAATAAAAAAATTTATTTAAACATTTGTTTTTCAAGCAAACTTACAATCATTTCTGCACAAAAATATATTCTAATTGAAATAAAATGTACAGTAGTACATAATTGTAGTTGAAATTTTCTCAGCTTTATGTCTTATACAAGTATTAAATAAATTTCAAAGTTATTGATTAAAATAACTATGCAGCAAGCATTTCTTTACTAAATGTTTTGGGGAAAAAATTGATATTTCAAACAGTAAAATTAAACTTTAAAAAAATTAAAGTAGCAGTAAGTAGTACCTTTAATAAACTTTGAATAGAAAATTACTTTAATAATTTATACCCAAAAAAGTACAGACACAAAATCTGATTTAATATTACCATAAAAACTAAAAAAAATTTTTTTTAAACCATGGGTCATAGCTCCTCTCATAACTTTCAGAACTTTTGAGATGTTCATTATTAAAGCCTGGTTTACATTAGTAGAGTACAGGGTCGAGTGTACTAGCTTACTTTTCAGAACAAGGGTCGTTAACACATGCTTGAGATAGTAGCCTCGGTAAAGTAATGTTATTAAGTTTTTAGTTGCAATGAATACTGAGAGGAGGTATGCAATGATAGGAGGGGACGTGGGGTGAGGGTTAACTAGCCCGTCCTTGGGAAAGCTAATCTAGTACCAACTTTTATCCACAATATTCTACAGTTTATTATCCGCATCGTTTAGATTAGGCTAGCAGCTTGGTAGAGTACTACTCAACTTAGCTATTTGACCATTTACTCTAGCAATGTAAACCAGGCTCAAGCATCAATAATCAACTATGACAAATAACAAAACATTCCGATTGCTCCGCAATATTTCCTTTGTGACTCGAAACTTTACCAAGTATTGTGACTATATATTAAAGTTTGTGCTTGATATTTTATTTTCTGTTTGTTTATAAATTGAGCATCCATTTTGGAGGATTTTAGCTATTATTTGTATAAAACCCTCTTATTCCAACATTTCTCGTAAGAGCGTAGACATTTAATATATTTAAAAATAAAAAAAAAGCTATAGACTTTAACGAAGAATCCCATGGTTGAAAGTTCTTAAAATTTATAAATGGAACAATTTAAAACCAACCTGAAGAATATAGGATCATTAGAAATAGGTGTCATCCTCCTCTCTAATTATTTTTGTTAAGAGATGGGATTTTGATAGTGTGAGAAGCAATTTTCTTCTTTCTTTTTCGAATCGATTCAAAATAAAAATAACAAATAAATCTTAAACTAATTTAAATTTACTTTAGGAGCTTTCATTTGATACCAAACTATGATTTGAAAAAAAAAAAAAAAAAAAAAGTTGCCGGTATCCTCTAAATTTGCTATTTCCAAAACATAAATCGTTACCTGTTATGACCTATGTTTGGTGACAAGTAAAGGTCTACCTAAATGCCAAATTTCAATAAAAATCGGCCAAGTCGTCTCAATGATATTCAGCCAAACACACAGATAGGTAGATTTTTTAATTTTTTTTTTTTTTTTAGCCTAATCATTATAAAACATGAAACCGGAAAATACAGATTATTAGGCCAATCCGAGAAATGTACAGACAATAGTATTATTTTATATATACATATAGATATACTCAAGATTAGTGCTATGTTTAGTACTCAATATTTTAATAATATGTCAAAAAATTAAATGTTTCCAAATAAATTTTCATCCATCAGAATGTAGGCATATAATTTATTAATGTACAATAATCCCCAGTAGAGACAACCATTTACATTAAATTAAATTTAAACAAGATCCTTCCTGGTTCTTCGTAAAACTTATTAAACTTGTGCTTTGTGAAATTATTTAGAGCAGTGAGCTGGAATATTGTGCTCAAATTCACTGATAGTTAAATTAGATAAAGCATAAAATTATATTATGGATTAAAAAATATTGCTTAAGCAGTTCAGAAAAAAATTATTTTTTTAGGAAATAATCAATTTAAATATATGAAACATAAAAAGCTCAAGTAGAAATAGAGTAAAATATATAACTTATTTTTTTATATTTGTCCCATAAAAAATATTTTTAATTTGAAACCAACCAACACCACTTGTCAATAATATATTTTTACATGAGCAGAGCATGCAGTGATTTGGATAAAAGTTGTATGATAGTAATGCATTAAACTCTTCAAAATGTGGTACATCACGCGAGGAAAAAGTAATAACCTTTAAGAGTAGGAAAAGAAAATTATTGAAAATACAAGAGTTAAATTGAGACTCTGAGTCACTTTTAGTATCAGATTACTTTCTTAAAGCATTATTTAAGCTATTTAAAATAACAAAGAGGTAAGTAAAATCCAACTTCTTTATTCATAAGTGAATGCCCTTGATTATTACTAATTATCTATTCAGTTAGTTTAATTACTTTACCTGGTAAATTGTTGACATATCCACCGTCTAGAAGAAGATGCCCATCCATAGGGTCACACAGAGGTGGCATGTAGCCGGAGAGAGACATAGATGCACGAACATACCTCCACACTACCCCTGACAAAACAATACCCAATATCTCAGATAGAGAGATATACACACAGCAAAATCAGACAAATCCTTCCCCGACAATGCTCTTCACATTCATCTCAAATCATATCTCACCAACAAAATATCAATCACCTATTCACAATAGGTACACCATGCAAATTATTAAAAATAAAATACACTTATTTGATTTAAAAGAGAAATATAGATTATAAAGGAACTCATATTTATTTAATATTTTATTTAATTATAAATAGATATTTGACATTTTCAAATATCTATTTACAAGTTGATATCATTAAATTCAAATTCTTATATTATTAAACATTAATTGACATCTTCAAAGAATTTAAGTCAACAATTGAATAATGAATGAAATTAATTTAAAAAGAAGAATCAACTGAATTATCTTTTACCTACAATTCTTGCCTTCTTACAGAGTGATTAAAATATTGTTCAAAATTAACACTAAAAAAACTTTATATAATTTAATACCATTTAAAATAAAAAGTCAGAAAATAAATCTTCTTCACAGATATCCTATTAGTACCTTGACTTTTTTATTTTATTTTATAAGTGATTATAATGCAGGATAGGAGTTAAAATTACCTGTTTATGATATTTAACTAAAAACACTGAATATTTAAGAATAAAAATCAAAATATCCGACACAAATCTATATCTTAAGAAATAGTATATAATTTTATTAGATTTTTAAGTAGTGACCAACATGCCAGGCATATAATATGTTGATATAAACATATTTTAATCATTCAACTCAAAAACAAAAGTGATCCCTTGTCCTTATACAAATTAAACAAGTAATACAAATAATATTATTAATATCATTTTTTTAGTCATAATTAAGTTATTGAATTGGCAAGATGATCCTGTACCACTGATGCTAAGTAAGCACAGATCTAGTAGGTTGAACTTTTTTAATAAGGAAAGAGCAAATAAGCACTTTTTCATGCCTGTTTTTCAGTAGACTTAAGATTTGCCTTTAAAGAACCTCTAGTACAGTGCTTCCAAACCTTAGAGACCTCAAGGCACACCAATTTAAACCTATATTTAGACGTGGCACACTTGACACACTAATTGACTGACATTTGTATTTTATCATATTAATACCATCGCAATTGTACATCAGTAAATTACTAGTGAATAGTTTAAAATAGTGAGTTAATTAGGTCAGGGAAAACTCATGTATTTTTTAAATTTTGTTATCCCTCCATCCACCTGTGGCTGAAAGGTAGGAGCACCTCGACAGCTTGGGCCATTGGCGTCAAAAAAAAAAAAAAAAACTCATGTAAAATCGCATTTAAATTTAATACAAATATTATATTGATTGATGTGGATAACCAGAAACATGTATAACATACACTATTTCAACTTTTGATCCTTGTAGGCTTTGCATTAAATTTCACGCCACACAAATGTGCCGCAGCACAGCGATTGGGAAACACAGATCTAGTAGGTGGAACTTTTAAAATACTTAGTAATTCCACTAAGAGAGATACTACATATTGTCTAAATATGACTTCGAATGTTTACTGCTCCACCGAATACTTATTTTCATTGTTATAAAAACTTTTATTCATTGAAAAAAATTCATAAAAAATTATAAGGATGATTTTATTATTTACATTCTTTTTTTATTGTAGTAATAAACTGCAAAAACAAGTAACATTTTTAACCTATCAGAATCCCATACCTATTAAAGAATAAACTCAACAAATAATAAATTGAGACTCAAACATTTTCAGTGCTATATAACTAATTCTAATATTATATATATATATATATATATATATATATATATATATATATATATATATATATATATATATATATATATATATATATATTATATTTATATATATATATATATATAAACAAACCAAAAAATCAATACCAAACTCCTTTCACCTCTAGGAAAATACAAATCACCATAATATCCTTGAGCACAAAAAATGAGGATACTTAAAATATGGAAACTAGAATAATTATTCATTGCTTTTGTACAATTATGTTTAGATTTTAACAAATATTATTAACTCTAATTACTTATGGCATAACTAATTACTTCAAAGTAATGTAATACCTTGAATTTGAAGAATCTTCATTTAGGAAACTATTTTAGTCTAAATATTTCAAATAAATTTACAAAAAAAATAAAATACTTAAGAGTATTAGTGCACTATTAAACTATCTTTAAAGAAATAAAGTTAAAAATTGTATTTATAATTAAAATTAAAAAATGTATCAATATTTATGTTGTATATTTCAGAAAGCCAAGGACCATGCAAAGAAAATAAATGTAAAGCTTTCAATTAATTTGATAGAACCAAAGAATAAAGTGCAGTTACAGATCATGCAAGAAAGAAGAAGAATAAGCTCAAAAAAATAAAAATAAAAAATAAAGAAAAAAGAAATAAAGGTTTACAAATACTTACACACTTCAATTTTTTGATACAGATCAATGGATTCATCTGGCTAAGATTTTTAAGTTTTATTTAAAATATTTTTTTAATGTACAGAAAAAGAAACAAGAAAAAGTACCAATTTAAATTTTTAAAAACAAATAATTCAAACAAGTTTTACAAAAGAGCGTAAGAACATTTAAAAAAGGGTACATCCATTCTCAGAGCAAGGAAGGGGAAGAGGGAACAATACTATAGAACCTGTGTCTCAAAAAGTGGTTCATTATGCTCTCCCTGATACTAAACCTCCCAAGTAGCAGTTTTGTGAAACAATATCGATGTCAATCTTCTTTGAGTGGGGTATCAAATAAATGCAACTGATAAGGATTTGTTGACAAGCGTCTGTGGAGATGGAAGGGCAAGAAATAGACCAATAAGATAACTGGTGACCATGTGGTCACTTTAGTTCAGACTGAGCTTGCTTGGAAGGTTTAGTATCGGGGGAGAGAATAATGAACCACTTTTCAAATCGGATTGCTCCCTCTACCCCTTCCTTGCTCTGAGCACCTATTTTAACATCAGCAAAATAAAAGTTTTTTTTAATCTCAAAGAAACAGGCTTCAACTCAGACACACAAACTTGACTTAATTTAATTTTATGATAAACCCAGTGGTTCTCAAACTTTTTGTCTTTTAAGCCCTCTAAGGACAATACATTTTCAGTCAGTTTTGGGTCTAAACAGTCTGAATTTTAAACATATTTTGAGTAAAAATGATCAAACGCATTTTATTTATAATATTTTTTTTCACACAGATACTAGTTTATAACACAATTTTTTTGTGTCCTTGATCCACAAGTTAATATTTGAGAATTAGCCAAGAGGGTTACAATTCAACCACTTTGAGAAGACCTTCTTTAAGTGATTCATATTAAACAGTATCTATGATTGATTTAAAGAAAAATATAGCTGGATTTAGCTTAGATGTAGCGAGTTCCATATGGTATTGGATAACTGCATTTATAAGTCTCCTTGCCTTAAAATATTATTTGTCAAAATAGTATCATAAGATTAAGTTCATCAATATTGTTCAAATAGTTATAGTTTCAAATAAGATGTAAAGGAATAAGCAGGGCAATTCTGTAACTTTGAAACCTCCTTTATCAAGTAATCAAGTCATGTTAGGGAGACATGCGTGAAGGTTGCAACATGAATTTGTAAGACATTAAGTCTGATCACTGTTTTTATCAGGTCTTGATATCAATCAAGATTAAATGTGACGCTGATTTGGGTCAGTTTATGTTATTAAATTGAATAAAAAATAGTGCAGCTCTTTTTGGGACTTATTTGCAGTAGATTGTTGATAATTATTGTTCCTTTCTGCTATTTATTTTTATTATTATTGATTAATAGCTAACTGTCCTTCAAAGTTCTATTATAATTAAATTTATTTAAATATTACATTTACAATAAATTGTCAAAAAAAAAATTAAATTGTTGTAAATGATTGTGTTGATAAAAGTCCTATTATATTTACATTAATTTAGTGATTATGTTTCAAGTTTGATGCAGTGCTATATTATGTCCATACAGTAGAGTCTCGCTAATCCGGCTTTGACGGGACCGGACCCAGTCCGGATTACCGAAAGTCCGGATTAAACGGAATCAGTTTTAAAATGTCTGTAAAACAAGTTTTAGTAGGGTAAAACTATTAAAATCGATGTTTTTATCGTAAAAATTACTTTTATTAGTCTCCAAAACATGCTTGTACAACGTAGGTCCACTATTTAAGTTAAGAGCTGTTCTGTCACCAGTCCGAATATCAAATGAATTAAAATAAAACGACAATCTATTACGCAGGTGGCAGGTATAGAAGGGACTTCCTGAGAAGAACTTCCTGTGTTCCGAAAATTCGAGGAACGATAATCATTTCACAAAAAGTTGAGACATTAGACATTGGAGGCTTGGCGAAATTTCTTGGAACTGCGTTGAGCCGCCGCTATATGTTTCTTAAAACCCTCTCGCCATCTCAGTCACATAAAATTGTATTTATTGGAATTCACTACCTTTATACCTTCCGCCCCTAACATTTCTATGGAACCGAAACAGATTTATCGATGTTCTTACTTATTCCTAATTATTCTAAATCTGTTTATTTTTAACAAAAATACCGGGTATTCCTCGTGTTAGAAGGTTGGAATTTACACCTGTAAACTATACTAGGAACAATTTTATACATTTTTAATAGACAATAAAAGTAGAAACTCCAATTATCTTAATTATTCATAAATCTGAACAGACCCTGGTTCCAATTTGTACATAGTTTTTGGCCCGTCCGGATTAAACGGATGTCCGGACTAGCGGGGTCCGGATAAGCGAAACTCTACTGTATTAAGATATGTATATTATAGTTTTTACATTTTTTAAGTAAGTTATACCAATTAAAATTGAAATTATTAGGAGTAATGTTAAGAATAAGAAAGAAGAAAAAATTATAATTTATAAATATTTGTATGCATTCTTTTAAGTTATTAATAAGAGCATTATTAATAAATAATAGATTACTAGGGGGCTCTGCCCCCTACTTGCTACGCTTATCTCCCGGAAGGCAGCCGCTGAACGGCCACTACCTAGTAGCTTTACTACTTGTTGGAGGGCTAAGCCTAAGAGTGCAATAACAAAAAAAAAAAAAAACATAAACTTGTAAATCTAATTAAAATTCCCAAAGAAAGAAGTGCACTTGCTACGGCAACAGAGGCAACTATTATTTGAACGTCATTTGTGATATATAAAACTATTAAAAAAATAAATAAATAAATAAATAAATAAAAATAAAAAAATAAAAAATAGGTATATTCACAATATTGGGACATATTACCCTCTACTCCCTTTTTTAGGACACAAAGTTTATTTATTGTTACTTTTCCTCTAACCTTGGTTTACACACAGTTTAGTATATGTCTCACACTTTCTTACTGGGTGACTTGTTTGTTTACAAAACTATTTTAATAATATAGATTAGGGGCTCTGCCCTCCTACTCACTTCACTTGTCCACCCATAGAAGGCGGCCGCTGCAAATTCACTACTTGAGGGGTTATGCAATAAAATCTCAAAGCTATAGGTTATTTTGGATAAAAAATACAGTGTAGTACTAATAGTGGATAGATATGAAAAAAATATGAGTTTTTTTTTTTTTTTTCTTCATGTCCATTTAAGATCTAAGATGTGAGCAAGATGCTCACATGCGAGTAACAAGATTACAAATATAAAGACCCAAGAGGAATAGAGATGTGCTCTAGCTGCCTCAACAGTCTGATTAGCAAAAGTTGCTCATACATGTCTATGCAGTCCAGGCATAGACCAGTAGACCAGTCTATGCAATCTTTGATTTTACTGTAGAATTACTTAGAATTAATGTATATAGTTATAATTGTATTTTTCATTAAATAAAATAAAATGTTTAATTTATTTTAATTACTTTTATTGATTACTTTAATTTTTATCTTATTAAAATTTATTTTTAGATATACAGTAGGACCTCCTTATAACGAACTTCTATACAGCAAAATCTCTATATAACAATTTTTTTTTTGTCCCACAAATCCTCTACTTAAAAGTGTTTCTATGGAATAGTTATTTATGTAACTAGGCAGCAAAATGGAATTTTACTGACGAGTGATTAGATTAGCCTCCGAGCCGAAGGCGAGGACAGGCTATGATAATTAACTGCCGAGGCCAAGCCGAGGCAGGTAATTTACCTATTTGACTGTCGAGGCGAAACCGAGGCAGGCAATATGAATAAACGAGGCAGAAATGTTTCCTTTGCTGCCTTGTTGCATACAATATTTTATCTATGGGAATATTAACAATTATTTTATATTATTAAAATATATAATAATTAAATATTATTATTATTTTATATTATTTTTGGAATATTAACAATAAGTGAATAGCAAACTGAATCTATAACAACGAAATACAAAACACACGTATATAACACCCAAAACTTCTGAATGAATAATGCACGCAATATAAAATATTTATATATATTTTTACTAAAAAATTACTAAAAGTATTAAATATATCTTGTATTGCTTACAATTAAAAAAGTAACTAGGAAAAATAGCTAGTCAAATCTAGAATGATTTCAATAATAATAATATGATATTAATGTTGGATGATTACATGAAGCTGCAGTGAGGCGAGTGACTCCGCTATTTTTTTAATTAAAGATCTACAATTCATTGAACTTATTTAACAGAATTAACTTATATAATCATATTATTTTATTATTAAAACGTTTATTTATTAAATAATATTACCTATTAAACTATAATATATAATGTTATAAGATAGAGATAATAGTATTCTAGTAACTGTTCTTGCCAAAATAAGAGGTTAAGACACGCAGTGGTAAACACTGTTACTTTCTCTGCCTAGGCAGGGAAATATTTCCCTGCCTAGGCAGAGAAAGTATTTTCCTGACTGTTTTAACTACTTTCCTACCTGTTTTTAATATTTTAATGACAAATCAGTGAAATAGAACTTTCCAGCCTAAAAACAGTTAAGTAATGTTTAATTTTGCTGCCGCAAGTAGATAAAATGAATTCTATATAACAAAATTTCTATACAACAATTTTTTTTTCTGGAACCATCAGATTCGTTATATGGAGGTCCAACTGTAGTTATGTTTTTTAAATGAGAAACGAAAAAAAGGGCAATAAGTATATATATACAGCAATATATATATACAGCTAAGACTCTCGATAAAAAATAATAATAATAATAATAAAAAAAAAAAATAATAATAATAACATTAAATCTTCTCGGCTAACAAAACAAACAGTGCATCACTTTACAGACTTACTAGGTTACTGTATCTAATACTACCTTGTTTATACATCACAGAATTGACTTTATCAACTTAAGTTACAGAATCACCCTTCAGGTCAGTCTTCAATCAACAAGCAAAATATGCACAACAATATTCAAATCTCAATCAATTTAGGGCTGATTTATTGTTTTTTTTTAAATAATTGTACAGTGACTACCTATATTATGAGATAATATATATATATCTAAAGGTGAAATTAAAAAACGACTTCAGTAATTAGCTAGTCCCTACGATATCCCATGTTTTAGTGTTGTGTTTTTCCATAAGTGAAGTTTTAATTTTTCAATTCTAACTCCATTTTCACTACGATGACAAAGTGTTGTACACATTTATATTAATTCTGCTTCAGTTGTTATCCATTAGGGTGAACAAAAAATGAATAAATACAAACAGATTAATCGCCACATTTACTATTTACCCGCAATGGTTCAATAATTGGAGCAGAAATTTAACTCACTAAAGATGCATATTAAAAGGTAAATTAATGTTATCAACATAGTTAATTTTCTTTTTAGTAGTTTAATTTAGAATTACAATAAACTTGTGAGAAATGGGATGGTTCTGAATAAAACATTTAGACTCAATTATTGTGGCTTAACTACCAGAATTCATTGTACATATATAATAATAAATATTTTGTTAAAAATAAAAGTATATTTTTGATTACTTTAAAAATCGGAGTTTTTAAAATAGTACGTACTAAAAAAAAAAAAATAAGTTTGACAAAGTAGATATAATAATATTTTTTAAAACTAGAACACTAACAAACTTTACCATAGAGGAATGGAAAAAAAAAAAAAAAAAAAAAAAAAAAAAAAAAAAAAAAAAAAAACGCTTACTACTCAAAAATTGAACATAGGAGTTTTGAAACTAAAAATAATAACTCAGCAAAAACTAATAAAGAAATTTAACTACAGACCTCAACATTAAGTACTAATTCAGTTGGATAAACTGTTCCCAAAAAGTTATCATTTAATTTAACACTAATATTTAAGTTCTTCACCCAGCAGGATTCCAGTCATGGAACTTTTAAGAGGTGTAAAAAATATATAAATAATAATAATAATAATAGGCAGTTGTTTTATTTAAATATTAATATGTTATTATTCTTAATAGTTAATAGTTGAATTTATGCTGAAGAAGTTATGCAATAATATTTTTTAGGTAAATTATAAATAATTTCAAATATAATAAAGATACTCTCACTGAAATTTGTAAGATCTCTAAATCATTTATCTAATAAAATAATCATACTAAAATTTGGGATCTTCTAATTATGATTAATGCAGTCACGTATAGAAAATTTAATTTTAATGTTTATAAAATAGGCCTATCTTTTTAGAAATAAACTTATTATATATTTATTGTTATACTACACTATATTAATGGTCAAAATCAATAGACCATGGTCAATTGTTGAGTATTATCACAGTTGCTGTTAAAGTTAAGATTTCTCAGTTGAGTGGTGCTTGCTGTTTAGTCAATTTTTATTTATTTAAGTGAATTTTTAAAAGTATCTAATAGTTCCTTTTGTAAATGGTGTGTTTCATCAAATTATATATATTAAATCGTAAGTTTTAGAACTGATATTTCATGTTTGAAAATATTTTATACATTTAAGCACTAATTAATATAGCTAGATATTTTCTTAAAATTTAAGAAATTAGAAAAATATTAGTCTAAAATTAAAAATCACAGATTCCTTATAAGATGGCTTATTAAGCATATGACTAATAATGCAAATAAAACTAAAAATACCAAATCAGCACTTAATATATGTCTTCCTTACTTCTGCTGCTATTACATCATTATTATTTCACGCCAAAGTAGAATAAGATTGCAAATATATCCAATATCCACTATTTCAAAATAGTGAAAAGGTGTTAGTTTTTGACCTTAGTCGAACTCAATCTTATTCTGTGAATAAGCTTTGAGATATTTTACCCCTAACATAAAAACTGAACCTTGAGTAAATTGCTCCGAAATGTGACCTAACAGAAAAATAAAACAAACGAGGGACAAAGTGAAACAAACTAATACAATTTTCAACAGATAAAAACAAACATTAAACCAAAACAACTATTACACAGAACGAGACAATTAATATAACAAACAAATACATTGCCATAAAATAAAAGATTGTGAAACAAGTAACTTTTACCATCAATGAAACTGAATCATAGTTCCCTAAACAGCGCTAATAAAATAAATAATCAATATATAGTAATATAATCTTGGTTTATCAATTAAATATATAGGCAAAGAAATATCTTCTTTTTTAAATAAATTGAAAACATGAAAATAAACTTAAAAATACCAGTAGAAATAGAGGAAATACACTAAAAAATAAGCCCCAAGATGCAGTAAAAACACTAGTATCCGAGTATATTTTAATTGTTTTTAAATGATATATTTTTAAATTATTTTCAAAGTATTCTAGCAAAAGAGAGAGAAAAAAAAACAAAAAAAACAAAAACATGCATAACAACAAAAGGGCCAATAACTTGACAATAATAGTATAATTAATGAAATTATAATAATTAAAAAAAAAAACATATTTATTTTTACTATAAATATGTTTGACCCTTTTATAAGAATACAGTCAGATCCCTGAGGAGGTAATAATGTTTTCAGTTAAAAGAGAAAAAAATATGTAGAGAGGTAAATCACTAAACAACAAATATACAGGAATAATTTGCCATAACAGCGCTGTTAGTCAAGTTTAATAGTGCACAGTGAAAAGAGAATAGTAATAAAATAAATTATTAGTAGCAAATTAGACAAAAAAAAAAAAAAATTAAACCGTGAGAATACACTAAAAGGACATAGAATAAGAATAATAAAACAGTAAAATCAATTATCACTTTGATTTTAACAAATAAACATTGTGAATATTATATAGTGTTCACTTAGTATTTAAATAAAATCTATTAGATATTGGATAAATTTTAACACTAAAAAATTAGTTAAAATAATTTAGTCCTTGAGTTGAAAGAAGATTGGTAGATGTGTTTCTTAATAATACACAGAGAGAAGTTTTGAGATAATGTGAGAATAAATACAGTTTGAAGATGAAGGAAGAAAATGTAATATATGATACAAATAAATATTTTACTTGTTCTTTTAATTAAAATGTTTGAAACAAGAACATTCTAGAATTTACCAATAATAATTAGATTAGTGGTTAATGACCAGAATGATTATTTCACTCCTTTAGATATTTATATTTCTCTCAGTCTCTTCTAACAAAATATATATACTTTTTTAATTGTTTTTTAGAATTATTACAATGCTTTCATTACCTTCAGTAAGCATGGAAGCAAAAGTAATTTTTTAAAACCCATGATTAAAACTGGACAAATAATAAGTGAATCAGCTAAAAGAAGAAGACAATTTATTTAAAAGAAATTGAATTAGGTTTGTTAACACTAGTGTTACAAGAGGCAACTTTGCTTTCTTTTACTTAAGTAGCTTTCGTCACTTTTTGTGGCAAGCTAATAATTAACAATAAAACAATCTCTGATTAATTGGACATATTAGATTCTAATTCTTGTGATAACTACTAAGGTGGGCTTATGACGAGCGTATAACTACCAGGACAGGGTTTTTAACTTACATTGTTTGAGAATAATAAAAAATATTGAAAAATTAATTTTACTTCACAAATAATTAGTAAAAATTCAAAACTAGATACTTAGTTACATCTTTTATAGATATTAAATAAATATTACATACAAAGTTCTATGAGATGTCATATAATCACATTAATAAAGTCATCATTCATTCGTCTTTTAAGTGTGATGCATTCTTTTCGAGGTGATTCTGTTCAACTACTGGATGTGAAACTTCTTCAAATTTAGGGGTTAATGTATTTAAAAGAGCCCTCTTTGTCTCATAAAATAATATAAATTTAAACATTATCTATCAGGAACTGATTGTGATGGGTTTCAAAATAATACAATAAAGCCTGATAGACAGCATCTCTCCTTCCTTAATGAGCATGAGCTGTGAATACTATACTAGTGGTAGCTAAAATAATTATTATAAAAAATTTGTAACAAGCTAGTAAAAAAATACTTAATAAGGCAAAACAGTTCCTGCTACTAGTAGCAGTAAGCAAAGTTACCTCTAACATTATAGACAGTTTCTATTGCAGTATAAGTATAGGTACTGTAAATATAATCATGTCTTGTAAATTTAATTCATATCTATAAGATTCACAAACAGTGAAGCACTAATTATTAATGGATGGATGCAAGGTTAATATTTGTTGTCATGTATAAAAATGTAAAGCTAAAGAAAAATTATATACAACAGTATACATAAAATAGAGTTATTAGATTTTTATATTATCTATTTGAATTGAGAAGTTATTGATTGGTATTAAATTGGGGCTTCAACATAAGCTAAATAGATTTCAACATTTCTTTGATTAATAAAAAAAAAACTTATTTACTCGAAATAAAAATTATTAATTCAGTGATAAAATTAAGTATAAATTATCTGTGTATATGAATTAATTATATTGCATATTAATACAGGACAACTAGATTAGAATAAAAATGTGATGGTAAAACTAAAAACTAAAAAAAAAAATTGAGTACAAGATGGCTTACCATGCCTATGAATCCTCATAGCACTGGCAGATATATCTGTGCTCACTGTAAAATAAGGAAGCCACAGATCTTCTATTGTAGTTTCTGAGAAGGCACTAATTAAAGTTCTGTTAAAAGCTCGGCCAGTGAACATTGAAGTTACTGGGTATGTTAAGTCAAAAGCAAGTGACCACCATTTATTCATTTTCTGAAAAAGAAATATACACATATATAAACAGTGTTTATTATTTATTTAGAAGAATATATATGCCTTATGTACATGCATGCATCCAAACATCGAAAACTCAAATAATAAATAACTATCACTCATGCATAAAAACATTATAATATTATTTAGGTATCTAAATACATTTTTTTTATTTAAAAACACTGCAATAATGTTTTAAATTATTATTTAACGTATCACTTTAATAGCTAAGACATGTAAATAATAAACACAAAAGTCATAAACATGGTCGAACCCCCACATTAAAATTTGGTACATGCTTACTAACTCCTATCTGTAGTAGGGCATAATCGATTAAAATAATAGTTTAATCGATTATGCAACAATAATCGAATGATCGTAATTGTTTATTTATGATCGGTATATGAGACCGATTATTTATCGCTCGAAGTTAGTTCAACACAATTTGATTATTATTCCAAATCGTTTTCACAATCGAGTGATCGGACCCAGACGATCACTTGTAATTGAAATTCCATCTCTCGTTCACTGAATATCATTTATTCTTGAATTGGACACTTGGAATCGAAATGTTGATGCTCGGAATCGAAATGTCGACGCTTGCATTTCGAATCTTTTCATACTCAGATGCATAGGCCTTGTGCCCAACCCAGTTACTAGTTACCGATACTAGCACTGTCATTCAGAATCGGAATGCTGCCGCGTCCTTAGTTTTCATAAATTTGAAAATGGTTTTCTGAGCTGAATCGTTTATTTAAGATAAGAGGAGAGTTGCTATAGCTTTAAAATCTGTGTCATGGCTAGAAAAAGATTCCTATGAGGAGGAGTGTTCTACGTGTTCTTTCCGTGTTTTTTTTTTATTACATATTTTACTTTTTTAATTAATTTAAATATAGGCTTAAAATAAATATTGTTTTCAAAACTCGTATCAATTATCCAATAGAATCTAGCAAATCTCTCTTTTTCTCTAAAAATCTCAATAAGTTAATAAGTTCATAATTAATAATTCGCTTAACCCCCTTAAACCCCCCCCCCCCCTCTCTTGAATTATACAAATAGTTATTCCTATATTTAAGAAAAATAATTTAAAGGTAATTAAAGAGATCAAGAAAGTAATATGGGTAAGACGAATATGAAGCAGCGATTATGAGAAGAAGTGATTAAAAGTAGTAGTTTATAGCAGTGGTTCTTAACCTTTTGGTAACCACGGCCCCCTAAAAATCTCCAAATATAATATATATAATACCTAAATACCTTTCGAGGCCCCCCGGTTAAGAACCAATGGTTTATAGTACATTACGCGTCGAGTGCGGAAAGTAGCATTTTGCAAGTAGCAATGCAAAATGCCGATTTCGCTCGAGTTGCGTACCGTACTTTATCTACGATTGTTAGATATAATAAATACAAAAAAAAAAAAACTTCCTGTATACAAGTTCGTATTTCTCTTTTGATAAAGATAACATTAATTCATTAGTTGTATTTTGTGCCGAATTATTTCGGGAGGCGTATTATTCTCCTCATATTTGTCATAATCATTTAAATCACTCATTGATTTTCACAAAAAACTCGATATAAAAGTTACTTTTATTTAACAAACAGCAAATTAGTCTTGTTAAATGTAAACAAACTCGCTAATCGTGCGTAAAGCTGAAGGGTTCCTCTTCTTTACCGCGCTAGCGTGGTAAAGAAGAGGAATTCTTCAGAACTATGAGACGCGCATGAGCAATGAATACAAGTACGTAAATAATCACTTTCTACGCATCTAAACAGAGATATAATGTTTATATTTTGTATCAATCGTAGATAAAAGACTTTTTGTTATCGTGTCGTTTGCCGACAAAGCAAAAACCCATGTAAAAGAGGTGTAGTTCAATAACCAAACGTCTTAACACAAACATTGTAATTGGAACAATTGACCGGTTTCGGCTGTTCTAAAGCAGCCTTCTTCAGATAATCCTGAGGTTACTGGATTGACTTCACGAGTTGAGGATTGAATTCGACTCATTAGTCCAGTAACCTAAAGATTATCTGAAGAAGGCTGCTTCAGAACAGCCGAAACCGGTCAATTGTTCCAATTACAATTTTTGTGTGAAGACGTTGTTTGGTTATTGAACTACACCTCTTTCATGATGAGTCGCTATCACACATTGAAGAAAAACACAGTCGAGGATCTAAAAACCCACGCTTTGTCGGGTGCACGGCCGCTAAGTTCCTCGTATTTTAGGTATTGCAACTATTTGTCTCCTCTTTTTTTATTTCAACCATCTCCTATAATAAATAATCGATTATGAAATCATTCGATTATTCGTATAATCGATTATAAATAATCGATTGATTGAAAAATATCGATTATGCCCATCTCTAATCTGTAGTTTGGATGTAGAGATAAGTATTGTGATCGCACAAAAATTTGATTTTGAGATTTTGATGGATTTAATGGATTAAGGAGCCCTGAGCCCAAAAATTATAATCACAGGCCCTATGAACTTTTCAGAGAAAATATAACCACATTTATAAATAGAGTTAAAACAGCGAGTAAAAAATTTGGGAAAATCTAGGAGGAAAGGATTTAAAATCAATTTGTAATAGAGATCAGTGATGATAAGTGGGAGAGGGCATTAATTTATAAAAAAAAAATCCTGTTCAATATCTGATGTCAAAGCTGAAGCAAAAATTTGCAATGCTAGGAGGCCATCAAGATCAAAATCAAAATCTAGAATGCACAAAATGGAAAAAACACATAGTAGAGAGAAAGACTGTTTTAAAGATGGTAGGATCTTCCATAAAGGCATCTCGTGTGCACCAGATGGTCAAAAATGCATGGTCTTTGGTGCGGCAGCCTATTTTGCTAGGGTCTGCTTCGAAAAAGCAAGGGCAGTAATAAGCAATTCAAAAACAAAACAAGTTGACAGGGATAAGGATGAGGAAGAGGGTAAAGATGGTCAAGCTCAGAAGCTAAGCCAAAAACAGTAGATAAAGTAAGAGGGCTTAAGGTAATGCTGGAGTGCTAATAGGAAATAGGCCGGTTGCAATTGAAATTTATTATTATTTATTTATTCTGTTGAGTTAGTCAGTCAATTTTGATAAGTTGTTATTTAAGAGAATATAGTTATTGCTTAAAAATTCCCCCTTCACTAATACTTGGCACAAGACCTTTGTTTATGGTTCTTGATAGTTCTAAAGCTGCACAAAATGCAATATGCTAACCACTATTATATACTTTTTATTTTATTTTATTTTTTTTCTTCCATTCTTTTTTTAATAGATAGAAAGGAAATTTACAGTTAGTAGGCCAAAGGCAACTACAGGCTGTAGTATGTAGCACTATATAAAGAAATAAATAAGAATTAATTATTGCTCATAACTTTTATTGAATTAAAAATTTCAACTCTCACAGGAATCAATACATTATACTTTACACTAAAATACTAAATCATTTTTAATATATTTTATATGTTTCAAATTTTTTAATCACAACACAATTTATAGTTAATCTGCTTAATTTAAAAAAGTAAGTAAAAAGAGCTTACTCCAAACCAACAAGTAGAATAAAAATATCGCTCTAATTAAGAAAATACTTCCTGAAGACAAAGCTATACTGATAGCAGCGTATCTAGCAGCGTGTCTGTAGTCAATCTATTTCCTCTTCGAAGGTAAGTACCATGTGCAAAAAGAAGGTACACCTAAGAACAGCCCCCTAAGTCTTGGAAATAAAAGAAAGAGCACTTATACACAATACTGGCCCAAAATGGTAGGCATAAGCCAGCATGAAAATCCTGGGACCCCTGCTAGGCCTGTAGACCCACAACCAGATATGAAAGTGTCCAACCCCTACATCCAAGGGACAACTGATATAATTACCAAAATCTTGAGGAAACACGATGCACAGACCACATTCACCACAGCGAAAACCTCCTGGGCACAGTAAAGGACCTGCTGACCCTGAAAACCAATGGCGTCTATGAGATCCCCTGTTGCTTTGAAAAATACTATATGGGCCTGCCGGGCAGACTTATATCGCCCTGACTCCAAGAGCATATCAGAGCAGTCAGAACAACAGCTGGAAGTCAGCAGTCTTAGTGCACTCAGATGAGTCGGGCCACCTCATCAAGTTCAAGGAGATCAAAGTTCTAGCAACGGAATCTGGTTATCACAACAAAATGGTCAGTGAAGCCATAGAAATAGAAAGTACCCAAATAACTTTAATGAGGAGGATGGTTTTAAGCTGTCCTGGATATGGATATCATCTCCCTAAGGGTCAAAAACACCCATTCGAATACAGCCAGTCAAGTACCCAAGGCTGAGGCAAGAAATGATGCAACAAACACCAGCTACTTTGTCAGACCATAGACTAGATTTAAACCCCAGACAACATGTACTCCCCTGAAGAAGCTCCCAACACTGGATGCGAAACGTCAGGACCAAAATCCTACAAGACCAGTCAACACCAGAAGACCTAGAACTTCATGAACTGAAAAATTTTTCAGAATCAAAAACTAAATGGCAAATCAGCTAAGTTAGACAACATTATACATCTAAATAATATAAAAAATATCCTACATACATTTGACCATTCTCTTGCTTTCTGAGTAACGGTGGTAATATCACGATGCATACAATAGAGAGCACCAATAAATGCACCAATACTAACACCACCAACCATATCAATAGGGACTCCAGCTTCCTAAAACATAATAAAAACAGTTTAAATTAATCAATAAATCTAAAATTTTGATGTAGTCAGAATTTTTATTGCAATATTACCTTTTACCACTAAATATGATCCTAAAATAATTGTAACGAGAAATAAAATGTTACACACATTTACTGCACGTAACTACCCATTAACATAAAAGTGACTGGCGTAGCCGAATGGTTAGTGTGCTTGCTGACTCTCGCCTAAAACCAAGGTCACTATCAAATTCCTGGCGATGGTTCGAATCCCAGAGAGGTAAAACATGCTTCACACTGATGGTCATATTAAGTCTTCGGACTCAATTTGAGAACTCCCAGGTAAAAATATAGCTGATCTGGCGGCTAAAGGTGACACATTGACACTTTAATATTTTATTTCTAATAGGCTCTGACTAACTATGCCTCTGTAACAACCCTTTCTTGGCATTCATGTACCATTATTCTTTGTGCTGGGGTTGAGATACTAACACATACTACTGAGATTAATTTACTAACACGTCCTTTTTTTCTAAGAGAAAGTCTGCTATGTCGTATAACTTAAATTTTTCTAGATATAAACTAATAAAAGATGGAGAAAACATTATAATGCATCTTATTTTTACCTCAATAGCTTTAATAAGACCAACATGGGATGCTCCTTTAGCCCCACCTCCTCCAAGTACTAAGCCAACAGACATCCCAGTCAACCACCTTGCTAGTCTCGAAAAATCAGAGTGAACACTAGGCTCTGACATTAATACTTTGCTATAAAGCTCATTCTGAAAAACAGACAAATCAAGTATACAGCAACAGTAAACAAAAACTTAAAATTGACAAGTATTTAATTGAATTATTAGTAAATAAACTTACTAATCTATAATGTGATCTCCTAGAAAATATTCTCTTGTTACACTGTATATGATGGTGAGATGACACCCAGTTCCTAATATTAAGCCATTGTACAGTGTTTTTAGGTCTCTCCCCACCTTCTTTGTGCAAAAGAACTAATTCTTTATGGGTACGGATAGCAAGCCTCTCGATTTCTTGTTCTATCTATAAAACAAATTAGACAAATAATTTGTATTATTGTAATCAAATATAATAATATGCAAGCTTTTCTGTTTTTATGTTACCAATGCATTCAGTACTCTCAATCATGAATTATTACAATAATAATGAGATTAGGTAAACAATTATTTTGATAGGATGCATATAAATTGTTTAGCAGTTGATAAATTTATTTAATAATAAATTACTTTTAATAATTTAATTCATACTAATTAAATCGTCAAAAATAGAGATGATATTAACAGAACAGTAGTAAATTAAAGCTTAAACATATCTATATAAAAACAAGTAATGCTCCAAAAACAAGTAATAAATCCAAACGTATAATTTGATTTTATATAATTCATTGATTCAAATTAATTGAAAAAAAAAGTCTACTATTTAATTGAATGATGTAGTACACTTCATGTACAACTAATGAAATAGCATTAATTAGAAATTAACCTTTCCAATAGTTGGTTCCTTGAAAGCTAAGCCTACAATAAGAACACAGTCTGCCTGTCTAATACATCGCTGGGTCCAAGTAGTAAAGGCTGAATCACACTGGTACAAACATATCCTATGCTGATCTTCTTGCTGAGCCAGCCAAGATGTTAGCCTGTACTCTTGACTAGTTTCCAACACAGACATACCCAATGCTTTCCTCACACTTTCTGAAGTTAGCTTCAGTGTTGGACCTGTAGAAGTAAAAAATAACTTGAATATCCATAGAGTTTTAAAGTTAGCATAAAATAAAAGAGTACTTAATAAGGAGCAACAAGAGAGTTTGCATTAAATGATTAATTTAAGCCAACTATTAACTTCAAACGAATTAAAATACTGTATTGATTTACTTCAGTGTCTATATATTTCTAAATGTATATTTATTTATTTAATTTTTTGTACATACCTATTTTATACATACCTATATAATTTAAAGAATGATACAGTTCAAATGTGAACGCTGTTAAAGGTACATCATCTGAAACAGGAACTATAGCAACCGTGCTAAAATTATTCTGATTAGCTCGACTTTCCATTCGACCTATGCTAGGAGTCTGCCAAGAACCTGCACACATCATACAATTTATATTAAGATGGATGAAACCATAAAATTATTGTATAGGTATTATAAATAATGATATAAAAAACTGTTTTAACTAATAAACCAAACATTTAAAATCTCAACAGCAACAATTTTAAGTTAAGTAAACCAAGTAACAAAAATCTTTTTATATTATTTAAAAAGTATTGTACACTAACAATTTCAGTGAGTAACTAACAAAAAAGAGAACAGTAGACTAAACTATATCAGTAGAAGGAGGTAGATATATCCCCACATTAAAGGAGAGAACAGAGTTCTTGAGAGTTTTAATATAATGTACGTTGGAAAAGAATGGAGGTAATTATTATTATTATTTTTTTTTTTTTATTTAAACATTTCACATTTACTTTTCACTGCTTTTTTGGGTATAAGCTTACAATGTTCCTGAATTATAAATGTTCTAGAAAACAGGAAGACTTTAACTAGAAACTAGATGATAAGACTAGCCACGTTTGTTTTTTTACAGAATTGCATTTAAAAGTTATTTGACCTTACAATTTTCCAATTTTTTATTATTCTTTCATTTTAAAACATTTTCAGCGATAGTTAGTTTTTTAAATCTATTAAAACAACTAAAAAAGGCGAGTTGAATGGAAAAAAAAATCATGAAAATCAAATAAAAATTTGCAAAGTAATAGACAAAATATATTCATTATAAGTTATTCTTTAAAATAAAATAGCATAATTATTACAAATTATCTAATTTTGGCTGGAAACGTCAACTACATTCCAATATAAGTAATCTATAATAAAAGTGGCAATGTCCTGATTGACTGACTGACTGACATAGAATCAACGCACAGCAAAATCTGCTTAACCGAGAGACTTGAAATTTTGAGGATATACTCGGTTCATATCATAGGCATCCACTAAGAAAGGATTTTGCGAAATTTGTATTTTTGTACCCAGAGGTACGGGGTACAAATGTCAAAGTAATGAATACCCTTCATGATGCATATCGTTGAAAAGCTCTTTACGAGTACAGTAATTGTTGTTATGTACAGTTTTGTCATATTTTCATTTAGGAGGGCGTAAAATGGAAAAATATGTATAACTACATCTTATATAAATAAAGATTGTCTTTGAGTGTATTTTATCTTATATAAATGAAGTGTCTATGAGTGTACTGCTTACATGAGATTATAAAGTTAAAAATGTTGGTACACAGGAGCACGGGGTACAAATGTCAAAGTAATTGATAGGTACCCTTTATGATCCATATCGTTGAAAGGCTCTTTAAGAAAAAAGTAATTGTAATGTACGTTTTTGTCATTATTTTCATTTAGGAGAGGGGTAAAAAGGAAATGTCAACGTAAGTGTGTGTGCACGCGCGCGAGAACGGGCGCGTGTGTGTGTTTTTTATTCAAATCTACCGTTTTATTCCGATTTCAATGAAAATTTGCACACTTGACCTTCAAAGCAAGGGGAAAAGTGGAAGGTCACTGACTTCATGCATTTTCGAAATTTTGATTTTGGTACACAGGGGTACGGGGTACAAATGTCAAAGTAATGAAAACCCTTCACGATGCATACCGTTGAAAAGCTCTTTAAGAGTGCTGTAGAGTGCTGTACAATTATTGTTATGTACATTTAGGGGGGTAAAATGGAAAAATATACCTATATCTTTGTATAAAAAACTAATAATTGTTGTGTCTGTACATTTATCCGATTGGGCTAAAATTTTGTATTTATTCATTTTTTTTTTTTTTTTTTTTTTTTTTTTAAATACCTTTATTGAATAAAACATATCAATACATAAATAATATTTTAGTACAATGATTTATCTATTTTATTGATTTTACATTTTAGCTCTACATAAGGTTATCTCTCCACTAGAGAACATGGAGGCCCTAGCTGTGGAGAGAGAATATGGAATATTTCCACTGAATGAGTAGTCCTGACAACGAATTTAAGTTTAGAAAATTTTATATCTGTCTGTCTGTGCGTCAATCACGCCCAAATGTCTGAATAGATTTTGGAGATTCTTGGGTACAATGTTAAGCTTAATTCTGCGGGTGATAAAGGATATAAAACGATTTGGTAGCTTTATATGGAGCTGAGAACGGGGCTTCTAAATAGATTTCAAAATTCTTATTTCATTTTTCATAAAAAATGTATTTAACCAAAATTGCAGAAGAAACTACTGACCATATTTTATGTTTTGTGGAAATTTCTGTAGGAAGAAATTACTTTTCAATCACTGTCAAAAAATATTTAGATTTATTTTTAAATATTAAGGCAATAATTAATAAATCACGCCTTACGGTGCCTAAACCTTTACTAACTTAATCATGAAAACTTCTTTAAAATTCTAAAATAAAATCGACGAGTGTATACGTGTAGTAAACACATTATACTTTTTAACTCTGACAGCTTAGGAAAATCGAGGAAAAAAATGGGAGGAGAGTGTATGAGAGCTTGAGATTTTGGCGGGTAATAGGTCGGGCAATGACCTATTACACAGAAGGAAAATACCACTGCTTTTCCTTTTTAAAAATTTAGTCGGAATGAATTACTAATTTGGGATATTAGCAAATTATCTTATCAAAGGGGAGGGGGTATAGAAATAAGGGGGAGGGATAGAATCTAGATATTCTCGCTTTGTAAAATAATTTAAATTTTCTTGATAGTAGTTTATAAATCCATTAAATTGAAAATAAAACACCCCGTAGCGAAGCACGGGTATTCAGCTAGTTCAAATATAAGTGACTAAACTGTATTTTTAATTTAAAAAAAAAAAAAAAAAAAAAAAACTTTAACTTTGGGAATTTTATTCTGATTTGTAGTAGAACATCAATTAACTCTCAAGCAGGGAACTGGAGCCTTGACAGCTCCAATCATAATTGATTAGACGGTTAAGTGTGAAAAGGGATAATTTTAGAGCAAAAAGTGGCATGTTACTTTTAACAAGGAGCACAAAACCATGAATTAAAAATATCGACTCATCCAGGCACTTTTTGAGCGTAATAATTGACAGGTGTTGCCTTCATATTCACACTTCGGGTGGGTTGGGGGAACACAAGGTGTGAATAAAGTGGGGTGCACACAACAGGTGTGCCTGGTGGTAAAGTGAGAAAGATGGTGAATTAGCAAGCGGGTAATTGAGATTCTACTGTACTTGACTTCAATAGTTTTAAAAAAGTTATGATTTTGGATTAGTTTAGAGGGATAAAGTAAGTCTTTTCTTCCCTAAACTCAAAAAGTAGGGAGAAAAAGTAAAAGTAGGGAGAAAAAGTAAAACCTGAGATAAAAAGAAGGATTGCCAACTTAATTATTTTATAAATAGTAGAGAATGAATGGCTAATGTAGTAAGTTGTTGAAATCAGGTTCGTGACACTGATTTTTCTACGTTATTTATAATTTGCGCTTATCATTGTTTAAACCTGCATCTAAATAACCTTCTATTTGAGTTTAATTGCAATTATTATTTATTTTTAATATTGAACCTCTTATATCTACTATTAAAGTGCTAACAATTAATGTTATTTATTAAAATAAATAAAATCTGTGCATGGGTGAAAATGCGTTTGTCAATGATGTTGAAGAACTGTTTTAAAATACGCCACCTGATAAATTGGGCGAAGAAAATGAAGTGAAAGCAAATTTGTTACCAAATAAATAAAAAAAAAAATATGATAAAGCTTACGGCAGGGTAAATCTGCACTATTTGGCCCACTAACTTCTAATTGTCCGATTTACTTGCAATTTTTTTTAAACTGTTCCTTTTTACATATTAAAAACGATTCCGGTTGTACCATCTCGTTAAATTCAATAGTTTTTTCGTAAAAAAATACGTAAAAGTGAAGTGTTCAGTGCTGTATAGAGAAACGAATTATTTTTAACGGCCGCTCCGCACCGCTTCGCGGTGCTCCGCTCATTTTCTGAAGAAAAACAACCCTGCTGCATTTAGACCAGGTAGATGACCAAATCGAAGTATAAAATTCGCTAAATTATCACTTTAACTTTAGCCAAAAAAATACGTAAAAAGTCACTTCCAAGAAAAATACAGGAACGTTATAGTTAGTTTAGGTTAAGATTAGTACTTTTCGCCATAACCTTCCTCATTTCCCTAAGAAAGTGACGCTTTTACGTATTTTTTTTACGAAAAAACTATTGAATTTAACGAGATGGTACAACCGGAATCGTTTTTAATATGTAAAAAGGAACAGTTTAAAAAAAATTGCAAGTAAATCGGACAATTAGAAGTTAGTGGGCCAAATAGTGCAGATTTACCAAATAGGGTATGTAACTCGGAAGTAAAGTGCTAAAATTCCCCTCGTGATAATTGAGGAGCTTAGTATCAAAGACGGAAAAGACCACATTTCAAAATTTTACAGGAGAGGCGAAAAACTGTAGCTCAAATTCTACAGGTGCTAGAGCAATGATTTTTTTTTTCTGTAGATTCTTAATAGACTCAAAACTAGTTAGAAGGACTGAAAACGTGAATTTCTTTGATATTTTAGCTGCTAAATGGAGTTAAAAAGTGGAGTTGTCTGCTATTGAAACAAAAACAAGGTTTTGTCCGTTTTTGAAGCAAAATGACATTGAAAATAATGGTTAGAATAATAATATTGGAGATTTTTTTTTTTTTTTTTTTTTTTCACGTTTTTCAGAGTTCTTAAGGAGTAGTGCCCCCAATTTTAGAGCTAAAATTGATTTCTCGATTTCTTCTCGGGGTATCATTTTTCTAAACATGTATGACAAAATGGTAGGAGTAGGTATTCAGATGCTAAAGCCCGCAGTGCATCATAGGAATGAGTTAGTAAAATGCAGCCTCCTGCATTTTACACAAGCAAAACGTGTGTTGACTTGGGCCGTATTTGAAACAAAACTACAAATATTATTGCATTTTTACCCCTTTTCTGGTCGTTTTTGATGCAAATGGATAGCAGAATCTGATGCAGCAGCCAAAAATCTATAAGATACAATCGATAACTGAAATTCGGAAAAAATGTCGAATGTCCGTCTTTGATACTAGGCTCCTCAATTATCTCCCTCTGCTGCGTCTTGGGAGCTAATTAGCGTTATTCCCTCGGCTTCGCTGAGGGAATAATGCTTACTTTACTCCCTAGGTGCATAAATAACTATTTATTTATAATTCTGAAATCTAAGAAGTTGTTAATTATTAAGTTGTTTTAATTATTTTGTAAGGAGAATGGAGTTCATGGAGGCAGTCATATCATAAGACCGAATATAATTTGCTCTTTAAGTTTTAGAAACTATAAATTAGGACGACCTGAAAATTAAATATGGTCACTTTAAAATGTTAATAAACTGAAATAATTTAATTTGGGCTGTTGAAGTTTGTTATAATGTAATGAATTTTAACACTTAATCATAAGACATACCGATGATTCTATGGCCAAGTAGATTAATGAGACGTGTTACAACAATAGGAAATCTAAGTTTAATGGCATTGAACAAGCCTTCAGGAAGTCTGGCAAGTTCTGAATCTCTTACTGCTATAACAGTTGTACTTCTTTTTGTACCAGTCACCATTTCTACCTAAAAATGTAAAAACAAAATATCTAAGGAAACATATTTTTTATTAATTTCAATAGTATTAAAGAGCAATTTGTAAAAGTGTTTCAAGTTACTTTTGAAAAAAAAATTACAATAATCTGACTCATTTTTAGCAATACTTATGAATACTCTATTGCAGTGCTTTCATAAAAACTGTAAAACGAAGTAAAAAATTCTACAAGTGAGAACATTCCAAGAGCATGAAGAAAGATATACAGTTATCTTCCTAAAAGTCTAATAGCTAGGGTGGTACATAAAATAAAAGTAAAAACATTAATACAGTATGATTCAAACAGCAAGACTAATTTAGGAGGAAAGTTTTAATTTTTACTAGAATTAAAACTTTTACAGTGTTATATTTATTTAAATTGATCCAAACCTCAAAATAATTATTATAGCAGAATATTTTCCCTCCTTTAAACTTCAAATGTTATTTTAGTTAGTTTACAAGTACAATACTTTTAATTAGGTTTACTGGTCGAGATGTAACAAAAAAGAATCTTTGAACCTCAAATATAAATAAACAATCTTACATAAAAAAATAGTCAATTATTGGGAAGCAAAAATAAAAAAAACTCTCCTTATTGTTAATTTGGCTGAAAGGAAAATGACCAAATAAAATAAATTTAGTTTTCTTTGACCCTCCTCAATCACTAATTCCACATAAAGGGATAGACTAACAAGCACTATTTTTGGCTAAATGTTTAAGAGCCTTATTTAAGGTGACATTCATGAAAGTAAGAGTGTGTTCAAAATAGGAAGTCCGGGAAGTAACTGGTGTGTTTGGGAAAGATTAAACTCATTTATAAACCTTCAGTTGTTTTAGGGAACGACCGGGATTATTGCGACCACTTCGACTGAGCCCAAACCTCGGTTAGTAACCAAAACATTACTTTTTTACTTCACCATGCTCTGTAATTTTGTATCATTACTGTCTTTCTTCATCCTACATTTTAGTGGAGGACTAAACAAACTGGATAGTGATTCCGAACGGATATTTTTAATTACTAATGACGTTGTAATAAATAATGGTTTAGTTTTATTTTTACTTTTTTAAACTATTAATAAAAAGAAGGATAGGTTAAGATTATAATAAAAATATATATTAATATTATAATATTCATTCAATAAATTAGACAAATAAGTTAAGCTACGACATAATTCTAGTGAACACAAAAAAGCACTGAATGCATAAGTTTTAGATTTTGAATATTAAATAATAATTACTTACAATTCCTACAAGATCTCCTTTACCATATTCACTAACAAGTTCTTTTTTACCATTATTATGAGTAATGACAGATCTCAATCGACCACTTAATACTATAAAAGTAGAATCTGAATCATCCCCTTGTCTGCAATTTAAACATGTTACAAAAACATACAGGATTAGATACTTAAATATGTCCAAGATAAAAAGAAGATTTTAAAAAATAAAATAAACCCATACACAAAATATATACATATCTGTAGATTAAAAATAATTGTAAAGTAGTTATTTTGTATTAATTTTAACAAGGATTGAAGATTACCTGTAAACAGCTCGTCCACTTTCAAGGAACACCCAGTCAAGAGCAAAATCGACTTGTCTTACAAATGGGGAAAGTCTTCTAACAACAGTGTGAGATATGTGCAAAGCAACCTCTGGCTTCTCTCGAAGAATACTGAAAAATAAGTAAACATAATTTAACTTTTTTTCAAATTAAAAATCTCAAAAAATTGGCCGATTTGTTAAAACAAAAAAGTAATTTAGAATAAAGTAGATTCTAAACCAGAATTAAAAAAATAGATAAATAAAAATGCTTTATTAGAACAAGGGATTAGAATAGGTTTGCAGTCAAATGTTGGTATTAATTTTTTGACCGAAGTTCCTTTACGCAAGAATGAAAGCACTAATAGTCCGGTCCGGGAGTGAATCCGAAAAAAATGACTGCCACAATATCAACTGTTGCAAAATCGACCGATGACAATAACTTGAGTAAAAGTTGATTGATTTAGTTGAAATTTGGTACACATAATCATTTTACCAATGCCCAGGACGAGTTCAAGCACATTTATTCCAATAAAAATATTTTTTTTATTTGTTGGTCTTCAAATAGATATTTATTTACTTTACTTAATTTTACTTTCTTTATAAATATAAAATTAAGCCTGTTGCCACAGGCTTAACGGCTTGTATTAAGGAATTAAGCTATAACTAATAGGGTAATATCTAATTTTTATTAAATTTGTAACAAATAAGAAAACAGTTTATGCATAAAGGATAATCATAAATATAACATACTTGTACACAGTATTTTTAGCTATAATAGCAATGGTAGATGGATGCTTGGCTTTGATAGTAAAGAATGAAGGTTCACCAGTGAGAACAGCCAAACCACCAACAATTTCTCCTGGATGGGCAGTGAACATATGAACAACTTGCTCTGGTGTACGTCCAGACATGGTGGTATCATCACTTGGTTCACTCGGAGGACGTCCATCAGACACTTTTTGAGATACAGATAACAGACCTGACAGCAAGTAAATCAACATCATATCCTTCTCATTTTCCTTCATCAAGTAAGTACCTGCAAAAAAGGAATTACAGTTTTATGAAATTTAAAAAAGAAATTTAGAAAAATAAACAACAAAGAATAAAGAAAGACATCTCTTCACTAAAGTAACTTAATTGTACAAAGCTGGCTTCCAACTACTAGTGGTCATCTTCATAAATTCTTGATTCATAAATTTATCGATTACAAATATATATATTTGAATAAAGCTAAAAGTATAAGGTTAAAATATGTATAAGTAAAACGTATAAAGCTTATACTCCTTTTACATTTATTGCTAAATGACAAAATTAAAAAAGGGAGGTAGAAAAACTCAACAATTACACATGCACAAATATCCATATTTAAAACAGTAAAAGCTATACAAAATTACATTTAAATTATAGTGTTAATGCATTAAATAAAGTAGATAAATAATGTATAAATAAACAAAATATTTATGTAAATTAAATTAAATACTTAAGATAAAAAAAATCAATGTAGGAGTTGAGACAGAGGTTAAAATCTGACTAGAGCCGTTTGGGCTTTCATTATAGTTTGCATGATATCAGATAAGTTCTCACCCTCCCCTCTATCATTAAGGATGATCCTGATTCTCTTCAATATTTCACTTAGTGTCATTTGTGCACCCTTCTCAGCAAGATTGCGATATGCCACTTCAGCACATTTTTCAAAAGAAATGTGTTTGTAAAACATGCTATCAGGGCCTTTCGTGTGTTTTTTCATAGGTGTTTTGAAATTGTGTCCCATCTGTCGTACATACATAGCAGCTGATAACACTGTAGTTTAAATGTAATTCTGTGTAGCTGTACTGTTTTAAGTAGGAATGTTTGTGTGTATATATTTGCATGTGTGTGTCATTTCTTTATTTTTTGTTTGTATAACGCTTTATACTTTTAACTTTATAATTTTAGCTTTATAAATATATTTTTTTAATCAAGTGATCTACTTCGTCAAGCACTGAAGACAACCACTATTGGTTGAAAGCCGGCTTGAACAATAAAGTTACATTAGTGGAGAGATGTCTTTCTTTATTTTTAATCAAGTAACTCTGCTGCTAGCTGCTAAACAACAAACCTGCAGATACATGTTTGATTTCAAGAGGATCAAGTAGGGAAGCATCAGTTAGCCCTAGCTCAGCCACAATAGCTTCCTTAGCCATTTTTACCAGCGTCTCATTATCCTGTGTTTCTTGACAAGGCAATGTCTTTCTACGCACTGGTAGAAACTCCTTTGCTTCCTGAAAAATAATTATTTAATTATAAATGTATCAATTCACAGCACAAAAACTACTTGTATCAAGTTGAAATTTTACATGCCTGTTTCAATTCTACTTTAGATAATGTGTATTAAGTTTTATTCAAATTGATACGTTAAAACATAAGATCGTGGGTAAATACATTGTTTTTTTTCTTTTTACAAGCTTTTGTTTAACTTGCAATGTTTGTATGTATGTTCGGGTGATGTCATTCTAAATCCAATATGGCGGACTAGTTATTTTTGAGCACGCCCATGATATGGGTATCAAATAAAAGGGTTTACTGAGAAGAATACGAATAAAAGCTTGTTTTTAAAAATGTTCTTTTTATAATCAACTTATTAAAAATTAGGATCCAATTTATAGGATTTAGCAAGCTTTATCATTTCATAGGAAAAATCAATCAACTTTTACCCAATTAATTGATTGTAATCATATGCATAAATGTTACAGACACACTGACAGACAAGGTGCATACTTTCATTAATGAAAGAAGCTTGCTGCGCTTGCTTCAAAATGGATAATTATGAAGTCAATATTAGGAACAATGTCATCAGTCATCAAAGTTCTGAAATTTATAGGTCATATATATGATATTCATCTAAAATTTAAATATGCTCTATAAAAGAGTTGTGTATTGAGGAACTCCTGTTCCCTCTATCCTTGACCCTCACACCCCGACCATCTCCATTTAAACTATTATAATATGTGAGGAGCCTAGTATCAAATACGGGGCATTCGACATTTTTTCCGAATTTCAGTTTGTTTGAATCGATTGTTTCTTATAGATTTTTGGCTGCTGCATCAGATTCCGCTATCCATTTGCATCAAAAACGACCAGAAAAGGGGTAAAAATGCAATAATATTTGTAATTTTGTTTCAAATACGGCCCAAGTCAACACACGTTTTGCTTCAAAAGTGGACATAATCGAAACAGCCAATCAGGTGGCTGCATTTTACTAACTCGGTCCTATGATGCACTGCGGGCTTTAGCATCTGAATACCTACTCCTACCATTTTCTCATACATGTTTAGAAAAATGGTACCCCAAGAAGAAATCAAGAAATCAATTTTAGCTCTAAATTTGGGGGCACTACCCCCTAAGAACTCTGAAAAACGTGAAAAAAAATTATTTCTCCAATATTATTATTCTAACCATTATTTTTAACGTCATTTTGCTTCAAAAACGGACAAAACCTTGATTTTGTTTCAAAAGCGGACAACTCCACTTTTTAACTCCATTTAGCAGCTAAAATATCAAAGAAATTCACGTTTTCAGTCCTTCTAACTAGTTTTGAGTCTATTAAGAATCTACAGAAAAAAAAAAAATCATTGCTCTAGCACCTGTAGAATTTGAGCTACAGTTTTTCGCCTCTCCTGTAAAATTTTGAAATGTGGTCTTGTCCGTCTTTGATACTAAGCTCCTCATGTATCACTTCACTACACAAAAACTTCTGCTTGTATCAGGTTTAAATTTTACATGCATGTTTTAATAGTACATTAGATGTTTTAAGTGAAGTTTCATTAAAATGGATAGGTTAGAACATAAGATATTGGTAAAAACGTTGTTTTCTCCATTTTAAACGTTTAGGTCCGCTTTATTAGTTTTAGCGATCTTTAACACTTCATAGTGGTAAAATTTATTTATAAAAGTTGTTTGTATTATGGAATAGATGAAACTCAATTTTACGAATAGATAAAAACTCAATTTTACGAATAGATGAAACTCAATTTTAATATGTTCGCATGAGCGTTGCCCGCTCATGTGATGCTTAGGCGGATAACATTGTCCAACGATCTCGTCCTGGGCATTGCAACATGCGTTCCGAATTTCACCAAAATTGGTCAACTTCTACTTAAGTAATTGTCACATGTTTTCGACACACACACAGACAGGATACATAGTTTGTTGAATGTAAGAAGCTCGCTTCAATTATTTGTTTAAATCCTAATCACATGAGCTAAGAAGAAAGAAAAGTATTTATATTTAATAAGGTTTATAAATATTTAATAGTGATTACATGAAGTGCAGGGTCGTTGGTGTCGCACACAGAATATGAATGATGGAACTTCAACTCGGTTGACGAAACTGATTTACGAGCTGTTCTGACTCCTTCTTCTGGCCATGAGTCATCTGTTCATAATGAAATAATAATTCAAACTTTAATAAAAAACTAGAATGTAAAAAATAGATTTTTTGTTACATTTGATCAACTATCAATACATTAGTTCTCAGCAGGACAACAATTCAATGCAGTCATTAGTGTGAAACACATTTAACCTCTATGGATTTTGCTAGTGTTTAGAGAGGGGACATTTGTCGGCTTATATTTACATTGGTGGATTACAAATGTGTAATCCCTATGGCACACTGAAACCCATATACAGTAAGTGTTTTCCAAAATATCAATCTAAATCCCTCAGCCAAAAAAAATTAAAAGTTCTGATTCCAAAATTAAAACTTTTATTAATTTAAGTTGTTTGATTCAACCAAGATTTAATGGGGGAAAATCAAACAAAAAAAAACTACTTTTTTTAAACCACAAATTAAATTTGAAGAGGAGATTATATTTAATATTTGATAAATCTTACCAATAGTTTCAGTAAAACATAAACATAAAGAAGAAACATACCTTGTGTATTTTCAGAAGGAGCTGTACTTGAAGCAGGAAAAGGATCTGTTTTTCCTTTAATAGGAGATCCAGAGTTGGAGACAAGGAGGCCACCTCCGCTGCTTCCTCCCCCCATACTCTGACCACCTTGCCTTCTCCGACCCTTCCAATATACAAATCAACAAGTTAATAAAATCATAGTTACACACAGTAATACCCCGACTTACGTAAATTTAGAGTTACGTATCACTTGAAACTGCTGCTAAAAGTGATAAGTGGATCGATTCTGTAACTCTTTTCATGTGATTATACGTCAAAATTATATAAGAAGATGTGTGCGCAGCCTGTCAACATGAATCTACAACTTGCTTTGTTGTGAAATAACAAAAAGTTAATATTTAGCGAGTGTCTAAGTGTATCTAAGTGCATATCCCGACTTACGTAATTTTCTACTTATGTAATACTTCAGGGTTCCAACCTATTTGGTAAGTCCGGGGGGTATTACTGTATTATTATTTCACTTGTTAAGTGTAACAAAAAAGTAATATTAATATCAATTCAGGTCATTTATTTAGTTGATTCGCATTAATAATAATCTTGAGAGATTTAGAAGAAATAAGTTAAAAGGCTTTTTAATTATTATTTTTATTTTACTATTTCATGAATGTGGTACATAAATACATATATCTAAAGAGGAAGTATAATAATGGCACAGAAGTTTGATTGTGATGGATTTTTGGATGAGTTTTTTTTAAAGATATCTGTGCTTTCTGTGCTAGCAAGTAGAACCTAAAATACTCAACTGAAATGTTGACAGACATGTTCAGACCTAAGCTAATTCTTCATCTTATCAAATAAATTAGCCCAATATAAATCATTATTTTCACCCATAATATATGATAAATATTTAAAATAATTACCGGGTTGACAAGCTCAGCTGAGAGACCAAGGTATTGATGCAGAGCAGTAAAGGTAACTCTTTGCAACCTTACCATGATAACCTGCATAACTCTAATAAAGGTATCAGGGAATTCTTTAAAAACTTCTTGAAATGCAGACATGGGAAGTTTAACAACTGTAGCATCTTCAACTACTCTAGCCGACACTGTCTTATACGGATTTGGATGTCCCTGAAAAAATGCAGACATTTGACTTCTCATTGTTTAGTAGTAATAAATTGAGCACCAACTACAAGTTGTAAATTTAAATGATTTTACTGGGCAAAGAAAACAGGTACACCAGATTATACGATTAAGTAAAAAAAAGTCCTTAATAAGGTTTTTTTGTAATCTTTTCTTTGGTCCAACCAGGTAAATAAAATATTACTAGGGGCTTCAGCTAATATAAATTTGTATTGCCTTTAATTTGAGGATTTAAAAAATTTTCTTTGTTAACCAAAGAGCTTATTAAACTATTCTTTAGCAACCCATGTAACAAGTGGCGCCCCGATAGCCTGCGCCAGTGATTTTGTCAGGAGTATTTGGACAACTTGACCAATGATGAAATGTGCACTTTAAGATCCCAGTGAAGGTGGAAGACCTTGTACTGCTGGAGAAGGAGAGTACTAAATGACTGAATTGCCACTTACGAGGATTGAAGAGGTTAAATAAATAAATATTAAATGTTAAATTAAAATTAAATTATGAGGTTAAATTAAATTTAATATTATATTCAAATATAAAGTTTATTAAAAAATAGAATACCGTTAAAACATCAGTGAAACTAAGCAAAGATGTAATAGATTCTCCTGCCTTCACTTGTTTGAGAGATATAGATGACCCATCACTACTATTAATGAACACATTTACTTTTCCACTCTGAAGTACAAATACATTTTCATCAGGATCACCTATAAAAATACAATCTCAATCAATACATAACATACAAAAGAGAAATGGAAGACCTCTTAATGCAGATGGGAAAATTATTCTTCTACACAACCTCTATGTAAATAATAATAAGATAATCTATACACTATAAAGCCGCATGGCTAACTAACTGACTCACTCACTCACTCACTGACATTAATGTTTACCCACTTCCAGAAGAGCTAGAGACTTGAGGTTTGCGCCATTCGACGCACAATGTCCATATTGTGAACCAAAATAATTATAAAAAGTTTACTTTTCCCGCTCCTTCCCCCCTAAAAAAATAAAAATGGCCGACTTGATTTTTAAGCTGTTTTGGGGCTAATTGAAGCTAAACGGTAAGTCGTATTGGAAAACGGACAGCACCAGCGGTAACTGATTTTAAAAGATCTACAACATTGGTCCTATGACTTTTTGTCGTATCTCTGTCGGTTGTACCCTAAATGGTGATAATTTTGGTATTTTTTTATTTTAATTTTTTTCCATTTTTGTCTTTGAATGGTCATAGTTTCTATAATTATTGACCGATTTTATTTCTGATTGAGGCGCTTGAATCTCACACTAATGCTCTTTAAATTGAGTATATTTTATTTCATTAGATCATCCTACTTGCTTAGAACTTGAGAGTAAACTTTTTCCCATGTGCCGTGTCACGTGACCACTTTTTTTGGTTTTTAATATTGTGTCGTATATCATTTGAAAGGCCTTGATTTGTACATTAAAGCTATTTTATTTGTTTATTTTTTAAAAATTTTGTACACGTACTTTTGTAACGATTTATCATTTTGTTGTAGGTTAAAGGGTTTAAATAATTTTTTATTAGGGTTTTTTCTTATTTATATTTATTTATTAGTTAAATTAATACCCTTTTGTATAGTTTGTTTTAAAAATAAATATAATTTTGGTACCTGAGAGTACATGGGTAAAAATGTTAAAGTTAATATAATATGATTTATATCGTTGAAAAGCTCTTGAATAGCAGATTAATTTTTGTTATGTTCTATTTTGTGTTATTTTTAGTTTTGAGGGGGTAAATTGGAAAATAACTGTTCATATATAGCGGTTTTTACAATTAAGTTGCTGTTTTTTTTTTTTTTTTTTTTTTTTTTTTTTTTTATTAAATTTATTATATGTGCGCTAACATTTGGTGTACGTTGAAGGCTTTGTTTATCCGAAAAAAGTTGGTTAGAACCAAAGTTATTAAATATTTACTGGAACAGGAAAAATGTCCGACTTTCCCATCCCCTCCCGTCTCTCCTGTCGCCCCACCTTACTTAATATCCTCTTCAACTCCACAGCCTAAGATACTAGCTCAGCTTCTCTAGACGTCAATCGCTTTCTTACCTTTGCAATGTTTGTTTACTTTGTCATTTATAGACTGCGAATTATAACTGTATAATTCTCAGTCTATAAATGACAAATTAACCCACCTGGCTACAACATCCCACAACCTCCTATAACATTACCAGATATTGCAAGTACCAACTACTATACAAGTACCTGGCATATATCCCCTCATATATACAAGTACCTGGCCACTCGACGGGCAAAGGCTGGCCGCAGGCCAGCCAAGACCGGCGAGTATATTTTTTTAAAATGATATAATAAGATCAGTTTAAATGTTTGTTTTGCCCATTAAAAAATTTTAGTTTTTATTAAAATTTTTATGAAAGAATGATAGCAATTACACGTCAAGAGTAAAAAAAAAAAAATGGAAAGAAAATCATTTTAAACAATCTAATAAAAACAAAAGGATTAAAAGGATTTTTTTCTTAAAAACACATACGTAGTTAGCTTCATCAATGGTTCGATTGCTGTAAAATTAAACCATAAAAATAAAATCCAAGGGAACACTATACGTACAAAAGCTTTACTTACCGACTTTAAACAAATAAGCTCCAGCTGACAAATTCATGATCTCAGTAAATTTGCAAAGTTTTAGGAAAACGGGTTTTTCAAAGTCTCCAAACACCCTGGGAAACAATTCAAAGAGTAAATTAAAGAAATTTTGATCAAATAAAGTAAATATTTTCATAAAATAAACATGCTTTCATAAACAAATAAGAATTAAAAAAGACTAACGTACAGAAAAATATACTTTGACAACAGAAATTGAAACATAAACTTCTGTTTTTCTAGAAAAACACTGTCAAATTGGATATGATGGAAGAATTAATGAAAACAAAATTTAAAAAAATACCTAATACTTTGAAGCATGTAAAATGCATCAAGAGGAACTCTTTGGTCTGCTTTAGTATCCTCCTGGAGGTACTCTGCAGGGGGTTCTAGAACCTGTAACAGAAGAAAATCATTTGTTGAAAATTTGGCTATGATATATTTATCAGACATTCTAAGTTAGGGTGACCATACGTCCCGTTTTGACCGGGACAGTCCCGTTATTTCAAGCTTTTGAAGGCGTCTCGTCGGTTGCCGAAAATGTCCCGTTGTTTGGAAAAAAAGGGACCTTTTCCAAAAGGTCTGGGTAAAATAAAAAACTTGTCTCATACTTAATGAGTTGGAGACGTTTCCAATGTTAGGAAATATGATATTTATTAACGGGTTGCTTAAACTCTGTGATATTTACTCATAGTGAATCTCAGTCATTCCCTTCAATACCGATACCATGCCACTGTGAACAACTAATTTAGAATCTGAAGATGGCTATTAAGTGAAACTAGTAATTTGTTATTGTTATTACAAATGCTTTGTGTGAAGACCTAGTGTTTTTTTACCCCTTTCTAAAATGATACAAATATGTTATTTATTGTGAGGCTAAATCTGCACTATTTGCCCCACATATTTTTAGATGTCCGATTCACGTAGATTTATTTTAACTGTTCCTTTTTGCATTACAAAAACGATTTCGATTATAATTTCTCTATAAATTCAATCTATTATTTTTTACTTTAAATTTAGGGAAAATTATGGATGGTTATAATCAGGGCTCGATTCGAGGCGGAACTGCGTTCCGGGACCTCTCTCTCTGATAAATAAAAATAAAATTATCGGCACTAAGATTTTTGTAAAATCCTTAGTTAAAATTTTGTTTGTAAGTGAGTGACTACAAATTTGATTAAGGACATCATGTATTAAACTGACACCATAGTATTACCATAGAATCAATTTATAATAAAATTATAATAATCTGTGGCACAACAGCCTAAGGATGGCTTGGCCATTATTATTATTATGTTAAGCGGATGACACAGGGGTTGATTTTGTCACAACATAAGGCACTCTGCACACCTCCAGGCATTCTGCTACGGGACAGAAGCCTCGTAAGTAGCTACTCATTAATAACATAAAGCTGTTTAAACAAGTGAAGGTTCCCTAGCTGGAGTTAGGATTCAAGCTCAGACCTTTTGGTCCTGTAATTTATAGAACCAATTAAAAAAAACAAGATAACCATTATTTTTATCATTAAGGCTAAAGAAATGGGCTTAATATAGGTATCGAGTTAGTTGGTTGTTACTGCTGCATCTATTTTACTAAAAATATACTTTTTTTACAGAGTGAAAGTAGATAAAAATTAAGAAGGCAATAAAAAATATGTTATTACAGTGAGTTCTTGGCCAGATTCATCCTTTTTGAGCCTGAGAAGTCGATGGGCCAGTTTAATCATTAGTTTCCTCTTCTTACCCTGCTTCACCTGACCAGATATTACTTTCATCTGAAACAAAGATAATAATTTAAATGTTGTTCAATCGCTACACGATTTATGACTGGTAAAGAAACTCGGGATTCTTTCGTTAAGCCAGCATATTCATTTTTTTAAGACCTAGCCGATTAGACCCAAAAAGGTGGCCCCAAATTGCACCTTGGCTATTCATTTTAATTGTATCATGATGGTTCATAAAGAACTAAAGGTAGTCTTACACTATAGGGACGGTCAGACAAAAGTCAAAATTCAATCAATGGATTTACCATATTGCATCTAATATAAGACGCCATCAAATTTAAGAAGCACCCTAATTTTGAGAATCTATTTTGTATAAAAAAAAAAAAAAAAAAAAAAAAAAAAAAAAAAATCTAATTTTAGATTTTCTTCAATAATTTTAATATAGTTAAAATTTTGATATTAATCATTAACATAAGCATAGGTTAACTTAGTCATACATATTAATTAATTTACTCAGAAACAGTAGAATCGTCTTTCCAGATCGAATAAGTGTTAAAACTGATAAACTTTTAAATCCAAACGGAATAGGAACAGAAAGGAAATATTGGGGATTCTTAGAATTAGATAATTGGAAACAGTGAAATTAAGAGTCATAAGCTTTCCGCGGATACAAAAACTAGCTCATTTTAACCTTTTTATTTAACTTAACCCTCCAGTACTTGCCCTCTGTTATCATACAGCCGCATTTTTAGAAAAAAATATAAAAAAACACCTTGGAAGACTTAAGGTCATTTGTCGGTTTTCTACCATCTAAGAAGGCTTTCCCCCTAAATTTATTCAGAAGAAAGATTGTCATCTTAATTCTTTGGGAGAGATAACATAACGTATTCTATCCCCTTTAAAGCAGTTTAAGTGATCATAAACAAATGCAGTCAAACCTTGCATTGAGAGTATTATTCGTTCCTGAAACGTGCTCGTAATCTAAAGCACTCGTATATCAAAGCAAATTTCCCTATAAGAAATATTAGAAACTCGGATGATTTGTTCCATAAACCCAATGACATCATATATGTACATAATAAACAGTAACACAAAATACCATTTTAAATGTTTATTATTTAAATATAATACAAAGTACATACATACATTATCAAATTGATTAATTATTTTTAGAGATCAATTGCTATCTGTTGGCTCACCAGAATCTTTTTCTTTTGGTATGACGTCAACAAGGAACATATCCAAAGAACTTGCTTTTGCCTCCTTTTAAGGATTTCACGGAAATGTAACATTGCATTGTCGTTAAACAGATTCATCGGCCGCAGTAGTACAGTCTTGTTCGGGTGGTGCTTTTCTTCAAAATTTTGCACTGTTTCCCACATTTTACACACCTCACTCATCTCATTTCAAGTGAGAGATTTTTCAGTCTTTACCTCCCCCTCTTCAGACCAGACCTCCTCCATACCCTCTTGATGTTGCTCGTGATGCAAATCCATTAGTTCTTCGGTGGTAAGCTCCGTACCATGTTCCTCCACCAACTCTTGAATGTCCTCTTCATTTACCTCCAGTCCCATGGTCTTCCCTAAACACACAAGATAACTGATGGCTCCCGTTCATGAACTAACCCCTCAATGCAATCAGACCACAGTTTTCTCAAAGCGGAATTGAGGGTTCTCTTGGTTACCCCATCCCAGGCTTTATCAATGATCTTGAGGCAGTTAACGATATGAAAAATGATTTTTCCAAAACTCTCGGAGGGTAAGGTTTGTTCCTTCAGTCACCTCAAAGCATCGCTGAAATAGTGATTTGGTATAAAGTTTGATATGACCTGGTGATCCATAGGCTGGAGTAATGGAGTAGTGTTTGGAGGAAGGAACTTGACCTTAATAAACACAAACTCCTCCAGTAGGTCGTCCTCTAGGTCTGGAGGATGAGAAGGGGCATTATCCATAACCAGCAAGACTTTAAGTGGAAGATTATTTTCTAAAAGATATTTCTTCACTGAAGGACCAAACACCTCGTTCATCCACTCAATAAACAATATTCGAGTAACCCAAGCCTTGCTGTTCGACCTCCACAACGTTCAACTGGCTCTTCTGCACCTTACATTTCTTGAAGGCTCGTGGATTTTCGGAATGGTACACGAGCAGGGGCTTGACTTTAAAATCACCGCTTGCATTTGCACAAAACAAGAGGGTGAGGCAGTCTTTCATGGGCTTGCGACCTGGCATTGCATTTTCTTCAGCAGTGATGTAGGTCCACTTTGGCATCTTTTTCCAAAAAAGCCCCGTCTCATCGCAGTTAAATACTTGTTGTGGCAGGTAGCACTCGTCAACCATAAATTTCTGGAACTCGGCAACGAACTCCTCTGCTGCCTTTGCATCCAAACTAGCAGCCTCTCCATGCCTTACAACACTATGGATGCCACTTCTCTTAAAGTTGTCAAACCATCCCCTACTTGCCTTGAAGTCTTCTTCATTCAGTGTAGACGAAACGGGCAGTTTACGTAAGACATCGACATACAAGGCCTTTGCCTTCTCGCAAATCAAGTTCTCGGTCACAGTATCACCTGCTAGTTGCTTCTCATTTATCCACACCAAAAGCATCTTTTCTACATCTTCCAGAATACGCGGCCTTTGCTTTGATATTCTTGTTTCTCCTTTTACTACCTATAGCCCCCTTATTTCTTCTTTGTTCTTTAATATTGTGCAAACAGACGACGTAGACTTCTTATAAAAGTTTGTGCTTATCAATGATTTCCTTCTTAACTTCAATCGTAATCATTCCTTTTTTTAACGCCTTCCTTTTCAACTTTTTTTTTCGTGGGGGCCATTGTCGCAGTAAAGTTTCAACAAATATGACACTATAGTAAACAGTATACCCTCGCATGGGGGTTGACTATAGAAGTGAGGAACACTGACTAACACCGGACACCGAGCATGTGAGATAAGACCCTCGGCAGATAAGCTGTGTATAGACAATGGACCCCCCACTATTCTCTCGTATTTTTCATATTTCAAGACCTTACTCGTATTTCAAGTTAAAATATCTTATAAATATTTGCTCATCGTGCAAAACACTCGTAAACAAAGTTACTCGCAATCCAAGGTCTGACTGTACATCAATTTAAGACGCGCCCCATATTTGAGCACTCAAAATCAAGGAAAAAGTGAGAATATGGTATTCAAATAGGAGCATTTACACTATAAGGCACAGTAGAGTCACGTCCCAGTCAAATCTCGCGGTAGACATTTTGACCATAGTCTGAGTCCTGCGACGGAATGCACTATGAGAACAGAGCAGTCAATCCACTCAAACCAAGGCCTAGGCTAGATCTCAATTGCGCTGTGTTTTTAATACAATAGAACCTTTTTAAACTTTACTGTAATACCCTGGACTTACATAACAGGTAGGACTGCAAAATATCAACTTTATTGTTATTTTACAACAAACAAAATGACAGATTCTCATAGATAGTCTGCGGGCGCATCTTCATATTACATTTTGATATACAATCACTTGGAAAAGGAGGTTTTAAAATAACAGAATTGACCCCTTGATCACTTTTAGCAGCAGTGTCGGGTGTTACGTGTTCACTTTCAATTTACATAAGTCAGGTTACATAAGTACATAAGTTAACTTAAGTCGGGATATTACAGTATATTAAGGTCTATAAGTGATCAACAAATTCAAAATTTCCAACATTTTTAAATTTTATATTGTCTCTCATATTAGAATTAAATATAGAATATAGAGAAAAAGAGTATTCTATTGGTGCAAAAATTCAATTTTGTGATGATTTTGTAGGTTTCAAGTGCAAAAAATGGGTTTTAAAAATGTTTGTCTGTAGACACACTGTCTGGAGCCTAAACTACTACGCTGATTTTAATGAAATTTGGCATACATGTTCAGAGAAATCTTACTTTGAGGCAATATGGAAAAATTAATTTTAACTTAATTTTGGGGGTCCATATAAATATGAATCTAACCATATAAGTAATTTTTCCAGGAAAAATCTAGTTTCCAGAAACACAGTTACATAAATCAGTTTCACAGAAATGGGTAAAAAATTAATTGAATTGGTTCGGAACTATTCAGAACAGTAAGACCCTTCAAATATATTTTACTGTGACTACGTCCACAAAAAGAATATTTGAGAAGAGAAATCATGACTGTCCTGTGACCATAAGTATAATCACCCAATGACCACGGCTGAATCGTTATCATCATGTGACTGTGACCGTCCTGTGATGGATAGTGTGACACAACCTTAAGTTTTTACTAGAAATATAAACTTCATATTTATATTCTTCATTAGGGTCAAAGGTTTATATGATTTGGAATCGATTCTACTAATTCTCCAGCTAAATTCCCATTCCAAAGCCTTTACCCAGCATGAGGCTCAAGCTACATACATACATACAGAGAGAAAAAAGTTAAGGCCCGATTTGGTCTTAGAAATGTATGAAATAAAAAAGTATCCAACAATTTTCCAATTCTGATCAATGTACAGACAAATCTTTGAGTAACTAATTAGATTTTAAAATATAATATGGATTTAATTACAAAAACAGAGAAGAGAAAAATAACTAACAGGTAAAAGTTTTGTTGATACCTCACTATTTCCTTTCACATTATCTTCCAATTGTTGATTAAAAGCACTATTGCAAGAAAATATTTCTTTTTGAAAGCGTAAATAAGATAGAAAATTAAATATACTGAACCAGGGCAATTGAATCATATTATATTCACAAACAAAATTATTGGACCCAAAAATTAATAAATATGCAATAGATCGTACAAACTCTGTACAAACCTCTTGTCTGTTGAACTAAGGGGTTCCTGCAGCAGTCTATTTAGTAGAATATTTTCGCTAGCAAGGCAGGTATAATGTGCAGAGGATAAGGTTTACTGAATAGGAGAGGGTTTCAACAATTGAAATTGAACTACAATGGTAGAAATATATTCTATAGTCTGATTCTACACAATATCATATTGAGGTATTCAACTATCAAAATACCACGTGTATTATATAAACACCTTCTTGGAACTTTTATATATTGTATTATAGTTTTATACACTATTACATAAAGTCAAATAAATAGCAAGTAAAATCTAAATTAAATAAATTTAAATTTTATCATCACAAATATGTTAAATATAACAATAGATAAATTAGATGATTGGGATAAAATATAAATATGTGAAAAAAAAAAAAAAAAAAAAAAAAAAAAATCAATTTTAAAAATCCTTACCTTCCTCAGCATTTTGCGGCCATAGAAGAGGACTTTGTCTCTTTTCCTGAATCGAGGCTTTGCTTGCTGTCCCACTCCAACTAATTTTTTCACTTCTGGTAAAAAGCCTAGAGTAGAAAAAAAAATCAAAATAGAATTAGAAATACAACAAACACTTCAATTTAAAGCAATCAAATGTTAAGAAGATATCACTTTCCTCCATCTAAAAAAACTAAGCTAAATTAATTGTTTATGAGCTGCTAAAATAATAACTGCCACTCTCCCAACTAATATTGTATTAGGTTGTAAATAATCAACCTAACATCAAGTAATTTAACCTTGACTTAGTCTCATGCATAATAAGAAAAAATAAGAACTTAAGTGTTTTAATTTTCAAGGTTGGTAAAGCATAAAAAAAAAATCAATAATTTGTTTAAAATTACCTTTGCTTTTCCATCTTCGAATCAGGAAAAGGATTAAAACTCCTCCAGTTGTAACCGATAGGAGAGCTAATAACAAAATAACCTGAAACAGGTAAATAAATAAACAATTACTTTGTATGCATCATATTATTATTAAAGAAATTCTCCCTTTAACTTAACCTTATCATGGTAAACTCTTCAGAGCTCACAGAGGCTAATTTTGTATCGTAACGTTCTTGGCTTGTAACTAGCGTTGGGAACCAATCGACTGAAAACAGTCGACTAATCGGTTGTTTTAAAATATTCATTCACTCGATTGTGGATATCTAGTTTTCATTCGACTGATAACGATATCATATCAGGCTGTAGTTTGGAGTTGTAATTCAGAGGTGTATAACGAGGGTCATGCCCCTTCTCACCCCTCCTCAGCTCTGAGCCCTTCACCGTTGTTCCCATCCCCTACCACTCTTAAATTAAGAGTGGTACCTACGTGTTTGGTTCGTCCTTTACCTACAATTAAAGTATTATCCAAGCGTTTTATTTAACGAGACTTAATTATTAGATTATATTTGTGCTTTAAAAGTAAGTATAAATTTATATAATATCTACTTATTTAAAAAAAAAAAAATTAAAATAAATGTTTTTTTAAATATAATTGTTAAGAATAATTCTTATTTTTTTGTAAATTTTCTGAAATATTTTTTTTTTTTTTTTAAATAAATTTAATATAGTCTAATATTCTTTATTCGTATACCTTATTCCCGCTATGAAACTGTTTTCAGTCGATTGAATTCAGTCGATTGTTTTTTCCCGAATAAACTTATTCATTTGGTTGTTTCTTGTCGGTTGTCCCAACTCTACTTGTAACCGTGTCAGGGTCATTCACTTTCTCTGTGTCGTTATCAATTAATGTATTTTTTATGCTTGGGATACATTTTTTTTTTTTTTAACCCCAAGTTTTATGTTAAATTATACTGTTAAATGTAATTTAAGTATCAGCAGACAGTCTGAGAAAATGATAATTCAATAATTTTTAAGTTTTAATTCCTCTCCTTGACACTTTAACCCTCCCATAAAGTTAAATGACAATTTCTTCCAAAATTTGAATTATAACATATTTTGATTTTTTGTAAACAATATAAAATTTTATTGATGTTATAATAAAAAGTATTATTTATTAAGTTAACTCAGGAGTTTTCCAATTTTGTAGAATTTCAGACCATGAAAATGGGGAAACCTAACTAGTAAGAAAAAGAAAGCACTTCTTCTGTTGACAAAAGATTTAACTTCAGTTTTAAATAATATTCAGATGTTATTAATTATAATATGATTTAAAAAACATAATAGGCATAAAACACAATAAAGAATTGAAGAATAATAAAAATATACCTTACCAATGTGCTATTTAAATACATATTTTATTAAAAGACATTATCATACATAAAATAAAACCTTTGACTGTTTGTTTAAATATTCAGATAATTAACTGTGGTTTGACATTTCTATTAAAAATAATTATAAAAGATTCAACTGTATATTTGCAATAAAATGTTATCTGGTATCAGGTGGAATTAAAATTGCTAATACCTAAACTGATAATGAAGACCACTTGTTCATTGGTCTTTAATTCCGAATATAATAAAAACATTATGAACCATAAATAGTTGAACTATTAACAGCCCTACTTTACTCAAATTAGAATAAATGAAGATTTATGATGTTATATTATTTTAAATAACAGTTCCGTTAAGTACTTGCAGATTAATGTTGATATTAGTCATTGTAATATAAGGGTTTTTTTTTTATAATTGTTATAAGATTGTTAAAATGGACAATGTCAATCCAATAACAGAGGTATTACTCATAATCTTGAATTATAACTATACCAGTAATAGTTATGACCAGTGGCATAACTAAATTTTTCATTCAACATTGGCATAATTAAATTTTTCCATTCATTCATTTTTAAGCAACAGAAAACATCTTTGGATCAGTAACCTACAAATTCTACAAGGAATTAAATAATGTAACTATCAAGCACTAGCAATGCACAATTACTATTTTCTAATTATTATTTGCTTCTAACAATAAATAAGAGGTAATGAGATATCTTATTAGAACATCTTCACAATTAAAGTTTATGATTCAAGAAATGTTTGTAAGTTTATCATGAGGTTAAATATTTTTTCTTGAAGTCTTGTAAACTTAGATCTCAAATCTGAAAGTTTAGAATATCTAAACAGATGTTTACAGCAATAACTCATGTAGCAATTATGAATATAGAAAAAATAGAGCTAAACTCGGCGAGGTCATTTCAGACTCCTAAAATAAATAAAATATATTTACACAAAGAATTGTTTTTACATTTATTAACATTAAATTAAAATCCTACATATATTATTTAAAGTGTGACCGATATATATTCTGCAAAACAAATTTTGCTTTTTATAAGAATGCAACAAATTAGATGTATAAAAAAATATATTTTTGTTGTTAAAAAGAGGAAACATTTAACACCAAATTGTTTTGACCACTCTAATTAATGTACCTTTAACAATGTAAATTTTTGGTGGATATGAGTCATAGTCTAGGAGATAATAGCATGCAAAAAAGTGTGTGACTAACATTATTAAGCCACATATTCTTAAAAGGCACCGTAAGATTAACTAGCGAAAATACAATAAAAATACACAAAATTCTAGCTTGATGTTAGTCAGATACTTTTTTGCACACTATCTCCTAGACTATTAGGTTCACGGAAAATACAAATTATAATTATTATTAACTACGGGAAACAGACAGAGAAAAATACACTTCAGCGCCGGGATTTGAACCACGGGCCTCTATATTTCCAGTATAGAGCTCTACCAACTAAGCTACGCAGGAGAATGATTTTCTCTGACGTTAATGATACCTTGTCCCGAATTTAAATAATAATTATAATTTGATTTAAATTAAAATTTAATCTTTCCGTAGTATGTACCAAAATCGTAAGAAAATACAAATTAAAGTTCACTTTTTATTGCAAGAACAACCAATGTCCTACTGTGTCTGATTATGCTAGAAGAAGTGAACATTGCATCTCACAATAAAAAGTAGGCATTAAACTAGCACCTAACTCATTTTAAACAAAAATTGACTTTGACTGTTATTGTGTTCCAAGATAAAGAATTGGTCACTAGCTGGTCTGAATTATTAAAGACCAGCTAGCCAGGAAAATTGTCGATTTTACTCATTATGTTTTATTTAACAGGTGGAAAATGGTGAATAATAGTACAGCCAACTTGTATCCTGATTTAATTTTATGTAGTATTTACACTTTTAACCTTCACAGTAGTCTTTGTACCTGCCATCTGGTAAAATTTTAGTATACAAAGGAGTTGTTTCCCTGTTATTGATGCCCTAGGTAGGGGTGAAATGTGCCGATGGAGAAGAAGTAAATTTTAGGCTAGATTAACAACCAAACATATAATTTTGTTTACTCCGAAGAAGAATATGTGATTCCCCAGTCTGGGAATTAAATCCATTACTAGATATTAAATATGAACCATGATATTATAACATTAGATCATTCAGCTCCACTGATACTATTAATTAGTTGTTAGCTAATTTGTATAGAAGCTATAAAAAGTACTCCGGTTTATATAAATGGATAATGAGGAATTATTATTCTTTTTCTTCTTGGGCTACAGGGATGATAATTAAAAAACATGACTATTTTTTTATATAATTTATAATTTGTACAAATTTTTGCCCATGCCTGGGCATCGTCAGACCTTTATCTGAGTATTAAGAGTAGTAATCATTTCAAATCTCCTATTTACAAATATTTGTTTTCTTAAAAAAGGAGAGTAACATTCTGCTACAAGCATTTGCCAGTCACTTGATTCATTTTTTAAGTTACTAAGTTACTTGAAAAAATAGTTGTTTTTTAATGACCATTCCTGTAGCCCAAGAAGATAAAGAATAAATAGAAAATTAAGGAATTAACCGAAGAATAATTAAGAAGAATTATAAATTTAGCATAATAGTAGGTAATTGACAGAGCAGAGTAAAATTACTGAATAGAATGAATAATTAATATCACTTGTTTAAATAAATAAAATATAAGTTTATTGGTCACTATCTAGACAACAATTTATATACCTAAGTTTGACGGCTATCTTCAGTGACTTAAATTTCTAGACTTAAGTATAGAAATACAAGTCACTGAAGATAGCTGTCACACTTGTATAAATTGTTGTATCTTAGTATATTTTAGAGGCTGAACCCAGTCTGGATATTAATAAATTAAAAAATTGTGGCATAGACCAATAAACTTTTATTCTATTATTACAGTGATTCATTTCATTAAACGAGTGATATAAACGATTTATTATGTTTGATTACCACAAAATCTCAGTCAATAAAACTAATCTATTTCACTGAATAGAGTTTTCAAGGCTAATAAATAATTGGTATTTTTCTAGATAACCAAAAAGTAGGGTAATTTAAATTCGGGGAAATGATTAAGGCATATATCAACATTTTAGGACTCAGCAGTTAAGACTAGGACTTTTCTGCAGTGATCCATACAGCTGCGAATCGCTTGGCGGCACTATCTCGCTTGATTTATACACTTAAGAGATTATAGCCCTTTGTCAAAAAAATACGGTAAACTCGGATTGTACGTGCCACCACTTTGAGGTTAGGTGATAAAATCCCGCATATTAAATTAAAAACCTTAATTTTGTGTACCCTTGAATTTTCAATAGCCGCTCCCCACCGCTTCGCGGTGCTCTGCTCATATCCTGAAGAAAAACAACCCTCCTGTATATAAACCAAGTAGAGTTCCAACTCGAAGAAATTTTGATGGCACATACAATCCGAATTAGCCAAAAATACTTTTAAGTGAGCCCCCCCCCCCCCCCCCCCCCACATTTCTAACCTCTTCTCCTAGATAACTGCAGTTTCACCAAGACTAGAATAGTTTTGGATTACTGGACCATCTCCAACCACTTTAGTTTTAAAAGCACTAGATGAAGGGTAGGAACCTAACGTCCCTAAAAATTCAGAACACAAAATACATACACAGTAACTGCTATATAAATATAATATAGAGAAATGTAAATTCATTTTCTATTTAAGATAAAAAATCCAGACTGATTACTTAAAAATAAAAGTTTAAGATGGATGATAAAAAAAAATAAGGGGTTGTTTTCGAATCAAGCAATCTATAAAATAAACAATTCTAAGTGAAAAACTCTACTTTATTCTAAGAATAATTACAATAAAACAATACATTTTATCTCAAACAGAACCAATTTACTAACCTGCCATTGTTCTCTGTAGTCGAATCCAACGACTGATGGAATGCTATCAAGAAAAAACGAGCTTATACTTTCATTTAGCCTATTAAGAAGTTCAACTAGTTCCATTCTGTAAGGATAACATATCCAATACTTGCTTAATTTTTAAATTATTGTATTGATCCCTTCAAAAGATGGGAAGGCAATCAACTTGATAAGGTTGTACCGAATTCAGTACAGAGAGTACGGAAGGAAAAATACATGACGGCGATGATAGCAACAGTTAAGAAGTGCGTAATCGATCACAGCAGAATACACGTTAAGAAATTAAACTAAAATAAAAAATTATAATATACATTTTATCAACAATGAATATTTCAAGGTCGACAGCTTGATTTCATTGCAGCTGTTTCTGACATCTTTATTACACTCTTACGGTAATAAATTGAAAGCTCTTCCTCTTTAATTCCTAAACATTTGATTATTATAATGTGTAAAATGAAAATAGTAGGCCGTCAAGGGTGCATAAAATTATAATGCTTTTCAACAATTAAAAATTACTGATTTATTTTATATACCTAATCAGTTCAAACACCAATAATATGATAAATAATAAAAATATCTGGAATAAAAAATATTTTATCAATTCAAGCGCATGCGTATTCAATCAAAAATAAACTAAACCGAAACAAATCTTCTGAGTACGAGTACAGCCACTTTGGTTTTTGTTTAGGCATTCAGCCAGTGTCACTTAAGTTGTCAAGTTGTCAGTATAGTGTTGCAAGTGTTGTATTCATGTTATCTCCGTTCTTTGTGTGAGAATTTAGTTTAGAAAGGCCCTATGAATATTTGCTGATACCGTATTTATGTTGGTTAGTCCATCACTATGGCTCAGTCTAGACCGCTTACTTTGCCTCAAAGTAAAGAAGCCCTTTTGAAGTCCTACCAAACTCGGCTTAAAGATGATGTCAAGTCAATGTTGGAAAATTTCGAAGGTATGGTTTTACATTTTGTTAATAGTGTCTGTTTCAAGAAATAGGAACAACATTTTTGAGCTAGCGTATTTTTGTTCAAATTTTTGAAAGAGTAGATTATATTCTTAATTCCACTCGTCCTATTTTCTTTGTGAGAGTTTTATAAACTTGTAAAGTCGGATTGTACGTGCCACCACTTTGAGGTTGTGACAAAATCCCGCATATTAAATTAAAAACCATAATTTTGTGTACCCTTGAATTTTAAATAGCCGCTCCGCACCGCTCTGCGGTGCTCTGCTCACTTTCTGAAGAAAAACAACCCTCCTGTAATAATATAGACCCGGTAGAGGTCCAACTCGAACAATGCGTACCTATTTAAATCTAACCTCAAGTGGAGTGGCCACCGGTCTCTTAACCCTTTGTGGCTATAGTGGACAAAGAGGCACGGGGGGCGCACTTTATGCACCAATGCATTTTTCAAACCATAAATTGGTTAAATCCAGATTATCTAGATTACGTTTTGGATATGGTGAACTAAAAAGTCAATTGATGTATTACATATTTATTTTTCAATGATATCTTTAATTATAAAAATAAAAATTACTATAAAATATCAGTAATTACTCCTTCAGCGTTCTGACTTAGTATCGGGATTTCAACCTTAATTATCAACCCTATTTATTATTATTAGTTGTCAAAGTCCTAAGATAACTCCTCACAACCATCATCCTAATCCGACAACTCATGCAAAACCGAAAAATATTGATCGGATGGCATAATTTTTCTATACCGGACATGGTGGCATGGGCGGCGAATACAGTACACCAAGCCAAATAAACACGGCAAAACAATGCAGAACGAAGCAATAATCAAAGCAGACTGTTTCATCTGTTTTAGGGGTCTCTAGTGGTAGGGTAAATTGAGGTTTTATTATTCTCGCATCGTGAATCTGTGATTTGCAGAAACTTTTTTACTCGTGGCGCACTCCATGTGCCAGCCCGTGTCTCGAAGGGTTAAGATCAACCGAAAAAACATGCATTCTTTAAATAACATTTTCTCTTTTGATATTAATTGATAAATTTGCTCAATACTGTCTGATTTACTTCGTTTTTTTTAACTATTCCTTTTTACATTATAAAAACGATTGCGGTTGTAGCATCTCGATAAATTTATTGCTGCGATGGCGCTGGAGTGTATTTTTCTCTGTCTGTTTTCCGTAGTTAATAATAATTATAATTTGATATAGAAAAAAAAAAAAAAAAAAAAAAAAATAGTTCCAAATTGATTTACTTCACATAAATGAAAACCATCTAGAGAGCTAATCTTAAACCTATAAAAGGACAAATCTTTGTAAAACGGATCTCCCCAACACCAAATCTAAACCGTGCCATCGATAGATTTGAAATAATTTAAATAATATAATCGATATATTTCCTGTTTTGCTGTCATTCAAAGTTTATCTTTTATTTATAAAAATCCAAGGATCTTATAAAATAGGGATTGAGCACTAGGCGCTAAAAGTGTTGCCAAGAACTTGGAAAATCTAGTAAGATCCGAGTAGGATCGATTACCTTCCCGTATGATTGTACAATGGTTATAACTGTAGAAGATCAAGAAGAATGGGAAAAATTCATAGAAATTCAATCAGGTTATGCTTTTTCTTCCTTGTTTGGATAACAGTCGGGAAGAAATTGGGCCTACCTATGCGCGCGCAAGTGGTAGTTTGATGTAGATTTTTTCCAAGTTCTTGGCAACACTTCTCAACCCAGGGGGTGTGCATAGTGCTCACCCCCTGTAAAAATCACAAATTTGAAACCCGTCAAAATGAAGATTGCGTAAATATGTTACATGGCAAAACAAATAAAATAACTTGCGGATGTTTTCCGAACTAACTTTCCATACAGCAACATTTGCTAAAAACCAATTAAATTCTGCTGAAAGGTTGCTAAACATATTAAAATAATGCATTGTCATCGTGTTCTGAGCTATGCTAAAAGTTTCACATGTCTAGCTATTCGGGAAGTTAGTTAGAAATCAATTGCCAGATTTGTACCGGACAAACAAACAGACAAGAAAGCAAGCTAATAAAAACGTAGTAAAAATAAGATTGAATTTATCGAGACGCTACTGAAATTGTTTTTGTAATGTAAAAAGGAACAGTTTCAAAAAAGTTCGAAGTAAGATTTTCGCCCTACAATAAATATCATATTCGTTATAATTGAATAACCAATTCATGCACCAATATAACCGATGCACTTCAACACCATATTACTGAGAACAACTAATTTAGAATCTGAAGATGGCTGTTAAGTAGTCGAAACCGGTTAATTGTTATTAAAAATACTTTGTGAAGATCTAGTGGTTTTTTTTTTTTTTTTGGTTTTTTTTTTCCTTTTAAACTGATGATAAGTAAATATCACATATAGGAGAAGCAAACCGTTGATGTATAACATATTTACTAAAATTGGAAACTTCTCAAAATTAAGTATGGGAAAAGTTTTTCATTTTACCCAGACATTACTGGATAATGTCCCATTTTCCAAAAAACGTGACATTTTCTGCAACCGACAGGACGCACACCCTAACATTTACCCACCACTTTGCAAATGTTTATTGAACAAATTTTATCTTTGTTTCTTCATTTTGAGAATTGAATTAGGTTTAAAATAAAACTTTCCCCAATGCATGTTATCATTGGTTACTATGAAAGCCCTAATTTACCAAGTGTTTTAAAACAATATCTACCTCATTAATGACAATCAGTTTGTACCTATTAATAATAAATATTAAAATTTTTTTCAGAGATAGTTCGTCTAGCTAAAGGAGAGAATGATAGTCAGCTGACGAGATTTGTACAATGTGAGCAGGACACCTATGAGATGCATGTGAGAGCTTCAAATATGGTCCGGGCTGGTGAATCTCTTATGAAACTCGTATCTGATATTAAGCAGTATCTTATTCTCAATGATTTTCCTTCAGTCAACGAGGCGATTGCTCAGAATTCAAAAATATTTCGCACTAAGCAATCTGAATGTGACCAGAAACTTATGAGCCTTAGAGATGATATGGCCGCTGACTTGTATGATTTAGAAGAAGAATACTACACTTCAATGTACAAAACTTAATATAATTGTGTTCATATTAATTTTCCATTGATTAAATTATTTTGTATATAAATATAGACAATATTTTAATTTTTTGTTTTTTTTTTTTAATAAAAAAATTGTTTTTATGAATGAACTAGTTGTTTTATTTCTTTACCAATAACATTTGTTAGCTCGTTTTTATAGTTAGTTGTATTTGAACAATTTAAAACAAAAATATTGAAGGGTGCGGCCAAACAACGGGACAAGCACCACTGAGCAAATTGTGCAGGGGAGGCATTTAAACAACTTCACTCAACTCTTTCTGCACTGATATAAGATGGACTTTGCACATCTCCTGTTAGACTCAACTTTTCTCCAGTCAGAGGGATGCTGAACATTGTTATAACTAGGATTAACGGCAAATGATCAATAACAATAATGCTTATTTCCAAGATTAAGCATGATAAGAAGCAAGTAAGGCGCGCTTCACGTAAGTACGTGGGGCGATAATCGCCGGTTTCTGTACATTAAAGTTAAAATTATTAAGTGTAATAAAATTACACTAATTTTAATGGTAATATTCTTTTTCTACTCTTCAATACCTTTAAATTTATGTATAACATGTTATGGTAACTAAATCAATGTTTAGTCACCTGCAATATTGGCCGCCATCTTGAAAATTTTAATAATTGCATCTTCTTTTTCTACACTTCAAGACCTTTAAGTTGATGTATAACATGTCATAGTTACTAAAAATGTTTTTACTTACCCGCCATCTTGAAACTTTTATGTGTAAAATTTTAATCATTGCATATTCTTTTTCTTCACTTCAAGACCTTTAAATTGATGTATAACATGTCATAGTTACTAAGAACCTTTTTTAGTCGCACGCCATATTGGCCGCCATCTTGAAAATATTACGTGTGAAATTTTAATAGTTGCATATTCTTTTTCTCCATTTCAAGACCTTTAAATTGATATATAACATGTCATGGTGACTAAAAACTTTTTTTTTAGTCGCCCGCCATATTGGCCGCCATCTCGAAAATATTAAGTGTGAAAAATCCAAAATGTGTCCAGTTGTCTCAAATGCCGAGATGCACCTGTGTGCCGAATTTCATGTTCCTAGCTATAGTAGTTTATGAATTGAAACAAGCAACAGACAGACAGACAGAGCCGTTATATAAGGTTTCTTTTTGTACAGAAACCTAAAAAGTAGAAAATTATCAGTTTCTGTTCTTTGTAAAGTCATTTTGTAATGTTTTGGTGTCGGGTTGGCCCTTGGTGGTGGTCAGTACTTATTTATTGTTTATTTTACTTCGAATTTATTGTGGGATGAATACATTACCTTTATAATTATACAAATAAAGTAGTACGGCCTATCTATACTAATACTCGATATTATGACAAGTGCACCATGTTTTTCATTCGCCTTTATAAAATTATAATAATCTGTGAGTAAATTGAAATTTCATATAAGTAATTTCATATATAAGAAATCGGATGATTACTTTAGATGTAAGCTTGAATAAAGAAGGTTTGTGAACTAAGTCAAATATCAATTGAATGTGATGATAATGTAAAAAAAAACAGTCTCATTTTATTTTCTCAATGTACATTGGAATCACTACCAGGTTGACCAGACAGTTGTTTGTGGTTAGTGCCATGGTCATGTTAAGTGTCACAAGCTTAAGCTAGTGTAATGGGACAGGTTAAAGGCAGACTGAAAAGGGTTATAAACAAAGAGAAGTTATAAAATTAGTTGTTGTTTGGTGTGAGATAGAAGTGAAGCTATTGCAATTTCTCAAGTGCATATAAACTATTGTAGTAGCACTCCTATAGGTTAAATAAGTATAATAGCCATCATTCCTCTTTTTCCCCCTTCCACTGAAAACTCTGTTATACATATTAATGTGATTTTCAGCTGTATCTTCCTCCTGAAACATTGCACAGCACTGTTCACATCAATGAAGGTCCGTGTTTCACAAAACTAAATAAAAAAAAAGAACTTTAAAGAATAACAAAAAACCAATGCAACAAGAAGTAAAACATGGAACTTTTAAAATTGGAATGAAACTCCATTGTAGAAGGTAATATTATGGTTACCTAACCGGATTCTGGATTCGGTTGAAGCAGTCACAACCTCTCTGGTCTACCGCAAAATCAACCGAAGGTTTACAAACGCGGTGGGTTGTTTAGGTACGTCTTTCCGCCGGATTAACTCTTGGTCGACCTGGTAAGTGATTCTGGACACACCCTAAGGTAACAATAAACTATGAAACTATCATTTTTAAAACACATAATTATTATTATAATCATTTTACCAGGTACCACCAGATAAGTGGTATAATTCCCAGATTTGGGGTTCCCAGTGTGTGTCAAAGGAAGCAAAAAATTCACATTACCTTGATTCTGATGTAATTGAAAATACCTTACTGAGCTGTAAGAAATACATCGTTTAAAGTATCCAACAAACGTTTGTATTAATTTACACAAATTTTGAGGAAAAATAATTCTTACTTTGACAGCTGCTATGCTTTCATTTTTTTAAAAATAACTTTATGTTAATTAGAACAAAATATTAGCAATATTTCAGTTCTATTCTTATAAAAATAGGTACATTAATTAAGGAGCTCCTATACAACTAACTGGCACACCTACTTCTTAATGATAATGTGCATCTTACACCATATGTCATAACATTTTGATATGTTAAACATATCATTTACATTTATGGTGTTATAAGATTTAAAAAGCTTATAAAATATTGTCTAAAAAAAATGAATATTTAAATGTTCTTCTCATTAATATATTTTAAATTCATATTTTACGACTTTGGTAGTATTCATACTTCGGAAAGATTAAATTTTAATTTAAATCAAATTATAATTATTAACAACTACGGGAAACAACCAGAGAAAAATACACTCCAGCGCTGGGATTTGAACCACAGGCCTCTATATTTTCAGTATAGCGCTCTACCATTCATTCTCCTGCGTAGCTTAGTTGGTAGAGTGCTATACTGAAAATATAGAGGCCTGTGGTTCAAATCCCAGCGCTGGAGTGTATTTTTCTCTGGTTGTTTCCCGTAGTTGTTAATAATTATAATTTGATTTAAATTAAAATTTAATCTTTCCGAAGTATGAATACTACCAAAGTCGTAAAATATGAATTTCTAATTGATTGTACTAAGTACAGGTACTAATTGGGTACTTTATAATTATAAGCGTTATTTCTCAATCTAGTTCTTTGTCATTAATGTTGACTTCTGAGATTTGTGGAAAATTGAAAGCTTAAATTCGGGACAAGGTATCATTAACGTCAGTGAAGTTCATTCTCCTGCGTAGCTTAGTTGGTAGAGCGCTATACTGGAAATATAGAGGCCTGTGGTTCAAATCCCAGCGCTGGAGTGTATTTTTCTCTGGTTGTTTCCCGTAGTTGTTAATAATTATAATTTGATTTTAATATATTTTATTAATTTGTTTGATTCTAACATTCTTAGATAATGTGAAATGACAACTAAGATAGTTTTTTTTTATTTATCACATTTAGTTGCTGTAACTAGAGAGGCAACAACAGTCAATGAAGAAATTCCATATCTATCAGGTCTTATCTTGTTATTTTAGAACATAAATTTTAAAAAAAAATTTCCCTGATATGTACAACATTTTATGTAGTCTTTTCACTGGTACTAAAAGGTCGATGAAAGCGTATCTTATATTCTTCTTCTCAAATCCCAAAATGCCTTAAGCAAATTCTAATAAGTTGAAATTAATAAGACTAAAAAGTAAGCGGCAGTGATTTGGAATGGACAATTGTTAAGTGATTACTAAGGGGGGTGACACACTTCGCTACCCGGTCGTCAATGAGAATAGATGTAACCTGTCACACGAGGTGGCACCACCTGCCGGGTGGTCGACCGTCCGACGGTCTAGCCGCCAAAAACAAATTAGCAAATTAATAGAGAAATCGGTCAGAGACAACTCAGACAAACTTTTTCATATAGAGTTCTTAATTACTTGGCCCAGTGTTTTCTATTTATTAGTTTTCATGGGTACATTTAATTATTATTGAATATTTTATCAAAATGTATCATAAAAATAACTTCTCCTCGGTGGGGAATCGAACCCGGCCTCTCTCTGTCCTCATTTAAAGCTATTTTCTCGGAAACTATATTTTTCCCGGGAAAACGGCTTATATCGTAAGAATTTTTAATCAAAATCGTCGGAACAAAAAAGGGGGTAGCGCCCCCAAATTTGGAGCTAAAATAAATTTCTCGATTTCGCCTCGGGCTATGATTTTTCTGAGTATGTATGCCAAATTTCGTCAAAATCGGCCCAGTATAGTTTAGGCTCCAGGCGTCTGCACAGACAGACATTTTTTAAAAACCACTTTTTTGGACTCAGGGGACCTCAAAACGTGTAAACCCATCACAATCGAATTTTCGCTCCATCACAATACTTTCCCTTTACATGGGAAAGTAAAAATTGAGAGAGCTTTGGTTGATTCTCGAGAGCTAGCTAATAAATATTGAAAGCCAAAAAGAAGAAGAAGAAGAAAAAGGAAATTGTTCGCTTATGAATTAGCAGATGAACCCATCGCTGACCCCAATGTTTCAGAGTAAAATACTATTTTGCAATATTTGATGCGGCAATTAGCTCAGTACAAGAGCGATGCATTTTTTTTTTTTTTTTTTTTTTTTTTTTTTTTTTTTTTTCTTCTTCACCGGGGGAATTAATTCCAGAGACATGGACCACCAGATGGGTCCTTTGAACAAACCCAGGTTGCAGAAGGTCTTCCCTCTATTAATCCATAGACCCTCTACTCCTTCAACATTCTGATGCCTTGGCAAAAAGCTATTATCTTGTTGATGGTTACTTTTCTTAGCTCCCTGACAGGAACGGTTGCCTCACCGAAGATCAGCCATCTATGATTTAGCAGCCCGGGGTAGCGGCTAATTAGATGTAAAAGAGTTTCTTCATCCTCCCCGCACAGCCTGCAGATTGGTTCTTCAGCCAATCCAAGTAGCTGTAGGCGCCTGTTTAATCGACAATGACCTGTTAGAAACCCTGTCACAGTATGGCAAGATTTCTTATTTAGACTCAATATACTTTTGGCGAGTCTTGAAGAGGGTCCACTTATGAATAACTTGGATTGTCTCATCCTGGGTGACTCATCCCAGGTTTCCTGAAACTCTCTGACCAAGGAGACTTTCAGTGCTGTCTTTATGTTGCACCGAGAGATGCCCACAATGGGTTCGGGTGTCAAGGGATTTGAGCCGGAACCTTGTCTTGCTAGATGATCTGCCTTTTCATTTCCCTCGATTCCTTTGTGACCCGGAACCCAAAGCACTTGTACCTTGTTTTTGCTAGAGATAGCTTCTAGGGCTTTTTTGCAGTCTAAAACCAACTTGGAAGTGCATTTGGGTGCCGTCAGTGCCTTTATTCGCTGCCTGACTGTCGGAACAGATATATATCTTTTAGCCTTGTTCATGCATGTTACTCATAATACTCTGAGCACATACAAGAATAGCATATATCTCTGCCTGAAACACTGTAGCATGTTTTCCTAGACTTATACTCTCCTCATAGCTGGGGTCTTTACAGTAGATCCCCGCTCCTGACAACTCCTCTATTCGTGATCAGTCCGTGTACCACACGTCTTTTCCCGTAATAGAAATGTTCGTCCTGTTTTCCTCCCAATCCTGTATCGAGGGGAAGAAAGAACTCCAAGAGTTCCTAAATTGCCATTTTGCAATGCAATAATCTTGAATCATTAATGCCGTAGGACACCTATCTATTAAAAGATCCCATGCCTTTTCATGGCCTCTGTGGCTATTGTAGCCGCACCACAGGCCGATGCAGTGAAGCCGATATGAGGCCATCATGGCCTCGAATCGGATATACAGGTCTAGTGGGGGAAGTCCCACCAGTACCTCCAGAGCTAGGGTCGGTGCTGTTCTCATCGCTCCTAGTATTCCAAGACACACTGTCCTTTGAAGATGCTCTAGTTGCTTCTTAGTGGTGGTCAGTAGTACTCTCGGCCACCAGACGACACAGGCATATGATAAAATTGGTCTGACCATGGCTGTGTATATCCAGTGTATCACTTTAGGCTTCAGACCCCATGAGGGGCCTATAGCTCTTCTACACACCCAGAACCTGCCAGTGCTTTGTTGAGTTTGCTTTTCAGGTGACTAGCCCAGGTAAGTTTCTTATCTAAAATAACTCCAAGGTACTTAACTGAATCAGACAGCTCTAGACTCTTTCCTCCCAGATACAGTGTCCGAGCGCCGTCTAACCTCCTCTTCTTTGTGGAGGGAATCACAACAGTTTTTCCTGGGTTTACTCCAAGGCTGTTTCTCGTGCACCATCTTCCAATGATACTCAGAGCTCTCTATGCGAGTTCAAATACAGTACTAATTACTTTCCCTACGATTAGTACTGCTACATCGTCAGCAAACGCCTAAATGTAGAATCCTTCTTCCGTCAGACTATGGATTAGATCGTCCGCGACTAGGCACCAAAGTAAGGGAGAAAGAACACCTCCTTGGGGGCACCCTCTCCTAACGAATGCTTTAACGCTGGTGTTGTTCCTTTGAGCCTCGACTATCCTAATAGCCAACATCGAATTAATCCAGTCAATCACCACTTGGTTAACGCCATGTATCCGAGCGGCTCGACAGACACTTTCGACTGGGACGCAATTGAATGCCCCTTCTATATCTAGAAATAGACCCAATGCCAGGGATTGGTAGGTAAGGGCTCCTTCTATTTTCCTGATAAGGTGATGAAGGGCTGCTTCACAAGATTTCCCTGCCTGATATGCATACTGTTGCCTGCTTAGTATATTAGGTACGGAATCTCTGATATATCGATCAACCACTCTCTCCAAAGTCTTCAGTAAGAATGAGGTGAGACTAATAGGTCGGTAAGACTTGGCTAGGGTGAGATCTGGCTTCCCTTGTTTTGGAATGAAAACCACTCTCACCTCTCTCCATCTGCTAGGAATAGTCCTGTAAATTAGGCAGTTCCTTAGGATCTTTACTAGGTCCCTAAGAATCAAGTCCATACTCTCTTGTAGCAACCTGGGACTAATTTCATCAAGCCCTGGTGACTTAAATGGTGCAAAGCTATTTACAGCCCATTTAACTTTGCTTTCAGTAATAATAGAATCAGCAGTAATCCTATCCCCCTCCATAGGGACAACCTGACTTTGATTCCCTATATTACTTCCATCTGTGAATTAACATTCTGCTAAGTGAGTTTCCATTAGATGTTTAAGTGCCTCTTCTTCAGAGATCGTGAAATTATTCCCTTCCATAAAAAGGGGACCATTTCCCACTGCTGGTGACTTAGAGAGAATACAGTGAAATTTGGCTGCTGGTGCCGCCTCTCCAATCTCGCTACAGTAGTTCCGCCAAGAGTTACGCTTGGCTCTTTTTAACTCCTTCTTAAAATTCCTACGGGCTTCTCTGTGTACTTCCCATAGATTTTCAGAGTTTGCTCTTCTGGCTTTGTTTAAAGACTGTTTAACGCGCTTGCGTAATGACTCTAGGTGCTGAGACCACCAAGGAACTGAAGACTTTCCTGACTTTGCCTTCAGTGGGCAGCTATCTTCAAATGCTGTCCTAATCGCACTAGTTAGATTTGAAGTAAAAACCTCAGTTTCCTCCCAGCTGTCTGGACACGTCCCAATAGTGTCTAGGTTTTTTCCAAGCTGTCTTCTGAATTGGTCCCAGTCTGTAGAACTAGGATTTCTATAGAAAACAGTCTGCGGAGCTGCGTCCTCCACACAGAACTGGGTGTGTCTGTGATCCGAAAGAGATTCTTCTTGGTCCACTTTCCAGTTCTTTACTCTGCACATTATATTTTGTGTGCATAGTGAGATATCGATTACCTCCTTTATCCTCTCCGTGAAGTAGGTTGAGATTGCTCCACGGTTCAGAATATAGAGCTCGGCACTTACAATATACTCTAGGAGAGCTCTCCCTCTAGGATTTGTGTCACTACTACCCCACACTGGGTTGTGGGCGTTTGCATCACATCCTACCAAGAGGGGAAGGCCGTTACTTTTGGCGTAACGTACTAGATTAATAAAATCCTCAGAAGGTGGAGGATTCGGTGAGTCATAGGGGAGGTAAAGAGAGCAGAAGATAATGTCCTTGCCACCTCACCCAACTGCCTGCCGTCCACCTTTATGGCTACCAGGTCCCTATTACAGAAACCAGGTACTATTGAAGCTCTTATATTTTTAGTCACAATACAAGTTCTTGGTGATACGCTGTCAATACAAGAAAAGAGGGTACCACCAGTAATACCCAGTCCTCGCACTTGTTCCTTATATACATAGGGTTCTTGAATCAGGACAATGTTGATGTTAAGTTCCACCATCCTTTTACAGAATAAGGAGGTGGCAGCGGAACCGTGTTGAAGATTGGCCTGAGAGATGTTTAGGGGAGACTTAATTGATTACTGTCAATGGTGATCTCCTCTGCCACACCTTGATCGCCGCCTAACAGAGAGTCCTCGTCCTCTGTCATGACCATCATTGGTGTGGAAGTATCCTCCTCTGTGGGGTGAGGAGGAGGGGGCGCTGAAGGTTGGTCCGAATCAGTCTTCCCCTCGTCCGCTGCCTTGACGAGTGGGGAAGGGTGGGATTCTCCCTCCACGGTCGTAGGAGATTTCTCACGGCCACGCTGCCGTCTCCTCTCCTTGCCTTGAGGATTTGTCTTCATCCTCCCTGGTCGGTTCCCGGTGGATTTTGTGCTGTTGCCCTTGTCTAATAATAACACCTGGAACCTGACACAGTTATAAATAAGAGCCATGCTCTTACTTTTAAGGAACTTAATTGATCCTGGATCAACACACGCAACCACTCTCTCTCCGTTGCGTCGTTTGGACCTGTTAAGTATGCGCCAATCCCTGGTAATGAGACCAGGGTTGAAGCTCCTTAGGTTGAAAAGGATCGCTGCATCCTTGGGGTTGTCCTCGTCAAGATTGGCAGGGACATCCCAATCCTGACGAGATTAGGTAGAGACTCCACCTCCTCTAAAACAACCCCCTTCCATGGACATAAAAAGGCTAGGCTCCTTAAGGCTATGCCTCACCCAGGTGAGTGAGCATTCTTCCACTGCCCCTATCTCAATATGTCCCCGAGCAGCCCGGCCGTAAACTCCTTCTACCTTGTGGCCTTTCTGCTCGGCCTTAAAGCAGGCACCGCCTAAAGCCTTACAAAACTTCCACACCTCTTTCTCCGTGAGGGGTTTTGAGTACCCTTTCCTCCTCAGATAAATTTTTTTGGAGGTAGGGACACTTTTTCTAAAGGAAACTGATGATTCCCCCAGTTTACTTGACGTCTCACGCCGACGCTTTGGTTCTTGTCCTTTAACTGGGGTAGTCTCAGAGCTTCGAACCCTCTTCTGCTCTCTAGAGGGATCTACACTGCCAGAGTCAACGGGCGGGGGGTTAGCCTCCGGACACACCTCCATACTTGGTCCCTCCTCAGCTCTCTGACCCCCAACCCTGACCTTGCTCAGTCTTTTGGAGAGCGATTTGACAGCTTTTTTGTCTTTCCTTTTTTGACTCAAGGTCTGACTCTTGTCTGCTTTTTTCCCTCCTACCTTGGAACTCGCAGACGTCGAGGACTCTGTCCCCTTGGAAGAGCTACCTTCCTTCACCACCGAGGCATAGCTTTGGCTACCTCCGCGTTGAAATGTCAGTTTCTTTGACTGACCGTCATCCTCTGGTTTAGGGCCAGAATGATTCCCCTGACAAAGTGCAGGGGTGTGCACCACATTACCTTGGTTCCCCCCACAGTGTCAGACGTGGACGCCCGGGGCCTGCGACAGTGCCTGTCCCTGCGCCATCATCTGCTGTGGGAGAAAAGCATTCCAATTTTGTGGAAATCCTATGTAGGGATTGAATCCTGGCCAGTATGGTTGAGGACCCAGATTCATTGGCTAACAGCTCCACGGTGACGGATTTGGGAATTGGCCAAATCCATAGGGGCTGTTACCCATCTTAAAGGTGGGAAAAGGTGTTGAGCACCCCCCCCCAGGTCCCACAGGGAACTGAGAGGCACCGCTACTGAGGCTTGAACCCTGTGAGGGGAAAGCCCCAGCGGGGAATGGAGGCCCCCAAGCTCCCTGAGGGAACTGTGGGATACTGCTACTGAAGCCAGACCCCTGTAAAGGGTTGGCCCCAGTACTGAAGGGACAAGACGCCGAAGCGCCTGACCCCCCAGACAGAACAAGTCCTGTCTGGGAAAAGGTTGAGCCAGAGTTTGACTCCCCCTTGTTGGTGTCTACAGCCTTACTCGTACTAAGTGTATAAGTGAAAAAGAAAGTGAAAGATAAAGATAAGAGCCGAAAGGAAAAGATAAGAGAGAATAAGAATATAAGAAAGTTATATTCTTGGGAGGTGTTGAAGTAAGGGTGTCAAAAAGTAACACATTTTTAATAGATTTTCTTAATTTAATAATTTCAACTTACAGTAGAACCTCGATTATCCGTCTCCCGATTTACCGTCTTTCTCGCTTAACCGTCAGGCCACACGCCATTGTGCACCCCACTTTCTTTGACCTTCGACTCGGCACTCCCATACTTCCCATACTTTCGGCAGCCAAAAAAGCTCAAAGTATGTTAAAACAAAAAAATTAACAGACTTCTTCCATCAAAAAAGTATGTAAATTTATTATTTATTAAAATGAACATCTATTTGTTAATAAAATAACAATTCGTTTTTTAATAAATTAAAAATATCCCCCTTTTTCGCTTAACCGTCTTTTCAATTATCCGTCAAGGCTCTGGTCCCGTGCCTGACGGTTAATCGAGGTTCTACTGTAATTGATTTATTAATTATCTAAGGACTGATTATGGCATTGTCAATGTAAATACATAATCTGCGCAAGTTTCAGCTCTCTAGGTGGTCAGGAAGTGCTTGTGCAAGGCCAAGTTTCAACAATTGTTTCTTTACTTGAACCAATTCACCCTCATATCTCTGCTTCCTTTTAAGATGCACTTTCAAAATTTAGACCAGATTATGCTTAAGTAGCTTAGGACACTGTAAAAATTTCCTTAATATTAAACCTATTTCAAAAGAGGAAAGTTTCAAAGATGTCATTTTGGTTACTGACTCACTCATCATTAAAGTTATAAGTCACTTTCAGAATAGCAAGAAACTTTAAATTTGCCACACTTGTAGCTATAGTCGCATAACTGATGGGAAAATCCTAGAAACTTTTTCATCCCCCCCAACAAAAATTTTAAAAATAGCGGAAGCTACGATAAAGTTGTTTTGTGAATTAATGGTAAGTCTTATCAAAAAACTTATTGCACCAACAGATACTGATTTTGAAAGATCTCTAAGGCTAGTGACACACTTCGCTACCCGGTCAGCAATGAGAATAGAATGGAACCTGCCACACAAGGTGGCGCCACCCGCCGGATGGCACTACCTGGTCGACCGTCCCACGGTCTAGCCTCCACCTGGGTGGTGCTACCCGGGTGGCGAAGTGTGTCACTACCCTAAGTTTGATTCTATGACTTTTTGTACCTCCATGGGTGGTTTAGTTTGAGCTAGATTTGATAGGGTCTGTTATAGATTAAAAATTAATGCTGCAAAACAAAATATTTCCCTATATATTTATTATTATTATAGTCCAGGAGATAGCGTGCAAAAAAGTGTCTGACTAACATCAAGCTAGAATTTTGTATACAAGTCAATCTTTTAACACCTTTTAAGAATATGTGGTCGGCTAAGTTCGTCTGCGGGACATAGCATGGCAATAGGCGTTTGAAAAAAACAAACCGGTGGAGAGCGGCCATGTCTCACCAATTATGGTGGACAATGTGATTTTCATGACCCTGAGTACAGAATTAGTTAGTAGACCAAAAATCAAGTCGATGTTATTTTCACACTTTATAGGTTAGTTATTCAAATATTACTAAAAATCAACATGGTCACCTGTCAACGGACAAACTAACATCAACTTGATGTTTGGTCTACTAACTAATTCTGTACTCAGGATCATGAAAATCACATTGTCCACCATAATTGGTGAGACATGGCCGCGCTCCACCGGTTTGTTTTTTTTCAAACGCCTATTGCCAAGCTATGTCCCGCAGACGAACTTAGCCGACCACATATTTTTAAAAGGCGCTAAAAGATTGCCTTGTATACAAAATTCTAGCTTGATGTTAGTCAGACACTTTTTTGCACGCTATCTCCTGGACTATTATTTCAATAGATAAAATATTATTTTCATAGATAAGAAATGAATTCTTCATAACAAACATAATTGCTGCATAACAAAGTAATATTTTCAAATGTTTACCCTTCCATAACTATGTAATCATTGATTTCAACACAGAAATGCATAAGATAATTTTTTTTTTTTGAAATTTCATGAAAATTAATTTTTAATTTTCATGAGAATAATAAAAGTTGAAAATAAAGTTTGTGAAAAACTATTGACACATACCATTTTAACCCCTTTTCATCCCCTCTCTACCAAATCCGACGCTCAGGGCCATGTAACTTTTTTTCACTTACTACAAGGAGGGTACAATTTTTGGATTAATTTTGCATTATCTCTTTTCTCTATTAGGAAAAAGGCAAACACTTCAGGCCGCGATGACTGTTGTGGCTAGACTGCTGGAGTAGGCAGCCACCTCACTAGAGTCGCTACAGTTGGGCGGCTGGCTACAGCCACATCATTGAAAAGAGTTTTATTTGTTTACTTAAAAGGAGTCCTATTTATAAGCCGCAAGGCTAGAGTTGTTTCAGTAACTGCATTGACACTCCACCTTAAGACACCAACTCTAGATGAAATCCTGTTGTTATTCATGGTTTATTTGCTTCCCTTGAACTTGCACTTATATAGTATTGACAGCAAAGAAAGGATAAAATCCCTAGTATTTTATTAATAAAAAACAAGCATGCACAATTGTATAGATATAACTTTTTTATTTTTTACATGAAAGGGTTTTAAAGAATAAATAATAATAAGAGAACATCCTTGTGTATTCAACATCAATGATTATAATTTTAAAACTTTGTATTATTACAGAACATAGAGATGATAAACTCAAATTTTGCAATGAACGTGGAATCTCCGCGTGCTTTTTAAAACTTTAATAACATTACTTGCTAATTTACATACACAGAATTAAAAATAGCTCTTAGTTACAACCATAATCCGTATACTTGACGTGCGAGTTCGCACAAATTTTGCACATAAAATTGTAATCTAAGCTTAGTTAAACCTATTTGTTTGGCAATAATAATCATAAAAAGATTTTTTTATTATTTATTCATTTTTTATTTATATATAATTATATTATAATTATTATTTATTTATTTTTGAAAGAACTATGAAATAGAGATAACAGATAGGTTTAACTGAACTCAACACATAGTTCAAATCTTAAAGTGGTTCACTAATATTATTTCAAGTCTTAAAATTAAACTTAGAATAAATTATTTTTAATTTAAGTGGGCAAGTCGATACCTATATCTAAGTGCTAAAGAAGGGACTATTGCGTAAAAATATTTATTTATTTAATTTTTTTGTCATTACTAAATTTTGAATATTGCCACCTAAACATTAAGCTCGCTATATCTTTAAATGCCTACGCCCGTTCTTATTTTTACTTTTATTATTAACAAAATTATACAATATAGCATCGAAAAATATACAACAGCAGTACAAGTGTTTTTTTAATTTTTTTTTTGTTTTTTGTTTATTTTTTTTTATTCTGAATGTTATTAATTGATGTAGTTTTGATAAAAGATTTAACAGGAAATAGAAGAAAAGAAAAATAGGAAAAGGGGGAAAGGGATAAACTTAAATTAGCCCGTTACCAATAAAGCAAGAAGAGATGAGGATGAGATGACTCAGAATAGAGCCAGGAGAGAATGATGGAGTAAAGTAAGGCTGTGTTCAGAAACAAGATGCTTTGTGTTATTCATGATATTTCTTCTTGAGTGCCTACAACGGACCCAACAAGCAATCACCCCCACCATCTCATTTTTGAAAACGGCCCAAGTCAACTCCTAATCACATGTCGCAGTGCTTTGTTTACAAGTCCTTAACTAAAAAATATATTACATCGCCCGACTTTTTAAGTGAACAGCACCCAACGGCAAAATTATACACGCATGTCCAAAAACACTCGTACAGTAATTATATTTACAAGACCCAAGTAACACACGTAAAATCGTACCTGAGCTTAACCGTTTATTATTCAGTATGTCCAGCAAAAATTAAAAAAATAATATCCCTATTAAACTTTTTTGTATACATTATTATGAAAGTGAGCATGAGGTTTCAGTTTATTTATTTTTTATTTATTTTTTTATTTATTTTCACACAAGTCCATTTATTATCATTTACTTCTCATCTACATAATAACCTAAACTATTATTATTTTTTTTCTTTTTAATTATTTTTTTTTTTTTTTTTTTTTTTTTACTGTCTACAATAATAAAATTTGAATACTCTTTTTAAATTTATTTTAAAACTTTACAAGCGGACAAGATGCAGTAATTTTGCTTATGGATGCGAGTGTGTGTTTACACACTCACAGATTTGGCCGGGTCGGCTGGCCCACCGACACGTGCAAATATCTAGCTGTTAAATAGTCATCATAAAATCACACGCTTGCTGCCTAGCCGCCAACAAAAATATATAGACTAAAAAAAAAAAAAAAAAAAAATCTCATGTAACACTACCTCATATACATAATTTAATTATATATTAGAATAACAATATTAATTATTTATAATGTACTTTGTTTAAAAAATCGTATACTTGGGTTCTTTTAGGGATCATATAGAATGAATCCTGGTATATATTAAAATCACCGGCGGGTTGCCAACCTAGGAACAAACCGCAGAGTCGACCTTACCTTCTGGTCGACTTAAAAAGAGATAATAATAATAATAATAATACAATAGTCAAAAAGGCATATAAAGATTGTGCAAATGACGTCTAAAAATAAAGTAAGCGACATATAAACAAATAAATTCTCATGGCCACTGAACGATTACTAATAATAAGATATATAATATGCATTGCATTATATATATATATATATGTATATAAATATTTATATTTTGTTGTTTTATCGTATACCAAAGAGTAAAATTTAAGGCTTCAATGACCATAAAACTTACAGACTAAATGATGTGTATATGTACGTATACTTTGTGTAAGCTTGTCACCTGCCTGTACATCAGATATAAAGCTAAGAAATAAGGTGTCATACAACAGGTATTGAGTATCCCTCAAGGGATACAAAGGTTTCCTAGTAAGTTATCTTCACCGACAGCAAGAGCTTGTATTTCCATTTTCTATAAACCCTAAATTACAACAATAATACAAATATTGCTTTTCAACTAGTGAAGAAAAGAATCACAAACTTCTTTTTTTTTCATAATAATGTTTTTGTACAATATCATTCAAAAGAACTAAGTCAATTATTAACTTAAGAAAAACCATAACAATTAGTTCATAATAAAAACACAAAAATAAGAACAAAGAAAATAGTAATTTGGTAAATTTATACATTTATCTTAATTTTTTAAAAATTAATTGTAAAATTTCTTAAAAAGTAGTTATACACAAGTTCAATTTCTACACATAGTATATTATATGCACAGCGGTAGAGCTTTTTTTTTATTTTTACCTACCACAGAACTGTACACTAAAATAATAATGAAATAAAAACAATACAAATGAACAAAAAAAGAAACTAATAAATTAAAAATTAGATGTAAGAGAGAAGTGGGAGAGAGAGAAGTCTAGAAATAGACAGAGAAGGGAAAGGTAATGCAAGGAAGAGGGGAGGGGGTAGAGGAAAAGGTTGGAGCAATGTGCTGCAGCATTATTGTCGGTCAGTGTAAGGGAAGAGGTACCTACGGCTGAGTTTTAATTCAGGCCTTTCATTCTGCAGAATTGTTTAAAACTTAAGGCTTATTCATCTCGTCCACATTTCAGAGCACAGGTTAATTTAGCAACCAAAATTCTGTAGGGCAAAGGTTTAACTCTATCAATATAATTTATTATAACAAAAACAATAACTCTCGACAAAAATTAACAAAAAGAACTAATAAAAAAAAAAAACAATTAACACAACAAATAATAAATATTACAAAAATAACAGTCAATTTGGTTGGAGAACTAATAACATCCTACTTATGTGTTTTCTCCCACAGAATTTAATATTTTTTGTGAAATTGGCTCTATGGAACAACAACATAAGGAGCTTTTCTTATGGCAAGATGTTTTGCAATCTATGTTAGATATCTAGGGGGTTAAAATAGACAACTTATAATAAAATTAGACATCTTGACAATTTTATTCATAATCCTTCTAATATTACATTATTTTAAAAAGATAAAGAAGTAAAATAAAAACCATCTTCATTATTATGTTTTACATAGTACAAAAGCATTATTAGTTCTTTAAATTTAATCTCTAAAGATTCAGGTTTTACAAATACAAAAAGGGGTATTTGTTCTCCTAGGGCACCTACTTCAAAGTATATTATCCAGAAGTTTATAAAAAAACAACTATAATGTTAATTAAATATGATTATAATACTGAAACGGGAAGAAGTCATGCTCTAAAATGTAAAGAGACGAGATGAGCCTCAAGACACAAATCACACAAGACAGAGGTGTAGATTAGAACAGCGTATGTCCTTTGAGAGGTAATATTCCACTCTAGAGTTTAGGGCGTTTGATATCCATATCACTCGAGTCTCCGCTGTCCTCAGGATGGAGGGGTTGGAACTCAGGGATCTGCTCTCTAGGACCGTTCCACCCATCCCCTCCTCTCAGCGGCGGTGAACCTGAACTCTTAGCCGTACCCTGCAATTAAAAGAAAAATAAATTCAAATTATAATGTTCTAAAATTAAAAATCAATTTATAAAAACAAATAAAAAATAATAGCTGTATAAAAGAAATTGAATAATAAAGTTTCTCAGCACAAAAAAAAAAAAAATTGTTGAATCCCATGTATAAGCATGGATCACCTTCCCAGAAGAGAGTTGTGAGTTTCCCAGAACAAGAGTTGGGGTGGTTCTATTCTCTCAGTACTTAAAGATTGTATTACACCAAGTTTTGGGCACAGTTAAGTTTTTTTAAGCCTCTGATTTAATTCTCTGGTAAATTTTAAATCTACTTAAAACAAAATGAGCCCTACAGACCTGTATATTAATGTCTGAGATGGGTTATATTATAACCCATGTTTACTTTAAAATTCAAAAAAGGTTGCTACTATTCACACTATGATATTACAAATGTCGTAACTTCCAAAAGCAGTTTTTGAGATAATTGCATTTCAAAGATTGCAATGGTTCCAGTAAGTTTACCATTGTATATATTGTAATCAATTTTTTTTTTAGTGATAGGTTTATTAGATCTAATCATAAAAAAAAGTGTTTAGAGAAAGTAAATAATTTTTTTTTCTGTCAATTAATATGATTCGTATTTGAGGAAGAGAACATACAACAGTTTTTCTTGAAAAAATAAACACAATAGTATTATTAATTAAGAATTCATATGATAAATTCTGTAGTATGTAACATGCAACAGTTTATATCTAAGATGCTATGCAATTTTTAAGAACAGTAAAACTGTTGTTTGCTAAATAGCAACTAAATGGTAAGAAATAGAATTTACAACAGTGTTTCATTGAAAAGATCATAAAAAATACTGTAAAGACCAATCAAAACCTGAAAATTGTCATTTTGGGAGTTACGACATTTGTAATCTCATAGTGTACTAATATATTTGTACTAATTTCATTAGTAAAGGAATCAATTTTATTAATTCTACAAATATAATATGAACTCAACAATTTAGGAGGGGGGGGGGGGCATGTTAATCATAAAAGAATAAAGTAACAAAATACTATAGAATAAATATCTATAAATATCTATAGATTCTAGATGTAGATTTTTATTTCTTCATTAATTTAAAAACCTATTAAAAAATAAAATGCCAAAAATATTCATGAAAACAGAAGAAAGTAGGATAAAATTCCTTTTTCAATAACATCAGCAAAAAGCCAAAACAGAACCAAATTATAGTTCCAGGCAACCAAAAATTGTTTAAAGTAAAAATTGTAGACAATATTCTCATAAAAGCATGATGCTGTAAACAACACCTTAATGTTTATTTGGTATAGAATTGAAATAATAAAATGTCATAAAGCAGGTATTTTTTAAGGGTTGTAAAGGCAACTTATTTTTCCTTTTATTATTATTATTATTTTTTTTTTTTTATGAGATAATACATAAAATAACAAGAAATAAAACACAAGGAAGAAACAAGAGAGGTCGTTAAAGAAGGGGAAAGGAAAAAAACCAGACATAACAATGTTTGCTATTTTCATTTAAAGGGAGGTCGTATAGTTGTATAATACTGCAATACAGAGTGGGCTCCCGCAAGACATGTGGTAAGGATAAATCAAAATGGAGGGAGACACCTTCCAGGTTTTGATGGGACATAAAGGCCAGTATAAGGGGCCAAGATCATAAAAACATTTCAAGACTGAGGCAACAGCTTGAGAGGGATCACAAAGGGATTTTACTATCTCACAAGGAGTTCTTAGCAGAGTAACTAAATATTACAGACACAACACACTGAGCTCAGTTTAAAGATTTTAGGGGTCATAAAATTCGTTCACAAGATGTCTCAAAGGAGATCAAACTTGTCTTTATAAGGACTTGACTTAGAACTTAATGCTGGAATAATATATTTGTAAAGGGGCTTGTTTATCACAACTTTTATTATTTTTATCAGGATTAAGCAAATAATTTTAAGTTCATTGTACTAAGTACTGGGCTAAATGTAATAATAAAAAATTGGGCTCATATTTTAGATGTTACATTTGTTCTTCAAAAATTGATAGCCTTGATTTATATTTTATTTATGTAATTATAATTATACCTCATAAAAGAATCATTATACTATTTTTTTTAATTTCAGTTTTCACTTGACATAAAGGTGAAATAATTAAAGCAGCGTCACTTTGCCATTTCTAAACCATTATCGATTATTTATCAATAAATATGTTTTCAACAAAATTCTTTGGTCTCTAATACTAGGATTTATAACTTAATAAATGAACAAGAGGGTGTAATGCAAAATGAAATAAAAATTGCACCCAATTTTATTTTTCTAATTTTATAGACGATTAAAATTATTAGCAAAATAAGGGGAAAATGTGCTTTAAACTTTATCCAGATTAACCATAATTAAAATCACAAAATAAAACCAATATTTTATAACAATCCTTCCCCATAATAAAAATGTTAAAGCTAGCAAAATCAATTGAATTATAGAAATACAATTTGATTCTACTTAAAATTAATAATGATAAACATAGAACGTACTATTATAAATAAATTATGAAACCCTTACTTGATGCATGCTTTCGTAGCCCAGGCTCCCATCAGAATAAGGAGTCTGTAAAAAAAAAATACACAAACAATATAAGCATTAAAAACAATATCAAATGTGGTTATCATTCTATAAATACTAGCATGACAAGAAAGAAATTACTAAAGTAAAATAATAATATACATGTCTTTTTACCAACCCAGATTGTTCATGCTACACATTTTTTTTTATTGATAATGGAAATTAAATAAAAAAATCTTATAAAACTCAATGTGAGAATAATTTATAAGATCACATTCAAGTAACGCTATTCATATTTAAACCAAATACCTTGAGTTAAAAAAAATCCATTCGCCTTATAACAATATTTTAAAAGAAATAACCACTTGGTAGAATAAGAGAAAAATAAATAAATAAATAATTTTAGATAAATTAAAAATACCACTTGATTTTTAGTCTTAGTAACTTCCACACATAACAACGTATTAAAAAAGAAACTCTTACCAAATTTCTAAATAAATGTTTATAATTATTGTTAAATAAATCACCAGCCTTATTATAGACATAATAAACCACGAAGGGGGGACCTCATTGGCTGGTGATTTCTATGGTAATTAACAGAAATAATTACAGATAATAAAACTCCTGAAGAAATTATTTGAACCAAGTAATAATATCAACAATACTATAGCCTCATACAGATTTTTGTTGTTATTTAACCCAGTGGTGCAACATTCTATTTCAGGCTGAACTAAAGAGTTAATAATTCTAGCAAGCAGAAGTCAACATTTTGCTTTCAAAATATTTGATGCTGAGGATTATGGGGATAGTTCATACTTTAATCTTAAGGGTAGTTTAATGGACTAGATGAGCTAATACTCTGGAGTATATATTGGAAATAAAGGAAATTTAATAATCAGGGCTTACACTCAGCGAACTATTGGAAGGGGTAATGTAAATCCCACTTATATTCCCCTCCAGCATAGAAATTATGTATAATTTAAACATTAACAATTCCTATATTCATTACTTATTCAAGCTACTCAAACATGCTAAATTCACCAAACTTTTAATGTTATTTAACTAGCCAGATTCTAGTGCTTTGCTGCGGAAAAATATGGATATGTGTGTGTGTTTATTTCAATTCTGTAAGTTTATAAACTTCCACCAAGAAACATTCAATTTTTAAGCTAAGCAAAATAAAGTGAAAATATATTTCACTAAAATGTCAACTAACACAATTAAATAATGTTAATTTTTTGCTGGGTCTTATTTAAAATATTTTTTGTTCATCCATCCAAACTATCAGAAGAATTGATTCTCCAGGTGGCTACATAAAATGGCAGGGGTAGATGCCTTGGAGGCATATATTAGTATTATTGCAGAGAATGCTGTACTAATTACGATATTATATTTTTGGCAGTCTTAACTTATAGAATTAGTGACAATAGCATGAGTAATGAAACTTCTTTTTTATTAAAAAAAATATGGAGCAATTGGAAAACCCTTGTTTACAAATTACGTTTTTGTCATAAAAGAAAGCCATCTTGAATCAAGGTGGCTTAAAATATCTCTAACAAAGCAATTAAGGAATATAAGGATTCTAATGTTCAAAATGGTTACAGAGATATTGTCGTGAGTCAGTCAGCAGTATGTATTTCATGTTCGTTCTTACAATGACAAAAATAAATAATATGGATGTAACATCAGTTGTTTAAATATTATATGTACTTTATTCAATTAATAAAAGGTAACTGCTATACTCAATTTACTGATTAGTTAAAAATATAATCCCACTTATTTAGAAAATAATGACACACACACAAATAATGTTTGCCCAGTTTAACACAGATTATATGGTAAAAAGGAAGTTATTGTTTCCTGTAACATCTCACAACAAGACTATTACATCATTAAGAAGTATAGCAGAGAATATTCCTCCTATTTATTTATTCTCAATGACACAATCTAATGTTCACTTTGTAGAATAAGTGGAAAAATTAAACAAAATTTGGTAATTTATATATATATATATATATATATATATATATATATATATATATATATATATATATATATATATATATATATATATATATATATATATATATAAAATATACTTCAATTTGGTTTTTATATTTATATTTAAAAGAGGCATCTAAAAATTGAGTATTAGCTAAAAAAGGGAAATTGGTTAATTTACTATTTAAAAAGATCATAAACAGTCAATTTATTGGTAACTTGGCAGGTTTGTTGTATTATCATAAAACCTTAATTTAAAAAAAGAACATATCATCGATGTCAAGGAAGGAAAGACAATTGCACTGGAGAAAACTTGCTTGTCTTACGCAGGTTCATTATTTATATATATTTAAAGGTTGTTCTTTTATTAATGTGATTTATAATATAATAAACTGGTGGATTGTTGTAAAATAATGTTAAAATTTAAAGTTAGATAGTAAATCTAAATTATCTCACCCTAAAGGAACAAGAAAATTACAAGCTGATGTGGAAGTTAGAACACCATAATAACATTAAGAATAAGAAGAAAATAACATTATTTACTATTTATTTTTAAATTATAAAGTGAAAAAGTAATAAAATGAAGTATTGAACAATATTTATTCCTATAAAGTTGTTAATTTTTTTTCCTTTAAAATATTACTTGCTATTATGAAATGAGCCCAAATTATTATATTTTAAAAATGTTTGTGTGAAGAATAGCAATTAATTTTTATTTTTACCTTTAAGTTTTCTAAACATGCATTGTTATTATGGAAACATTAAAATCACTTTCCAGATCAAACTTATAATTTCCCTATTTTTATCATTAATATAAGTTATATAATATAACTTATAATTCCCTTTTTTTAAAGTACTTTCTCAATGCAAGTGTTACCATTATAAATATAGACGTGCAAGTTTATTTTTCTAAAATAAAAAAAATAAAAATAAACCAAATGCCTTATAAAAATCAATCACATTAACATCCTAAAAATGAATGCTATTTATTTACATAATATAGTTAAATATTTACATTCATGAAAATAAAATAAGTTTAATTTTTACTGAACCAAAAAAGTAAGAAAATAAAGATGGTGGGTATGGAATGAATGGACCCCAAGCTTGAGAAAGTGACAAGTTAAAACAAAGTACCCATTTCAAATCACTCTCAATTATTAGGGAGTCACACTTGTGTTTAAAGTATTATAAAAGAAAGTAAACCAGACACAGAAAATAGAGAAAAAGTTATTCATATTTAGCACCATATTGTAAGACAGTTAATCAGAAAAGAAAATGTAAATAAGACTAACAATTATTTTACGTGGGAGCAATCAGAGTCAACAAAGTTGTTTTAAAGGAATAAAAAAGGATTTTATTTATTTATTTGATTATAAAACTTCGGCAGAACAAAGGAAAGTCTTTTATTATTAATTAATTAATTTTTAAATTTTACTTATATTATTATTCATATGTAATCGTTTGGAGCAGTATAATCATCAAGCTCAAAAGATAACAAATTTTAACATTCAGATAATTATATCATCAGAATGGTTCCTCAATAAAGAAATATACATTTTTTTGTTAATAAAGTTGTTATTTGATTTCTGTTTTAATAAAAGTACGTAAAAATAAGTAAATATATTGTCAATCCTATTACCTTTAGATTAATAAGGTTTTTTTATATTTTGAATCTGTGATTGTATTAATGAAGTATTATTTTATTTTTTGATTTTATTAAGCATTTACTCAGTACAAATAATCTATTCTTGAAAAGTGGTAAGAGTAAGTAGCAAATAATACTTTTTTTATATAACTTAAAAACAAATGCCACTGTTATTTAATAATGAAAAATGTACATTTATAATTTATTGATAAAAAGCCTAAATGAGGAATAATTTTTGTGTTTTCGGTGGTTGCATTTAGACTGAAAAAATTCAAAACCCGAACTTATCCTGATTCAAAAATTTCTTATAGGAAATTACAAGGACCATTTGAAAACGTTCAAGAATAATTCTAGTAATAAACTGGATATAGGAATTTCAATTGGAAAATTTAACAAATAAAATATGGTTCAAGTGAACAAATTAAATGAAACATTTAAGAAAAAAGTTTTGGGGTCCATTCTATCCATAAACGAACTTCATCTCTCAAAGTTTATTAATCTTTTTTTTGTAATTAATAGAGAGAACTAAGAGAAATAGACCTGGGGCTGAGGGGGTTGAGCGGACATAGGCGACGCGTAGTCCGGGGTCTGCCCGTTCATAGCAAGGCTATACGGGGCTATGGAGTCCTGAGAAGGCCCACTCGGGGGCGCAGGTGACATGAGTGGGGTACCAAGTCCACCCCCGTATCCCTGAGCCCCTTGTGCTGAAACAGTCCGTCCGACCCAATATAGTAGAAATAACAATTAAACCAACAACACAAAAACAACTTCACCCACTAAACACCGCTTCGCTAGAGCAACTAGTTCCACAACAGCCATCTTCCTAGTCCACTACTTTTCTATTTTTGCTATAATTATGTCCTTAGGACTGAGAAAGTTATACCTAAATTTAATAAGAGCTTTCAATATGAACAGTGCAGTCTTCTAAAGATAACCAAGTCTCAAAGGAAGTGCGTGGTATATTGATTCCAATTTTTGTCGCGGAAGCACCAAGTCAAACTAGCAAACTGTTCTACCGTTTCACTTCTCAATGTATAGCAATAGGTTAAGGTGAATCTACACGCTTTTTGAAGCCGCCATCCTTAGAAGACATTATGTTTCAATTAAAATGTATATAATTCATCTCGTAATAAAAAAAGTATTTTCTTAAAAGTTATAACTATATTTAAATTGTTAAAATCTCCTATTAAGTGCTTAAAATATACAAAAGCTCAATAATGAATCAAATTCATATAGATATTGTCAAAACAATTTTGAATGTACAAATATAATACAATATATCTTTAAGCGGATACTTTAATCTGAAAGGCACTATGATTAATTACTAATATAATTCCTTAATTGATGCACATAATTATTCATTTAAGTGTAGAACCATTAACTGGCAAATAAAAAATATACATACTTAATATTTGCTGTTTAATTTGTACTACTACATTCTTCTTAAAACCTAAACAAATATTAAAATTTGAATTCTGATCAAATGATGCAGAAAATAATTTGAAAGCCCTTAATAACTAGAGAATTTATAAACATTCTACTAAATTAAATATTCATAAAAATGAAGTCCCAAATTTTAATGGAGGAATTTACAGCAAAAATAGTGATTCCACTTTAGAGAGATGGCGTTATTTTTTATAACGACTCTACACCCCAACAAGCAAAACGTAATATGTGCAAAAAAAATTACACTCAACAAATTAAAAAAAATCAAGACACCTCTACACTAAATTATCCTCATTCATTTATTTAACAAATTAAATTAAAACCCAAATTATGATTAACTTAAAATGCTTCAGGTGCTATGAAAGGATAATATGAACACATAAAGGATTACTAAAAAACACAAATAATTCTAGTTTTAAACAACGGCATTGTGTTTAAATGTTTTTAAAAAAGGAAATATACTCAACAACAAAAACTCCATTCATGTATGTGTAATTAATTTCAACATTTTTACAAAATTTAAACTCAACAAATTAAAATTAACGAACTTAAAAAAAACAACTTGAAGCATTTAAATTCATGAGTTAGAGAAACTAACTACATGTAGAGAGAGGTAGAATGTACCGCCCAAGCAGTTAAATGATCAAGCAAAAGCTAAGGACTTATGTGATCAGCGTAAGATTGACATAAGTTATTGAGATATTGTTAAAGAATAACAAAAGCGAAAAATAAACATTGATTTGAAAACATATTTTTGAAAGTTTTTTTTTTAATAACAATTAATTAATAAAGGATTTTATTATAATTAAAAGCTATTGAAACTCTCCCTAAATTTCCTAACTTAACGCAATCTATGCTCACAGACAAAACTAGATACTAAGACAAAAGCAAAACAGGGATTTGAATAATAATAATAATAATTAAAAATAATTTTAGGGGAAGGGACCATTTATCCATGCAGAGATCCTGGGTGTCATGAGTGAAGGGAGATGTAACTTCCCAGTTATCAAGTTTATTTACACCCAAAATCAAAGAAGGCACACAAAAATTCTGAGAATATGAGAGGACGGGAATATCATTTAAGGGAGAAAAGGTTCTACCGAATCCTAAAGTAAATTATTAGAGATACAGGCACGCCTACACAAAAACTGTCTTAGTTAAAGTACGAAGAAATAGTTATTTATCTTACTAGGCAGCAAAATGGAATTTTGCTGATAAGTTTTTTAAGTTTTAGTTCAGAGCCGTAGGCAAGGATAGGCTAAACAATTTTACTGCAGAGGCGAAGCCGAGGCACGAAATTTAATATTTTCCTGACGAGGCGAAGCCGAGGCAGGAAAATGTTAATTACCTGCAAAGGTGTAACCGAAGCAGGTAATCTTTAAACGAGTCAGGAATGTTTCTTTTGCTGCATAGTTACATACAATATTCTACCTACTAATGGCAGAAAAATTTCACTAAATTATTAAATCATTATAGTCCTTTTTTAATAGATAAAAGATTTAAAGAAATGAAAGTTGGAAAAATACGAAAGTTTGAATCATCAAGAAAACAAAACGGCCACTTTTGTTTTATAAACAAAACTTTTGTTTTATAACTGCTGTTATTTTATTTATCTCAAGTTTAAGCGATTTTTTTTTAATAATCACTGTAAAATAATTAAATTTGTTTTATTATTATAATATTTAAAGGTATTTTCAAAAAAATCCCATCAAGTACTTGCCAGCAAGTTACTAAAAGAGTTTCTTCGGTCATAAGAATTCATATGTACACTATTATTATTATTTTTTTTTTTTTTTTATTTTTTTTTTTTTAACAAAAATATGTATAAATAGTTACAGTTGTAAGAAACAAGGTGTGCATATATTATCCTTTACTATCTTCGGTATGCACTTATTTGGTTCTTTTAGGGGTAAAATTGCCACTATTTTGGAAACACGATATAGGTATTATTGAGAACAAAATTTCAATACCTTAAAAATGGTACCCTACTTTGAATTTTCAAATAAAAAAATTTTGGGGCTCCCGAGTTGCGGCCCCCTAAAATTTTTAAAATTTGACTTTTTTTATATCAACTCCCGGAAATATCATTGGACAACAGAGATGAATATTTTTGTATTTTGCCTTATTTTTAGGACCTAATGGGGTAGCGGGGAGGGGGACATTTTTTTTTTCGTATGTATTAATTTGTTGGGGGTAAAATGGTCGCCATTTTGGAAACGCGATATATATTTGTAATATACATTTCATTTCCTTTGATGTGATACCAAACTTGAAAATTACAAAAAATAAACAATATTGCGATCTATTCACAATTAATCGCAGATAGCAGAAATTTGGATTGTTTAAGTCCGCCTGTTTTTGGGCAAAAAAGTTTATATTTAGCAGAATATTACGCTTAAATAATATATAAAAATGAATTATGTGGGAGAGTTCATAACCTGCGATGTAGTAAACTTTTCTTAAAATTTTGCTGCCTGTTTGTTATTTTGCTGACACTTTTATATATTGCTGACACTTTATTATTTTACTGCATGTTTTTTTTGACATGTTACAAAGTATCAGAAAAATTAAATTTTGCAGATTGAAAACAGTACAACAATGTTTAATTTTGCAGCAGTGAGTATATAAATCAATTTTACATATCTATGTTTACATATCTATAATATGTTTACCTAACCTTCCATTTTTTATTTAAATTGCGTGAGTAGATAAAATATTGAATGCAACAAGGCAGCAAAGGAAACATTTCTGCCTCGTGTATTCATTGCCTGCCTCGGCTTCGCCACGGCAAATAATTTTCATATCCTGTCCTCGCCTCCGGCACGGAGGCTAACTGCCTAGTTTACATAAATAACTATTCTCACAAAATGTGCGATGTATGAAAAACTCCTTAAAAACTGTTTTTTGTTAGAGAGTAACTATGCTTTTTTTTAGTTTTTCCTTAATTTGTTAAAAAAAATAGACGGGGACACGAAAAACAATTTTCATGGTTTTACGCTACACAGCAGCGAATAAGAATAACGGATCAACCATTAGAGAATTCTTGACTTCGATTACTAGGAAACCTTAATGTCAAAGAAACACTTTTACCACCAATATATTAATAGGTTGGAAACAAATAAACTGTTTAGAGAATCCCATCGTCAGAAAATATTAAAAATACATACATAGTTTACTTGTAATATTCCCATTATTTTTTTATTAAAATCTATTTAATTTAAAGACGATTACTGGAGGGAGTAGCATAACAATACTGCAGGGCAATTTCAATAGATAAAACATCTAATAACAACACTACATCTCGACAAACACAAGTATTCCTCATTATCTTATAATAGTTTAAACAGTGGTTCTAACATAAACCGCGTAATTTGCTCGTGGAGCGCTCATTTGTATACGATAAACACGGGCTAGAGCGAGTATAAGGGTGGCTGTGCAGCGAAACTTTGTCTCATAACCGTTCTTTCTCACCTGACAGTTCTGTCTCCGCCTAGTTCCATCTTAAACCGACTTTCCAGCCACCAACTTGGCGGTGCTACTCCAAGCACGACACATTTTCCATATTACTTCATACTCTCAACTTTAATTGTTCTTTATTAAAGAAGTTTATATTCCAAAACTGCAACTGAAGACAATTTCCATATATTCGAATTACTTTATACACCCTTCCTTTCCAAGAACAAGAAACTTTTTAGAAGAAAAGCAGAGAAAACTATCCATACGTGAGATGGCAGATAATTTAATATACAAGATGCTTATAGAAAATAAAATAATTTACATATTATAATCATAAAATCTTATGCTTTATGCAGCTGGTGGAGCGATGTGCCAACCCCGTGTCATCTAATAAAGATACTTGTATAAGCCCTTTGCAGGCCAAAGCCTTTCACGGGGTGTTGCGCCACGGATTATTATTATCATCACTTAATTCAACTTGCTCTGTTCGTGTGCACAAAAAGACGTAGATCTAAAATTTATCAATCCAGGTTCTCTAGGGTTTAAATATGTATTAATTCATGGAGTCGGAGTCGGAAGAATACTTCTAAATACGTAAAACTAAATTAAAACCACAACCATAGTGAAGATATAGTAATAAAAAAAAGTATGATAAGAAGAGGTACTTACCATCGATACTTGCTTGATCTAAGGATCACTAGAACGGTTTCGGTTATCACGCAGAAAAATGGAACTGGTAAAGTCTGCATGAGATTTTTTTCTCGTGTCGAATTTACAAGTTCAATTCGACCCCAAAGTCCTATATTCCTCTGCTGATTATTGCGTATGGCCGAAACCGGTCCAGTGATCCTCAGATCAAGGAAGTATCGACGGTAAGTAAATCTTCATATTATAACTTACTAACTTGCGGTAATAATCCTCAATTTGTATTAAACAACAAAGAAGTTAAAAAAAAGGACCAACTAACTATACTGTTTAGAACCATACGAGTATATTTAGAGAGAATGATTATTTACGGACCGTGAATATATGACAGTTAAAGAGAAGCAAAAAACACCTTACAAATCAGATGATACCAAATGTTTCTTAAGTGGCAGCTGGCAGATACAGAATTATATGAAAATATCCAGTTTAATTTAATCGAACAATAGTATCGATAATAATTGTTTATTTATTCAATACACGCATAGGAAATGAAACAGGAGGACCCAGTAATTAATATTCGTGCGAACCGAGGGCTGAGTGTGAAAGAGAGAGAGACGGACGAGGGAACGGGGGGGGGGGGGGGGGGAGGAGAGAGAATGCAGGATTCGATTAATTCCTATAGAGAAGGGGGCCGAACCTATCCCAGGGGATGCCTGTAGACGTGTGTATCTTGTAAACCATGGATGTTGTTTTGTGCGCGTGTTCCAGTGAACAGGCACTAGAGGGAGACGTCAATATTAGACGCAGATGTAACATTCGGCGAGCCTGTCTGCCTCTCTGACTGACAAATATACACCATGGGGGAGGAAGGTTAACTGGAAGGTCGACGCTTCGCCCTCGGCACCGGGGTATGGGGCATACCGTTAAATAAGTGATGTAGCCCTAGGCAAAGAGCCTGCCTAGCCCCCTCGTCTCCGTTTGACAACAACGACGAAATAAGATAAAACATTAGTAGCGTTGCGGATGGGTGCCAATCGAGAACAGGGTTCAGTCCATGAATTACCTAGGCCATTCCTCAAACAAGGGAATAGCAAACGTAGGGCCGATAAAACGAGGTTCATTGTAAAATATCCGCCGGTACTTTAAAATCTCAACATATTAATAATAAATACATTAAAAAATTAGACTACATACTGACGATAGTAAAATTAAGATTTACTACGTTCACACACACATCGTTATGAAAGCGTTTTGGATCCGATTCGTTTTTACACAACAAAAAATACAGGTAATTGAAATATAGTTTTCGATATCCCATAACGGTGATGTCGCGAGTGAAACCTTCTTTAATGTTACCTAATATTCCCGCGAATTTTGACATTTCTTATTTACAAGTTATTAAAAGTTGTTACAGGTTCTTTATAGTATTAACTTTTGTTTCAAAAGTTCTTGTATTTTCGAAAGAAACAAACAAAAGAAATGGAAGTTCACGAAAAGAAACAACTAAAAAAGTGGGAAAGAGTAAAATAAAGAGATAAATGGTTGGAGATAAAAGAGATAAAATGGAAAGAGTAAAGATCTACCGGACCTTTTTTCAAAATCGTTTCAAAACGATGTGTGCGAACTTAGTAATGGAAAACTAGAAAAACTGATCATGGTTCCTAACTAAATCCCCTTTCAAATATTATGATTAGAAGAGATTAAGGCATTTAGACAATTATTACTTAAATATTTATAATAAAAAATAATCTAAGTGGATCGCAGGGAAATAAATCAATGGCTAAAATACCCAACGCGTTATCTTTATAAATTGACAAAATAATGTAGGTAAATTATTATTATTATTAAAATATATTTCTTTCAAGGTAATGTTGTGAATGATTTTATTTTGGCAGGATAAGTATACAGTTGGGAGGTGTAGATTGGGGGCAACAAGTCTCATATACCACATGTTACAATGGTATCATAAAGATGTCAGGAGACCATCATAACATATTAGTCTTAAAAAAATCTTGTACATGTGGTATTCCTTTAAAAACCTTTTTAAGGGAATATGGGGTAAACATTCAATATCGATTGAACAAAAAGTAGGTGTAGGAAAAAACGCGAAACCGTTTTGACGAGTATGATCCTTATAAATTAATTTTTTAGATTATTTTTTTTATTAAGTTAATAGATTTATAACTATACTAATTATTAGGAGATTGAGTTGATTTAATTGGGTTATTCATTGTGCTGAAGTAGTGAGAGCTGAGGTTATTTGTGTCTGTTCTATTATTTACAGTGTTGTGTTTGGTTATGTGAATCATTTCTACGATGTTATTTTTGCATTCATTGGGGGCATGTATTTATGGTGTGATTATATTAGGATGATCAAAGTCAAAGGTGTGTCCTGGTGTTAGAAAATGGTTAGTTAGGGGAGTAAAATTGATGGGATTGTTAATGTAACTTATTTTATGTTGGTAAATTCTATTTTTCAGGTGTAGTGAGGTTTGGCCAATGTATATAAGTTTATACAGGATTTGCAATTTATTTTGTAAATTAGGTCTGATTTATTATTATCTGGTGTTATTTCTTTTAATTTGGTAAAAAGTTGTTTTGTGGTTTGAATGACACTTTAAGTTCAGAATTTTTTAGTATATTTTTTATTTTTTCAGATAATTGATTTACGTAGGTTATAGCGGTATATTTCATTGGGCTGAGTGGTTGAGATTGGGAATTATTATTCTTATTATAATTGATTCTTTGTTTACAGTATTTATTATTGACTTAGTATATTGTTCATGAGTGAATTTTAACCGGAGATAAAACGAATTGAATAAATTTAGGAATGGGTCTACTGAATTTGAAGGGAGAGCCGTAATCATGTCATCAACACATTTTCAAATGAACGGTAGTTAAAAAGAAAGTTTGGGCAGGATGTATTTTAAAAGTTTATTGAGGATTAGGTCGGAGAGGATGGGTCCAAGACTTGAACCCATGGCAGTACCAATAATTTGAAGATACAATCTATTCAATAGTTAAGATGTATAGTACAATTTATTGTTTAAGGAGAAGTATCCATTGTCAAAACACACACAGTTTTAGGCATTTTATAAATTTATCAATCGGTATTTCGGTATAATTCGTTAGGATGTGCCATTTATCACGAACAATGTCTATTATTATGTCGGTGGGAATATATGGTGAAGAGAGATGAGACATCTAATGAAACAATAATAACCAGAGACCTTCAAATGCCTTTTTACCATGGCGCCATACTAAAATGCCACATTTTGTCTATTTTTCGGTAAAAAGCCACATTTTGCCAATTTTCGGTAAAAAGCCACATTTTGCCGATTTTCGGTAAAATTCCACACATTTTGCCTTATTTGGGCCAAGTTCTGAGAAAAAAATAGAAATATTCTAAGGGGTTCTGCTACAACCCATAAAACCAGGTAAGATACGCCCTTGCAGGGATGGATTCCAAGGTGCTGATGATTCCCCAAGTGACGTGGATTTCTATCTTAGGGTAGTGACACACTTCGTCATTCGGGTAGTGCCACTCGAGTGGTGCTACCCAATCACCAATGAGAATAGAATGCAACCTACCAAACGAGGTGGCGCCACACGCCGGGTAGCACTACCCGGTCCACCGTCCCTCTGTCTAGCCGCTACCTGCAGGTGGCGCCACCCGTTCAGCCCATTGTTTTCAATTGAACTCGTCAGACGTGGAAAGTTGAAAAATAAATGCTAAATTAGCTAAAATAAATGCCACATTTGGCAAAAATAAGTGCCATATTGCCACACATTTTAGTGCCACATTTCATAAAAATAAATGCTACATTTTGAAGGTCTCTGATAATAACAGAACAAGAATTGGGGATTGCTGTGTTTTTATTAATTTTATCTTTAAAGACAAATCCACTATATACCACCCAACTGTATACTTATCCTGCAAAAATAAAGTAATTCTCAACATTACCTTGAAGAAGAAAATATATTTTCCGAAACGTCCGTAAACTAAAATAATGTTTTTACTTTTGACTGATCCTCGCTATCCTAGGAGATTATTTAATTAATAATAATAGCATTGTGTGCATAAATAAAAGTAGAGAACATAGCAGTGAAGGACACAATCACTTAACTTGACTGTAACTTGCATATTATAATCAGTAAAAAAAATCAATAAACATTTAGTTCAACTTAAAATTACTGGAGTTCAAACCGTATTAAAATACGACGAGATAGCCTTATACATTTTTAATTTGAATTTATCATAGAAATGCAACATTGATCAGGGATAAACATAAAGGTTCATAAGCATAACAATAGTACATAACCATAAGTGCAACGATTTATGCAATTAGTATACCGTCTTATGATGAAATATGAATAAATAATAGTTACATTTGTTAAATGAATTATAAACAAAGTTTATTTCTTCAATCAGGATAATTCGAATTAAATTCAAGTAGATATTTACAAGCAAAAATCTTGAATGGTATAATAACTTGTCCCCGAATATTTTTACTGTCATAAAGAGATTAAGAAGAAAAGAGTGAAATAAAATTGCCCCATAGAAAACAGAAAAAGGAGTTTTTGGGAAAAGAAAGGATAAAACACTGCATGCAAACCTGAAGAAAACTTTTACAGACAAATAATAAACTTAGTGTACCTGCACCCACACTTTACTTATCCTTTACCACAAATATACATCCTGCTATTATTGTTAACAAAAAATTATTATTATTCATGCTTAGAAGAATTTAATAACTATAGTGATACGAAACAAATGAAATATTTTCAAAAAAAAGAATTTCCAAATTATAACAATAGCGTAAAAACTAAAAATAAAACAATTCACTAAAACTAATTTCTAAATTCTATTCCAGTTATATGTAGGAATATTTATTTATTTTAAACAAAATAATGCAAAGAATATATTTTGTATCATTACTTTATATTTGCTATTTATAATTGGAAATTCAGCAATTTAGCACAAACAAATTAACAAAGAAATAGAATATAAATAAATTACTAATAAAAAGAAGCTGTATAGATGATATAACAATTACGTATATAAATAATGTCATTTAATAAAACGAATATCTTTTTACTTAGTGAATGTAAAATGCTAACTTCTTTTTATTACACTTAAATTTAATTAGTTATTAGTATAATAATAGTTTTATAATATAATTGAATAACATACCGGCCGCTTTTTTGGCTGCATATAAGTTGGCTTCTTCCTGCGCTTTACCTATATTCTTCTTATACCTAATTCGTTTGTTTCCAAACCAGTTAGAGACCTTAGATGTACAAAAAAAGGACAAGAAAAAATTAAACATTTTATTAAAAATACTTTTTTTTATAAAAGATATATTATGGACAGTGCATGGGATTATTATAAAATAATTTAAAAGGATAAATAAACTATGTGTAGTTTGGTACCAAATACATGAGTCGTAAGCACATAAGAACTTTAATCGCCCTATATTTCAGAACGGCAAATAAACAATAAACTTTAGGATATTACAGTTAATAATACAGCAAAGACTTATTCCAACTCCATTTTAGATTAGAGAACTTATTCTTTCAATGCCTTTTGTATACCTATTATTTATTTTTAGTTCTAAATAGAGCTGTCGAAGAAATTAAAATAAATAAACATGTTTTTTTTTTTAATTAATTTTAAACTGCATTTTTTGAAATATGCCTTGAAGGAATTCAAATTTGTAAACACATTCCGATGTTTAAAAGTTTCATTAGCATATTATGAACATTTAAAAGGCATCTTCTAAAGATTATTGTTGCCTAAGGGCTTTTGCGAATTATTAAAAAAAACTTGTTTCCCCTTGATTGTTAGAAACAAAAAATAAATGTGGTTAATTTTACACAACTTAGAGCATAAATATTTATTTTAAATAAAAAATAAGTTTATAAATAATAATTACCTGAGAAACTGTAATACTACACTTCCTAGCTAATTCTTCCTTAGCTTCTTCCGAAGGGTAGGGGTTGCTTAAATGGGAATAAAAGTATTCGTTGAGGATCTCTGACGCTTGTTTACTAAAATTCCGCCTCTTTCTCCTGCAAATAATACATAAAAAAATTATAATACCGTCAAAAGCACCCAAATTATTTTGTTATTATAACAAAGGAACTTTTGGTTTAAAATATTAATCAGCTGATAACTAACTATAGCAAGCTACCAAATCTGACAACTTAAAAGTAACACACTTTAACAAGCACACTAAACTGCCCTTTAAATAATAAAATTTGAAGGAACTCAGTGTTTGATTCATCTACCATACCATTCAGAGATCACAAAGGTCTACTATCTTACTTAAATATAATCATGTCACATTAAAACTGCGCATTTAATGATAAAAGTCTTCAATTAATCTTTAACATGGATTGAATGAGTTGAAATATGATTACTTCTAAAACCATTTATATAATTATATGTTTAGAAAAGTCGCAATAGTAAAATAATATTATAATGGATAAAAAAGAGAAAAGTTATGTTCAGAAAGACGACCTAAAGCAGTTTTGAAACATAAAAAAGGAGTTTTAATCTAAAGTTCTTTTTTTTTTATTTTGTTTTAGACTTCTTTTATTCTCACAAAAGAATAAAATAATATATGCGAAAATATGAGAGTAAAGAAAGAAGTTTTTGTTCTCCGAAAAAGCAAACTTTTAGCAGTTGAAGTAATTCAGAGATTTTTGAGTGAAGGGAAAGGGGAAAAAGAAAAAAGTTCAAGAATGCTCAGATGGAAATAAGCTCGAAAATATTCGCACAGAGTAACATTCCAAGACACCAAGAAAACTTTGTCTTCCTTTTAACATGAAAATATATTAGGCGAATACATTTGGTGCAGAAAAGTATTCTCGACTATAAGTTTCTAGGGGTGGGTGGGGAAAAGTGGCAGAGAATAGAGAATGAAAAGGAAAAAATATTTAAATTCTTTTCATATACATAAAAATTGCTCGCCTCCGAAATGAAAACTGTTTTTACCCCTTCACGACATTTCAACAAAAATATAATAATAAAAAAGCTTATTTTATTTATTTCTTTTTTGGAACTTACATTAACGTCGGCATCGGTAAAAGGATAGAGGAAACAACTTTCATTCGAGTAGTTCATTCGCATCATTTGATATTTTAAATTGTAAACCATCAATCAATTATCCGAGCGACAACAGGACACATAGAACACGAGCCGGAAAGGATCAAAAGCAGACAGACGTATTATAGGCGGCTTGAACAATTCTTTGCATACGACTCTTACCACACCCACTCCAGGGACGGTGAGCTCTAATACTCACTACTGGATAGTGGATTGACGAAGGTCAAAGGTAAATCATAATATATAAAAGAAAACTAATTTTGTAATTCTATAAACCAAGGACAAGACAAAATTAATAGATTAAAGAAAAAGAAATCAAATTATAAATTACACAACTTTACTGTTAACATATATGTATCATGGTATTGAAAAGAGGAATGGTATGCCAACAATTTTTAGACGAGAGAGAATCAAGCCAAGGGTTAAATTGAAACAAAATATTATAATATCCTATAATCCTATATGTATCCTGTATCCTATACATCGATATTACAATTTGCATTCAGTGACGAAGGACCACTTTAATAGGAATGGACAAAAACCGGCGTAAGATGCCAGACCAGAACCATCTAATGGCAAATGCATTTATACAAAACTAGAGATACGTGTGCAACGTTAAACTGATTTCATTATCATACCACCAGTTGTATTGTCCTAGTTAGTTTGATGGGTTTTACATTTATAAACAAGTCACGATTTATGAATGAGCGTGCTCGTTGAATCTATTAGTTGTTAAAGAGTTTTACAATGTTTACGCATGAAAGTGAATGGCTTACATGTCAAAAGAGTTGTGAGAACACTTGTAGTAACTGATAATATACAAGGTTGTATTTGAATAACCTGTAATCCAAACAGTTTTAACAGCCTAAAGAGTTCTGCCACTATTTGCTCAAGTCGACTTATGTAAATCTGCCAATACGTCAAAAGTCGGAGATCTTTTTCAAGTATTTACCTTCCTGAAGAAAAAGGCTTAGAAATTGACAAGAGTTTTGATTCTCGTGCAAATATTTGTATTGACGCCCTCACTCAACGTCAAAGGAATATGACACGACTCCAAGTTAAATCGTTTATCCAAGTAGTTTCCGTCAACTGCGGGAATGGAGCTATGTATTTTTTTTAAAGCGTCCCCATCTGGTGGGGCAGGGAGTTTAACCCCGGTGAGTTCTGTGAGGCCCGCGGTTTTATAAAAAGGCTTTTACCCAAGTTTGATAAATGCCCGAGGAGGTAGAGTCAACACCTCATGACGACCTCGCTTTATCAAACTGACAACACTTGATCCAAGCCAACCCCTTTCATTACACCTGCAGCCTAATACTTCCCCCATTATCACGAAATTCACCTGCATTACCTATTTTAACCTTAAAAAACTCTATTTTTACTGTTAAAAAAAGTCCCCAATCTAAATTCACTGACAATTTGCAACCAATAACAACCGCAACAAAAAGAGAAATTAAAAGGGGAAGAACTAACCTTGCGTCAAGAAACCGCGACCTAAGGATCATGACGGCTTCGCAGGTAGATTGTTTGAGCTGCATCTGAATGGATGAGAACTTCTTATGAATGATCTGGACCATGCGCTCGATTTCCTTAGGCGTGATGGGTCTCGTCCGCGACTGCTCCCTCAATAGGTTCATAACGTGCGTCGTGAACTCGTTACACGCCTGAAAAATATCGAAAAACAACCTTTAAAATAAATGAATATTTATCCTTATTAAAAAAATTAGTTACACCTTGTTTTTATTATTTAGCTATATAAAAAATAATCCTTGGACTTATGAGGGATAGAACTCATCGGACTGTAATAAGTGTAATAAATCCACACCCTACACCTCAAATTCTACACAACTGAAACTCTTTATATCAGTTGTATTTGTAGTACTACAAACATGAAGTAAAAGTTCATATACCCGGCGAACATTTAACAAAAAAACAAAAACAAATACACATAAATACTAAAATAATATAAAATAGTCTGCCAATTAGTAAGGCACATAGCTTCCTCGCTACCTAGGTCACATACTTAAATGATTTTACAACCCATTGTTGTCAAATTTATTTAATTTTCTTCCCCTTTTTAAATCCATTAAAATTATTTTGATTTTTTACATGAATAAAAGTATCAATTAAAATTAAGCAATCTTATGTGGGGCGGTTGATATTATCTAGGCCTATCTGCACGCTACTTTCGACAAACCATCCAAAATAAAAAATGTAAGGGTACTTTTATATATATATATAGGTGTAAATAAATGTGTGTTTGTGTGCACGTGGATGAGAAACAAATGGGCGCAGAAGGTTGAAACTCATAAAGGACCAGCAATGGGCTAATTATGACCTACCATCCAAATTTCATTAAAACCGGACAAGTAGTTTTTAAGATATGTTGCTTCGCAAAAACTGAACGGCAGACAAACAGACACGGAACAAAAAATGTTCCCTGATGTTTGAAACGGATTTCATGGGATTATTGAATTCGGAGACATCAAATTTTCCATTCTTTCTATTCTTCAGTAGAATCACTTCAGTAAGCTAGGAAGCAAAATATATAGAAAAAATATAAAAACAAATATAGGTGATGTTTCTGGGCATGTGGACCAACAATAGACAAATTATAAATTACCATCCAAAATAATTAATAATTATACATATTATAATTTATTTTATAATTTATCATTCAACCGCTTATTTAATAAATGGTAGACAAAGAGAAAGTTTCCTTTAAAGTTAGCAATACACGACAAATTATCAAAAGATTAACAAGATAATTGAATACGCTTTATAACGAGGACGATTAAAAAAAAAAAAAAGTAAAATATTATTGCGTGTGGCTTTTATTTATTAATAAACGAGGAAAAAGGGGCTTATCTATAATTTGCACCTTTTAATAATAAGAGCAGACAAAGGCAAACCGAGTGTTATGGCTAACTACTCTACTCTAATCTAAAGGAGTAAGAGGGGGAAAACGAAAGGAGTAAGACAGAATGGGAATATGGACAGGATGATTGAAAGAGTGTCAGAATTAGTTCTAAAAGACACAGTGCACACGCCGTGGCGAAGCCTCGTCAAGAGAGCTGGCCCATTAGAAGGCGGGTCTGCCACATTACAAAGAGTCCCGGTGTATAATGAAACAGCCATATAAATGAAAGTAATGGCCCCTAATGACTATAATCTAGAGTGATTACTTGATTACCAGCTGGGCTTCTTTCACATGTATACACCTCCGACTACACCGAGTAAACATACAACTTTGATATACGAACACTAATATATCTCTAACCTCCTGCAATAAACTTGTTTAGTCAACTCTCGGTTGACACTTAAGACATATACATTTATAATAGAGATGGAGCATGGTCATTATTTACCTTTAGGTATTCACAATTCTTTGGCACACGATGATGTTAAAAATAATTCCATCAATATTTCTACAAACTATAATATATATATATATATATATATATATATATATATATATATATATATATATATATATATATTTTTTTTTTTTTTTTTTTTTTTTTAAATATTTTACAAAATTTTTATAAATACTCATAAACGTAATTAGTAATTACTGTTGAAGGAGCCCCTATTTTTATTTTTTTTATTTTTTTCCTGTTCCTTTTATTAAATAAACAAAAGGCTATCAAATCGTGAGAAAGTCAAAGCGTTCTGCGAGAAGGAAATCAACCAACCAGATGCAGTCAAAGGAGCGAAAGAGGAAACAAAAGCGGTTCAAGGAGAAAGATTTTCAAATGGTACTGTGGGACGAACACGTAGAAAGGCCTGGATTCGCAAGCAAGACGATACGTAACAACAGCAGAACAAGTGGTACAGCGATTTGAACAAATTAGGGTGTCACTTTTAAGAGGTCGGTTCTGACAGACAGACAGGCAGCAGCGGACCGTGCGAGCAGAGTGAAGCGAGCTAGGCCTTTACAGGGTTTAACAACCGGGTTGCTTTTCTAAAACTAGGGGGCTCTAACGACCGCCTTTATGCTTACCCCTCTCTCTGTTAACTATAGTAATTTTATTTCTACCTCCCGCTCCTATTACTCTATTACTGACTTCCTCACACAAAGACACTATACCTATAATTTATCTCTCCCGATCCCAACTCAAACCCCCTTCACGAACTATCTTTTTATTTCAAAAAAGTTTCATTACAAAAAAAGCTGCTCTCAAACTACCTATTAAACGTGTCAAAACTAATTATTAGCGATTAAAGTCCAGGTTCAATCTTCCGACGATTGGAGCCAGCCTTCGTTCATTCGTCGTCCCTTCTCCTATCGGACTAACTAACCTTGGAGCTTCGGTGAAATTATGGGGCAATTAAAGTAAGTACGAAGTGTGAATGGAAAACAAAGGATAATGTATTATTAAAACCCGGGGAGAAAATAATAAACGACTTGAAATAAAGAGAAAAAAATGTATACAGATTCTGCAACACAACTCCAGCCCAATAAATTAAAAATATTCGGTGATAATAACAGAGGTATCTTCTAATCTAAATGTTTCAGAAAATATAAATAACCAAGCTACTTATTTAAAGCCCGGTGAAACGCCTTTTGTTTACAACAACTCTGATTTTAGACCTAATTTTCAAGTTAGTGTGGAATCGCATTAAATGTCCTTGAGAGTATAGCTTTCTGTGTAAGGTATATAGTATATAGGAATTTAATGCTAATCCATGAATACAATAAAGTGGCATCGAGAATTAACAAGAGAAATATTTACCCATGATCCTTATTCAAAGATTTGTCAATACCAATTTAATTAGAAAATAATTTTATCAAGAAAACTTGAAAAAGAAATAATGTGATAACTTATTATATGTGATAATTATGTGATTAGGATCGACTTCTCTGATTGGAAATATAAATTAAGAACGAAATAAATAAGAATTGAAGCCATGATTTTATGTTTCATTGATCTGTCATATTTATATAAAAAAAAAAAAAAAAAAAATAGAATTGGAGGCAAAAGGTGATGGTTGAAAATCGTTTTTTTTTTATCAGATGTAAAAATAAATAAAAAGGTGAGTTGAAGAGATAGGGCAGGTATATGTTATAATGATGATTCTAAAAGGCCCGGTGCCTGGTCAGACTGCAGGAGTTGGGATATTCTCTATAATATCATGACGAGATGTTGGGGGGCTTTGGATTTCTGGTGCTTGAGGGGTCATGACAAGACTGGAGAGAAAGAAGGAACTCAGTGTGTAATGAAGCGGTCAGGGAGTACTGCTTCGTGACCACGAGCCCAGTCACGATAATATACAGCGGCCGGGAAACCACAGTGCGGCAGCATAACCAAGAGCGGCACATTCTCTCCCTCTTTACAACATTCATAATCCTCATACAACGCTAAACAACAACTCTCCACAGTAAATTTAACTCCCTGTAGAACCAAACGTAGGCTCGACTACTTGAGATTAAAAAAATTGTATTCACATTATTGGGTGCAATAAAAACAAAACACATGTCTGAATCTAGTGCCGTAATGGGTCTTCTCAACAATCACAGACAGTTATTTTTCTGAGGTATGTATGTGTGTTCGAAGATGTTCAATTTTATAAATATTTTCATTCAAAGGCCATTAAAACTTAAGAATCCATCAAAACCATATAAAGATAAAAGGATTGAGCAACAATAAGTTCTCTTAATAATATACTAGGCATATGGAACTCTTTATATACACAATATGAAAAAGTAATAATTCATATAAAAATTCCATTTTTCAAAACTGGTCTTATTTTTAACCTTTTTTTTTTTTTTTTTTTTTGGTTTCTGTACTCTTCACCTTATTTCTATCTTTGTGCAAAATTTGGGGAAGATTGAATGACGGTAATTGGTTCAAAATTGGGGTAATAGGTGTGCGATGACATAAAAAGCAAATTAATTTGACGCCATTTTTTTTTTTTTTTTTGGATTCTGTATTCTTCACCTTAGTTGTATCTATGTGTAAAATTCGGGGAAGATTGAATGACGGTAAGTGGTTCGAAATTGGGGTAATAGGTGTGCGATGAAACTTAAAAAGTAAATAAATTTGACGCCATTTTGTTTTTGTTTTTATTTTTTTTTGGTTTCTGTATTCTTCACCTTAGTTGTATCTATGTGCAAAATTTGGGGAAGATTGAATCACGGGAAGTGGTTCAAAATTGGGGAAACGGAAATGTGCGATGAAACTTACAAAGCAAAGTAATATAAGACCAGTAAAAACAAGTTTTAAAAACATGAGAATGGATTAAAATTATAAAGTCTACACAATAATGTAGACTTGGGATATTTAAATATCCCAAGAGAGTTAGTCTAGTTCGTGATAATTGCTCAAAAATATAGAGAATAGGGGTAAATAAAGAAACGCAATCAAAATATTATGTTAATGAGAATTTACCTGAGATGTCTCAGACCCAGACCGAATTATTTTTTTAATACATAATAATTCTTCACAATCATTTGTAACAAATACTGTTTCACTAGAATAACATAGTTAAAACATTTGAATAGAAAAGTAGAATTAGCTTTCTACTGTTCTTTTTTATAGCAATCCAGAGAGGAGAAAATCATTAGTTTTATGAATCAAATAAAGAAGTTAGTTAGATAGTATATAGGAAAGAAGTCAATTTTAACTTCTTTCTTTATTCCTTCTTTTTCTTTTAAAAAAATTAACTATCGGTGAGAGCTGTGAAATAAAAATCAATTTTACTAAGTGACATTTCGAAGACTGAGTAAATAACAGTGTCAAATTTCTGGGTCCTTGGCCTTATGGCCACCTGGAATGTTTGGACCAAAGGCAATGAATAACACTCGTTTTCCTTTCATACTGATCGTCACATCCCTACCAATTTGGTAAGGTTGTGACGCTCAACAACACTACCATTTTCAACACTTACTTCGAGCGATACCAATAACAGAAAATTGTTCCATATTTAGTAATACTTTCTTAATCGTTGAAAGCATTATCGCCCCTTTTATAAAACAAAATATCGGGTCGTCTAGCCAATGTTTTTCGTTTCTTATTTTCTAATTGGTACATAATAATACGAGCAACGAAGTTATTAGAATTATTATTTACTATAATACACATACACACACACATATATATGTGTGTAAGTGTATTATAGTAAATAATAATTATATATATATATATATATATATATATATATATATATATATATATATATATATATATATATATATTTGTGTGTGTGTGTATAAAATATACTCTTTAATAGAAATTAATTAGGTTTAATAGTATTTTATGCATCCTTTTTAGTTCTTATACATATTTAATTCTAATTAGATAAAGTCGTGGATTGAGTTAGAATAATGATGTACTTGCTGCGAATATGCTTTAAAAGTATTTGCGAATCCGTCGAGTATAATGTATGTAAATTTAAAAGTTCTGAGCTCAGAAGTAGACCCGGTGTAACATTTGAAATTAACCAATTATCCTGGTCTGGTGTAGAAGCCTTTTCTGTATCCTCTGAGGTCACGGCTCCTCTTAATAAGGCTCCCTCTACCCAGAGATTAACATAAACTAGATTACTCCAATACAGATAAAAACCTGCCTTAATCTATACTTATAATTTTCTTTTTTCCTCTCTTGTTGGTTTTATTTACAAGATTATCTATTTTCACCCAAGTAAAATGCGAGCAAACTCATCCATTGTTTGATGAAATGATAAATTGTGAAGGAATATGCAGGTTGAGAGCCCAATAAGACTAAGCAATAATAACGCAAACTACAAAACTGGCTTTAAAATAAGCGATTAATTATAGTTTTATAATTTAAAGCCATGTATTTAAAGGTATTTTAGACCTCGTTCTTTATAATCCTCTGTTTTCAAAAATGTAAATCAACCGCTAAGAAGTAGAAAAATTTATCTTGGAGTAAGTTAGTAATTACTAATCGTCTTTAGCGAAGCCTATCTTTATATATAATACACCCCCTTGTGTGATGCCTTTTTTTCGCGCTGTAGCAAGTTAAGTTAATAGTATTAAGTTCTTCTAATAAATTATTTTTACTTGTTTCAAGATTGCTGTAATGTATAAAACCAAATATCGGGTCGTCTAGCAAATGGTTATTAACAAGTGGTACTTGTTAATACTCCTCCTTAATTAATGGACCGATCTGTTTAAAAGTGGTACCAAAATGTTCTCTTTTTGACCGCTAATATATGAAAGTTTCAAATCAAGTGAAAAGCGAAGCAACAATGAACAATGAGTTTTAAAAATATTAAGGTAAACTTAATTTTGGAGGTAAATTAGTATAATGGTTGGGCAGTAACCACTATAAACAGCAAGGTAAATTTTAAAGGTTACTGGTCAATATCCAGTCATTTTTTGTTTTACCTACGACTAAAGTTGAAAAGAGGTAAAAAGCTAATGACCCCGGCTGGGCTTGTATCCACTACCTTTGCTTTAGCTGTTTATCCTTAATTGTTCGTGGTTTCAACCAACCATAACTTATAAAAATCACGGGAAAGTACTAGCATCCAAGTACTTGTTAGGGTTCCGGAAATTTTCAACGACCTATAAAAAGATAATATCAATTTTCCACAATTTAGTTGTACGTGCACATAATACATTTTTAACTTCTCTCTTAACTTGTTATGTGTGGGTCAAAACGTCACAGTGTTTTAAATTTTAACTCTCTTAGCTTGAACGATTCGGAAGATATTAACCGAAGTACAACGGCAGACAGATACATCACCCTCGGCATAAGTGTTTCGAGGATGACCTACGAAACCCTAAAATTTATAAAACAGAATGATAATAACAAAAGAGAACATTGGAGTAAAATAAGTTGGGAATCTGTTGGGATTTTAAATAATGGAAAAACCAGACCAGAAAGAGGGTATTTAAATTATTTCAACCAGCTGAGAATTTCTAATCATAATAAATTGACTAAATAATTAATTCTGGGGCAACCTTTGTTCTACAAATTTCTATTTTTTTAATTAATTGATAACAATTATTACCAATTGCTACATTTTTAAAAAATGTCTTCCAATTCTCTAAGCAAATAGATTAAACTATCAAAAACAGTTTGGAAAAAGAAAAATTATTTTAGTAATTCTTTCAAAAATGAAAAAACTATATTCCTTCTCTTTCTCTATTTTACAAAAAAAGGAGGAATAAAATCTAAAAGCCAATGAATTAAAGAAATTTAAATGCTCAAGAGGTCGCTTACACACTTGAAGAAGACAAAAATTAAAAAAGTCAAATGAAAAGGAGGAGGAGGAATTGGAAGGCAAATAAGATGCAAATTAAGTGTGAAAGACAAGGGAGGGGGAACTCGGAGGATTTTAATTGGAAATAGATTAGAATCGTCATCATTAGAAGTAGAAAAAGAAGAAAAAAAAAAAAAAAAAAAAAAGAGAAGAAGAAGAAATCTGGGATGAGTTGAATTAAAGATGAGCTCCGGTCCCATTATCTCGAGGGAAAGATCCACCCTCCCCAAAACAGTTAATTCTATTACTTCACATTTCTTTACTTTTCTTTTCTCACAGTCTAAAAAAAGGTATAAATATAAAAAAAAGAATGAATGAATGATTAGAAGAGAATTAGAAAGAAAAGGAAAAATATCCATTACAATGACAAGACAATTCAGGAAAATGTCCGCCCTCTCTTCCTTATGTGAAAAATTAATTATTTGTAGAAATTAATAAGAACTATAAAACCGCATCAACACATTCACGCTAGTGAATCGCCGGTATATATATATACACATTACGAAAACGAAAAACTTTATAAGCGCAGAACTGGCAGAACGAAATCCATTAATTAAAAAAAAAAAAAGCCAACAGCCGCGGCAAACCTATTACTTTACACCCAGTGTCCCATGTCGATAGGGGTCTACTGTAAAAATATTGATAATTTTATGTCTGGAAATAACTTTTTGCGTGATTTTGACTTTTACCCATATTATACAGTTACCATGATTTTTATGGAAACGCTTATTAAAAGGTTAATAAATACTTACTACTACTATACGGTAGTATAGCACTTCTTTAACTTAAACGCTGTTTATTCCAATACTTTTTCTGTACCTTCATCAGGCCTAAGATGAATTAATATAATTTTTAGTTCAAGTGTACAATTTTTGGTACTTTTCTAATTAGTTATTGAATAGTTTGATTTTATTACATTTATTCTGTATCCCACGGCACACAGTATGGGAACTCCTGCTCTAGGTCCTTGCCGAGAAATCTTTTAACGATCCACCATCTTGTTTAAAGATGGCGGACTTTTATACTTAGAATTCGACATGACTATATTTCCAGAACCCATTGCGCTAGAACCTTGAAATTTGGAAGTTTGCTTCTAACAATAAAAAACTTCTGTGAACGGATTTTCCAATTTTGATTCAAGGTAGTGGCCATATACGTATTTTAAACAAAGTCACCTCACTATATTTATCACTGCTTCTTTGAAACGCTAAAATAAAATTATTGTATTTCGTACGATAATTGCTAAAATACTATTGATTTCAACCACAATATTTTATTATTTTTATTTTATTTATTTTTTTATGGGAGATATAGGAGGAAAATAAACAAAGGGAATTGAGTCCTGACTGATACTTGGAAAGAGCTACTCCTTAGGATGTAACCATATAAATAGATGCATTTAATAAATAGTTATTATTATTATGTAATTGCAATTTCAACCCAGGGATGTGATACAGAAGGAAATACCTTTGCCTTTCCCGGAAAGTCCACATTTAAAGTACAGATATAAATTAATAATAATTTATAAATACTGACCTGCTCGTATTTCTCTAACTCTTGATGGTAAATTTGTCGAATTTGAGCTAATTTGGCCCGGTAATCTGAGTGTTCTATGGCGTTGTCCTGGGCCCCAGAAGCCGCTGCTGCCGCGCTAGCCGCCGCCGCCGCGCTCACACCACCTCCCTTGTCTGGACCCGCCACTCCCTCCGCTATCAGCATGTTGTCTAACCTCATGAGTTGTGGATCCGGTGGTTCCTCTTCTTGTGTATTGCGCAAACTCAAAACTGTAACAAAACAGTGGTTTATTAATACAGATTCTTTTCAATACCTAAAACACGCAATTGACGAAAGCGTCATTAAGCTGTTGTAAAATTATTATTACATAATTTAAGTAAGGTGCATCTCACGTGGGTCCAAATGATATGACAGATAACTTTCTAAATAACACACATACATTTTAGAAAACCGATTGTTTATTGTTGGATTTAAAGTAGGTACTAGGTTGGTATAAAAATTCTAGATCAGACATATGTCATAGCCCTAAATATGCAGCCAACAAGTTTCAATGGACAACAATTGATACTTTCTTTATTGTCAAAGTAAGTATAACTTTTACAATTAAAAACAATGAAGGTATACTAGAGACCCTTTGCAATTCCGACGAGAAGGCCAAGGTCATGTCGACTGTTAGGGAATTACACCATCTAAAAGAGCATTCTTTAAATAAAGAACATTTTCGCTAAACTTTGGGCGGTCAAAAATATGAAAACACAGACTTCAGTTTTTGAACCAAGTTAACGACAAAAATTTAAACACAGTTAAATTTTCAATATCTATTGAGATAGTCTGTCTCCATTATCCATCTTTAAGCGCCATTATTTCGAAAAACTAGCATTTTCCCGGTGAAGCAACTAAGAATAGATAAATCCATCGAAATCTCAAAATGTATATTAGTTCACAATACTTTCTTCATATACAACATCTATATGAGAGTAAAAAATTAGCTTAATTAAGTTGAGACGATAGTTAATACAAGCAATTTGTTAACACATATACCTTCGACACCCATATATGTTAAACTACATGACATGTTCTTGTATCCTCTTGAAAGAGCCATTACTTAAAAAAAAAAACCCTGTAGTTTTCCATAGGATGATTTTTTTTAATTGCCAAATTAAATAATTTCCTCTTATATCTAGAAGCACATGACATGCTACACATGTTTTCGTGTATTCTCAGTCAAAGGAATCATGACCGTCTTGAAGGCGCATCTAATAACATCCTTGACTTGTCAAGTAAAACTATCCTGCTCTTGTTTCCAACTAGAGAGGAAAAAAGAAGAATTTTAAACACGATATAATCGAAGTGGAACAATAGAAAACCATTAACAGTTACAATTGTTGCTTATAAAAGGTTAATCAGGCTAGGTCCGATGAGAAAAATCTTTAATTCCCTAAATTATTAATAAAATAGTCTCAAGAGGAAAAAAAAAGAAAATAAAGTCCTTAACAACATGAGGGTAGATCATAAATTAAAAAAGATAGTAATACTCACATATCTCTGATTGGACATGTATAATATGTTTGTTTTAATTGACTAGTACTGGAATTAATAGATCTATATTTAAACAATTATTACTTGAATTACCATTATAAAATAAATGAATTATTCTTCCTTTCGTTTTAGAATCCATTCTCAAATGAATAATATAAAAAAAAATCAGTAAATTTAATGCAAAATAATAATAATAATCCGTATGAAATAATAATTTATTAAATGAATAATCAATAAGAATAAATCGTCAAAAGAAAAATAATAAATCAAAACAAGTACTTACAAATAATAAAATAAATAAATGTAAAGATGTTGATTTATATTATCATTTCATCGAGTGTTTAAAGCGCCACTTTAAAAGCGGCCAATTCCCTCTATGATTTATTATATTGATTCTTGTTTATTTTATCGCATCCAATGAAAAATAATAAGATTTATCTATTAACTGCCCTAAAAGCTTTTGTTTTTATTTATTCCTTAATAATGTTGACTTGATAAATCAATTCAGTTACACGCATGTAATAAGAATAAAAAAAAAAAAAAATGGATTAAAGGCTCCAAAATCTTAAGATAATTATCAATTAATACTTAAATTAGCACCTCTTCTCTTTTATTCTGTCGCAAAACACGAAAGTATATATTTATTAATTTTGGAATAAGTTTTTTATTTTCTCTTCCTCTCTCTTTCCTTTGTTAGTAATATTTTTGATTTAGATAATGTTATATAGCTTCAAAATAAATAAATATATTAGTATATAAAAGGCTTAAAGAAGGAAAAAGCCGAACCTGTGTTGCCATAAACAGGTGATGATAGAAGCACCTTGCTGCGGCGCTCTTCGTCAACGTGCAGGGACAGTCAGTAGCCCCCCTTACTCGACACGCTTTTTTCCTACCGTACCAATATCAAGACCCTTTTTTAAAGTGATTTATTATCTCGAATTATCGTTGGAATTTTGAAAGCTACAAATTGGCAAACACACATACCAAGTTTTTTTTTTTTATTAAAAGCGACCACTGCCCCCTTCACAGTGTATATATATATATATATATATATATATATATATATATATATATATATATATATATATATATATATATATATATATATATATATATATAATATGTATGTGTGTGTGTGTGTGTGTGTGCGTATACCTTAACGAATTAATTCACTTAATTACAAAGTATAATAACAACTTAGAAAAATAATCTTATATTTACCCTGTGAAATGAGATATACAGTGGATATCTCGCGTTTAACTCGGTAGTAGTAACATTGTCTACCAGTTTTAACACAAAATGATGGATCGGCAGGAAATGGAACGATATATTATGCCTGAGTTAAAAATTAATACTAATACATGTTTTATAGGATAACCAAAAGAAATTATATCTTTTTTAATCTACTTTAACTTTTTACAATAAAGGTAATTATCAGTATGACTTATCTGATGAAAAAAACTAATGTTATAATATGTAGGTATTATTCTCGTCGTAAATTGAACAGATACAATTAAAAAAAAATTAAATTATTCAGCCTCGGCGAATTTTAATGATGTTAAGCAGACTACATCTTCTAAACATACTAAATTATTACACTCGTATATTGAGTGTGACTACAACTATTTTACAATTATAGAAATAACTACATATCTTCAGTTCATAGATAAAAAAAGATTAAGTGAAAAAAAAAAAAAAAAAAAAAAAAAAAAAAAAAAAAAAAAAATAGATCTAAACTTTGTTTAAATTGATAACCAAAGTGAAGGAAAGTCTTTACTCAATATATTATTTATTTATTTTTTTTGTAAATATTAGTGCAGAAATACCTCGTCATATAGAAGATTAAGATTAAATATATTAGATATTGTTTAAATACTAAAATAATTTCATTCTTAAGAGCCCAAAAATAAACCTACACAGCATATTTACAAGCCAATTTTGATAAATAAAATAATTTCAAGATAAAAAGAACTTTTTATATACATACTATGTTATTAAATTTTCTGTTGAATCGTATGTAATGTTGATAATATAATTGTTAGTGTTATATAATATATAATGTTTGTGCAAAAAAATTGTTCGGAATTTATTTACTTCACATAAATGAGAACCATCTGATCTTAGTCCAGTCAAATTAGGTTTTCATCTTGCATTAAATCATGTAGTTCCAATTTTTTCAGGAATGTGTAGGGGGTGGTCCCCTGAACAACGCCTAATAAAGTCCCATCGATTTCAGGCGCCGCGGGACGGGGGAGGGGGGGCAAAAGGTCACATTTTTCAGTTTTTGGCGTTTATCTTGAAAACGGTACGTCGCACAGAAAATAATAATCTATTCAAAATTAAAGCTGATTAAATTATCTTTCAAATCATATATATCTTGTTTCAACCTAAGTCTTACCGTTTTTGAGATATGAGCCGTTGAATATTAAAAAATGAAAAAAAAGGGGCAGTGGTTCAGGAATCTCGTCAATCTTTCTCTTCTAACTCTTTTCCCTTCGAGTTTAACAAAAACTCGGGGGAAATAAAGTTGTAGAGCGAAAAATGTCCTTAAAAAATGAATGTAGTTATGCTAATTTATCTTCACCCCGTAAATAGTTAGAGCGTTTTGAAGTTTAGGGGCGCTTTTCAACATTTTACTAGTAAAATGCTTCTTGTGATCAAAGTTTTGTTTCCAAGGTTTGTAACTCTCTTGATCACTTTGTATGCTGTTTAATTGGATAAGTATAGTAATTATAACCCGTATTAATAATGAATTATGTATACATGTACCAAAATCTATATCTCGTAATATATAGAAGGATACTTGAATTAGAGAGGAGGAAGTAATAAATCAATTTAAGATGTATAAAAGTTGTTCATAAAATCAAAAATTGGGTATCAAAAATAGGTTCAAATAACAATACTAACATTGAATATATGTATACAATTCATTTCATCAACTGCTTTTTCATTTGTTAAAAGCTGTCAATATGATACTTCAATCAAATTGCTCAAAGTCTTCTTGGATCGGAACACTGTTTGTACACGAGCCTTGACAGTTGCTGCACACCAGGGAACAGTTGGTCCTGGCTCTCCGACAACCACACATCGTTCCGCAGCCAGTGGTACAGCTGCAGAAGAGTGTGTTGAGGACAATGTCTGGTGCCAAAGGGGGTTTTGTCTTGATAGTAGTAAGGTGTCCACATCTTTTCTCGTCCAGCACCAACTTTCATGTAGGATGGATTCGTTCCCCAACCATTGCTGCACCTCCAGAAACACTCTGTATGAATTTTGCATTGCAGCATCTGTTGTGGGCGGCAAAGCACGCAGGTTGGCTTTCATTATTGCAGTGGATTTCACGAATCACGAAGCATATGTATCAGTGAACAAAATAGAATAAAATAGATTAGAATTGTAGCTAGTTGTATTTAATAATTATTGAATACTAATTATTGTATTATTAATAATATAACGATAACGTATTAGTAAATATTAATTAGTTAAATGAATTATTAAATTTACTTAATGGGGTCAGTACGGTCTAAGAAAAATTAAAGGTACCTGTACTGATTGTGAATATACTTATTTAACGGGGCCTAGAACATGAGCAGGAACATTCATTCCCCAGCATCAGCAATGTCTCCTGGTGAAGATTTGGGGTCATAAAACAATTTTGCGATGTTTGCTGTTTCATTGGCATACCACTTGAAACATTATACTATGGCCTGGTGTACCGTTTTCTGCACTCCACATGGTCGACACCACTTTTCAATCTTCGGAAGGAATCATGTCTTTCATCTCTTCGTGTAAGATTAGCACTTAATAACGTTTTCATCCCTTCATCAGTCTCTTGACTTGCACCTTCTTCATCTGTTTCATCACAAATTAAGCACTTTTCACTCATTTTGAACGACCTATTATTGTAATAAAAATGTTGTATACGATCACACTTGGCGCAAACGCTTGAGAGAGTGTTTACATAGAGTTACAGACGTTGGAAACAAAACTTGAGTCACAAGCAGAATTTTACTAGTAAAATGTTGAAAAGTGCCCTTAAACTTCAAAACGCTCTAGCTATTTACGGGGTAAAGATATATTAGCATAACTTCATTCATTTTTTAAGGAAATTTTTCGCTCTACAACTTTATTTCCCACGAGTTATCGTTAAAATCGAAGGGGAAAGAGTTAGAAGAGAAAGATTGACGAGATACCTGAACCACTGCCCCTTTTTATTCATTTTTACTTTCTCATGTAAAGAGAAAGTATTGTGATGACGCGAAAATTCGATTTTAATGGATTTACACGTTTTGAGATCCCCTGAGTCCAAAAAAGTGGTTTTTAAAAAATGTCTGTCCGTCGTCTGTCGTCTGTGCAGACGCCTGGAGCCTAAACTACTGGGCCGATTTTGACGAAATTTGGCATACATGTTCAGAAAAATCATACCCCGATGCGAAATCGAGAAATGAATTTTAGCTCTAAATTTGGGGGCGCTACCCCCCAAAACTCTGAAAAAAAATTATTTCTCGAAAACGGTTCCGACGATTTTGATGAAAAAATTCTAAAATGTAGTCCATTTAATTACGAATCTAACTATATAAGCCGTTTTACCGGGAAATATCTAGTTCCTGAGAAAATAGCTTAAAACGCGGACTGAGGGAGCCCGGGTTCGATTCCCCGCCCAGGAGAAGTTATTTTAATGATACATTTCGATGAAATGTTCAATAATAATTAAATGTACATACGAAAGCTAATAAATGGAAAACACTGGGCTATGTAATTATGAACTCGTATAAGAGAAAGTTTGTCTGAGTTGTCTAGGACCGATTTTTTAATATTCAACGGCTCATATCTCAAAAACGGTAAGACTTAGGTTGAAACAAGATGTATATGATTTGAAAGATAATTTTATCAGCTTTAATTTTGAAAAGATTATTATTTTTTGTGCGACGTACCGTTTTCAAGATAAACGCCGAAAACTGAAAAATGTGACCTTTTGCCCCCCCTCCCCCCTCCCGCGGCGCCTGAAATCGATGGGACTTTATTAGGCGTTATTCAGGGGACCACCCCCTACACATTCCTGAAAAAATTGGAACTACATGATTTAATGCAAGATTCGCCGCCATTTTGAGCTAATTTGACTGGACTATCTTAAACCTATAAAAAGACAAATCTTTGTACAACGGATCTCTCCAACACCAAATCTAAACCGTGCCATCGATATATTTGAAATAATATAAATAATATAATCGATAAATAATAATATAATCGATATATTTCCTGTTTTGCTGTCATTCAATGTTTATCTCTTATTTTATTTATAAAAATCACTAATTTGAAACCCGTCAAATGAAGATTGCGTAAATATGGGACATGGCAAAACAAATAAAATAACTTGCGGATTTTTTCCGAACTAACTTTCCATACAGCAAAATTTGCTGAAAACCAATTAAATTCTGCTGAAAGATGGCTAAAAGTATTTAAATAATGCATTGTCATCATGTTCTGAGCTATGATAAAAGTTTCAAATGTCTAGATATTCGGGAAGTTAGTTAGAAATCGATTGCCAGATTTGTACCGGACAGACAAACAAACAAGATAGCAAGCTAATAAAAACGTAGTAATAAGTATTATTAACAGGTCAAGTGTGTGCTAGTCAGCACACAGCGAGGGTCCGTAGGCAACAAGGTAATGTTTAAGTAGTACCTATTGATGGTGCTTTTAAAATGCTAAAAAGCCTACTTTGAACTATACTATGGGTCTGATATTCTTAAAAAGACATAAACAAACTTCTGATAGATACAATAAGTATTTTTGCCAGTGAACCGGTCTATAAACATAAAAATACATCCAAAAGAGTATAATTAAAAAAAACGGTTTTTGTCAATAAAAACAAAAATAATGTTTCTTTTTCGGAATTTCCAAAAAGGTGTATCTTTACTTTTGGTCGAAGAATGTTAAGGATTTTTTTTACATAAGCGAGATAGAAGACCCCCCCCCCCCCCCCCCCCCCTGTCATGTCCTTACACATTTCACACCAACTTCAAAGTCGCTACGCTCGCCCAATCAAAGTTGTATCCAAAAAAATATATATTTTTGAAATCAGCTCGACGTAACCTTTCATATGATATTATTTTTTTACCTTTCATATGACATATGATCAATTATTTTTTAACCCTTAAGTTTTTTACCCTAATTTTTTTAAAACATTTTTTTTAAGTCGCTATATTTTTAAAATGTGTGGGTAGGTACTATACACAACACATATATGCCAAATTTCAAAGCGATCGGACGAAAGGTGTACCCGTGAGACAGGCGACAGACGGATGGACAGACAGACACACGCAGGAAAATATAAGGGTTCTTGGTTCTGCCTACGGGACCCTAAAAAGGAAAATAAAATAAGTATAATGCATCAAAGGCACTTAGTTAAGCTGCATTAGTTATTACATTGTTTCCTATTACAATCTGTTATTAAGATTTTATAAAAGATTTTTTGCGAGTTATGAAGGATGGAGCCGATGCAAAAGATGCTTGGATGAAGATATAAAAAGACAGGCATGTCACGTTTGTTTCATCATCACGTTTATAAGAACGATGGGCTATTTCTCCAGTTAGTTTCCACGTCTCACGATCAAATAATTTCTTCCTTCCCATTATCTAATTCCTTTTTCACAACCCTAAACCCCAAATGACTGAATCATCATATGAATATTGAAACCTACCTTAAGAAATATAACCTATAGGTATAACCTATACCTTAAGAAATAGAAACTAAAATATTTAAGAAAGAAAAATTTTAGGCATATTTAAGAATAAATAAACAGGTCAAGTGTGTGCTAGTCAGCACACAGCGAGGGTCCGTAGGCAACCCTGAATAGTTTAAGTAGTACCCTATTGATGGTGTTTTTTAAAATGCTAAAAAGCTTACTTTGAACTATCCTATGGATCTGATATTCTCAAAACACATAAAGAAAACTTCTGATAAAGAATTTTTTTGTCACTGAACCGGACTACAACCATATAAATACATCGAAAAGACCGTAGTTATAAAAAAACGTATTTTGTCAATAAAAAATAAAATAATATTTTTTTCGAAATTTCCAAAAAGTGGTATCTTTACTTTTGGTCGAAGAATGTTCAGGAATTTTTTCAGATTGTTTGCACTTAACATAAGCGAGATAGAGGGGGGGGGGGGGGGCACGTTTCACACCCACTTCAAACTTGCCTACGCTCGCCCTATCAAAGTTATAACCAAAGAATTATATATTTTTGTAATCACCTCGACGTACCCTTTCATATGATAACCCTCACGGTGTCGAAAAAAAAATTAAAAAAATTTAACCCTTAAGTTTTTTTACCCTAATTTTTTTGAAAAATATTTTTTTTAAGTACCTATATTTTTAAAATATGTGGGTAGGTACAAGACACATACATGCCAAATTTCAAAGTGATCGGACGAAAGGTGTAGCTGTGAGAGCAGGACAGGACGGACGGACAGACACACGCAGGAAAATATAAGGGTCCTTGGTTTTGCCTATGGACCTAATTACTGATTTTTTAAAATTTAATTAAACATATAGCCTATCCAATAAAAACTAAAAATTCGTTTCTAGTAGAAAGTCAGAAAGACAGGTTTAGATATTAAATTTGTTATTTGGTCGTCTCAAGATATTCGCAAGAGTTTTATTTTTTTATTTCAAAGTTAATACATCAATAGGGTATGTTAATTTATTTACACAACAATTTAAAAAAAGGATTAAGATTCTAATGCGGCAAGACTGCAGTTGTTTTATAAACAATTCTAGCTCGTTTAAAGATCCCTTTTATAAAAGTAAAAATAAATGGCAAAAACAGTCGAATGTTTGTATGATAAAAATAAAAAAAAAAGATATCTTTATTGCAATGCAAAACAAAAAAACGAAAAGAATAAAAATCCAATACATATCCAGCTAAAAGTTAAAGCTTAATACGTTATTTTTGTCCATTTCTATTTGACAAAACGCTTTTAAGAAAAAATATCATTGTTCTACTGATGAAAAGATTTATATATTAAAGGCTTTTAAGCAAAAAGAGGAAATCTACTTGCTAAGAGGTTTTCTTTTTTGCAAAAGAAAGAATTTCGGTTCAACTATTCCACGACTTCAGGGGAAAGCTTTGGAGGGGGTTGGGAGTTGGGGGGGGGGGGGGGGGGAGCGGGAGGAGAAAAGCGAAAAGGCAACTTTCTGAAAGTGGATGTGCTGTTGGAAGCTGGAGCCCATTAGCAAATGGAGAGGCAGGGGGTCAAGGCGCCATTGTGGCAGGAGAGCACACGACGGCACAAGGGCCCACTCTCACCGGCACAGCGTGGCCGGGAATAAAATGTGTACTGGGATGAAGAGAGAAGGGTTTTAAAACCAGGTGGTATAAATCATAGTAAAGCTCTCCCTGGAAAAAGGGCTTTCGGGCGAATCCCGGGACGGAGAGGGAAAAAAGACCGGAGGGCTACAGAGAGCTTGCTGGGAAATAGCGGCGTAAATCAATTGGTGCTCGGGAAGGAAAGACGAGGGAAGGGGGCCGAGTGTTTACAGCACCTTTAATGGCCGAGTCCTAGAGGACGAGGAACCAGGGCCCGGTCACAGTAACGGACATGGACACCCCCGAGAAACACAAAGCTCGACTTTAACAAAAGAGAAAAATATCAAGACCTAAACTTGGACATCCGACAAATAATCTAGAAGCCACTAATCGACATATCTATACAACAAAAAAAAAAAAAACAGAACACATGATAAAACACCATCTTCCTAACACCCACGTTAAAAGTTTAAGACTCGGCCAAGTGAACAAATAAAAAACAAAAATATATAAGAAAGGTGTTAATAAGTATCGAGTGCTTACTCGGTAACCGTGAATGAAGAAAGCATTTTTTAGAAAATAATGCAACATCCACTAAAAGTTTTACACACAATTATTAGATGAAATATAATGAATTTAACAATTACAAATAAAACATTATATTTTTATACTAGATTTTCATTACAGTTTGTAGCTTCCATTTTTTATCTATTATAGGCCATACAAATATTCTAAGACCAATAATTTATAATAAATAACGCACAGATAATGCATTTTTAAATCACGAGCTAATTATATAAAACTTATCACAATGAGTTGCTAAGAGAAGCTTAATTAACCTTAAGACACGAACTTTGTAGATAGCCCCAAAAGCACACTTTATGACATTAAAAAATGTATATATGCATTTTACATACATTGACATTGTTCTTTTTTGTACCCTTCATACCTTCACTCCTGGCTTCACATAGAACAACAAGGCAGGTTCTAAATAGTCAAATAGTTTAACTGCCTCCAAAGGAGATCCTTGTCCGTGATTTTTAAAACAAAATGCTAACGTTTTGAGTAATTATAAATCATATGACTTTAGTTCTAGCTGAACATAGAGCAACTAACACAAAGTAATATATATATATATATATATATATATATATATATATATATATATATATATATATATATATATATATATATAATATATATTTATATATATATATATATATATATATATATATATATATATATATATATATATATATATATATATATATATATATATATATACTAAATTTCGATTTGCTATATTGAGTTTTTAAGAAAAGCACATAACTTTCGTCCTGCTTCAATTTACTCGCTAACTGTACAGGAAGAGAAAAGATTCCCAATCTGTTTAGCTGACCTCGTTTCTACCTGCTATATTATAAATGATAAATCACATTTTTTTAAAAATTATTAAAACGATGATGATTACCGACATCAAACATCCAGCAAGCTGTCGTCATACATTGGCTCTAAAAGTAATCGAAAATTGCGCTGAAAAGTATGAAATAATCTTCATTGTAATAAGATTATAACGAATGATCAAAATTATAAAACAAAATCAAATCCAATTTAAAAATACTGTCAGATTGCACACACTGGCCAAACCGTCTTCCAAATCTAAATATGAGTACTCTAATTGGACTCAAGGATCCGACTTCTAACAGTAGTTAGACAGAATGTACTAAAATAATTATTTCATATTTCATACTTATAGAGTAAATTTACGAAAGGCCCGTTTTTGAACAAACAGCTCATAGAACGATCTTGTTTACTTTTTTAAACTTTTGTAGTATAAAAGTATTTTCCTTGAAACCAAACATTGCTAAAAAACCTATACAATAATACGAATATAAAATATTTCATTGAAACAACCAGATGATAAAAAAGTAATAGCTGTAATTCTTAATAAATATTTGCGAAACAACTTAAAAAACTCAAATATAAGAGCAGGTAAGAATATTAAGATAATTAAAAAGACGTGAATTAAGTTTTTTATAGATTCCTTTAAATTAATAATACTTTTTTAAGTGAAGGTAAGGAACGAGGCAATAATACTAATTTGTGGAAGGGAGGGAGGGTACGAAGGGCCCGGTTTTGGCAGGGTTAGAGGGCCCCAGCTAATGAGAAGTAAGTAGGGCTGAATATATAATCAAATAATACCCAGACTAATATACAAGAATCCAGGAATTTATAATTCCTTAAATGAATTAGACCAACAGCATGGTCGGGGCAGGAAAGTATTAAAGACTTGCCAGGGCAGAGGCTTTGGTATAAATCTATGTCAGTAAGAAATGCCAAGGGGGAGGGAACAAGGACTTTCTATTAAATTCAGCAACCTTTCTGAAGTGACAAATTCCAAAATTTCATCTTCACCTATAATACAACCGCTTCGAACAAACATAACTAACTGGTTTTTTTAAAAGGTAATTTAATAATATTATTATAAATATATTATTTAGTTATTAGAACCATGGTAAGTAAAAAAAAGAGAAACGTTTATAGGTTAAAAGACGACGACTCCACTATATTTATTTATTGTACCATTAACAGTTTAAATTAAAGCTGAGTAAAATAATATTTTTAAACTAATTATAAATTATTACTTATTCAATAAAAATAATAGTATGTACGATCTGTTCTTATGGCATGACGTTGCAGTGCAGATGTTTGCAAATAAAAAATAAATAATAAAAGCAGGTTTACCATATTACCATGCGTAAAGCGTCAGAGTTGTTTTTTTCCAGAGGGGAAGGGATGATTGAAAGGCTTCTCCACCTATCCTTCGATGCGGCTCGAGCGATAAAACCACCGACATGTATTTCAAATCGGTTGCAATTATAACGCAACGTTTTCCATCATTGTTCCAGGGAGATTTAATTTTCAATAACACCCACGCAAACAGACTTATATCTCTCTCTGGAAATCTACAGACATCGAAACCTTTTATTTCGTCTTTTAATATCCATTAAACGAAAGTAAATAAAAAAGAAGGAAAAAGGGTTTAGATAAGAAGTCCGGGTCTGGGGCCGGTAAACTGGATATGGGAGTCGATATTAATGTGGAAGAGGCGAGGGTACAAGGGAGTAACGGCTGAAACAGAGGGCTATATTACGGGACACGAGGCACAGGGTGACAGAGAGAGATAGGAGTGGGACTGCTCCTCCGAGTATTAGGAGAGGATGTTTAGGCAGAGACACAGAGCTGGGGCTTGGCTCCTATCCAGGACGCCTACTGGCTCTCCCTCACAGTCCAGGAGGACTCGGTCCCAGATATGACAGATTTATCGGTGAGCCTTATTTGAAGGTATCCAAGCCTGAAATCTGGCGACACGTAAAAAATAGACTTGGCCCCGATATACACCTCAACACACTCCCCAGTACACATTACTTATAGTACAACCGCCTAGGAACCTCACCAGAATAAACAAACTGACCTCTCAATATCCAATCATATGCTTGGAATAAAACTAACTAATCCTCGAGATTAGATGCTCAAGCATCAGTAAACAGAACACATCAAGTTGAAACATTCTTCTTTTCAAATTACATTACCTTCCAGAGGACCATCAGGAACCTCTATTATGAACACGATCCTTTATTCAGAAATGAGAGCCTGCCACATCGGCAGAATTCATTCAACACAATCCTTGTTTTAATCTCTATTAATTAATAAAAGTAAATTAACATGTCAAAACAAAATTAACAGTACTAGTTCTAAAATTATGACTGTAAATTCCTAATAAGGATAATAATTAAATAAACGGTAAATAAGGATAGTAATAAACGTTTTTATTAGTAAATACAAAAATGTTACAACTTTAATGTAAAGATTATAAAAACGCTGTAATGTTAATAATTAATTATGAGTCAAAGAATCCACAACGATACGTGACTACCTCAATCAATCGACCGATTGATAAGGTAAACTGATATAATCGATATTAGCTCATGAAAACGGCTCATCAAGAGCACGGATAGTACAGCACGCACAGCTATCCCTTAGCTAATGTAATTCATCTACTTAAACTACTACATCAACCCGTTTAAAGAGTCAACAGATTATTTTTGTTAGAAAGAATAATAACGTGTGGAGTTGGGTTTCGGAAAAAGAAAGGAATTAAAAAAGTAGAAGGTGAAATGAAATATATCGATAATAAAAAAAAGTTTAAAAAAGAAAAGAGACACAGATGTGGTTAATAAAGATAAAGACGCGAGCACAGAACAGCTGGGGCTGTCGAGTAATAAATAGGTAGACTCGAAGGAGAATTAAGGGAGAGAAGCAAACGGGCCGGACTGATGCAGTAAACAATAGAAGCGGAGAGCGTTCCACCCGGGCTCCAGATTTATAGCCGGTTAGAAAGCCATGTAGGGCAACACACAACACAAGGAGTGGAACTTGGCACAACTAAGTTGACATATACTGACTACAAGCAGAGTCCGGCTCATTAGGGTAGAACGCAACACTCGACGACCTGAGACGGGCTGACCGGCTCCACTCACAACCGATTTATATCGCCACTCTGCACATTAACATAAACGGTTACAATGGATGAAGAATATGGAAGACAAATAAAGAACAATATGATACAACAACAAAGGCAGACCCAAAATATGACGGACTTGTCAAATGTTACAGGTAACAGAACAAACAACGTATAAAATAATAAAATAGTAAATGTCACAGTAATAAACGAGAAACTGTTATTTTTTAAAAATAGAAAATAAACAATAGAACCACATAACACCGAAAAGGTATAACTCAAAATATAAAGAAATTTATTTTTGTGAATTACAACTATACTTAGTTAGTTCACGTTAGTTTTAAAACTAAATTAGGTAGAAGGAAAACAAAGTAATTCGCCAAGTATATGTGCTTCCAGCACGCACAAAAGGTCCGTAAGCAGTGGCGTAGGAACTGGGGAGGGCAATCGGGCTTGAGCCCCCCCCCCCCCCGTCAAGGGTTATAAAATTACAAATAAAATAAAAATTAGTACATGGGTTTATGTCTAAAACTGCTTAAAATGCTGTTTTTAAACGTTTATTTTCCAAAATTTTCCCCGGACCTCCCTCCTATAGCAGGGGGGGGGGGGGGTAGAGAGAGGGTCGGTTGTAGTCTGGCACCTTAATTTCTAGAAATCGAGCCACTGTCCGTAAGCAATTAAACAAATGGCGAGTACGTTAATAAACATAATCGGCCCAACCATACCAAGATGGCGGATATTTAAAAGTTTGTTTTAGCTATAACTTTTGAACCATTTATTATAATGATGCGAAACAAAGCCTATCGCATAAAAAACGCATTTTTATATACAGTCCAAACGCAATAAAACTACTCCGAAGTGTCTCCCAATTTGCTCTCAAGATAATAATTAATAAATTAAATTTTAAGAGTTTTTTGGGAGGGGGAGGAAACATTTTTTCTCACAAAATATGCGATTTATGAATTGTTTTCTTGAAAACTACAATTTTTTTTACTAGATCTTTTCTTTGATTTAAAAACAAAAACACGCTTTTATAAAACATGCACCAAAAATGAGAAAATTTGTTTTCAACAGCCACAGTTCTACGAACGATCTCAGTATTAGCCTGTGTCCCTAAGGTCATTAAGAAATCAATTGACAAAAGTGTAGTAGCCTACGCTTTTATCTTTAGCGGCATACACATATACTGTGATCGGTATCGTAGTACCTACTCCTACTGCGGTTTTTAAAAGTTTTAGAGCATGTTCTGGCAATATAAAAAGTACATCCAGATTAGGAGAAATATTTCTATTGAGTAATGACGCTTGATAGTATAAAGTTAATTAGTAATTATTAATAACTACTATTTACTAATTAATAGTAATTAATTAGTAAATAATAAAACCTAATAATAATTTAATGAATATATCTCAAAACTTATTTTAGATTCGTATTTGGAAGTTGTAGAGGAGCTAATGACTGATGGTTAAGCACCTCAAAAAAAAAAAATAAAAAAATAAAATAAAACCTTTAAGACAATTTAACAAAATACAAACGCAGTTTGTCAAAACAAACTTTTAATGCAATCGATTCGTATAAATCGAAGTTTCCTTCAGTAATACCAATAACAAACAAGATTTAAAGTCTACACAAGTATGGAAGATTTAGGACATAAAGGTTTATAACATCGGAAATAGTTGGTAGTTAAATTTAATATTTTTTGAAAGATTAAAAGAAGGTCTAATTGAAATATATTAGAAAATTTTAAGTTTTAGTAAAAATAGGATATCGTTAAACCCTAAGAAGAATATTCTTCCATGAACAAAAGAAGAAGAGCTAAGGCGCAAAATACGAGATTTTATACAGTGAAAAAGGATCCGTACCTTAAGAAGTTTTTTGCCCGGTGTGTTTCCAATGCAAATAGAATTCGGTTCAAATTGATCGAATCGAAGGGGCCGATTGGCGCGGAGGTAGAAGGAGGAGAAGTAAAAAGGGTGCAAGGAAAAGACTTTAAATTGGAATTCCAAGTTGGCATTAATTACCAAGGTTCTCTGTGGGGCGGTTAAATGAATTGTGGATGGGGGCGGCATTGATCCGTAGGGTAGCGGCAGCTAGGAATTAGGAGTTTGGCAGGCAGTTACCGTTCCGCACCGAGGAGTCACAGCCCTCCACTCCGGCCCTACCTCCTCCCGACAAACAGAAACCCCTTTTAAGTCTACCATCCGAGAAGTATAAATTCTACGGCGGCTCCCGTTAATTAGTTACCTATAGCGTTAACCGAGTCCCTTTGATAAAAGAGACCGGGCTTCCAATAACGCTATATCACGATCCGTTTGAGAATTCGACAAGTTTTTAAACGGATCCTAAACCCATCGCACTTGCACCCTTTTCCACTCACTTTTAAATAACGAAGTCTAAGTTGAAAAGCGACTAAGTTAAATCCGGAGCAAGATCAGTAAGTTGGAAGGAGTCGCCGAACAGAAACAGTCTCGCCTCCGACAAGTTTCCCACCCTAAGAAATAACAAGAGTTAAAACTTCTCTAATATAAATCCGATAAGAATTAGACCAATCTCTCCTTCAAATTTTATCTCTTATTTGAGCAATCATTTAATTTAATATAAAACTAAAGGTAAAAATAATGACTAAACTAATGAAATTGAAAATTCACAACTGTAGAACGTGTGATTTATATTCATTAGCTAATGCTACACAAATTGCACACAGGAAATGAAATGTGGCTAAAACAAAAAGCAGTTTAAAAAAAACAACAAAAAAACAGTTGCAACCTATTCACACTCACTAATTTAAAATGTCACATAAGAGAGAAAAATATAACTAATAAATAAGAAACTTACTGAGTACTAAAAGTAGAGGGAATACATTTTTTAAAAAAACATGACATTGGTGAAAATGAATTTATATTAGTGCCTATATGGAAGAGAAACTAATGGTCGCAGAATGATATATAGGAGCAAAAGTGGGCTAATTATGACCTACCATCCAAATTTCATTAAAATTGGACGAGCATTTTTTTAGATATGTATGTTGGTTCGCAAAAACTGAGTGACAGAAAGGCCGACAGGCAGACACGGGACCAAAAATGTTCCCTGATGTCTAAAATGGATTTCTGTCTAAAAGTTTGGACTGACATCATTTCCACGACGAGTTGTCATTAAAACTTTAATTCGGAGTTCAAAAGGCGATAACTGGTCAAATGAGACATTTAATAAGAAGGGTTTGTAGCTCTTTCAGATAATTTCTCATTTAGACAGATTTTTATAGAAATTATTATATTAGAATTAATAAACTTAAAAAGACTCAAATAAGAAATAAATTTGTATCAAGGAGAAAGCAAGTAATAGTAAAATTTTCACAATCAATTAATAAATCTACATAACTTTTAATCAATTTCATAAATCTAAACCTACAATAAACTATTAGAAATAAATTAAACAACCACGAAGGTAAGATAATTTTGAAGTTATTTCTAAACAACAAGGCAAAGTAAAGATGGAATATCAAATTGGATAAAATCAAACTCCTGCTTCACAGTATAACAGGATTAAATTGAGTTAAGGAGAATAAACCAGCTGCCCGCCAAGTTTAAATAAGCCGCGAAAACTCGACTTACGCCAAGTTAGTAATTTTACAACTAAACATAAGACTGACAGTATCAGAATTAATTTTCCCTCCATAAAGTCTTTAACAAGAAAATTCGGCTCGTCTAATTCTTACATTATTCTTGATCTTTGAACAATATTATTTATTATTAAGATAAATCTCCCAAAATTACACTCTACATGCTTGCACTAGATATAAATGGATATAATTTTACAAGCGAAATGCAGTACTTCGTTCTAATATTAAACAGAGATCTATAATAAAGCATTTTAAACTGTTATCGTAATTTTTTTTGGTTCTTTTTATAGATATAAAACAATTAGATCCACAATATACAGGAGTAATATATATTTCAGTAAGAGGATAAAAAAGAAGTATATAATTTAAAGCATTTTAAATTAGGAGTGAGAAGTTTAATTTAAATGCGTATATATATCATATAAGAAAGGAAGGGAAGAGGAGAATGGTGATGGAGGTAGAGGGTTTAGATTGATAGGAGCTTAGGGGAGAACATTCTCCAAGACAAGGGTAGAGAGCATCAGATGACTGAATCTTATATAAGACCAGACAGCTATGCACCCTGGTAATTAATGCTACTGGAATGAGAAATTTGACTTCTAATTAGTGTAGGCTACTTGAGCATAAAATAGATAGGGGACACGTTTATACAAAACTAAAACAACAAACATAAAAAACAAGCCACTACATTTGTATAAATAAAAAAGCCAAATATGCGTATTCCTTCTAGGGAGTTAAACGAGATAGTAGGCTTTTGATAGAACATAGACATGGAATTACTTTAACTAAAATAAAGATTATACACCTAGTTTTAATATAATATGCCGAGATGTTAGAAATTAAATTAATAAGTAAACGTTTTCTTTATCTGTTTTTTCTTCAAAAAAATCAACATTATACTGGTGAGAGGAGATATTAAAAATATCCTATTTATGCTAAAATAGATTTAATCACTCTTCAATGTTGTAAATAATAAGGACCTGTTTCAATTTGATGGAAAAGATGCTTAACATAATATAATTACCAAATATTAGTGCCTATTGAACATGAATCTGAATCCAAGGAACTTTCTTAGAGGTAATAAAATTTTGAAGACGGAATGATTGAAAATAATCAGTTTGACGAATAGAGACGAAAGAGGGATGAGAGATCAGCTCGAAGTTACGAGGGAGAATACTATGCACGCCATTGTTCACAGCTCGGTACACACAGGGCCTCTTACTGCTCAATGCAACTCTGTCAAACTGCGCCTTTCCATCAGACTGCCTAGAACTCATGTGGCCTCGATACGCCATCTTGAATGCCGTGTGAATCCGAAGGGAAGAATGTAATTATTAATTAAAGGCTTATGGGAAGAAAATGGCGTCGCCGAGTTAATAATTGGCGACGGTAATTGGGGAGGCGCGTCTCCTTCCCCGGTTTATTCGGCTCATGAATAATTCAAGACCTACCCCCTACCCGTCCGCACAGGCACCTTATAACCCCATGCCTGTGACGTCATCCACCCCACGACAAAAAAAACTCTCCCTAAACTTCCCTCCGTTCTACCGACTGATTTCTATTCCACCTCCTCTTTTTTATCGGCACGGTATGAAGGAAACAGAGGGAAGGAAGAGAGCCGGGAAAAACGAAAGAGAGGTTAAAGGATCAGGAATAGAATTAAGTTAAGTGAAGAAAATCGGACGACGTTGAAGTAAAGTATTAAGGATTATGACAACATTCAGAGGGATGTAATTGTCCATTAAAAAGAAGAACATGGACTATTTGGTTGATAAACAGCTCACACGTTATCGCGTACAATTCATCTTTATTTGAAAACTTATTTCACTTAACCTATTTTACAAAATACATAATTGTATTTTAGGTTTATTCCATTCAAAATATAGAACCAGTATCTATTTTAAAAACCTTAGTTTTTTCTCTCATCACTTATACAATTTTTAAAGAGTACAAATTATCAATCGATGAACAAACACCAGATTGCTGCTTACTTTCGTTGGAATAAATATTGAAATAAATAACCTAGCAAATATCTTATTCCTTTTATTAAAACAGATATCCAAATATTTACACAGTTTTGACTTTATTTTAAGTTTGGAAGAAGGTTAAATTATTTGAGCAGCAAAAAAAAAAAAAAAAAAAAAAAAAAAAAAAAAAAATCGCGACCTAGTAAAAGGCAAAAAAAGCGTAAAAATGAAGTAATAAATATTTGAAAAAAAAACCTAATACGATTATGATAAGAAGGTAAAAAAATGGGGGGGGGGACCTTAAGTAACTATTATTATGTATGTTTTGAGTGAGAGAGAGAGAGTTAAAAGAAGAGGAAGAATTTTTGGAAGCGAAATTTATGTTTTTGAGTTTGGCGAGGGAGGGTAATACCTGTTTGGGCTGGGTAAACGGATCGTTGGGGCGCAATATATTCACCGGAAATTAGGGGAGGGGGGCACAAGAGGGGCAGATAACAAAAATATATTAAGGCTTGAAAGGGGGTTAAGAGGGTGAATCACTGAGCCTGGCCCTGAATAAATTAATAATAATATTTCTAATTAGTCTGAAAACCCGAACCCCGGTGTAAAAGCGAGCAGGGAAAATAATGTGGCTCGAGTAAAGCCGGCTATAGTGCGCAAGTCCGAGCGATTTAAAACGGTTATATGCGATGTCACGGCGTCACGGCCTGAGTTGCTTTACTGTTTACTTAACCGTGTTCAATTACACAGCTGGTTTCAGTCCTTTAACTTCCCTTTCTGTACATAAGGTTTTGAAATTTCGGGGAGTAAATTTAATAACTAAACCTCTGAAAATCCCAACGATCAAGTGTAGTCTTAGGGGGTAATAAGTACGAGATAAAGTTTGAAATTTAAAGCACAATGCTCATACCAGCGCGAATCGAACGTGTCACGCGGTTATTAAATACGCAGTCATATGAGCCACCCATCCTTGTAACTATATCTATATCTCCAGTATAATAATTGACAAATATTTTAATGACAACACCTTCACTTCAAGTCAGTTGAAAAATCAGAGCAAAGACATTGGGGATCACACGCTAAATGTCATATAACACAAAACTAATTTAATTAAGGCTTTATTTAAGCCGGATCCTAGTATTACACACCTTATATTGTTTCCAAATTAACTGATATATACCCAGAAAATAAATGAATAGATAGAAAACCCATCTTGATATAATTAAATAAGTAAAATTTTATAGCACGTAAGCTGCATACACTACTTAATTAATTGCTAAATGGATCTTCTAAAAATATATAAAAGCTTCGAGTTTACAAAATGATATAAAGATTAAATTATATGCTTTAAATAATGTAGATTCTATATAGATTTATAATATTTTCTTCATATTTTACGATTTTGGTAGTATTCATACTACGGAAAGATTAAATTTTAATTTAAATCAAATTATAATTATTAACAACTACGGGAAACAACCAGAGAAAAATACACTCCAGCGCTGGGATTTGAACCACAGGCCTCTATATTTCCAGTATAGCGCTCTACCAACTAAGCTACGCAGGAGAATGAATTTCTCTGACGTTAATGATACCTTGTCCCGAATTTAAGCTTTCAATTTTCCACAAATCTGAGAAGTCAACATTAATGACAAAGAACTAGATCGAGAAATAACGCTTATAATTATAAAGTACCCAATTAGTACCTGTACTTAGTACAATCAATTAGAAATTCATATTTTACGATTTTGGTAGTATTCATACTACGGAAAGATTCAATTTTAATTTAAATCAAATTATAATTATTAACAACTACGGGAAACAACCAGAGAAAAATACACTCCAGCGCTGGGATATAGAGGCCTGTGGTTCAAATCCCATCGCTGGAGTGTATTTTTCTCTGGTTGTTTCCCGTAGTTGTTAATAATTATAATTTGATTTAAATTAAAATTGAATCTTTCCGTAGTATGAATACTACCAAAATCGTAAAATATGAATTTCTAATTGATTGTACTAAGTACAGGTACTAATTGGGTACTTTATAATTATAAGCGTTATTTCTCGATCTAGTTCTTTGTCATTAATGTTGACTTCTCAGATTTGTGGAAAATTGAAAGCTTAAATTCGGGACAAGGTATCATTAACGTCAGAGAAATTCATTCTCCTGCGTAGCTTAGTTGGTAGAGCGCTATACTGGAAATATAGAGGCCTGTGGTTCAAATCCCAGCGCTGGAGTGTATTTTTCTCTGGTTGTTTCCCGTAGTTGTTAATAATTATAATTTGATTTAAATTAATATTTTCTTCATAAATTTTTAACAAAATATTTAAAAACTGATGATAACGATGAGGGTTCTTGTAGCAAAGGGTGTGATAATTCCGATTGTTTTCTAAGAAGAATCCAGTAAAGTGGGGAAGCAGTCCTAATCTCTTGGTTAGAGGGGACAGGTTGCCCCCTAGAATAGAGTTGGTACATAGTACATAGAGGAAGAGGCGATTCCTTCCATTAAGTTCTATTTGATAGAGGATCCCTTTCTAGAGTGTACTTGAGAGCCTTGTACACTTAAAGGCATCCCTTCTCCAAGTTAGAAGCGTGGTAAGGGTTGCACTTACCCCCTTCCTTTCCCTTACCAACTGGGACTAATCGGCCGCCTCTAACTTAGGGACTTACTAAGTTAACATAGTCCACAACCCTCGAGATTCCCTCCACTGTACACTGTACAGTCACACTAGCACGACGAGACTCGGCCGGAACTGGCACGGTCCCCTCGCTAAGTTTCGAGTGCCACTCCACTGACTCCTTTCCTGGATTTACGTCGATAATTTACACTTAGTTTATACAAGGGCAAAGATGATACAAACAGAATACAAAGGGAAAACTCTCATGGCAACACAAAGATTGAAAAACTCGAAACCCAGATTTCTCTATCCAGCATACAAACTCCTTATTACTAAAACCCACTGTAACAATAAATGCTTTAATTCACTCAAAGAACTGAGTTTAAATTTAAAGCATATTCCAATTTGCAATCACATTCAAGATCCCCTAATTAATTAATCTCGATATATGACGGGAAGAAAAACTCAAAACAAGGCTGTTGGAAATGTAGTTTGAAACAGAGAATTCTTATATACTACGCAATCTAGTAAAATAGCATATGAAGTGTATAGAATGCTATTTTTCTCACTAATGTTTCTTTAAATTTGAATTTTTCAAAATATGCGAGATTATTGTAACGACCTGACGTAATGAAGAAAAGTTAATACATAATTTTTGGAAACAATAAGTTGTAAGTATAATTTTTACATAATACTATAAATAAATAATATATATTTACATTTCACATTAGCAAATCTATTAGAATAATAAATGTATAATAGCTTTCACCCCACGCTCCACGCGGGCCTCATGCTCCACATCAGTGGCTGTGTTCCTATTATCATCTAGCCCAAGAAATGAATGAAATGGCTAAATAGTTTCATTTCCAAAGCCTTCATAGAATAGAATCAAAACAATTCATTCCATTACTAAAAATAAAAGTAAGTAAATCGCGGTTTGGAGGTTATTTATTACATGCAAAAATGCCTCTTTATACATCATGTTGAAAATTTACACACTAGACCTTCAAAACAAGGGGAAGGTCACTATCGGCATGAGATTTCGAAATATAAATTTTGGAGCACAGGGGTTCGGGGTACAAATGTCAAAACCACAAAGAAAAAAAATATTACCTATATGCTTTTCCTTCAACTACAGTCGGAACTTATATCGCATTTTATTTTTTAATTTGCTTTTAAATAACAACAATGAATAAAAATCACAATAATTTAATTTACAAATCGTAATACAACGAACAGTTGCGAGACAAAGAAATATTGAGTTGATAGTGGTAAGTATAAACAAAAAGCGTATGCCTGTATAATTTCGATATCACTTTAAGTGCTCCGGCGTTACAGAAGAGCCAAGTATCAATAAGATGGAGTGCAGGGAGCAATAAAACGGAAAGGAAGAAAAGGAAAGAGGTTTTATGACACCTATATAGCGCAGAGCAAGGGATAAGAGAGAGGATCGATGCAGAATGGAGAGGACGGAAAGAGGGATCGTTTTCAGCCAATTCAAGGAGCTCAGGGCAAGAACGGGTCTCTCAAAAAGAAGGGCCCATTCTCCTTTGTAGACTTTTCTTCTAAGGTGTAACGCTCCTTTCTACGACCAAGAATTTTATAGGTGCAAATAGGGACGGAAAGGAAGTGTGAATGACGGAGGAGCCTGAGTAGGGTGGTTTCAATTAAAAGCAGGTCGGTCATCCGGGGAGCCCAGGATGTGAATTCCCACAGCAGACAGGATATTAAAGGACGTACCGGTATCAGTCTTTAATCCTAAAAGGACCTGACACATTTGAGAGCTTGTCGGTGGCAATTAAGAAGACTTAAAGAAGTTTCCCGTTAGAACTCACGATGGACGATCGGTACGATTAAGAAAGATTTAATCAGTGCCGACAATAACAAAAGACGAAGCATAAAATGTGGCATCCGTCATCTTTACGGCCACTGGATATTCAAACTACCTATTTAGAAGCGAATCTAGGATTCCTTCTAATTTGAGTGAGAGTTATTAATAATATTAACATGACTAAATTAATATAAAATCAAAACGACTACAATAAGTAATAGAATAATTACATTTTAAAAATATTTACATCACAAAAAACCATCTCATTTATGACAAAAAAGTAATACTAATTGACCACTAAATCAATAAATTGATTAATGTCTTTCTCTTTTACTTCTTCATATACGTAATACGTAATATATATAGATGGACAGAAAATAATTGCGAGTATGACAAATTTAATTTTGAAGAATTTACACATGTTTAAGCCCCTGGATCTACGAAGGGAAAGTGGTTTAAGGAAATATCTGTCAGTCGTCTGTAGTATATGTGCAGATGTGAGGAACCTAAATTACTGGACTGATTTCGTAAAAAAAAAAATAGCAAACTGTGTTTCAGAAAATCATACCCCGAGGCAAGATCGAGAAATAGCTCTGGAGGCGCTGCCACCCAAAAACTCTGAAATATACGAGAAAAATTTATTTTTCCCAGGAAAAATTTAGTATTTGAGATATTAATGAAAATAAATCTGATTTAGCTGAAAATTTAAATGAAATATAAATAATTAATTTTTAATAAAATTTAATTATAAATTATTTAAAATAGATTTAATGGATTTTTTTTTTTTTTTTTTTTTACGATATCACAATATTATATGAGCATGTGTTACTCGAGTTAGTAGGACCAATTCCTTTCAACTATGATAGATACAAATGATACATATTATATACTAATGATCTTATACTACTCACCAAAAAAATACATGATGATAGTTAAAAGGATAGTGTTTTAGAAGAATGATACAATTCTTATGTAGTCAGAGGAGAATAGAAGATTTTGTGATGTCAATGGAGGAGGAGAATGGGGTTGAAAGTCGTCCTATCCCTGTCCTAATTGAACGACTGCAGATACGAGGTCTGTTCAAAAGACTTTTAGATGATTGCAGCAGACTCAGCAACACCGTTCAACAAGGAAACATCATCAGCTCTACTTCCTATTTCGACACGTTGAAAAAACCATTCCTAAAAAGTCGACGAAGCTCGTAAACTCTACGACTTTGGGAGGATATGAAGCGAGTCTGTGGCACAGCAAACAACACGACTTGGTCCTTATCTCGATGTACCAGTCTCCAGTATACGCGGTCCACATTCTTCCACAGCACAGCATCAATAGAAAAGTCAACAAGCTCATGCATCTAACACTACTTACTTTTTCAAACACATCACAAACGTTAACATTTTCACATCTTAGGAAATAAACTCATATAGAGTAAAATTGACAACCTTAGTTAGCTTCACATTAATTACTTAATAATAATAAACAAAAATTGGAATACCTGAACCTAAAAAAATCGGTCCGATAAAACGAACAAAACATTCTTATGTAGATATTGACACTTGATTTAAATCCCATAATATCTCATTTAATTTATTTATTTTAAAAATTAAGAAGTCGTTCAACAGTTAGTTGTTTTGTTTTCGATTTCCAACAAAATAATTTTTTTTTTTCATCAATATCTCGGGAACTAAATTATTTCCGGGTAAACGACTTATATGGTACTTATGTTCTAAAAATATAAAAATACCCCTTTTCAATCAAATTTAGATACAATTTATTATAATGCTGCAATACGATTATATAATTGTTACGACGATTATATAATTCTCGACATTTTGCAGGATAAAACTACAAATAAATCAAATTAAACATAATAAAAACTGTATAACACTTCAACATATGAGTGAAGTTAAAGGAAAATAAATTAAATTAAAATGTATAACTAAAGATATTATATAGGCCGATTATAATCAAGATAACAACGTACAAAGAAGTGTTATATTAATGAAACCAAGGAGTATATAAATTAACTGGAAGGAGTTTGTTTTAAAAACTAAGTCAAGATTTAAGAGCTAACGGGTCACTTTCAAAATGAATTATAGCTTCGCTTTATATTTTATGAGCTTAGGAAAGACATCTAATATGCCTAAAATATTCCCTTAAAATAAATACCTACTACATAGAAATATATAATCATCTTACATAATAATTGAATTAAAAATCTGACGTACAAATTAATTATTTAAAAGGTTCATATAAACTACCTCGTGTTGAGCCTAACATTAATTATCATTCCTGACGAATCACGCTCACTTTCAAACCTTTTATTAATACGCAAGTATACATTTATTTTTTACTTTCTTTGTAAAATAAATTTTGCTTACACAGAAGGATTTTAAATAAAGATGGTGGCTAAAAGTTTTATCAACACTTTGTCTCACACAGTCTCGAGTAAATTGCTATCCTCGTTTTATAAAAGTGTACTTTTATGTTTAAAATTTAATTAAAAATACCTTCATAACACCCCAGGTACTTCATTCTTATTCATTCTAATTCATCCTACTGTTACTTATAATTCAACAAGAGGTCTTAAAAAACCATTGTTGCAATTCCTTATTATGTAGCATATATCTTTAACTAATAGGTACCCTACATATCTATATAATGTAACTGCTGCACTTAGAAAGAGTAAAGGGGAAATAGAATTTCATAAATTGTAAATCATGCGTGTGCTGCTCTTAACAGCAAATACAATGCAAACGTTTTCGGTTTAAACTACATAGGAGCTAGAAAATTTATTTTTCTTTGGCTAGAAACAATCCCGTTGTTAAGATTTGAGAAAATGTTTAATCCAGTTTGCTTCTACCCAAGATTAAGTTTGAGCATTATGCAAAGCTTTGTTTAGTTTTAAACTCGGATAAGAAATTGCGGACCGAAAACGAATCTTGTTTTTAGTTAAGTCTGGGATGAGAAGGAGAGAGCATTGTCGGCCCTGGCCCGCCTCCCTTTTTATAATGCAAATACGGAACCCATACAAAGCACGGTGCGAACACACTCACACGGTCCCTGCACGAGGATTTCCAGCCAAGAGAACATGCAGGAAATTGGATGAAACCCGTATGAAACAAGAAATGGGACCGCGGCCAAATCCACAAGGAATAGCATAACGCTCCGTCGAGCATTCGCCCTCTACTAAACCGAGACACAAATTTCACACGGGACACAAACAACAAGCGTCTACTAGTCAAGTAATGTTTTAGGGTAAGCTTGTCTCACGTTTCGCTTAATTAAAAATACGCAAATCCAAGAGAACGACCTTATTTATAGGATACTTATTGGATCGATAATGCAGTCCAAACTAATGACCTCTTCACGCTTAAACCCCGAAATATATAAAAATTAAATTCAGTAATAATGGATAACAATATGTTTATGATTTAGTTTTGAAAAACACATTCATTTTTTCATCAATGATTTTTTATGTACGCAAGGGCGGACAGGCCCAGAGGGCGAAAGCAGCCGATACACCCACATGCGTCTCTACTAAATCTTTAACTAATAACTGAGATTTCAAACATGTGTAGAGTGCATCTTTGAACTTTAACGAATTATTTAAACTAAACTGCGTCGTCGAATTAACCCTTATAAAATTAAAGAATGTAACCAGAGGCATTTTTAAAAAAATACTTGTTATTATAAATAGCACACACATACAAACACACGCACATATATAACAATCAAATTATATGAACGATGATTTTCAGTAGTTTCATATCCTAGTATTTGGCTACATCTGTAAGATATTATTTAAATGTTTGGATATGAACCAACTGAAAATTATCCGTCATATAATTGAAAAAATATTATATATTATTTTCATAAAATTAATAGATTTTTTTTAAAAAGAAAAATATCATCTAAATGAAAACAGTGCTTTTATACAAAAAGCTCACTAAGGAATTCTTTAGATGTATACATATACATACATACATACATACATACATATATATATATATATATATATATATATATATATATATATATATATATATATATATATATATATATATATATATATATATATATATATATAGATGCAGTTTCTATTTGTTTTAGATAATAACATTTGTTTGAAGTTAAAACATGTCACAGTTTGTCAGATATAAAAAGGAAGCATTTCCGGTTGCTGTAGTGACGAGATAGGAGCAGGTGAGATAATAATGCCCTGGGTTGAGACAACAGTTCAAGTCCAACTAACAAACGCGGCAAAATGAATTAAATAAAAAACTAATATACCACCAAAATACCACAATACCACTATTTCTTTTTACTAAATAACTTGTTTTCCCCGTTAAATCTGCGTTACGAAGGGTTTGAAGAACGACGTTTTGCTTTCACTACTGGAAGGAAACTAGAAGCATCTTTAGGGGTGTGGTGCATCGTGATGACAAATGACGTGATGAAATGATTCAACAAATAAAAAGTGAACATAAAATATTAAAACACATTTTGCTCAAAAGTATTGTAAACATCTTCTTTATTAACTTTTAACAAATTCCATCACCAAAAGATATTTTAATTTTTATAGTCACTTGCAGTATACCTATAATTGTATATGCATTCATTTTAATGCAAGATATAGATTGGGCATCACCCTAAATGGAGCAAATAAAGTTCCTACGAACCATACCTCGATTTTTATTTGTTCGGCAACCAGCTACTTTCAAATTTGTTAAAAACATTTTTTCAAGAAAAATGTACAAATATTTTTTTCTAAAGCCAGAACAATAAACTAAACAATATTGTTAAGGGCATAAAATTCCCTTTACAATCACTAACATACATCGCCTTGTAGCTCTATTCAAGCAGGAGGGACAAGCTTTGAAATCCTATTAAACATTTTTTAAAATAAGTTAGAATTTTGTTCCGCCATATCTACCTTATTCTTATAATCAATGTATGTGTTAGATAAGCTTAAAAACTACCCTAACTTTTATCTTTAATTTTATATAAAATATGCCGTTACATAAAATTATAAAGGCTGTAGTGCTAAAAATAAATACAGAACTTAAGAATATTGAATATTGATAAATACATGTTTCTGTCCTTATATTGAATTATGGCCTAAATGCTTAAGTTAAATAAACATATACGAGTATACTATACGAAATTAAAGCTAATAAAATAGGGTTTTTTAAGCTTATATAAAACAGACGTTGATAATAAGAAAAAAGAAGTTATGAAGGACCAAGCTTATCGAAGTTACAAAGCTTGTAACGTAAATAGAGCCACAGGGGCAAGTTGTATAAATAACTTCTTAAAACTATAAGCCAAGGTCCAAGGTCAAGGGTTGTCTTAAACCTTTTTTCCCTAACGTAAAATAAATGACTTCAACAATTAACAAAATGCCCTAAATTACTGGTTCTTCGTTACTATGTATAAGTACTATAGTATTTGTACGTAATTTCAAATGAGTATCACTTGATACTTGCCTATAAAATAAAAATACTACAAATGCATATTAATAAATAAGTAATAGATTATAATGTATTAAAGAAACTTTATTTTTGTATTGTGATCAAGAAAATATATTACATGAATAGAAGAAAAAACACTATGCATCAGAAAATACATCATTAAAATTACATCACCTTTAAATATCGAATTAAAAAAAAGGATTAAAAGGCGAGTGAGAGAAGATAAAAAAAAAGACGGTAACGTGGATAAAAGAAAGAAAAGGGAGATATATGGAGAAGATAAGGAGATGGAAGAGGTGCCATTAGGGGGGTGTGCCTAGGAGAGTTTACGACTAGATATATCTGAGCATATAGAGAGCGAGTCTGGGTGGCTCAGGCAAAGAAACAAGGCTGATGAGCTGATAAGGCAAGCAGTGGTCACATGCGGCCATAAACACAGCACTCAGATAGTGTCGCAGTGTTCTCCCAATGTGCCAAATGTAATTAAACCCCTTGTTTCTTCCAAACGGACTCAGTCCTCTACCCGTCCAGACAACTATTTGTTCTTGCCCGTGTTTTCAAGCCTAAGCGTCTCAATCTTTACCGCTTCCTTGTTGAAGAAAATATTTTTTCCCAGCTCTTCAGTCAGCTGTCCGGGGCATGAGGTTCCAACTAATTATAGGCGCCCAGTTTTTCACCTCGTCTATCGGTTCCGTCACTCCGAGACCAGCATCGCTAATGAGACCTTCGCACCCGGTGACTTCCTCTCGCAGGACGACTTAATTGGCCGACTCGTCGAGTCCACCGGCTCAGGCGACAGAAAATCAAACTAAGAAGGAAAAAACTTTAAGACCGGAATCACGTTCCCCGGTAACAGCGGAGAGAGGGTAGTCTGATCTTCATGACCTATCCCACAATGGACCCGTCCCCATTCTATCTGATATTAAATCTTTTTTGACCAGTTTTATCACTATTCATCAATGAGCTCCACCGCCTCCTTCTTAATTGGTCTCAATCTGAAAATCTAAATTTACTAAAATGAGACATAAAAAACACACCTGATAAACTATAAAAAACCACTCATTCAACCCGTCCAAGTAAATTGATTATTAAAAAAACATGAGCATATCAAGGCACTAAAACTACAACAAAAAAATCCTCCCAGGACCACCACAAAATATGTATTTACAGGATAATAACAATTTTCAACACGTATATTCAAAGCGGCGCAATCATCGGGGCCATTAACTTTACCGAAACACATCCTAATATCGCCTTAATTACCTTAATTACAATACGGCAACAGCCATCCTTCATTTTTTATATGCTATAGCGGGGTGGAAAGAGAAATCTATAAAATACAAAGTGACTAAATTATTTATACATTAATATGCATGAAAAATTACTTATGAAAAATCTATTTTTATTCGAAAAATGGAAAATAACATTTAAAGATAATTATATACTGGGGAATACAAGTTGGTATTTTAATATTAATTTTTGTCGAATAACTTAATTAATATTTATTATACTAAAAATCACAGACGGATTATAATCAGAAATTATTAGTATTAAATTATTTATATACTAGTACCTGTAAAAATTAATCTCAACATCAGAAAACCCATTTTAATTTGATGATATAAATATAAAAATTAACGAAAAAAGTATTAAATGTAGAAGGGAAAGTTATCATCAAAAAAATATTTAATTTACTATTTTAACTATAAAAATTGAAAAATGTATTTATGGCTCGTACAGGAAGTACAACCTCTCTTAAAAAGAAGGAAACTTATTAAGTGATTTATAACATAAATCATAAATAACTGAGAAATAATAAACTATAATACTAAAATAGGTGAAATCCAAATATAGTATGAAACGAGTCAAACAAATCAAATTCTAATGCTAGAACATTAACAAGATTTTTGTCCATCGCTCTCCTAAACTAAATTTATAGTAAACAAATAATACAGAGTAACTATAGTTTTGTAACTATTAGCTTGTTTTGAGATTGAATGCAACTTGTTAATAGATAATAAACAAAGAGCAAATGCAGATCGATGAAGATAGTTAGTTAGGTCATTATCAGTTGACTTTTATTAACGAAAAGGAATAATAATTATTTTAAATTACGGTGGGAAATATCATATTATCATTTTGGCAGAAAGCGTGGGAGAAATTTATATAATTCTTTTATGTGTAACTAAAAATTAAAAAAAGACAATAATAAAATAAAACGACCGAAGGATCGAGAAGTGGAAGTGAATAATATATTACTAAATTCATGATATTATAGACAAGGCGGCTGCATATACAAGAGTTCGACCTTGAAAAGAAGCCATAAAGATTACAAACATGGGTAAAAGGAAGGTAAGGTAATGGCTTGGCTAGGCAAGACAAGACAGTAAAATGACGAGGTACAGAGATTTATGAGACATGGGGACCTCTGGCTACGGCAAACGTTCCGTAGAGAGTAAATCATAGCGGCTCTGCTAGTTAAGGCAAGTTTAAACCTCGGCCAACAATGACTTGGTGCACCCGACACTGCTTCGCGCATCTCACCGGCTCACGACAAGGCCTCCATACTACCCTAAACAGCTTTCCCAACAGGCAACACAAGATACCGCATTAAACATGACATCATCAACAAAACCCTAGAGAACACCCTCTTCGAGAAGATAATTTGCATACAATCATTATGTCGTCGTTATGACAGTCACAAAAATATACAACAAGCCATTATATTTTTCTCCCTCGATACCACATCATCTCTCCCATGAGTATCCCGAGATATATTAAATTAACTATGAAATGCAACACTCCTTCAAGCTAAAACAAAGAAAAATCGTCTAACAAACTTAAACGACTGTAAATATATTGTCGACAAGGAGAATAACACTGTAAAATTTAAATTTGAAAATTATCGAGTGGACCCAAAATGAGAAGTATATTCATCATATATATATATATATACTTTAAAATGCTATATTGAATAATATATTTAGAACCGATATTTTTAACAAAGTTGATTGCAGGAAAGGGTTAAACGCTGGAGGTACTAGTAGTAAGTAGAGAGTACGTGTAGTAAATAAGTCAATGTTTTCCTCTATGTTCGTGGCTTGGAACTTGGTGCTTAGATGTCATCAATCAAGTTGGGGCTTCTGAAGTAGAAGCTGTGCTGAAATACTAGCATGAGCAGCGTGAGGGTAGACTCAAGCCAGTAAACGACGGCAATTAGATCATTCAACAGCAAACCGCATTCATTTCTCTTTCGACCAACACCGGCTAGCATTCACACGTGCCTAATGATTGCCACGGCTAATGCACGGATCTTCCTGCTTCAATCACACACTTAACAATACATTTACAGCATTAAGATTTACCAATACTTACAGTCCTACACTATAGTAAATATTGAAGAATTTGAGTTCAGTTAGAAGTATTAATAAGTTGCTAATATAGGAAACCTTTTTGTCCCCGTTTTGACAAAAAGTCAAAACTGTGTTGAGCTGACTAATTAGTCTAATATAAATTATAAATAATATCAATAAAAAAGAATTTATCTCCAGTAGGGAAAAAAGTTATGATTTTGAATAAGTTTAGAGGGACTAAAGTAAGTCTTTTCATCCCTGAACTCAAAAAGTAGGGAGAAAAAGTAAAAGTAGGGCGAAAAAGTAAAGTAGGGCAAAAAAGTAAAGATTGCAACTTAATTATTTTATAAATAGTAGAAAATGAATGGCTAATGTAATGAAGTTGTTGAAATCAGGTTGGCGGCACTGAGTTTTTCGACCATGTTTATCTTTGTTTATAACCTGCATCTAAATAACCTTCTATTTGAGTTTAATTCCAATTCTTATTTGTTTTTAATATTGAATCTCTTATATCTGCTATTAAAAGTGCTAATAATTATTGTTATTTATTAAAATAAAAACTGTGCAATGGACGAAAATGTGCATTTTCTTCCTACTGGAGATAAAATATTACATGTACCTCGTGAGTAAAGTGCCATTATTCCCCTCGCGATAATTATCTCCCTCGGCTGCGCCTCGGGAGCTAATTAGAGTTATTCCCTCGGCTGCGCCTCGAGAATTAAAGAGTCTAATTCCCTCGGCTTCGCCTCGGGATTTAGGGACCATGGTTCCTTCGGCTTCGCCTCAAGAACCAACTTTTTCGCTCAGGGAATAATGGCTTACTTTACTCCCTAGGTGCATAAATAACTATTATGTCCTGGGCTGAACTCATGGCTAACATAGCTAAATAGATAGGAAAAGCATAGAATATTGTTATATATATGTTAGGTTTAGAGCTAGTTGGTAATTATATTTTTTCTTTAATTATTTTACAGCGCATAAAAAACGAAAGGTTATATATATTCAAGACATTTTTTGTCAAAAGTTTTAAAATAAAAATAAATCCAATTAGATATAGATTAACAAATAAAACACGAAGTTAGCATATTAATGGAATCCAAGTTCTAAAGAAAAATTGCTGTGGAAGATTATGAATCAAACTTTCTTACTCAGAATTTGCACGATTTCTGGTTCTTCTTCTATCTAGAGCCTCAGAGGATAGGGTATGCAGTAAGGTTACGGATAAAAGCGTCAAGTCTTGAAAAGGAGAAGGCATATTTAATAACAATAAAACAATTCGAGTAAGAGCTGTCAAGTCTAGCCGAGGGAGAGGGAGAGACGTGTTAGGTGTACCGTATATACGTATATGTATGAGTAGGGAGACAGGGCGAAGCTTCCAGCATCTGGGGCTCCAATAATACAGAGTCTCGAGGCACCATGCTCCAGGAGAAGAAGCAATTTAGAAGAGAGCACCGGGAACTCTGGGAGAAACGAGGCTCGCAACAACTCCACAGAATTTAATTATGGCCCCCCGGACGGTTCAAGCCCCCTCCCCCGGGCCGGAGCACGGTCCGTGTAATTTGTGAAAGGGTGTAGCTTCTCTCCCTGGGATTCTCGTCACCCCCTCCTTCCTCGAGAAGCACATGCTGCACACAATCGATATTTCATATTATACAGCATAGCACCCCCTCCCAAGACCGACTCGAGTGATGCCGCACACTAATATCTCCCCGGGTCGCCCCGAGAAACCCCCTAGAATATTGCTAATATGTATGTGGCACCCCCTCCACGTACAAGTAGAGACTGCTATTATACTGTCCCTGAGTATAATATGAAAGCTTCCAATATAGCTTGCAGGATCTTTCCTGGCTGTGGAACAGTAGCTCACCCGAAGCTCCGCTTTAACCCTGCCTAAGCTTTCCTATATATAAGCCACACTCGACGTGACATGACTCGATACACTAATCTCTCTAACATTTCATTTCAACACGTCCGTGTCTAGCATTCCTATTCTTTGCCACCACCCACACTTAATTGCACGTTGCACTGTACTTTAGAGACGTCATAATATCATATTCTATAGATACAATGACAATTTACAACGTCATCTAAGTCTTTCCAGCTTATATACACTCACTGTAACCTAGGAGCCGTCTTAAAAATAAGTTACTTTTTAGGCAGTACAAAACTTTCAAACAGGCCACATACAAGCTCTAAGAAAGAGGTGCCAAGTAAACAATAATATAAACGTTGAAACGAAATAACTAAAAATTTGTTGTGAAAATTCACTTTTTGATATATTTATATAATACCTAATGGAATACTAATATTACTTGTTCCTTATTATGGATAAACGTATATAATATAAAAATTACAGAGTTATATAGTTTGAAAAAAAGGAAGTTAGCAGCCAGCGGTTGCCGTCAACAAGGAGTTTTTTTTAGATCAGTCATTATATTAAAATAAAAGCCGTAAATGTATTTTTATAGGAGAATTTGTTTGAAATAATAAAATATTATTAAAAAAGAGAAATACTTTCATTAACACGTCCATCGAAAACAATAATAGCTCATTTAACTTCACACACCACCTTCTTTAACTTTCAGAGTTTATACAAAAAGTAAAGCTTATATTTATATAGCTTTTTGTATAATATACAAAATCTTATATTTTCTTATGAAAAAAGAATTTTTAAGCTAAAAACCTTTGTTTTAAATATTCAATTAATTGATCTTCAATTAATTGATAATAATTATAGAAGTAATTAACTACTCTTTGATTGAAACTAAAGGGTATTTATCAACTGATATTGATATAAAAGAGATTTTAAGGTTGATTTCTTTTGACTCTATAGAGTCAAGAAGAACCCTAGATCTTATATATCAAGATCTTATAGATCTAGATCTTTATATATCTTATATATCCTAAACACTATATCAAATCTAGAACTCCTGCAGGCACCATCCGCCATTCTAAAAATATTCTTTTAACAAATATGGGAGGAAAACCACCCTAACAAATATTTTTCTCACTCACCTTCTCCTGACCTCAACAAACAAAATATTTATATAAATAAATATGCAATGTAGTAAAAGCATGACTACTTCTTTCATTTTCTTAAAATGAATACATGATTCATTTAAATAAATATCTAATAATAAATTGAATTACAGCTTTAAAATTCATAATTATTCAGTTATTTAAATATATGCAAATAGGTGATGAATTATACTAATGTAGAATAATTAAATAAATCAATAAATCGACGATAATTACAGCGCTCATAAATAATAAAGCAATTAGATTAAGTGCCCATAATTTTACTACCTTAATTTTAACATTTTTTATTTAATTTACTTTCTCACATGCGTAGTTTATACCATAGAGAGAAAGTATTGTGATGGGGAGAAAAAAATAAAGATACAAAGATGTATATCGTTAAAAAGCTCTTAAACAATAAAGTAGTTGTAATGCACAATTTTGTCATTTCTTTATTTTTAAGGGAAAGATTAGAAAAAAAATTCCTTTCGAGTTTGCTGCTTAGGTTTTAAATAAAGTAGAAAAAATAATACTTTTTCTATTCTTATCAACTTAACTTCTAACTTTTAACTTTTTCGACGCGTTTAAACCTTTAAATTGATCACAATTTTTGGAGAAACAAATTAAAAATACCTCAACGCAACGCTGTATTCTAAGAGGAAACAGTTTCGTTTCAATGGGGACATTTTATAATACTGCCTTCCGCATATATGCTGAATCTGGAGTAGTCCGTTAGCTTCAGTACGAGTCTTCTTTAAAAAAGGTATTTAAAGGTGATTTGTCGGTAAAATTCGTCATCAATAATTATGGCTTTTTGGTGACATTTTTAAGTACATCGGAGAGTATTAGAAGTGAATTATGCACATTTTAATGCTAATAGTAATTACGTATTTATTTTATAACATACAATTAAATTAATCTCCCCTGCTAAATAGTCTTTTGCAAGCACGGGTAATATTAATAAATAAGAAAAAAAAAACAAAAATTCCAATATTGTGTATGAGAATCTGCAAATGTTGAAATTATGTTAAATAATATCTATCTACTAAATTTAAAAACAAAAAAAATATATTGAGGTAATTATTGTTAAGAGAAGATAATTAATCAAATTAAATACCCTGAAGGATCCGCACTTCTATGCATTATTACCTCTTAGATTTAATTAATAAAATTAGATATTCTTATACGTAATAAATAAAATTACATATTTACTGGATTATAGTATATTATTTACAGTTCGTGCAAATCAGAGTTTATAAAAGAGAATCCAAAGGTATAACCTACTAGTAATATTTGAAAGGAATTATCTACTTGACCCCAAAAATTTATTTATGTTAAAAATATTTGCTACTATAAAAGGTATCATTATTAGACAATACTTGTTTTGCTTAATGTATATGTATATTCATCTATTTAACTATGATTTATAATAAACATTTTCAAAAATGTTTAGTCCTACATTGCTGGAAAATATTAGATTAAAATGTTTAAAAAAGTAATTTATAAATCAAATATAAAGAAAAGAAGAAAATTGGAATATCCGAGTAAATACTTCTGCTGTTAAAACAACTCCTTTAATACTATTAAGTAAACACTATAAAATCATTCCTTGAGATTATTTTTTACGCATATGTAAAACTACTCGTTTTATAATATTAGAATACCCTAATTGAAAAACTATGGAGATCGGAGTATTTCCAGGATTCTACAGTGAAATGTAATTTGAAATGTGTAAACACCTTTAGTTTACACATTTCAAGTTACCTCACTTATTAAAATCTAGAGAAAAAAAAAATTAAAATCTAGAGCCCCGAGGGTGGTTATAATATGATATTATGAGCCCTAATTACAGGGTTTAATGTACCAAAGAGGAAATTGTAGCCAGTAGAAGGAAGGGGGCGTGGATTAACCAGTCCTCAGTACTTTTATAAATAAATCATGTTTAGAATTATTTAGAGACAAATGATAATAATAATTATGGCTTCCTTGCAAGAGAAATTAAATTTAAAAAAAATTATATGGAAACTACAATAAAAATTAATTAAAAAAACTATTATACCAGCTATAAATATTTAGTTCACTTGAGTGAGTCCATTATTAATATTTTTAATTGTTAACTACTGATATTTTTAATTGTTTAACACAATGAATTGACTTACTGTTAACACTTCTTTACATTATTTCGACATTGAAGAACCTTTTGCCCAATGCTTTTAGAATATCATAACAAGGTTCGAACAAAGTAAATCCTCTACAAGCATATCTAATTATATATACAACCCCATGTGAAACTCACTGACTCACTGACTCACTCATGTATACAAATGTTTACCCACTTCCGCTATAGCTAGAGAGTTGGGGTTTTCGCCATTCGATGCGCAATGTCCGCATTGTGAACTCGAAAAATTGCCAAAAGTTTACTTTTCCTTCGTCTTCCCCCCCTAAGATGTGAAAAACCGTCGTAGCTGTGTTGGAATTTTTTAAAAATTAACGGTTAATTGTAGCGAAAAACTGATTTAACAAACATGTACTGATTTTGCAAGATCTACATTTTTGTTCATAGGTCATTTTGTCGTACCTTTATTGTTTGTAGTCTAAATGGGGCTATTTTGGTTTTGTTTTTTTCAATTTTTGTCTTTGAGCTCTCATATCTTTGGTAATAATTGACCGATTTTAATTCTGATTTTTAGGTTCAAATCTCACACTAATGGCCCTTAAAACAAGACCTTGATATGTTTATAATTCTTCCTATTTGCTTAGAATTTAAGAGTAAACTTTTTCCCGGAGTGCCGTTGCCAAGTAAATACTTTTTTTCGATAAAAATATTCGTTCGCATATCATTTGAAAGCTCTTGACTTGTAGATTATGGATCTTTTATTTGTTTATTTTTGAAAAAATTGGTACATGTACTTTTGTACCGATTTGTATGTTTGTTGTTAAATAATTATTTTAAAATTTCTAAAGTGGTTCATAATTCTTAATTAGGTAATTTTAAGCTTATTTGGATTGTTTGTTTATTGAAATATTATTTTGGTACCTATTGGTACAGGGGTACAAATGTCAAAGTTAATATTTTATATAATGATGTATATCGTTGAAAAGCTCTTTAATAGGAGATTAATAATTGTTATGGAGTATATAGTGTTATTTTTACTTTTTTTTTAGAGATAAATTGAAAAAACTGTCTTTAGTGTTTTTTCAGATTTCTTTGATTAGGTTATGGTTTAAATAGATGAACACCCCTCCCCCCCTCTGAACACCCCCTCTCTAGCAATCCTGCTCATATTCCTAGACACACTCCCCCCCCCCCCGCTTCATTGGAATTGTAAACTCCCATATCTTTTATGATTTTCTTTAACCCTAAACCAACAATTATAATAAGTAACATATTGTTAGCTCTATTATCCCCCCCCCCCTCTTCTATCATTTCTTATTACAGCTTCACCAGGAAACCCCTTTGTACTCCCTATTTCTTACATATAAGTAGTAACATATTGTTAGTTCAATTCCCCCCCCCCCTCTCCTATCATTTCTTATTACACCATCACTAGGAAACCCCTTTGGTCTCCCTATTTCTTACATATAAGTAGTAACATATTGTTAGCTCTATTCCCCCCCTCCCTCTTCTATCATCTCTTATTACAGCATCACCAGGAAACCCCTTTGTACTCCCTATTTCTTACATATAAGTAGTAACATATTGTTAGCTCAATTCCCCCCCCCCCTCTCCTATCAGTTCTTATTACACTATCACTAGAAATCCCCTTGTACTCCCTATTTCTTACATATAAGTAGTAACATATTGTTAGCTCAATTCCCCCCCCCCCTCTCCTATCATTTCTTATTACATCATCACTAGGAAACCCCTTTGGACTCCCTATTTCTTACATTTAAGTAGTCACATATTAATAGCTCTATTCCCCCCCCCCCCCCCTCTACTATAATTTCCTATTACACCATCACTAGGAAACCCCTTTGTACTCCCTATTTCTTACTTATAAATAGTAACATATTGTTAGCTCTATCCCCCCCCCCCCCTCTCCTATCATTTCTTATTACACTATCACTAGAAACCCCCTTGTACTCCCTATTTCTTACATATAAGTAGTAACATATTGTTTGCTCTATTATCCCTCCCCCCCTCTCCTATAATTTCTTATTACACCATCACTAGGAACCCCTTTGTACTCCCTATTTCTTACATATAAGTAGTAACATATTGTTAGCTCTATTCCCCCCCCCCCTCTTCTATAATTTCCTATTACACCATCACTAGGAAACCCCTTTGTACTCCCTATTTCTTACTTATAAGTAGTAACATATTCTTAGCTCTATTCCCCCCCTCCCTCTTAAATCATTTCTTATTACACCATCACTAGGTAACCCCTTTGTACTCCCTATTTCTTACATATAAGTAGTAACATATTGCTAGCTCTATTCCCCCCCCCCCCTCTCCTATCATTTCTTATTACACCATCACTAGGAAACCCCTTTGTACTCCCTATTTCTATTGATCTCCGTTGTTGAAATTTCCATAATTTCATAATTACTACCCCCAGTGTTTTCCATTTACTACTTTTGGTAAATGGTACTAATGGTACTTTACTACTTTTGGTAAATGGTACGATACTTTTGGTATCGAACCCGGCCTTTCTCCATCCGCAATAAAAAATATTTTCCTTTTTTTTTAAAGCAATCTATACTCTCTATTTCTATTGAACTCCGTTGTTGAAATTTCACAATTACTAAGCCCAGTGTTTTACCATATACTACTTTTGGTGGATAGGTACATTCAATTACTATTGACTATTTGATTAAAATATATCATAAAATTGACTTCTCCTTGGTGGGGAATCGAACCCGGCCTTTCTCCATCCGCAAAAAAAATTATTTTCCTTTTTTATTAAAGCAATCTATAACATCTTAGAATGTCGTAGAACCTTCACTTAAGATCATTTAATTTTCTCCCTAGCAAAAATACAGATTTAATACATATTTTTAATTGCTAAATCCCACTCAGCCTTAGATCTTCTTAGCTTTCCCGTACACCACACCTCAGAGCATATTTCTAGAAGGTAAAGCTATGTAACCCCCCCCCCCCCCCCCTCTAATCAATATGAATTATTCAAGTTCTTTTTAAGAGTGCACTTATTATATTATATCATATCATATTATATTGTACCAGCTCCTATACAAAAACCAAACCCTATACAAGTACCAACTCTTATAAGTACCAGACCTATACAAGTACCTGGCCACTCGTCGGGCGGAGTTCGGCCGTAGGCCGAACGACGACCCGGCGAGTCTATATACTATAAAGCCGCATGGCTAACTCACTCACTCACTCACTCACTGACATTAATGTTTACCCACTTCCAGAAGAGCTAGAGACTTGAGGTTTGCGCCATTCGACGCGCAATGTCCATATTGTGAACCAAAATAATTGTAAAAAGTTTACTTTTCCCACTCCTTCCCCCCCTAAAAAAATAAAAATGGCCGACTTGATTTTTTAGCTGTTTTGGGGCTTATTGCAGCTAAACGGTAAGTCGTATTGGAAAACGGACAGCACCAGCGGTAACTGATTTTAAAAGATCTACAACTTTGGTCCTATGACTTTTTGTCGTACCTTTATCGGTTGTACCCTAAATCGTGATAATTATGGATTTTTTTTGTTTTCATTGTTTCAATTTGTTTACTTTGAATGACCGTATTTTTTACAATTGTAAACCGATTTTATTTCTGATTGGGGCGCTTAAATCTCACACTAATACTCTTTAAATTGAGTATATTATATTCCATTAGTTCATCCTATTTGCTGAGAACATGAGAGTAAATTTTTTCCCGACTGCTGTGCTACGTGACCACTTTTTTTGGTTTTTAATATTGTGTCGTATATCATTTGAAGGGCCATGATTTGTTCATTAAACCTATTTTATTTGTTGATTTTTTAAAAATTTTGTACACGTACTTTTGTGCCGATTTATAATTTTGTGTAGGTGAAAGGGTTTAAATTATTATTTGCTATTAGGTTTTTTATTTATATTTATTTATTAGTTAAATTAATGCCCTTTTGTATAGTTTGTTTTAAAAAATATATAATTTTGGTACCTGAGAGTACATGGGTACAAATGTTAAAGTTAATATTTTATAATACGATTTATATCGTTGAAAAGCTCTTGAATAGCTGATTAATTTTTGTTTATTCTATTTTGTGTTATTTTTAGTTTTGAGCGGGTAAAATGGAAAATAACTGTTTATATATAGCGGTTTTTACAATAATTATGTTGCTGTTTTTTTTTTTTTTTTTTTTTTTTTTTTAATTTAAATCAATTATAATTATTATTAACTACGGGAAACAGACAGAGAAAAATAGACTCCAGCGCGGGGATTTCCCGTAGTTAATAATAATTATAATTTGATTTAAATTAAAATTTAATCGTTCCGTAGTATGAATACTACCATAATCGTAAAATATGTTGTTTTTTTATTAAATTTATAATATGTGCGCTAACATTTGGCGTATGTTGAAGGCTTTGTTTCTCCGAAAAACGTTGGTTAGAACCAAAGTTATTAAATATTTACTGGAAAAGGGAATATGTCCGACTTTCCCATCCCCTTCCGTCTCTCCTGTCGCCCCACCTTACTCAATATCCTCTTCAACTCCACAGCCTAAGATACTAGCTCAGCTTCTCTAGACGTCAATCGCTTTCTTACCTTTGCAATGTTTGTTTACTTTGTCATTTATAGACTGCGAATTATAACTGTATAATTCGCAGTCTATAAATGACAAATTAGCCCACCTGGCTACAGCATCCCACAACCTCCTATAACATTACCAAATATTGCATGTACCAACTACTGCACAAGTATCTGGCATATATCCCCTCATATATACAAGTACCTGGCCACTCGACGGGCAAAGGCTGGCCGCAGGCCAGCCAAGACCGGCGAGTATAACAATATGCAATCAAAATAATATTAAACCTTCGTGTTCAGTGAAGGCTGATATTGCGTAGAAGTTTAGTTTTAGGACAAACGTTAATAAAAATTAAGGGTAGAAACGAAAAATTTACATTCTTTAATAATATCCACGTAATAAAAAAATACAATACCTAAAACAGGAAGCAAAATAATTTTTAAACATTTATTATGGTAATAGAAATTAATAAAATACCAACTGTCAATCACTATTGTATATTAAAAAAGGTACCTTACCACTAAATTAAGATCAATGTAGCGATAGTTTTCCATCACTAAAATTTAATAACAAATGCATTTACTAACTACCATTACGTTCCTTAATTAATTGTTCTTATAAAAAACATATTAGATCTAAAATATAGATAGCAATCCAGTAAGTATCTTTCCTTAAAAAGAGTGAAATAATATTGAAGAAATAGAGAAAAAAATGGATCTTTAAGATTAATCAAATTAACTTTGTATTTTTTTATTTTACGTTTTTTTTGTATTTCCTTTGTATATTCCTTTTTTACGTCCAGATCAACTGCGTAGGTAATTTCTTTGTCTATCATTTTATTCGAGGTATTATGTGCAGCTTTGCTGTTTCTTGTTCTCTTATCTTGAATATCAAAAACCAAGTGAATATAAAAATAAATTAATTTCCTTTAATATTATTTTTATTATTTTTCAAACAGTTATTACATAGATTGCAAAAGGAAATGCATGCTAGTGTCGGCAAGGTATAAAACAAACAATTCGATATAATACTATGATTTATAAGGCGTCCACAAGTTTTCTTTGTAAGAAGGCATCACGAGGAAGGGAGGGGCGATATAAAGTATAATTAAGTGGTTGTATATAAGGACCGCGGGGGTTATTATTGCCGTCGGGTTTTGTGTGGCAAGGTAATTAACTAATTTGAATTTAAAGTGATTTCCCCATAATGACTGGGGCTCTCAAGAGGATTTAGCGACTATCATAGCGCCCGTCTCCCTCGACATTATGTATTCATTGCTTTCAAAGTCTTGCCGGGTCCTCTACCTTTAGGAAAGACAAACCTTTGTATTTTACAACAAATGACAAAAACTAAACAATAATAATACAAAAATCTAATTATTGGAAGACCTTCTCTTTTTGGTTTATAATTTTTTATAAAAATATTAAAGTAAACATTAAAGATGGTAGACTTTAAAAAATTGCAATATTTTTACTATATTATATGTATGCATACAATTTATTAAGGATTAGTTTCGGAAGTTTCCCTAACCCAATATAGGGCAAGTGCAAAACAAAATAATAATATAGACAATGATTTAAGCGACAATAACTAATACATAATACATTTTTAATCATAAACATATAAATCCACCAAGTCAAAATTGAACTTTCACGCAAATCACAATACTCTCCATATTCAGGGTGTCCCAGCTAATATGGAACAGCGAAATATCTCCGGAACCATGATAGATAGAAAGATGCGGGTTCAGGGTGGATAAAAAATTCTTATTTTTTGTCGTAGAATCCAAATCCAATCTAAAATTCATTCCGTATATGTAACTTTTTTCCAAATAAAAGGTGTTCAGCAGGGCTCAAAAAGTGAAAAAATACCAATAATGCATGTTTTTATGAATGGATTTGGATTTTACGCCAAAAAATCAAAAGTTGTATTTTACCACCAAAATCAAAAGTTGTAAGTGATGACGGATCATCCCTGAAACCTTATCCAATTCATATTTTATCCAATATATATTTCATTGGATCATCCCTGAAACCTTATCCAATTCATATTTCATACAAAAGTTGAATTTTATCACCAAAATCAAAAGTTGTAAGTGATGACGGATCATCCCTGAAACCTTATCCAATTCATATTTCATCCATTCCTACCTCCCCTGTCCTAGAAGCCATACTTTCTCTCAAATCAAATAACTCTTCCGGTTCTGACTTTATCCCAAATTTCATCGTTAATAAATTTGCACCTATATTGCTCCTGTTCTTTCGTCTATCTTTCGTCGCTGTCTTGCCTCTTCAACTTTTCCACCCATATGGAATAAAGCCCTAATCATACCGATTTTTAAATCTGGTGACTCCAAGTTAGTTTCTAACTACAGACCAATCTCCATATGCAACGTCTTCTCCAAGATATTTGAACGTACTCTTCACTCATTTCTTAGCCCCCTTGTATATCCAATGTTACATCCCAATCAACATGGCTTTGTCCCTAAAAAATCCAATGCTGCTAATCTGGTTTCCCTTTTCTCCTATCTTGCTTCTCGCGTTTCTAAAGGTTCTCAGGTAGATTGTATCTATTTTGACCTTAAGAAGGCATTCGACCTCGTTAACCATGATATTCTCCTTAAAAAACTTCAGTCCATTGGTTTTCTCCCCAGTTATTATCATTTTTCCATAGCTACCTTTCTACCAGAGCATGCCAAGTGAAGATAAATAATAGATTGTCATCCGCCTACATCACCACTTCTGGAGTCCACCAAGGCTCCATCCTTGGACCTCTTCTCTTTCTCATCTTCATAAATGATTTTTATTCTGTTATTAAATGTCTCTTCCTTCTATTTGCTGATGATTTAAAAATATATTTAGATGTCTCCAACGCTTCATCCTGCTCTTTCTTACAAAATAATATTAATAACATCTTGTTGTGGTGCAATACGAATAAAATGAGTATTAATGCCGATAAATCAGTAGTTATCAGTTTCAGCCGTCGTCGCTGTCCAATGCTCTTCGACTACTTCGTTAAAGGCTCTCCGCTTAAACGTGTTTCTTCAGTCTCTGATCTAGGAGTTCTAGTGGATTCTAAGCTAAAATTCAACGAGTACGTCGACTCAATAGTTGCAAAAGCTTCTCGTCACCTAGGTTTAATTCACCGGGTTTGTCATGGCCTATCACTAAAGTGCTTCCTTCGTCTTTATATTGCCCTTGTAAGACCACTTCTCGAATATCCTGTCCCAGTATGGAATAACCTTTTTCAAGTTCACTCTGATCAGATTGAAAGAATTCAGCGTTTATTCGTCAGGATTTGTTATCTTCGATTCTTCTTTAATAGGATTTACTATTCTTACGAATCTCTTTCTAACGCCCTCGGTCTTAACCTTTCACGATAGAAGAAAGGCTTTTGAAATACTGTATCTATCCAAGGTTCTAATAGGTGACTACTGCCATGAGGTTAAGTCTCATGTTATTGTCCTCCCTTTAGGTAAACGTGCCAGCAGATTTGCTTACATAAAGGAGTTATCTAATATCAGCCCTCTTGTCCGCTCTGTCTATAAAATTAATAATTTATTCCACTGCAATAATAATATTTCCATTACCAATCTGTCAAACCTTAAATCAATTCTAGTTCTAATGTGTTCCTTCAATTGACAGTCATCATATTTTTTTTTCTCGTGATAATTAAATTTTGATTTTTGTACTCTTATCTTCAAGCAACTTCTCGATAGCGCTTAACTTGTAGCTTTTTAAAAAGCTGTTTAAGGCTATTAAAAAATTGTAAAAAAAGAAAAAAAAACTTTTTGTTTCCTGATTTTTTTTTCCTAAATCTATTAGTTTAGATGTAAAATGGACTTAAAGTTTCAACTTTAGCAAGTTCAGGGCTCTCCAGACGGCATATATATTATTACGTATATTATTATTATATACATATATTATTATATATATTATATATTATATATATATATATATATATATTATATTATATATTATATATTATATATTATATATTATTATATATATTATATTATTATATATATTACGCATATCATTACGTTATAGCAATGAAGGAGTATAATATAATTTGTTGGCTAAAATGTTAGCTAATGTATAATGTTTCTTAAAGAAAAAATATCAAGCAAAAGTAATGGGAGATAACAGGACACTAATATAATAACAAATATCAAAGTAACAGAGAAGAACATTTTATTATTCAGCTACTCGTGTCATATTAAATTAATTATTTAAAAAGAAAAAAAAATACGACTCAATTAACTTTATTAAGTGCACATCTAAATTACCGTTTCAAATGTGATGATAATTATAGTCAAATAACTCGAAATAAGTTTATGAATTAAAAGGGAAAAAAAATAATTAGTTCCGATCCGAGTAAAGGTCCAACATCATAAATTATTTACGACGAGACAGAAAAAAACTATATAGATATAAAAGAACAAGATGTTAGAAGAGTAACTAAAATCAATTATTACCTCGTAAATTTCAGAGGACTCTGAGATAATATAATGGTTATTTTATTTATGTCTTGGGAGGAAGATTTACATGCTAAATTAAATGCTAGCCTAATAGGCCTCCACTTAACTCCTCTCACGAGTAAATAACGTAGTCGTATGAATCTCTCCTCTGGCTCCGATTCTTCACAAGTTATTACTTTTATTCTGTAATGCTCGCATCTTCTAACTACAAACAACATTTTATAGGTAGAAGCTTTCACGTATTTCTTAGTAAGAAAAAAAATCTTGGAAAATCACATTTTTAACGATTGTTGTAAGTTAAAAATTTCCATATTTCACACAAAATATTTAAAATACTTAAATAATAATGTGAGCCAACAAAGTTAAACAATAATAAAAGAAAAGAAGACCCCCGGAAAAACGTTTTATATTGACAACAAAATTATTCAAAAATTAATTAAAAAATTAATTACATACATAGTAATAAAATAAATTTTAGATGAAGGGCGTTCATAAAGTAGATGGTTAATACCAGACTAGAGACTATCAATATGATAACACAAGTGGAGCCTAGGAAAGGTCAAGATGCTTGCGGCTTAAAGGCCGCGATCAGTAATGCCTTCCCATAATGAAGACATTTTATAACATCTAAATTAATATTATATTTTAGGTCAACTTGTGTCAACCAAATAAAAATTTGACGAAGCCGTATGTATTTGCTCTTTTCCATAATAGACGGTAAAGAGGAGGTTCGGCGAGGAGAAGGAGAGCATGACGTACGAGCCCAAGCCCATACATAATATACAAACAGACAATGAAATCAGAGTCAAAAGGGGATTCCAAGTAGGCGTATTCCAAACAAAGACGACAACCATCACTCCATATAAATGAAAATTAGATCAAACATGATTTTCCAACGTCCATTGTATGTATATTAATGGAAAGGAGCTTGGGGAATAAATCAGAGAGGCTGTAGGGAAACTAGGGGCGGCTCTGCACACGGCTAAAGAAACTTTGAACTTCGACAGCTTACCGCCGTACTTGTTTTACCTGATCTTTCAGCAAGCTTCTCACTGGGTAGTATTCAACTTTGATCGAGGCAGACGTTCTGTTGCAGAAGTACAATACTAGATATCGGTTGTGCGTATGCAAAAGTAACAAAAGCAGAAAAGAATATTTGAGTTTTAACAAATGGTTGGATTATAGTTGGGTACCACCATAATCATCTTATTGTTTAAAATCAGAGCGATTTTAAACAATTATGTATGATGACTCATTCTGACATGAACATTCCTCTATTTAGCTGCTTTCGTCAAAATAAGATATCCTGTAACCACAAATTTAAATCCTAGTAAACCCAATAACAACGATAGCGACGTAAATAACCCAATAATGAAGTAAATTCTAATAAAAAAAAAAAATAAAAAAATATGAGAGTAAGTAGATAATTTGTAGTAAAATGTTTGCAGTTGTTAAGTTTTTGGATTGTTTTTGTTCTATGTCTAGCTGTAGGTTGAAGTTCAGTTTGTCTTATTTCTTTGATAAGTGCTAGAAAGGGAAGGGGGAGACGGGAAGCTGTAATAGGAAGCCTGGAGGCTGGACTCGGGCCCAAGGAGTCAATAGCCGTGGGAACAGAGACATCGTCTTGTTAGGGCCCATCATAGTCAACTCATCAACCATTATCATTATTATTATTATGGGCGAGTTTCAATCCACAGGGGCCGTGACATCATCCGCTCAGCCTCGACTCGTCTAGACGCAATCGGACCCTGTCAAATGAAAACGTGCATTCGTCAACACCGACGGGATCAATAAAGTGTTGAGGCTTAGACACTTAGATATGACCCTGTTTAACTTCATTTAACTAAACCAACTACAACTGAAACGAAAGGCAACTCATCAGGATTCCAACGATTCAAGTCTGGTGACAATAATCGTATACAATTCTCCTCTATTAGTTCTAAAGAATGAAGAACAACCATATAGCAGATTACTCGGTTTGTATAAGTATAACTCAAGTTTGTTAAACATGATGGTTCTTTTTAATGCCCTCATATAATTAAAACGAATCAATGTTCCACAGATAATAAATATAAGAAACATAAAACCATTAAATAGTAAAATAAGCTGAGAAATAAATACAAGCCAGTGAAAAAGTCGTGTTATTTACTTCTTAGTTAGGTAAAATAAAAAACATAATTTCCATTAATAGCAATCATAATATTTAGGAGTAACCAACAGAAAGGATAGAAAAAGGAATAATTAATATTCAAAATAGCTAGATCGATCGCCTAGATGTGGACTGTGGCCAAAGAGAAAATAATTGATGCATAGGATAGCAATAGAAATATTACTAAGATGATAATTTATATCGGAAAGAGAGGGGGAGTGCGCGGAGTTGTAGACCTACCTCAACTTGAGTCAGCTGATTAATGAACCCTATCCGACTAAATAAAGCCCAGCCACACGCTTCATCATTCAACACAGCTCCGATACCAACAGCACTTGTTCCTAGTCCAAGAGCCAGCAAAAAGTTGCAGCCATCTTCAATCTTACCTCTAAAGACACCAGTTTTATGTCCTTATCTGTTGCAGGTCAAATATTTTTAATATTATGTAATCAACTGGTCTCGGCAAAATCAATAATATATTCTACAGATAAAAGCATTTTTTTTACTGCTTTTATAAGTTATTACTGCATGTTAGCAATTATTGTTGTTACCAGCTGGATCCAAAGATCACTTGAACGGTTTCGCTTAAACGCTATTTATACCAGAAAAATGTAAACTGCAAGGCTCGTATTTCTGCTCAGAATTCTAAATCCTAGTAGTCACCAAGTTAATTTGAAAGTAAGATTTAGTATGATTTTAGTTGGGAAGAGTAATTAAGAAGGAGTTGATAACACAAATACACAAACATCACTATCATACATGATTTCCCTTACAGGACTAGTATTTTTTAAACAGTTATTCCTCCATAACAATATATAAAACTAGAGCAAAGAATTTAAGAGAAGGAATTGCAATTTATTTTTATAAAAGGTTACTTAAAGAATTTAACCATGAAAGATAAGGAAGGAAATGCAATTTTTTAATATAAACCTAGATATATACCTAGATATATTGGCGGTTAAAGCCGAGTTTGAAAATACGGATCTGAGTCTAGTTAACTAAAGGACTCTACATATGGAAGATGACTTGATAACAAATTGAGAGACAGATATTTTTTTTTTATATCTTGAGTCTAATACAAGAAATCATATTATTATTATCAATAAACTTGAAATAACAATTTACTAAAAATACACAAAGATTACATTTGCTTGTCCAATTCAACAGAATGTCATATGAATAAATAAACCGATTTATTATCATAGCAAATATTTATGTGTAAATGTTCATACCAGTTGATATATGGTAATGAGAGAAGTAAGGTTTTACCGAAGGACTTCTGTAAGGAAACTAGCTACTAAAGAAACCATAGGAGGTTCCCAGACAGCCAATAGTAGAAGATGCCACGAGGTCAACTTACTCCCATCTCAAATTACATTTGCATATTTTATAAGAAAAGCAAATTTCCTGGCGAAACGTAACTGGAAGGAATTCTCAAGAAACGTCTGCGCAACATTTAGCATCTCCCAAACCATTATAAAGGGTTAGAACCCGAGATGAAAGGTTCAAAGATTGATATTCCACAGTCGGATAGCGTTAACATTCCGCTCGGCTTAAAGGCGGCTAATTCAGGTGCAGTTAATTCAAAGAGTCGACGTCCAAGTCGAGTAAAGCCGAGGCAATTTAATAGAATAAATCAGGCGTATAAAGGAGCATCTCTTGCCACTTTATATAATAGAAAGGGGAGGGTTCGCAGTGGGTAATCCTCTAACTAACCAGATATCCACCTGCTAATGGTTTACTCGTCCACCTCTCGAGGAATTATACCGACTGGGAAACCTTCACAAAACACTTCTTCTTAATTGCTCTTACCAGTGATTACTTTAATACGAGTCAGGGCCCGTATCCGCGCTAATAAGACGAACCTTCCGACCGGCTCATTAAATTAAACACAACATAGTATCCCAAGAGCACGGTAGGTTCACTACTGTCACAGGAAGCCGGTGTTAGCAACAAGTAATACTTGTTCCACTTAAAAAAGAAAAAAAAAATTGTATCAAGAAGAAACATTTAAAAAATCAACAGTATCTTATTTTTATTCTTAAATATGAATAAAATCATATTAGAATAAGAATGTAAGAACAAAATCGGATACGGTTTTTCTCGAAACTTTTCCTTATCAAATAATGGCGGCATTGAAATGTAGAGGACTTGTTTATCTTGAAGAAAGGAATAATTGGTGCTAATTACAGCTCAATTGGCGAAATAGTTCCAAAATTATTTAGAGTTAAATTTTGTTCAAAAGTCGATATTTTCAAAAATGGTGACAGATATAAAAAAAGGAATAAAGAGAAAAGAAAATGTTTGTTTTATATAAGGGGGCATAATGGTGCAAATTTAAGCGAAACTATGCGATTGTTAACGATTTTTTTGCTAGCTCAGCAAAAGGGTTAATAACGTTACAAATATATAATTTTTAGAGCAGCACAACTACCTGTAGGAAAAATTTCAGTACCATGCTTCAACTCTCTAGCTTAAACACTGTGGGAGTTATATGTAACACAGACAGACAAACAGGCGTCTAGCTAAAAACCACTCATAGATAAACGCCCAAAATAGATGATTCCGTCGAAATCGGACGGAATGATTTTTTTGGGTGAAAACTATATTTTTCATTTAGTTTTAAAAAAGGTCTTTAGAGATACAACTGAAGAAAAAAATGGATAATTAAGCACTATTTTTAATTTAACGTCTTAACAATAAATCGATTAATACGAATCCATATTAATATCAATATCATGACTAGAAAAGATAAAAACTGCAATATGATAAAATTATGAATTATACTTTTGGAGAACTCGTGAATAATGTAGAAATTATAATGCGTGGCTTTCAAGTTTTAAGATCAAGCAACGAATTGAAAAGAAGTTTACAAGAGTGTGTTTGCTTCATGCTGTAGAACGACACCCGAAGCGCCTAGGAGATGGAAAAAGAGTTGCACAACTAGCTCAGAGGTCAGGAACGTCGGTCTCATTACTCATTAGGACTCAACCGCAGTTTCCAGCTCATTTATCTAGATGACTGCAGAGTCGCAACGACAGGACAAAACCCCATGTTGCAACTAGTATATTGCAACGTACAATAAACAATCTGGGTCCCAAAGTCAAAACATTGAAAAAACTCCAATTTAAAAAGCTCTCGACAAACATCACAACGACACATGGTACAAGCATAATTTGCAAAATTTCTCCACTATTTTAGCAACTTTATTTGATCAAATTCCACAAGTAACTTTGCTTAAATCAAAGAAAGATGATACACCCCCATACACCCATCCCCCCATACGATCTAACATTTTGGGCAAACATCATGTTTGCGCAAAATGTTTGATCGTGTGGGGTCCTTTAAGATCGTAAAATGTCAATCAAATATCATTTTGTATTTTCGATAAAATTCATAAATATAAAGAAATTAATTGCCTAATGCTGATGTAAGCAACACACACACATATGTGCGGGAGTGTTGATGTATATATATATATATATATATATATATATATATATATATATATATATATATATATATATATATATATATATATATATATATAAAACAAATATACCATGATAAATTAAACCAATGATAAATTAAACATTATTTCTTGTTGAAATGTTGTAAATGACTAAGCTATTATGTTTTGAAGATAATTGAAAATATTTCTTCAGGTGTTCTTGTAACCGCATAAAATCTGTGCAGAAAAACGCTTTTCCGCCAAAAAATAATGTTTAATTTATTAGTATTGTATTTAACTATAAATTGATGTATGGTACGCATTTTACTGTAATTTTCAATCATTTTTCTAACTTCCGTCGGCTATAACTCAAAATATGGCCAAATAAATGGGTAAAGCTGTGAATACCTATTGAAAGGTAAGTAAATGAGGAAGTTTTCCTGAAAGTGTACTCGATGCAACTACACTTGTTATTAAGTTCTGCCACCACCAAAAAAATAAAAAAATAAAAAATTCTCAATAATTTCGATAAGAATGAATACTCAGGAAATGCTAATTTGAATAAAAGGACTAAAGAATACTTTTCTTAAAGGAAATTTTCCGAGCTTTCCAATGATACCAAAATCATTATTCTAGCATTCATATTTTAGGATCAACAATTCATTTTATGAGACAAGGTCGACACCCCTCGAAAATTCACTAAATTTGACCTAGTGACAGAACGGTTGAGAATTGACCTATGGTATATAGGGTGTTTCTTGTTCCACATGAGGTGTACTAACGCCCTATAACTTTTCCAAACTTTATCGCCAGTCACCCTGTATATATAATATATATATATATATATATATATATATATATAAAATAATTAAGAAATAAATAAATAAAGTACAAATAAAAAGTGTGACCTATTTTAAAATACAATAAGAAGATAAGTATCTCTTTTGGACTTGAATGATGAAATGAAATAACTCGATAAAGCAGATATCCGAATCCAAGCTTTTGTTAATTATTAGTTTTTTAAGACTTATGTCAGATCTTAATTATTTATAATAAAATTTCAAAAAACTTCAAAAAATGAAAAACCTTTTATTTTCAATATGATAAACTTGAACTAACAGGGATAAAACATGTTTAAATTAAACCAAGCTTAATATTATCAGAAAGAAGACATCTTTCTTATATAAATACCAGGGACAAAGTAATTTTTATAAAATATATATATTTCACCCAAACAATCTTTTTTTTATTTTATAGAAAACAGCGCCCATCTCTAAAAATACAATGGATATATTAAATTTCATATTATATTTTAGGTACAGACCGCACCTTTCTCAAATTTATCAACATGTTCTTTTACATATAAATTTATATACATTTTTTTAAAAAAAGATACAAATATAGCGATAATTTTTGATTTTATAGAAATAAACTCCCCCCCCCCACACACACACACACACACACACATACATACATATATATATATATATATATATATATATATATATATATATATATATATATATATATATATATATATATATATATATATATATATATATGCGTTTGCTGGAAGATAAAAGATACGTATAGCCTCAACTACTAAACTTTTTTGGACCCATTATTTAGAAAGGAAAATTGAAAATTTAGTCTTGCATTGTGCAATTGATTTATCCTGATTGTAGGAATCAACAGTTTCAGTTCATTTAAAACTCGAAGTAATATTTTTCTTTATTCAAAAATGCAGAATAAAATTTATATACAAAGCTTAGTTTTAAAAGGATTATTTTGTTTCTTAGTTCTAACTTAAATACAATTTGTGTTTTCTTTTAGGGCCTAACATTTGGCAACATATTATATTAAAGTATGCATTATAATATTACCAATAATTGGTTACAAGTATATTCAAAAATATCAAGAGAAATATTTTTTTAATATAAAGAAAAACAAAACTTTAAATTGTATTTTCTTTTTAGGCCTACAAGTCCAATTAATTTTTAATTATATAAAAATAAATTATCTTTATTACTAATATCAGACATTAACTAATCCGTTAATTTCATTTAATCATTTTTAAACAATTAGTTGTGCAGGCGACAAAGAGTAAACAACATATTTTTTGAGAAGGCGATATTTTGTTAAAATAGATATATATTAACTTAATTTTATCGCATTACTAAATTATAATTATTTTTGTGCAATAAATTTATATACATTATTGCAACTACATTAGTAGTTGCAAGATGAAAAAGTTAATGAGTTTTTTTATTAATCAAAGTTCGTACCTAGGCTTCTGTGGTTGGAATTAAAATAAAGTTCTAGGGCTTCCGGTGGCGACCAGTCTCAACCTACTAATACTAGATGCTATGAACACCCCAGAATATGCTTCTCTTAATGAAACTTCGGGACGCGTTCGCCACTGGAAGACATACAACTTTAGTTTTATATATATATATATATATATATATATATATATATATATATATATATATATATATATATATATATATATATATATATATATATATTATAAGCCCTTTGGTAGTCCTAGGCCCACCAAGGGCTGTTGCACTAAAGTTAGTTTCTTTTAGTAAGTAAACTTAACTAACTAAGTAGTTTTAGTTAACCAAGATACAATGTGTATATAGGTATTTTATTTATTAGATCAATGTATACAACGAAACATAATCGTCTACTCTTAACTCTTAACGATGTATATAATTTCTCTTGTAAGGGTCTACTTACTTATTTAATTACTCTCGACTAAGATTTAATAATATCGTGCAATTTATTTTCATCTTTAGTTGTTTATCTTAAACAAATTGAGCACCAAAAGCTAACCTATGAAAAGGATTTTTTAATAAGCAGTCGTTATTTAATACAAAAACGATTATTGTTTAGGAACCGTGAAGTAAAGATAACACAAACACACACACATATACGTGTGTGTCTAGAAATAAAAATACAAACCTTTATGGTTTATTGTGCAGCTGTAATTATTTATCTAATAAAGGATAATTCCAAAGTGTTAAAACTTGATAATTACGTCTTCAAAAAGATTTACAGTTTAGAAGAAAATAAAATAAACTACGAGGTATTGTCCCAAAGAGGATTTTTAAGTACTGACTGTGACTAATATCAAGGCAACAATGTAAGCCGTAAACAAGATAATAGTCAAAAGCCATCTATTCCTCTATTAGTGTGAAAAAGTAATAAAAATTATAATTGCTTTAAGTGAAAAGAAACCGACTCTGTGTAGCTAATGATTTACAACCTCGAGTAATACAACTTGGCAAAACATACTTACTTTTAAGGGGGAATAACTGCAATAGTTTTAATACTAAACCAACGGAGAGACTGAGAGACAACAATAAACTGAAAATACATATTATTTTTTTAAATATAGAATCAATTTATTAAAAAAATATTTTTAGAAATAAAAATGCAGCAATGTTTAAAAGTAGTTTCTTAATACATTCCAAAGATTTGCTATTCATATATACCTAATATACCCCATTTTATACTTTTTACTGAGAGAAAAATTAAAACTTTTTTTTACGAACTGGCCACATCATAATTTTTTCTTTGGAATTTCTCTAACAAATCTTAACAAATGACAAAGGAATGATAATTATTTATATTAAAAGTAGTCTGCCAATTAGCGTGGCACATAGCTTCCTCACGTCGTATGCAAATACTTTGTTGCTTTTATGACCCATTATAGTCAAATGTATTTAATTTTTTTTGAAAAATCTGTTTTTTACGAAAATATAAGTATCAATTTTGACAAACCAATTAAATCTCTTAAAAAATGGATAAGTACTTTTAAATATATAGTCACAAATAAAAAATTGTGTGAATATGGAAGTGAAACCAACCAATAGACGCAGAAGATTGAAATTAATAGGGAACTACAAACACAAACAATGGCCTAACATATAATTTCATAAAAAAAAAGAGTGGTTCCAAGATATAATGGTTTCTCAAAAAATGTCGGTCGGACCGATCACGGTGCTTGGGCACAATGCACACAATGCTCGGGGACAGACAGAAGCAATATGCTATAATAGAAAATCTTCGGAAGTTATTAACAATCACCGGTATATATTCTTATTTGAACAATACCGTTTATTGATTTATATTGCTTTTATAAATATGTCAACCTTTTTTAATACTCTAATTTTTAATAGTCTAGGTACCACTCGTATGTCCACGGGTTGTCTTCAAGCTCCTCCTCTGGAGTTAGTTTTTTGAACCCGAGTCGAAGAGTCCCAGGGATTCTAAAGGCCCCCATAGCCCATACACGATCAAACATTATTTAAACCTGATGTCGGGCAAATTTAGGCCATACACGTCAAACATCATGTTTGCACAAACATCAAACAGCCCCATACACGCTCAAAATGTTTGCTCAAACATGTTGACCGTGTAAAGGGGAATTAAGAGGTCTAAGTAATTTCTAAAGCGCAAATCTGTTCGGAGTTATCTACCTCGAATGAACCAGACGAGAGTGAACATGGTCGCACTCGGGTATTGCCTCTCCCTGAGTTTTTATGGCAAGACTTTTGAGTGAGTACTCGGACCCTGAGTGTACAGCCGGCATAAGGGTCTCAGGGGCAGCAGTCACTTCCAATGGACCCATCTAGTCGAAGTTAACTTCCTGGATTGAACCTGCCGAGAGTGCACAGAGTATTATATGATCGCACACATGGACATGCATCTCGCTCGAATTTCTAGGGCGGGGGCGGGAGCACTCGTGGTAAAGTGTAGAGTATAAAATTAATATGGGACCAACAAATGGGCTATGTATGGCCTACCATCCAAATATCTTCAAAATCAGACGAATAGAAGTTTCTTTGAGATATGGTGGTCCCAGAAATGTTAAATGGTAGATCGACCGGCCAACAGACACAAGACTAAAAAAATTATTTCTGTCCAAGAATTTTTATGATCGTAAATCGTAGACATATTTATTTATTTTTTTTTTCTTCAGAATTTTTACAATGCTTCCGCTACCTACGGTGAGCATAGAAGCAGAACCATATATTCATTTCAGGGCAAAGTCATACAGAATTTGTAAACAAATTAGTTTTAGTTGGTGACTATGTCAATAACGTTGAAGGCAGATGTTACCAAAAATCACATAACTTAATTATCGAATCAATCATAATAAATTATTTATATTTCATTCATTTATGACACTACAATTTTTAGAATTTATACTGGTACTTAAACCTGTATCGCTTTAAAAAGCATTATGCTTAAAATACACGTGGATATTAAAACCCATTTTAGATAATTGAAGAAGTTTTAAAGTAGTAAAAATATTAACATAACAATATCTGACGATAAACGAAAAGCTAATAAAAATTCCTCGCTTATTCCTACTAGGTCACGAAGCTAGACCTTTTCTCCAAGGCGGGTCTGCAAACCATTAAACGCTGCAGAAAAAAGTTTATAATGCTTTTAATAAAACCGATTTATATATATATATATATATATATATATATATATATATATATATATATATATATATATATATATATATATATATATATATATATATATAAATGATTCCAATGTGAAAATTTGTTTACAATATTAAAATTAGAATTTTTTCAAGCCTATAATTTACTATTGAATTAAATAAACACACTAACATAAGAATGCGTATGTAGAAATGGCGTTCCCACGGGGGGGGGGGGGGGGGCTGTAGAGTCTAAAGCTCCCAAGAAAATATATACATCCTTCATAAAATACTATTTACTTACTAAATTACTCAAGAATAAAACTATTATACTCACTGCTAATAAAACACAAAATAAAGTCAGGTTTCACTAGCCTTTGTAAATTCTCCCCCCATCACGATTTCTGCGTGCGCCACTGCGTATGAAAACAGTTATACATATAACCACAAGTCAATTACAAGGCATCGCGTGGCTCTATCATTGAAGCGAGCGTATTGCAATGAAATACTGAATATTGAAATTTCATCATGATGAATGTCATAGTTGAAGATAAGTAGAAGAGGGTAGTGTAGGGAAGAGTGGGGGTACTCGGTACAAAGCTTAACTTCCTAAACAAACCATACACTATACGACTATAACTATCTTCACCACCCGCGGTAGCTTTTAAACAATTATTATAAATGTATCTCGTCACTACGCAAAGAATTTTGCTTGTATCAAGTTGAAATTTTGCATACCTGTTTCAATTGTGCATTAGATGGTGTATATGAAGTTTTATTAAAATCGTTTCGTTAGAACGTAAGATATCGGTAAAAAGGTTGTTTTCTCTATTATAAACGTTTAGGTCCGCTTTAATAGTTTTAGCGATCTTTATTAAGTCATAGCGGTGTCGCTGTTGGTTTTAGTAAAAAATGTTATTTGAAAAAAATGTTCGTCTCATCGAGTAGATGATGATAGAATCTTTTCCCGTCCTGAAATTCCAATTTAATTTTTGTACCTCTCGTTTACGCGAGCGTTGCGCGCGAACTCATGGACGGATCACGCTGTCCAACGAACTTAGCCTGAGTATTAGTAAGAGGAACATGTATACCAAATTTCAACTAAATCGGTCAACTTTTACTCAAGTTATCGTCACACGCGTAAACGTTACTGACAGACAGACAGACAGACAGACAGACAGACAGACAGACACGGAGCATATTTCGTTGAATGTAGGAAGCTCGCTACGCTCGCTTCAATTATATATCTGATTTATGTTAAGGGATAAATATGTAAAGATCCTTTCCTGAAACTAAATTACATACTTTCTATCCCACAGATTACAATAGAATTAAAATATTTAATTAATATACTTAACACTTGTTAAACAGACTACATATCTAATATTAAAATAAGTTATGGATTCTTGTGAGAGAGGGCTTCCAAAATTATCAGATTTATATTTTATATTTTTTTTGGTGGTGAAACGTTATTTGATTGTTTGTTGTTGTTTATTGTTCATTGTGTATTTGTGCTCGTGTAGAAAACTATATTTTCATTGCGTCGTTTTTAGGGTTTAAAAATAAATTATCTATTTAGAAATAAAAGATTTTATTTTTGTTTCATTAAAAGTCATAGAACAAAACAAAAAAACTATGATTTTAATTATTTATATTTTAACTTTGTCAAAATGACGAAGTTTTTTGTTTTTTTTTCTATTACTTTTAATGAAACAAAAATAAAATAAATAATAGTACATTACGCGTCGAGTGCGGAAAGTAGCATTTTGCATGCGAGTGTGGAGTTTGCACCCGAGCGACAGCGAGGGTAGTAAAACCACACGAGCAATGCAAAATGCCGTTTTCGCACGAGTTGCGTACCGTACTTTATCTACGATTATTAGATTTAAATAATAAATACAGAAAAAATAAACTTGCTGTATGTAAGTTCGTATCTCTCTCTTGATAAATATGGCATTAATTCATTGGTTGTATTTTTTGCCGAATTATTATTTCTGGAGGAGTATCATTCTCCACATTTTCGTCAAAGTCACTTGATTCACTCATTGTTTTTCACTAAAAACTCGATATAAACAGTTACTTTAATAAAAGAACAGCATATTAGTTTTGTTAAACGTAAACAAACTTGCTAATCGTGCGTAAAGCTGAAGAATTCCTCTTCTTTACCGCGCTAGCGTGGTAAAGAAGAGGAATTATTCAGAACTATGAGACGCGCATGCGCAATGAATACAAGTACGTAAATAATCACTTTCTACGCATCTAAACAAAGATATAATGTTTATATTTCGTATCAATCGTAGATAAAATATTTTATTTCTAAATAGACAATGTTAAGAAAAATGTTACTAGCCTGAAGAAGCTCTGAGTAAGGGCGAAATATAGCTGTTTTTTAAAAAATTAAAAGGAGAAGGAATAAAATTATTTATTTTTAAACCCTAAAAACGACAAAATGAAAATATCGGTAATATAGTTTTCTACACAATAAATTATCAGATTTAATCATAGTAATTTACAAGAAATAAAGTAAAAATATGTGATTATATTATATTCTTCTTTGTTCCAGAAGAGGTAGTAAGGAATAATTGTCAATGTATGTAAATTAAATAACATCCCTAAGTTATGAAATAATATTAAATGGCAAGTTCAATATAATTCCTTTTCAGCAATTAAACGAAAATGTAAATATGCATCTTAGAAGAAAAATAAATAAGTATGGATTAGCAAAACTTAATTTGCTACAGAAACACAAGAGCGATGGTTAAGGGTCGAAAGGCCAGGAAGCGGCTTTGACTGAAATGGTAAATTCATAATGCTACGATAGATTATGATGAATTTAAAGAAGAAATCAAGTGATATCTTTTATTGCCCATAAATCACTGTTGAGTAATTTGACTGGATTAATTAACCGAAACATTAATCACATGATGCTCTCGGGTGTCGAGAGGTAAATATGAACACATATTACATCATCGTTATGAACACCAACATCAATAAACATTAAAATTACTCTATATAAATTCTATCGCGTAAACTTAAAAAAAAAAATAATAATTTCAGAGTCTAAATTTTCCTCTAATTAACTATATTAAAAACTGTGTATTGTTAAGCCAAGTTTTTAAGACAATAAAGTGTATTTACAAGTTTTCAGTTTCTAACTCGTGGAGAGAGGTTTAACATAAAGCCGAGAGAAGAGTTTTGTGGTTTAAGCCATTCTTTTTATAAATAAAAAATTCACTACGAGTCGGCGCACCGAGGGAAGGATAGAGAAATGTCGAGGGGGAGGGGAAAACCTTTAAAATTCATAATGCTTAAAACACAATAACGATTTTAAATTTCTCCAGATAATAATAATGAAAAACCCTTGTAGTTGTCAGAAAGTTTTCAAATTCAAGCAGGGGTAGGGCGGTAAGAAGACGAAAAAGTTTTCGCCGGATGAGCAGAGTTTCGGATTTTAAGGGAAAAAGAGGGGAAGTGGGTTTTAGAAACAGAGCACTAAAAACAGCTCCTCTCCAGAGTATTTAATGATTCAAAACGCAGCAAAAGTTGCTAAGAATAAAACGCAAAGAAATATCTCGCGGTCTACCACTCTCATTCCCAAAAACCAGGTTAACTTACTTGAATTTCCCATGGATTAATAACATTCAACCCGTAGTTTTATAAGCAATGCCGAATTAGACTAAAAATGAAAATAGCCTACGTTTATGTAATACAACTGTTATTATTATTATTTTTTTTTTTTATCGTTTCTAACGGGCCAATTAACACGATATTGGGGTAAAATCTAGGCAGGAAATCGGCCAGACATTTTACGTCTACTCAGAGGATCTGAGTACAGCATGCCCCTGTCTCTCTGGGATTTGAACAATCACCAGATATGTATGTCGGTGTTGAGTTTCGGTTTCAGCGAGTACGCTAACTGGTTCGCTTCACTTGTATGTGCAATTTTTTTTATTAGTAATCACAATTTTTTGCTCAGACTATGAAGTCAAATGCGATCCAAAAATATTTATGTTTAACTAGTTACAATTACCTTTAAGGGATTCATGCGTTCACAAACTTAATTATTACAATAGTATTATACTCAATACAGTGTTTAAAATGTTAGGTAATAAAAAATAAACAAATTTGGCAAAAATAAATTCTCTTACCTAAAATTATATGACCTCGATGTTCCAAGATAAAAACCCGAGTGATAGTAGGATGCAACTTAACTAGCTTTGTTTAATAAGCACATCACAGTCCTTTGTAGACCTACACTATACTATAAACAAAATCATTGTTCTAAATAGGCCTTATCCAGATTAATATTTCGTATACGATCCATTACAGTAAAGGAAAAATACCACAAAAGATTTGTTTACTATTCTAAGCAGTTTCTTCTTTTTGTTATCAAATTGGTATCCATATCTAAAAAGGTCCGTGTGCAATATTGTTAGGAATCATTTGGTATTCTCTGTGCTTAGTTTGTTCCGACTTCATTTCAATCCTCATTTCAGGGAGATTTCTTGGGCTACTTTTTTTACACAGTATTATTCGACAATATCTCCCTCTCATACATGTGCTTGGTTTTTGTTAAATGCATATATATATATATATATATATATATATATATATATATATATATATATATATATATATATATTTTTTTTTTTTTTTTTTTTATATATATATGTATATAGTTATTTGTGTCTGTAGCAAAGTGGGAAGGTGAAGGAGGGGGTAGTATGGGCTGGTATGTGTGTAGTTGGCTAAGGGCAGATAAGAGTGCAGCCCCGTGCTAGGATACCGGGGGAGGAGGAGGCCCCGTATAATCCGTGGCCATATTTCACCAGTAATACAGTCCCCAGGATTACCGCCACCGTTCCCAGGGTCCAAGCCCTCCATCCTCTCTCTTTTTCGCTTATATTCAGCATAGATAGACTATAACCTATTGCGGGATTTCCTCCTCCTGCACCGGTCCTACAAATATCGGGGCTCCTGCACACAAAGCCCTTAAGGATTTTTTTTTCTCTTCGGCGGCGGTATCTCCGGGGGCCGAGATCCCCCCTCCTCGACCTCGCTTATTTTCCAATCTCTCAGTAGAAGGATCTCGGTTTAGGGTGAAAAGGATCCCGGTATCTTTATCCTAAGGAGAAATAATTTTCTTTTCGAGAAAAATCTTCCCTCCTTTACTTTTCTTCTTGTTTCTCTTTGATACCGGTTTTTCTTTGATCTCTTGGACCGGGGCTTATCAGCTTTGTTCAGTTAATAAATAAGTAACATCTCGTTGCAAAGATTTTCTAACAGGTAACCCAGAGAGAATTAAACCAAATTTTACCACTTTTCTAACAAATAAATTAACTGCGTCCTTCCATCTCAATAGATATCGATTATCTAATATATTTGCAACAAACTTCTCAGTTTAAGTTTGAAATAAGTGGAGGGATGACAATTATAGCCTGGTATTTAGCTATTTCAATAATGAAACAAAATAGTTCTTGTGAAATTAGTATCAGCAAATATTTAATCTCTTTAACACCGAGGAGAGCTGGCATTAGGGCTTAATTATTAATAATAATAACTGTAATAACAATAGCACATTGTCTCCTTCAGAATAGTTGCTGGGAAGCTGCACAGCGTTTTTCCTGCTCTCACACCAGTAGTAACACGATACTGGACTCGGAAACGTCTTTATCTGGTAGTTTAGGGTATGTTTGATGTTCTTCAATTTCAAAAAAATGTGTTCTTCAAGGTAGTTTGAGGTGAGTTTAGGCAAGTAAAATACCTGGGGATAAACTCAGGAACCTGGTTTCTTGGATGCCTTGTACTCTTTCTCTCTATAGAAAGCTTATATCAAGGCAATATATCAATTCAAGTCTAGAACTGCAGTTTTCAATATTTTTCTGCCTCCACCACCTTTAGAAATAGTCCTCGTATTCTTTGGATTATTATTATAAAGATACCTGCTAATTATTATAAGTAAGACAGCAAAGGATAATCAAAAACGTTAATTCAAATACATTCTGTTATGTATGTCTTCAGCAAGTGTATTTAATATGTGCGAGTTTCGGGTATAACACTTTGTTCTTCCCTAAATTCTTCAGGAAATATGCATTGGTTAAGTAAGCAAAATAAATTATTTCAATAAAATTCAAACTCGATGAAAACATAGGACCCGTGTCACAAGGAATGGTGTTCTATCCTAATTAACTTTTTGTATGGTTGTTAAAAAAACTAACAACTATTCATAAAAATAAGTAGCTGCAAATCATCTTAACGTTGAATCAATGATTTGTTAAGGAACCAGTTTTGAAAAAGTGTATAAAAACGTGTCCCTTCAACTAAAGGAACATATAAATTAAATGTAACCCTTCATTCTGGTTATTATATAAGTAGTTAAAACAACATATAATATGCGTGTGTATATATTATATATATATATATATATATATATATATATATATATATATATATATATATATATATATATATATATATATATATATATATATATATACATATATATATATATATATATATATATATATATATATATATATATATATATATATATATATATATATATATATATATATATATATATCAGCAAGGCAATTAACGCTGTACAGTCCACCTTATATAAATCTCTCTGTTGTTTATGTATTATTATTTAATTTCTTTTCGTTCTCAAAATAAGAGATACCTCATCATTTACCTTTTTTCGTGTAAATTGATTCTTATATTGTTTTTAATTAACTTATATCAAGAAGTTTGTTTCGAGTATGTTGTTTTATTAGGATCTTGTACACACGCGGAAAATGTTTTATAATTATCTTTATTATTTATTTGTGTTTCTTGAGTCGTGCAGATCTTTGGGTTTCTTAAGATGGCACCGAGTGAAAGAGGGAGGCTAAGTCGGGGGAGGTTTTGCTCTTAGTTAAAATGGATATATAAAGTTCTATAGCATCACGCAATATTACCAAGAAAAGCTATATGTTTTAAACAGAAGGTATACACCTAGGAGAAGATATGACCTCGGTATCACGCGAACCCTGGCCAACCTACCACATCATCTTCCTCTTCTGTCCCATTTCACCACCCTTCTAATATTCACAGTATTCAAAATACCTTCAAAAACACATATACCAATTAAAATACAATGTATTTTGTAAGTAAGTTTACCCTTATTCTACCCAAACTAAAAAAAAAAAATACATAAAAGAAAAATATTTTGACTAGTATCTAAAATTAATTTAAAATTTCATTTGTCAATGCAAATGCATTTGTCAATACAAATACTTTGTGTGAAGACTAAAAGTTTTTATTTTATTTTCCTTTCAAAATGATGAGTAAATATCATACATTGGAGAAACAAACAGTTGATAATTTAAAATGTTTTAGAATTTAAAATCATGAAAAAGGTTTATAGTAAAATTTGCTGTTTAGGAAATTTGTAACTCAACCTTTTGGCATTTCGTCTGTCTGTCTGAAAATTTGATTCTTAAGCAGTCACGACCAAACGCGTCATTTGATTTTCTTCAAATTTGGCATGAATGATCTTAAGTTATTAAAATCAAAGTATATGTATGTTTTCCTTTCAAATTTGGCATGGATGTTCCGTTAATTTATTAAAATCTATGTATATGCTCCGTTCGTTTTTTGAATGTGAGGTCTACTGTTCACAGAGTTAATAGTATATATTATTAGTTTACACATGTACACATGAGATAAAGATAAAGCATATAAAAAAAATCGTGAAAATCTATCAAGTATAATAAAACCAAATAGTTAATTAATAAATTAAGAATAACGTGATAGTTAATAGAGAACAAATACTAATTTATCCGTCACTGTGATTTCAATGCAGTTTTCAAAGTTCAGTACGAAACCACTTAGATCATCACCAAATACTGTTATTGCTGGAACATCAAAATTCCTACCATAATCAACTTGTGTATAGATATCTCCCACCTGTTGCTGTAGCGATTCAGATTGTATATAGAAGACTAAAAATCCCTAACTTTCCAAGAATATAAACATAAAAATTACAATTTAATGCTCAAATAAAGAAAATAAACAACCGTCAGGCCCCCAATACCAGTCAAACATTTTGCGCAAACATAGGCCATACACGTCAAACATTAATAAAATATACACGTTTCGGGATTATGAAAACCTCAGTTTATTTTGTGAAATTCTTGGACAATATGTCTGACTCGGAAGCTGCTTGTGCCCAGTTCAGACAATTCACGATAAACGGCGATGAATTCACGCCAGAATCCTCTATATTTAACACTTTTTATGGCCATGATAATAAACTACACATTATAAACGGAACACAGGTCGAGAATGAAGCACAGATAATAAATGCATCACCGGTGCACGAAATATGAATAATTAGAAGAAACCGGCGGGAAATAAAGAGCGGGAACCAATGAAAAGTCCTGATTTCTAGCGCGAATAGTTAAAGCTCTTCCTTCCCACTTCTGGAGAGCGGGGATTTCTCCCAGTACCTAGGAGAAACCAGCAGGAAATAAATAGCGGGAACCAATTAAAACTTCCCCTCTGAATATTTCTCTCTCCATGAGCAGCAGACGGGAAAAAAATGATAATGATCCTGTCTATAGCAGTTACTTGAACAATTGTCACATTACTGTGGGCACATTATATTGTAAATATAAATGTTATAACATTAGTTTGCTTGTTATAACAATAATAAAATGAAATAATTTAACTGGCCATTTATTAATCGACCATGGATTCGGTCCCAAAGCGGCCGGTTAATAGGGCTAGTTAAAAAAAAGTATCTGCATTTAAATCCATCGTATCCCATTTAAATAAGTTATTTTTGAACATATTTTAAAAATTTTCAACAGGTGGTTAGTTTTTAATTTCACCAAAATCGGATTTATTTTCATCAAAATCTTGAAAATAAAATCTCGGGAAAAATATGTATACTATTCGATTCGTATTTAAAGACCACATTTAAAAAAAAAAAAAATTAAAATCACAATTATCTGAACCGTTTTCAATAAAATATTTTTTTAGGTTTTTTCATGGTGTTTAGGGGTGGTGCTCCTGAGCTAAAGTTAATTTCTCGATTTTTCTTAGGGATATAATTTTTCTCATGTAGGTATTCCAAATTTAATCGAAATCGGTTCAATCGAATTTCCGGGCTACTATACTATACTTTCTCTTTACAATAATATATACTGATGCGTATATGAAAAAGTAAAGAATAAATAATCTTCATTCTAGACGGGATTCGAACAAGATTACCTTGAAAAATATTCAAACACTGTCTACAAACAAGGCTATGGACGTTCAAACCTCTGTGTTTCCGCAAAAAATTTGGGACACGACCGATCTGCTTCAAAATGTTTGCGCAAACACTCCAACAGCCCCATACACCATCAAAATGTTTGCGCTAAACTTTCAATCTCGACAGATTTTCTTCAAAATGTTTGCGCAAACAGTCAAACATCCCCATACACGGTCAACATGTTTGCGCAAACGTTTTTTTTTTTATTCATAAAAGATGTGTTGGGTTTTTAAATTAAAAAATTAAATATTTTTAATTTTTAATTGTATTTTTTTTTTTTTTTTTTTTTTTTTTTTTGATAAAATGAAAAAAAAATTAATTTAACAAAAAAAATGAAAATAAAAACTTATAAAGCTTATGATTAGATTGCTTTATGTAACTGGTTAATGGTCCTGCTCTACATAAAACGTTTCAGTTTAGAAGTTGAGAAATTATTTTCATAATGTAATAAATGATAATATTGTTAATTGTGTAACAAATGATGGTCAAAAATTTTAATGTTTATTTAAGAAGAAAATAATTATAAGATACCAGAGAACAAGTTTTTTACACACCCTAGGCATTTGAAACTCAAGAAAAACTTAGGAAAAAATGGTATAACAATTCGTTGTCGTATCAATGCCATATTTCCATAATGTCTTACTTAATATATTAAATTTTCCAAAATAACAATTGTGAAAAGCCTAAAAAAGCCAACTTTTTGGGAAGAAAACAGATAATTTTGTTGGGCGTCTGAAAATACTATTGAGTGGAGAAATTGTTAGGGTTGTCGAGGTGCAAGACAGAGGAGACAATATTGTTCGGTTTACAGAAGGATTAAAAGGTAATGACCCTCGAGGGGTCACCTCACTCAACCTCTCCTCTAATCCTACGATTAGCACTAGGCGGTGTCGGCACTCCACCCATACCATCATACAACCTCAGCCTCGGTATTAGAGAAATAACAAGAACAAGCCCATGAGGAGGGCTAAAAAAAAAAAACTCAAGTGGAGAAGAAAAAAATAAAAAGTTGGAAGACTCGCCCAAGGCCTTGACGAAGCCGGGTAGAAGGAGCCGTACGGACTGAAGAGATTGAAAGAAGGAGACGGCTATGAAACTGATTTCTTGGGCAGGAATGAGATGGAACGAGGTCCAGGCCAGGTTTGTTGCCCTCAACACGCCTCCAGTCCTTCTAGTCTAATATTTTCTTCTTTTATTATAACAAATCAAGGTGGAAGTAAGAAAGGAGTTTGTTATCTCGAAAGAATTTGTTTCCAGCCCTTATCCGAGGGAATATTTGAAGTCGATGAAGGAACCATATTAAGTCGCGAAGATATAGGTGACAGAAAGAACACGACATACGTGCCCCTTTAACATAAATCCTTGCAAAGAAAGAGAAACATCCTTCCAAGTGACCAAGGAAAGCGACGGCGATAGTACTGTTGAGAGGCTATTGTATTTTCATTTGAGCATAATATGTTGCTCTAAAAAAAGTTCTCGAGATCATTAAGGATGAAGTTGAAAGCAAAAGGTACATTAAGAACCGGAAATAATTTGAGGAACCAGTGTCGTGTTGGTTTTATTGTAGTCGCCTACAGTAAAGAAGATTTTTTCACTAAACAACAAGCTCACAAGAATGGAGTGATTTTGAACAGAAAAAATAAGCTGATCAAGCTTTAGTGTTCAGCAAGCTAATTAAAACAATACAAATATACATTTTATATTCTTATCCTATCCATCCTAAGATAGTTCTTAATAACACAGAATTTCAAAGTTATTCAGACTAAAACGAGGACTATTGAGGAAGAGAATTTCATTAAATGTCTATTTATAAACAAAACACAACACACTAGGTATGTGACATTTTATACCCATATTTAGTAGGTCCAGTAACAGGCGCAGTCTTAACAGTTCACCCGGCAAAATGTTGGGTTTGTTCTCACAAAAAGTCACGAAATTATTCCATTAAAAAAGTCTTGAAAGCCGTGCTATTGTAAATAGTTATACAGGAGAGTAACTCTAGCGAAATAAATAATTCTATGCAGTGATTAATAGTTAACAATGCAGGCTTTTGCTAATTCAACTATACGCTACTTCCTTCCAATTTATCAAACACGTCGTAATATAAAAAATGAAAAATAAAAACTGCTCATGTTGTATTACAGAGGCCGTACAAAGCGAAGTACGAAAAAATATTATTTTACTATTCGTGATTATGGTAATATCGTTTAACAAAAAAAATTGTACCGTTCGACAAAATTAAATAAAAATAAGAAAGCGTTACATAAATAAACAAAACCAAGGTGCAAAAGAAATATGTTTTATGGAAACGAAAGAGTCACTCCCTTTTTATATGGAAATTAGTGTATATTCATAACACAAACATTGATTTAATTTTTTTTCTAGTTCCTGAAATATAAGGCTCCTACTAAATAAAAAGTTTAAGGAATAATTCAAAAGATGATGGATCGGCATAAGGTTTTTTTTAGGATTTTTTTTATTCTCTGATAGAGTGTAAGGTAGTACATACAGATGGGGAAAAGTCTGTCCAAGTCAAGAAGTTGTCCGTTTATAGCAGTGGAAGGTATGAAGAGGTCCCGTGTTTTGAAATTCAAGGAACATAATCCGAAGACACGTTGTTTCCAAGCGTTAAGGCAAGATAGGAATGGCAGCCATGTCTGGAGAGACACGCTTCAGATGAATAAATAATAAATTCACGGTCCAGAGTTAGCGTAGAGACACGGCCAGGTCCCGGCTCCTACAAGCAATTCTCACGCACATTCTAACTCCCCTGGCAGAGACTAATAATACATATAGGAATGTTAATATTTCTTACTCTATATGTCCTCCTCCCTCCTACCCTTGTAATACTACTTACTCGCATCTTTAACTTAAGTCTCTCTCTCTATAAACAAAAATATATACACACATATATATATATATATATATATATATATATATATATATATATATATATATATATATATATATATATATATATATATATATATATATAATATATATATATATATATATATATATATATATATATATATATATATATATATATATATTGCAAATAGCATGAATTTGTATGATACTTCATCTGTTTAAATACTTTGAATAAATCAATTTGCTATACAAATACATTTGATAAAACATTTTTCATATACGAAAATTTTTCATATTTGTCATTGCTGAGTAATATTTTACTCAAAACAAATTCTATGGTATAGCAGTAAAGAAAAAAAACGGACACTACCTTAAAAGTATCAACTAAGTGTTCTCTCGCAAATGTATGAATATACCTGCAACAGAAAAAACAATATGCACAAAATTAGCATAAAGTTTAATAAAGATAAGTTTTACGAATAACTGGGCAATACAAATACAATCATTTGCATTTCAGAAATTAAATTAGATAAAATAAGAACACAATGTGTAAAGCTAGAACTGTTAATCTTAATTTATTTAATGTTTAATCAGAAGGATGTTTAAATGAAACCCATGCAATATGATTAAGCTTAATATTAATTATTGAACATATTTATTCATTTCTTTACGCATTACAAGCATTCACTTCATTTTCATTATCATTTGACGGACGTTTGTTATAAGTTCACACATTCATTTATAATATAATTTATTTGTTTTGTGTTGCATTAAAAAAAGAAATTCATTATGGAACTGAAACATTTTTAAATAATTATATACATATATATATCAGATATTAAGAACACAGTTCTACTGTTACAAAAAAAAACATGTATACATGTTTTTATAATTCAATTAAAAAATTATAAGTTCTAAATAAGGGCTGAGGATCATTTCACTTATTGAGACTTATAAAGAAGTAAATATTTTTTATTTTAAAATGATTTTGCAACAAACAGTAATGAGCTGCTGACCTCTATTCACGGTTCAAGTACAAACATCGCGTCATCAACATAAATAACAATTCTTCCTTATAATAAAACATTAAATTACATTCATATCTCTCACATAAGTACACCTATACTTTCACGATGATACTCCAAGACCGGAAGTACACATTTGAGCATTAATCTAAAATCAATAACCAATAACATAATACACTGTTTTCCTACTGTCAAATGTTCGACATTGTTTAATCTGATAACGGTTATCAAAAGCGCTTTGTAAGTGTCGACATTCTCATTTCATTTACAATTGCCTAAAACAGAGAGGCTTTGAGTGCTACAATACTAGTCCATGAATGCCAGAACGGAAAAAAAAAATAAGACCAGACCTTAATAAAATTGGGTTCCTCGACGAAAATCAGAAGAGGGCGTGACAATTCGAAAACAAATCCATTGAATTCACTGAGTTCATTGATGACCTCAAAAAGGTTAGGTTATGTACACACATCCACAAATATTTATATATATATATATATATATATATATATATATATATATATATATATATATATATATATATATATATAAAAATAAGTAAATAAAAAAAAAAAAAAAAAAAAAAAAAAATGTATGTTTTTATCAAGGAGGCTGTGGTTTTTCTTCGTATATATAGGTGTTGACGCGTGAGAATTTTTCAGTCGTTGTTTAGTTGTTTTACGGTGAGTTTAAGTCTTTGATTAATATTTATTGTGTAGTATCTTCTTAGTTTTTCCGTTTGGATAGTCATGAGTGTTTGTGTCATGGGTTTTTTGTATTTCGTTTGTTTTTTAGACCCCTGAAGAAGGTTTTAAGTAAAAAACGAAACTTCGGGATTGTAACATAGTGACGATTTTTGTAACCGAAACCTGTTGTTTGATTCTGTATATATATATAAATTAATAATAATTAAATAAACACTGTTTAATCAGAATAACGAAGATAAAAAGTTTGTATTACTGACTGCCTGAAGTTTGCATAGGATCATAAATTAACAATGTAGGCATAAAGAGGAAGACAAAAAAAATTATTAGAAGAATAATACTATTAAAAATTAATGAAGGATTCCGCAGATACCGAATTTGACTTGGTTTAATGATATGATAAGCATTTCAAGTCGTTTAGTCAGCAAAAAAGCAGGTTAGTATAGATAATAGATAAGAGGTGACAGGTTTTAAGGGGCAGACAGACAGCTAGACGAGGTAGTAAGAGGGAGTATAGAGGGAGGTAGAGGTGCTCGAGATGTAGGGCATTCTCATGTCAACACGAGTAAAGGAGCCCCGGTGTCTCCGGCTACGTGCTGCCAAGGCAACGCCCGGCTCTATTATTATGAAATTAGGGGGATCCTCTCAGGACAATAGGCATTAGCGCCACCCCACAAGATAAATCTGCCCCGCCACAACATAATTTGTAGCCTCGAATCTGGAGTACCGCCCTCACGACCCCTTACCCCCTATTCTCTTTCCCAGAATGTTAACACCCTGTCCTGAAGAAGAGGTTTATGATGTCATTTCAATGGATGTGAAAGTGGTTAATCTATATAAAACGACACTAAAAAATGGAGATGGAACCTTCCTCAATACTCTAGATTCAAGAGGAGAGCACACTCTACAATGTACAGGTTTATTATAGTAAAGGCTATGTCGGAAGTACTAACGTAATTACAGGGTTTGGACACTATAGCAGATCCTACAGTCATAAATAACATCCATCAAACACAAAAAAAACACATTAAGAAAAAACTCCACTCACACAGCAGTACACACACCACAGACCTAAACAAAACATGCACATCCCATTTCTACACTGACGCATATTATCTTCCCAACTTTAACAAAGCAAAATAATCCGCTCTCATCGCACACAGATAAAACATCTGCACTAAATCAAACCTGACATTAAAATTTTATTTCAAAATCAATATTATTTATACATAGATTAATATATTCTTGATTAAAATTTTATATATAAATATTCTTTGTGCTCGCTTCTTATTATTAATTTAAGATAGGTATTAAATTTATAAGTATATTATTTATTGAACCACATTAGTGAATTTATAAGTGAGAAAATTTAATTTAGTCTCAATACATAAACTACAGATGGCATATTACATTATTTAAATATTTTTATCCTGTAATTTATTAGATATTGTTTACGCACGAAAAGAACATTGTTAGTGAAAGAAATATTTTTTTAGCAGAGCTGTTCAAATTATATAAAAAAGACCAACACACACAAATATTAATTTTTTAAGTTAAATCTAAAATTGCGACATTTTATATCCAAGTTATCAAAATGAAACATTTTTAAGGATTACGGAAACCTTTAATTTTTACTATGTTTTTATTAGCTTGCTTTCTTGTTTGTTTGTTTGTTTATCCAGTACAAATCTTGCAATCTATTTTTAACTTCCCGAGTAGCTAGACATTTGAAACTTTTAGAATAGCTCAGAACACGATGACAATGCATTATTTTAATACTTTTAGCCACATTTCAGCAGAATTTAATTAGTTTTCAGCAAATTTTGCTGAATGGAAAGTTAGTTCGGAAAAAATCCGCAAGTTATTTTATTTGTTTTGACATGACCCATATTTACGATCTTCATTTTGACGGGTTTCAAATTTATGATTTAAGACAGAAAATTAAAAAACGTAGTATTTAAAAAAGTTATTTTTACTACGTTTTTATTAGCTTGCTTTCTTGTTTGTCCAGTACAAATCTTGCAATCGATTTTTAACTAACTTCCCGAGTAGCTAGACATTTGAAACATTATGAACAGCTCAAAACACGATGACAATGCATTATTTTAATACTTTTAGCCACCTTTCAGCAGAATTAAATTGGTTTTCAGCCAATTTTGCTGTATGGAAATTTAGTTCGGAAAAAATCCACAAGTTAATTTATTTGTTTTGACATGTCCTATATTTACAATCATTTTGACGGGTTTCAAATTTGTGATTTTTTATTTAAGGGGCCCTACACACGAGCTGACCGTGTAGGCCCGACCAAGTCGGGACCCGATCTGGTCGGTCGTAGACTCAGCTACACACGTTCCCGACTTTGTCAATTGCCACCGTTCCTTCGTCGTGTTAAAATAAAAAACAAAACATATAAACAAACCAAATCGTAAATAATGATAGGCTTGATCTGTCATAACCAGCTGATTATTATCAACTTGTCCGACGACAGCACTACGCACGGCCCGATCTTGTCTGTTGGTTGCCCGACCTAGGGCGGTCGGGTGGCAGTGCCCACCCGACAGCCGACTTAGTCTACCGACCAAATCGGGCTAGTGCCTCCGCTACACACCACCTGATTTCTCGCCCAACATGACCAAATTGGCCCAACCGCCCGACCAAGTCAGATCGTGTGTAGGGGCGTTAAGAGATTAACATTGAATGACAGCGAAAAAGGAAAATTAAACAAAGAAATAAATGAAAATGCGTGTGACAACCAGGTTTGTTTACACTTGTGTCCTAGGTATCGGTTTAATTTTTCTGCATCTGCACTTCTTTAATGTACACATTTTTCTTTTTCTTCTCTCACAGTCCCTACACGGGGGCATATCAATGGCACGGTTTAGATTCGGTGTTGGCGAGATCCGTTGCACAAAGATTTGTCCTTTTATAGGTTTAAGATCAGGTCTCTAGATGGTTGTCATTTATGTGAAGTAAATAAATTCGGAACTATTTCTTTTCACCAACATTAAATTATAACAATGACAATTATATTATCAAAACTACATATAATTCAACAGAAAATTTAAAAACGTAGTATATAAAAAGTTTTATCTTGTAATTATTCATTTGTATCTCTATAATTTATTTGTAATAGAGTTGATAAGAATATAAAAAAATAAAGATAGTCAACAAAAAAATTTAATCTGAGCTTAATCGTACTAAAAAAAAAAAAAAATACTCAAGAAAAACTATTTTTAATGGATCAATTATTTTGAAAAAGTTGTAAAGGGGAATCGATAAAAATGAGTTATTCGCTAGGTTAAAATCCTGTAAACTCGACGCCTTCAGAACCCCATACGTTCGAAAGAATAAAAATAATGGCATTATTAAGACTAACGGAGAAGATTCACCTTCCGCGTCTATATATAGTCCGGGGATACGGAGAAAGTGTATAAAAAAAGTAGCTGTTGGAAACAAGGATAGAACGTGGAGGTCATAAGAAGTGAGGGAGCCTGGTCATTTATCTTGTGAATCATCTTCACAATAATACACAGGCAACATGAGGTCGGGCTCAGATCTGCCTCGCTAGCCCAACTGCAGTCTCTGGTTGAAAGCTTTCACTCAATCGGACATACTGCCAGTATCTGATAGGGTTGCTTAAAGCTACAACAAATGTACACTTGTAACTTACCAAGACAAGATTAAAAAAGAAAACTTTCTGCATGGAGAGTTGTCGTAAGGAATATTTGAAAGCCTTGCAGCAAGTCATTCAACCTTAAACTCTTAGTACATCTACTCAACCCTCAACCTCCTTACAAATAAACCTTAAATTCATATTCATACAATCAAATTATAAATATAAATCAAAACATTTTGTAGAATACGATCATGATATTTTCTATGATTTAATATATCTTTGTTTCCGAATAGAAAAATTCCAAGAAATCCGTTTCAGATATGAGGGCACTTTTTTGGTCTCATGCCTGTCTGTCTAACATTTTTGCAAACAACTTATCTTAAAAACTGTTCTTAAAACTTAATGACATATGGTTGGAAACCATTGTTGTTACAACATAATTTTCAACCTTCAGCGTTCATCGGTTTTTCTTCCATATGCACAAAAACAGTTTTTTATGACAACCTATATTTTTAAAAGTACTCATCTGATTTTAGATAAATTAGAACGAATCGTCGTAAGTAGCCCACGATGATCCCATATTAATATCAACCTTCTGCGAGCTTATATTGTTTAATTGATACTTAGAAAACAAAACTATTTTGACAGAGTTAAAATAATAAGAGGAAGAAATTAAATAACTTAGACAGTAATGGTCGAAAAAGCATAATATCAATAAAGTACACGATAAGATGGGAAGATTTGCACTAGTTAGCAGACTATTTTTAATTGGTAGGGAGAATTAACTATAAAACTAAATATAATTAATTAACCTACTTAATTATAAAAATAACTCATTTATTTATAACGTGTGATACTAACCATGCATGTATTTCGATAACAACAAACAATATATTGATAAGATAAAACAACGAAAAAAGTGGTGGCATGTGAAAAAGAATGAATAAATTTGAAAAGAACAACATCATAACTTATTAGAATTTGAAAATACCATTAAACTAAAATAATGATGAAAGATTGTTCATAGAAAAAATTGAAAACTAGATCAATACCTGAGAGATTATGAATGGGGAAGTACCGAATGCCAAGGGTATAGGAGGAACTAGCTAACGAGCCTTCCCGTGCCCACCTCCCAAGAGATTATAACTATACAACCCAGTAAAGACTCATAACTCTTCATTTGAGCCTCCTACATTTTAACAAGCGCATGCCAACAAACCGACATCAACCCTCAGTCGTAGATAATTCAATAATAAATCTCAAACAGGTCGTTCTATGGTATGGCACAGATCCAGGTAACTTATTTCAGGAACAGAGAAACAGCCTGTAGTAAAGCCTAGTCCAAAACAAGAGTCCGTAAACACTAGTATACCATCGAATTGCATATCTAAACAGAGAAAAATACACAAATTATCAAAATAATAACACCCATAACAGTAACTCTAAAAACATTTTGTTCCTGGTGTTAGGAAATAAATCCGCAAGATTAGGGGTATTACGTTAAGTTTAGCATACATTCGTCAAGTTTACTTATAAAGTTTGACATAAGTATTTCAAATTCTTGAGTGATTCAAGAAAATAGCTGCTACAAATCATTATTGAATTTTTTGAAGAGTTTATAATCATTTTGAGCAATTGCATGTCGGAAATTATAATAATGTTTCAGTCAAATAATTTATTTCATTTTAAAAACAAAACCCAATTTATTTCTTAAACGACTGAAAATGACTATTTAATGAACACGAAAAAAATAAAGAAAAAATTTTACTAAAGCTTTTAAAAATTGGTTAGTACTGTCTTTGGTTTAGCAACCTGCCTTTTCTTATTCATAAACCTTGCAATTATATAGTTCTTTATACTTTTATGAACTATACCAAATATCTAACAAACAATCCTATATTAATTATTTCTATTCAAAAATGATGGATAAGTTTTTGTCATATACTACATATAATAAATAATTAATTCTACCAAATAACAATTCTAAAAACATACTTATAGTTTATACTAATTACAAATGTATTTCTTCCCCCAGTCTACTCTCATAAAGGGACTTGATAGATTATTGTTTTCTCCTTCACAAGGTCATCACATATTCAGAAATTTCCCTTTAGGTCTGTAACTATGATTTACGGGGAAAGAAATTCTTGTTCTGTATAGAAAATAAATGCTGAAGAAACTCCAAAAGCATTCACTAGCAGCCAGAGTTTCTGAGGAAAAAAATTCTCCGTACACTCGGAACCGACACCGGGACAAAAAAGAACAAAAAAATTCCATATTCTCCATGTACCAAACCAACCGAAGGGGGAAAAATATTTTGGGGTAGGTGTGTGAGTAAGATAGAGGTATATATGAGGGGTTTCGGAAAGGGACTATACAGAGTGGTAGGAGAGTTAGTAGCAGGGACTGTACAGAGGGGGAAAGAGGGGGGGGGGGGGGACACAGAATGGAATGAGAATTTATCGATATAGCCCCGCGCTGCTCCGAGCTCGGGCCCCAGAGAAAGGGAGATAGGCAGGCTTTAACTCCGGCTGAGTGAAAGAGATGTGACGAACAGTCTGAAAGGAAGGGAAGCAACGGAATAAACAGAGAGGGGAATGCCAGGGAGCAGAAGACGAAGAGAGTGAGACAAGGGTAAAAGAGCTACTGAGACGGAGCAAGGGAGTCCCCTCGGAATAAACCCTGTGGAGAAAACAGGCAGACAGACAGAATACCCGAGGGAACTCAACCACCTAGCACTCGGTACAATAACAGGCATAACAGAGATAGACAGAGCCGACTACTAGGGATGCAGAGAGAGAAGGAAAAACCCAGCAGGACCCTCAGAAAACCAGAATACGACAAGAAGAGACTATTCGGCCTAGAACAAAATTAAATTGACGAACCGACTGAGAAACAGGGATAGAACACTTGGAATTATTTTTGGACTGGAGGGTTCAAAACCAATAACAATAATACGAATAGGAAAAGAGAAGAATCGAGGAAATGAAAAAGTTCATAATATATTCTGGAAACAAATGTATAAGATAGTTAACCCTGTTAACAAATAAATAAGTATAACACAATAAAAGTAAAGTAAAAAAATGCTGATATAAATTAATACATACATCAATTTATTAGGTCAAAACCAATGTCTTGAGAATCAGAGATAGTGCATTAATATTCATTCAATAAGATTAGAGATATTATGTAATAAAATATAAAATACATAGAATTCTTAAATTTCCCTTTTGTTAAAAATTGCGCTACGATTAAGGATCGCAAAAAAATAAAATAAATAAATAAAACTTTGAGAGGAAGTTAAAAGAGAGTGTTTATGCATTTAAGATTTTTATTTTAAGAATTAATTTTAAGAAGAATTTTAATTTTTGCATTAAGAAAAGTAGTCCTATTAAGTAAATCATAATTCAGAAATAAACCTTGTAAATATTCTTTATTGGATAGTTATATAAGCTAACTCTTTATTCATCTTTAAACTGGATGTAGATATTGAGATTGAGATCTTCATGAGTTTCTGTTGGAAAAAGCAACTTGCTTTGGTTACTTGCTTCAAAATACGCTTCACAGCTAAAGTCAAAAGATAAAGTTAAACAATTATTTGGATGAATACATAATGTTTCAAATAAGCTAAACAGACATATTTTAAAGTTACAGTCATTTGCGTTGACTGCAACTTATCAACTATACTTGTTGAGAAATAAAAGACAGAAGTAGTTTATTAAAAATAAGAGTTAGGATATGTGTTTTTTAAGATATATTTTTATTAATCCCACCCTCTTTAAAACCATTTTAGAAATAATATTATGAATAATTCATGTCCAGTTTTGAAGGCTCATTAGTTATTCACGATTTTCTGGGAGGGAGGGTAAAAGAGTCGGGAAATTATCGTTTTTTTTAAAAAAAGGAGGGGGAAAACAGAGCCAGAGCCAAAGTGCTGAGCGCCAATCCAAGGGTGGAATTATTTTTCCACGAGGAATTTCGTTTTTCCTCCCTAATTTATGTAGCGTGAAAATGTCGCGGAGGGGAAATATCGACAGGGCTAGGAGGAGCGAGCCAGGGGTACGTTTATCAGAGCGAGCCCCTGAAGCGATGTGGCATATAAACACCCATAGCCATAGAGACAGAGCCCTACATGGGGAGATGAGCAGATAAATAGACTGAGTCCTTTCACCAAGTCGACCTTTATAGACTACCGGTTGCACATATATGCCCATAGAACTACTGGAACCTACCAATCATCGTTCCTATCTACATTAATTCTACTCCTCTGCCAAAACGTGCAGTAAAAACTTTACAAAAGAAGGAAAACTATTTAAAAAATAGCCCTAGTCGTTGTAGCCAATTTTAAATTAGGCTAACTTTAGTCTCAACAATTTCTTTAAAGTAATGGCTCAATGTTACATAACTTTAAAATACCAATAATCCTTAAAGATAATAGTTAACTAATAATAAAAGATACTTCTGTTATACATATACTGTAGAAGTCAATTCTTTTTATTAGAGGGGAAGGTTAAAAACCCAGAAATATAGACCAGTTATGAGGGTCCATTGAGGAAACCCGGGGGGGGGGATGAAGAATTCTCTTTCTGATTTTCCATAGTCTGAGCAGACTGACAGACCCACAAAAAGTCAGCAGTCTGTTCACAGGCATTGGCATGCCAAAAGTCTGCGATCTAAAGGCTCCCATATACGATCAAACATTTTTCGCAAACATGATGTTTGTGCAAAACTGATGTTGGACAAATTTAGGCCATACACGTCATGCGCAAACATCAAACAGCCCCACACACAGGTGTATAGGAGCCTCAAGACGAGCCAACGCTAGGCAGCAGCAGGAGTTTCATCTTCTTCCAATCCGCACAGCCGACATGTTGGATGTTTAACCAAACCTAACAGCTGCTAATATCTGCTCAGACGACAATGACCGGTGATTAATCCAGTCATAAGATAACAAGTGGATCTGTTGCTATTGAGGGCCAATATTGTGTTATTTTATGAGAGACTCTGAAATAAACAACTTAGACTGCCTCATTCTGAGAGCAATTTCCCGTGATCTTTGAAAATTTATTTAAAAAGACTTCTTTAAAGCGGTCCCCATCCAGATCGCTAATAAGAACCCTCTTGCAATCTGTCAGAAGTTTGGAAGTGCATCTCGGAATAGCCAAAGACTTTGTAGATGCAAATCTATTTTTCTGACTCATTCTAACCCAGAATCCCTTGACTGCAAGGCAGGATTTTCAAGATCTCAGCTTGGAAGAGTGTAGAGAACTTTCCTAAGCTTATACTAATCCTTTGCCAGCTGTCAGAGCAAACATTTTAATAGTATACCTAAAAAAAATGCATACTATGCTCAAATGAAAAAAATGAATACAATGGGTTTTCTCCTCGATGAAATTCCTTATCAAATATAAAACTTAAATTATGAATAATAATATAAGACCGATTATTCAAGACTTAAGGATGACTTTTGTAAGCATTAATATCAATAATTAATTTTAAATTAACTAAATTCAAATCTTTAGTATTGCAGTTTCATATATATATATATATATATATATATATATATATATATATATATATATATATATATATATATATATATATATATATATATATATATATATATTTAAAAGGAGCTAATATAACAGTTTTATATAATATAATTAACATTGCAATTATATTGCTAATTTATCATTTTGATAATTTTATAGTAATAGAAAAAAGTTGTACTACGACTGAAGATAGCTTCGAATTAAAGTTGAAACGTTTCAAATGAATTATTGATCTGCAATTTTATTACACCCCTTCAGACATCTAGCCACTTATATTCCTTATTAAAATACTTAATTTTTTAAACTAAAAAAACTACCAAGTTAATGAAAAAAAAAACCCATTTAATTAGCCTGCCTATTAGTGTGGCACATAGCTTCCTAGAGTCCTATTCGTATACCTATTATTTTCAGATTTATTTTATTTTCCCCTGTTTTTTAAAATCTGTAAAAAGTTTTGATTTTTTACATGAATTAAAGAATCAATTTGGCAAAATTTAACGAGTGCAGACGGTCGGAATTAATCTGGAGCTATCTGCGGGCTACTAAAAAGAAACCATCTAAATTGCTTTTGATGGTCAGAGGGGACTGCCCTTTATAAAATCTTTTTTCATAGTTACTCCACTACAAATTGAGATATAGGTTTTTTATATTTCCTTCCTATTTATTGTGTTAGTATTTAAATAAAAATAAATAAAAATGATAAAAGACAAAGGATAAAGTTCTCAACTGTGACCTTTTTAAAAAATAATTGTAAACATTATGTAATGTTTATCATATTGAAATAATTCTCTTCATTCATTCATTAACTTTTTATGGTTAGTTTGATGAACCATAAAAGTACTTTTGAAGATTATAGGTGTAAATAAATGTACGTTTGTGAGCGTGTGGAAGAGAAACAAATGAGTGCAGAAGGTTGAAATGTATATGGAACCACTTATCCAAATGTCAATAAAATCAGAGTAGTTATTATGATATGCTGGTTTGCAAAAACTTTAGCGACAAGCCGACAGACAGACAGACTGATGCCTGAAACGGATTCCCGCTTTGAATTTTTGAAATCTAAGACAAAAAAATTCTTCCTTCAGAGCGATCACACAGCTTCCGTTATCCTTCGGTAAACTCGGGAGCAACAGTCATACAAGAATAGTCCTTTTAATACATACATTTGAGTGTAATAATATATATATAATATATACCTATGTAATTATATATATATATATATATATATATATATATATATATATATATATATATATATATATAATATATATATATATATATATATATATATATATATATATATATATATATATATATATACAATTATATATATATATACAATATATATATATATATATATATATATATATATATATATATATATATATATACAATTATATATATATATACAATATATATATATATATATATATATATATATATATATATTACATACAAACCAAGTTTGTAAGTTGTGTTGTATAAAGTGGAACATACTAGCATTGTGTAACCATCATATTAAAACTATAATATTTTTGCCATGATAGTAATAGTCATATTTATGCCTGAATTAGAAGAAGGCTTATTATAATTGGGAAATCGAAATTAACATAACACGAACTTGGTCGTGTTTAGATCGTGGATGAATATAAAAAAAGGCACACATCACTCTCATGTCAAGGCAAATGTAAACCAATTTTATTCAATTAGTAAAAATAAAAAAAGTATAACGAAGTGACCTGCGAAAGAAGGCATCGTAATTATAAATTTATTATAATACAACCGACATAAGCAACTATTACATCTGATAAACCTTAAAAAAAAGTTTCTATGTAAATTTTACCGTACACATAAAATAAGTAGGTGCTTTAAATGCGACAGTGCTAGAGAAATCTACCTTAACAGTTTTCCCACTAAAATATCAGTCTCCATAGTCAATGTACTTATAATTTCTTATTCAAATCATTATAACAAATGTACTGTTACAGAACTTCATAAAAATATTATCTACCAAAATACACAAGCTTACATTTAAACAGAGATAGGTCGAGTTCAATAAAATATGTATTTATAAACATTATTTTAACAGGAACAACAAAAGCTGTCTCTCCACGTTTATTCAAAACTTGTTTTTAATTTAAAATTAGCCGGGCTCGGCTGGCCTACGGCCAGCCTGCGTCCGTCTAGTGGTCAGCCAAATGTATTATGTTGGACTTGTAATTTGATTTATATATATTTAATTATTTTCATTTTTTTGTAAGTATTTGCAGCTAAATAAGGACATTTTTTAATGTTACACCCTTTAAAAATGAAAATAATACGAAATACTACATAACTACATTAAAGGCTAATCAAGAGCTTTCCAACGATATACATATAAGTAGGGGTTGTATAATAAGCACATTTGTACCCCTGTACCAATAGGTACCAAAAATATATTTTAAAAAACAAACAATGTAAAAGCCCATTATTTAAGCTAATGAATAAAAATAAAAAATAAAATAATATATAAAAAAATTATTTCACTCCTTTTACCTGAAACAAAAGTACAAAGCGGTACAAAAGTACCCGTACAATTTTTTAAAAAAATAAATAATCAACATGAAATTAAAGTACTTTTCAAGGCCTTTTAAATGATATGCGGCAAAGAAATAAAATCCAAAAAATGAGGTCACGTGACACGGCAGTCGGGAAAAAGTTTACTCTCAATTTCTCAGAAAATAGTGCGATTTTTTAAAATAATAAGGTCTAAAACTAAAGGGTATTAGTGCACGGTTTGAGCGCCCCAATCGAAATTCAAATCGGTCAAGAAATGTGGACACTGTGAGCGCCCAAACTCAAATTTTCGAAAAATCGAATTTTTTCGGGAAAATTCTACATTTTCCAGTGTGCCGTATAACTTCGCTTCACTAAAGGTACACGAAGCACTTGTTTGCGCTTACCCCTCAAACCGGATTTAGTTAGCCCGTGTAAATTACTACAAGAGTCAACTTTTTTCCCCCTAAATAACCACCCTTGTACCCTTCGTCTACCCCGAACTTTGAGGTACCATGACTCGAAAAGTACACGGAAATTGAAATTTAAAAGTAAAACGGGGCAAGCTCGGTTATTTTCTCTATCTAGAAATGTAATCGCCAACTCGGTACCTTGAAAACCCTAGGAGGAGATACGCCAACCATGAAAACAAATGGAAAAAAATAACCCGTTAAAAGTGTTTTTTCCCCAAAAAAGACCTGAAATGGGAACTTTATTAAAACTTTTTTTTACCACTTTTGTCAACTTTCCAAGGGCTTTAAAAAGACGTGTATATAACTTTTGTACAATTTGTACTTTTTCTGATCGCCTAATTTTTTTTTTCCTGATTATGCCCCCCCGAGGGGGTAAGTCGGTGAAAAAAAGAACGCATACTTTTCGGTACAACTTTGCGAGCTTAAAAAAAGCCGCCAAAGAAATTTCAAACATAGTACCCTTTTTAAAAAACTACTTAACAAAAAGTACTTAAAAAACGCGCTTTTTGACCGTAGGTCACTTTGGACTCTATTTTCGATACTTGACCATTCAAGTTTCGTACCAAAAGAATTTTTCCTTGAAAATACACTATACCCTAAGTACATTACACTAAAAAACCAAATTAAAAGTCTAATCCACATCCTAAAACAAAAATCCTAAAACACCCTTATTTTACCCTTTGCTTCCCCTTTTCACCCTCAAGGCGTACTCAAAAGTACCACGTTACCGATGTTTTGTCAAGCTCATTTTTAGTAATTTAAACGAAAATTAAAGAAAAAATTAAAAAATCCACCAAAAGTTGGTATACATGTACCAATACTTTTTTCACGGAACCCGTGAACCCTTAAGAAATGCAAATAAATTTACCCCTTTTCCCCCATTTGAAGCAAAATTTAACGGCACGCCCGCCCCCCACCACAGCTCGGTCGGCCTTCGGCCTCCCTCGCAAAGACAGTGATGAAGAAAAAAGGTGTTCTTTAATTTTAATATTGTCGACGAGCCCTTAGGTCAGTTGCAACGGGCTTAATTTTATATTTAGAAAAAAGTAAAATTAAATAAGATAAGTTATTCTATCTATTTAAAGACCAACAAATCAAAACAAGCATTTATTTGTATTTGTGTAAATGTGGTTGCCTTAGCTTAGCAATAACAAATCATTTCGAGGTGAGTCGCCGAGACAGTACTCAAGTATATAAAAGATAACATCATTGAGCCTTTATAAGGGTAACATCAGTGCCGAAAGGTGGAAGAAATAAAGTTAAAAAGAAATTGACGAAAGGTGTGTTTACTTCATATTAGAGATCAACGAGATTTAACGATTAGAGATTAAATCAAACAGATTAAAAAAAAACCCTAAGTTTGCCGTTCTCAGAGAAATCTGCTTCGTAGCTTCACAGTTTTATATCAAATCTCGATTGGTCTAAAGAACTTTTAAGCTAGCCAAACGAAGGAGTTGAAAAGTAAAAAAGTAAAAATGAACCATTCTTAGAACCAGCATTGCACATTCATTATGCAATGCGTAATTTTATAAAAATAAAATGTATATGTGTACGACTTCGCATTAATTAAATAATTATTTAAGTTCGTTAGATTCAAGATATTTAATTTCACATTTATACAAAAATGTAATATTTGATTACCTGACAATTATGAGTCGGGATAATCGCATTATATTGCAATTAAATATATATTATAAGCTAAACTAACGGAAAAGTATCTAAAAAAGAAATTCATTATTTTTTTTAATACGTATATATCTAATAATTTTAAACTTTTTAATTAAGTACACGTCAAAGGCTTTTTTATATACTTGTCTGCTAATTAATTAAAATTTAACTATGCTACAGTTACACCAATGAACAATGTACAGTAGGCTTTTTTTATGACAGTTAAGGTAAAATATTTTATAAGAAAGAAGAATAATTCGATATATATTTGATAATAATTGGTTTTAAATTATAAATTTTGCGAATGGAAATATTACTCTTGGCTGAATCAAGGTAATGATGTTATGACAAAATTTTTGAAAAGTTCTACTTCCAATATAAAGTTTAATATCAGGTTGTATGAATTCGAGATATAACAGGAAAGCTCGGATAAAATACCCGACAACGGGAGGGAAGGAGTCGAGTTGCCGGTATAGTTTCATTTCGAGCCCCGGAGAGGGAAGAAGCCCAATAATTTCGTAGCAACTTTGGTAAATTTCAGCAGGGTGGATGGAGAAGCACGGGGGAGGCCGGGAGTTTAGTTTAATTAAAAGGGAAAGAGTGGAACGGGGGAAAGGCAGCTGTTGTCCAAAGTTATATAAATACGCCTCAGGGGGAGAGCGCCCGGCCCCCGGGGCCGCCCTACTTGCTGTACTAAGTTTTCACTGGAAGCCTGCGAGCAGTATTAGAGAAAAGTATAAAGCTAACACAAACTCGGCACCAGCAACAGGCTACGACTATCCTGCAACTCCAGGAGACGGTAAAATGAGAAAGGATAACAGAGTTTGAAGGATCCAGAGTTGAGAACGTGAGAAGAAAATAACAACTAAGTAAACAGAAAGCGCTACTAAACCCAATTCTCTACAAAATTAAAAACAAAAAAAGCACCCTTTCCTCCCTTTCAGAGGGTTTTTATTAAAATTGCCAAAACGGAATCGATTTTATTGGTGGTTTATTTCAGGGAACTACCTAACAAAACAAACATTAAATGCAGCTCGAGACCTCTTTAAATCTTTTAATTTCGTAATAGATTGCAAAATCTTATAAAATAAAACGTTGTAATCAAGTTCAATGGAAAGAATTCATAAAATACTAATAACACTAACTATATGTAAAAATGTACAATGTTATGTAGTAGCTATATATAAATATTGTTTCTCAAACAATATGCGATAAATAGAAAATCTCTTGAAACATTTTTTTTGTTTTTAACAAAAAACGCAAAAGACACGGCACAAGGAAGATTTGGTACAAAACCAAAAACAAATATATATTTGATATTTGTACTTAAGGGGTATTTTATAATACATAAAATTCAAATTTTTATGTTGGGTACTTTCGGAGATCAGGTGCGTTACAGAGAGACAGAAAGACAAGCGCAGGTCCTTAAAAAAATATAATTATATATTGTTTTCCACTGATTTGATTTCATTAATTGTTTCTAAATTCATTAGGTAGTATAAGCCAACTGCACCCAATAAATCAGTTTCGAATGTATATGAATTATAACAGGTTACTTTACGGAAAAGTCGTACTAAGTTAGGTAATAATAAGTCAGTACTCTTAAAATATTGGAACAGCGACAAAACCCAATTATCTAGTAATAAAATAAAAGTATTTATTGATATTATAAAAATTAAATAGATACTGGATAAACTGTAATGAATAATATACGTAAAGCTATTGCCCCTATCAACTTTTAATATCTATAACAAGATAAAATTTAGTTTTTTTATACCAAGTTATAATTTTTGTTAATAAAAAAAACTCTTTCACTATAAGTACCTAACTTAGTCATAAGAATATAGTATTATAATTAAAATATACAAATTTGAATGAAAATATAATTTAAAAAAATCATAAATTGTGTTGGCTTAAAATAAGACTAAACGTTTTGGTTACTAACAGTACAAGTCGTAAAATTTAATCGCATTAAGAACGAGTTAATAAATTACCATTAATTATCGCCTATATACAGACAATAAATTACGTCGTAAATGTTTTAATTAATTAGGTGTTTTATCTTGAATATTACCATAAGAATTTCAAGATGATTTGTAATTTGTAAAAAGGAACAAGTTCTTGCCGTAACTGTTAAAAGCCCTGTACTCTGTACACAGAGCTCCTCCCCTTAGTCTGGGAACATTGTCCCACATATGTGAATAAATTGATATTGAATGAGTAAGAAAAATTAGAGGAGTGAGTAACTGCTGAGATCTAGGAACGACAGCCATTCAGGGAAGAGATGTTACATTTACTAGCAATATTATAGCACTGTCTAAAAAGAGACCAACAATTGTATTCGCTTGTTTGAGATAATGCATAATACATGTGTATGCAAATTTATCATGAATTCCCTTATGCAATATTTAGAAAAAAGTTCAAATGTATACTACTTCCACGATCACTTATCTTTGTATATTCTATCGTCAAGAAGATAGTCAAATATGGATCAAACATAAAATAACCTTAAGTTTATGTAAGTCTTCGTCTCAAAAAATCATAAATCAAAATTTAGTAAGATATCTCAACCAGAGAAACCAAGGAAAGAGCAAATCCTTCCAAAAGTTTTAGAAAGGAACTAACGAATAAACATCCAATTCAAAATTACATACACTTAACGGAAGGACTTGACATTCAAGAGAAAGAAAGAAGTAATAAAAAAATCAGTTTCGAGCTGCAGAGAGCTGAAGAAAAAAATATATATGAATGAAATAAGCAAAAAAATAACTGTGAAAATAGAAACTGTCACAAAAGGAGAGAGACTCGTAAAACTTTTTTCAAAAGAAAAAACTGATAGAATAATTCTATATCCGAAGAAAGGGGTGCCAAAATCATTATTAAAAAAAAAACAAATTTACCCCACCTTGGATTCGAAAGAAAAGCTTCCATCCATGGGGTGGAGATTTTCTCAATTCCAAAAACCCGTATTAAATCGAGCGGGAAAAGTTTTGGCGGGCCCGGGAAAAACGGAAGGGAGAGAATGAAAAGAGAAGTAGGGAGAGGACAAGCCCGAAGGGGGATGTAGAGAATTCAACAAGAGAGAGATTGAAATATGAATATTCGTGTTTAAGGGGGAGTTGAGAGGGAATAAATACAATAGGTGGGAATGAGTGAGCAGTATCATGAAGATATGAGATAAAGACAAGAGAGGGAGGAACCGAGGAGAATCTCCCTCTTTCGCATAACCAAATAAGCGAAACACAATAACTTCATATTTCTAGACTTCCTTGTTTTACACATTACAAAATGTAGAGAGGTACGAGTCTTGTCATTTTATTCTGGATTCTTTAGCAACTACATCTTTACGGAAAGAAAGATTTTTAAACACTTCAGCTATAATTTAGTTTACCTATTTACATCCAATCTTTAAAAAAATGCCCAAATCAATTAAAATTAAATTAAATTTTTAAGTTTTTGGTAGTATTCATACTACGGAAAGTTTAAATTTTAATTTAAATCAAATTATAATTATTATTAACAACGGGAGACAGACAGAGAAAAATAGACTCCTGCACCGGGATTCAAACCACGGGCCTCCTGTATTTTCAGTACAGATGCTCTAACCAACTAAGCTATACTGGAGAATAATTTCCTCTTTTCCTCTGCTGTTAATTATTAACCATTTTTCTCTGTCTGTCTCCCGTTGTTAATAATAATTATAATTTGATTTAAATTAAAATTAAATTTGAAAAAAAAACATTATTGGTACTTGGCAATAATTACATAAATGTCTCTCAATTTAAAATTATGTTTGGCACTTTATAATTTGTACTTTAAAAACGCCTTTTATTTATAAAAGAGATATAATAAAATATTACATTACAGATTTATAAAACCATAATATTATTTAGGATAATCAGAGGAATAATAATCAAAAGACCTTTAATTTGATATACAAAATAAAAAGGCTTAAAAACCCTTAATTTGTAAGTTATGGGAAATTTGTGGCAGCCATTTTTAAAATCATGTCATAATATGTATACTTTCACTCTCTACTCTTCAAGAACATTATATGCAACATGCCATATAAGCTTCAAATTTTTGGTTCAACACTCAAATTTTTGCCACATTTGATTTTTTTTTCAAAATGCCTGAAAAAAATGAAAAATATTGTAGTAATACATAGTTGCATATACTTTTCCAATTCAAAGGCCTTTAAAACGATGTTTAACATCCTATGCTGATTAAAACATTATTTTTAGTTGTCCACCATATTGGCCGCATCTCGAAAATATTATGTGATTTTATAATGGTTACTTTTTTCTTACAATATAAGACCTTTAAATTGATGTATTACATATCATGCTGACTAAAAACTTTATATATAGAGTCGTCCGCCATCTCGAAAATAGTAAGTGCGAAATTTTCCAAAACACTTGTCACAAATGCCTAACCTGTGTCCCAAATTTCGTTCAAATCGGTCAATTTTTACGCCAGTTATCGGGAGACAAACACACGAACTTACGATCTCTGAAATGAAGAATCAAGTCTGTGAAATGACGCGTTTACAACCCTCGTTCAAATAAATAAATTTAATATAATAAACTTAAAGAACTACGCCGGGTAAATCCTTGTATTCCATCTTAGATTTGATTCCTGACTACGGGGTAGAGTTTTTAATATTTCCACCTTCCTTCCTGTTTAATAAAGGCATGAATCACTATCAATTCTAACTTTCCTAAACTAAAGAAGAAGCTTGCAAATATTAAATACCACAACTACTACTACTAAAATTTAAAATAAATATCTAAATTAATATATCCACTGAATCAATATATCCACTAAATTAATATATGTTTATAAATATTTAACTAATTGATTACTTTATATTGTAAGAAACATTAAGAAATAATTAATATAAAAATGTCATTTTTCAAACTTTTTTTTTGTTTCTGTATTCTTCACCTTAGTTGTGTATATGTGCAAAATTTGGGGAAGATTGAATGACGACAAGTGGTTCAAAATTGGGGTAATAGGTGTGCGATGAAACTTAAAAAGCAAATAAATTTGACGCCATTTTTTTTTTTTTTTTTTTTTTTTTTGGTTTCTGTATTCTTCACCTTAGTTGTATCTATGTGCAAAATTTGGGGAAGATTGAATCAGGGGAAGTGGTTCAAAATTGGGGAAACGGAAATGTGCGATGAAACTTACAAAGAAAATTAATTTAAGACCAGTAAAAAGGATTGAAATCTGTTCCTTTTTGTAATACGTAGTAACTTTGATGAACAAAAGTCCAATCGAAGATATTATTTATAAGGAATATGAATCCTTTATATTATAGTCATGCAATTACTTTACTGTTAGCATATCTTATAATTAATGTGACTCCGTTTACGCATTTATTCCACTAGCGTGTAATTACTATTTAAAACCAAGTAAAGACCCAACTAGCATAAGATCAATAAACATAAATTACCCCGTAGTCCTATAAATCCTCCTTTTAACTAAATTATTTCCTTCCATCTGAAATGAAAAAAAAAAAAAAAAATAGTCTGCCAATTAGTGTGGCACATAGCTTCCTCGCGTTTTATAACGTACTTACATGATCTTATGCTTCCTCAAACCATTATTACCTCATTTATTTTATCCATTTATTTTAAATCAGTCAAAATTGTTTTGATTTTTTACATGAATAAACATATTAATTTAGCAACATTTAATTTGTGTAGAGACAGCTGATATTAATATGGGATCATTTGTGAGACATTTGACCTACCGTCCAAATATCTTAAAAATCAGATGAGTACCTTTTAAAGATATACATCTGTGTTAATAAATGTATGTTTGTGCGCAATGGTAGAACAACTTATGGGCGAAGAAGGTTAAAACTCATGTGGGACCAAGAAAGCAATTATGACCTACCATTTAAATTTCATTAAAATTGGACGAGTGGTTTTTAAGTCATGTTGGATCGCAAATATGTAGACAGATAGAACGACACGGACAAAAAAGTTCCCTGATGCCTGAAAAAGATTTATGTCTTGAAAATTTATAATTTAAAGAAACATCAACAATCATAGTTTCTGTTACCTTCAGTAAGCTTGGAAACAAGACAACGGTGGATTACAATAGTTTCAAAATTGCTAACTCTAAAATTCTAGGCGTCCTATCACGGAAACTTCAATGATTTTATGATTTTACAACGTATTGTTATCAAAACCATGAATACTTTTGAAGATATAGAAGTAAATAAATAAGTGCGGAAGAGAAACCAATGGGCGCAAAAGGTTGAAGCTTTTATTGGACCAACAATCGGCTAATTATGACCAACCATCTAAATTTAATTAAAATCACACGAGTAGTTTTTAAAATATGTTGGTTCGTAAAAATTGAACGACAGACAGATCGGCACGAAACCAAAAATGTACTCTAATGTTTGAAACAAATTTTTGTCTTGAAATTTTTGAATTCGAGACATAAAAATGTCACATGAATTCCATTATCTTTTTTTCTAAACTTGGAAGGAATAAATATTATATATAGATTAAAAAAAAAAAAAAAATAAAACCGAAAATAAAGTCAAGTGAAACTTTAATTGAGGAGCAGACAAAAATCTTAGAATTTTATAATATTAAATAGTAAGGTTTATTTCCTTGTATGAAATTCTTATTGATAGTAGGGTCAAAAGAAAAAATTAAAAGCTCACTTTTGCAAAATTTCGACCCATCTTTGGGTTATCTTCAAGCTGACTGTAGAATATCCATCCTTCTCTTACTAAAACACTCTTTTATTCTAACCTAGGTGGTAATTGTCAATAGCTTGGGATAATATTTCTAAAATTCTATAGTTATTCTATGACTTATCACTATTGGCTGAAATAAAGGTAAGTGAAACTTTATTTGAAAAACTAATTGTAGAAAACTATTGTAGAAGGTATACATTTAAGTGTTCATAAAATTAAGTGCACATAAAAATGAAAATAGACACATACACAACTTCATTAATTAAACATCATTCAAAAAGAGATTTGCATTAAGGATATTTGATTATTTAAATCTCTCGGAGAGATCACTCAAGCAGTCTGTTTATTTAATATAATATATATTGAGAAAATTACATTGCTCTTTATTTAATAAAACGGTTTGACGCTGCTGCTGTCCGTATTCGGATACATTTCCAAACGTCAATAAACGGAAAGCAATCAATGTTGGCCGGTAAAATTACAGAGAAAATGGGAAGGTTCTTTTTTCGAGGATGCGGCACGAGTTTTAATACCAGGGACGGTCTAATTGATAATTATTTAAAAGGTGAAAACTCGCAGAATGACAATGAGCCAGTGAGTCGAATTTAAATAGGAATACTCCACTCTGCCTCTATTTAAATAATTAAATTTATCCGATCGGATACGATGTTGTCAATCGGAAAAGAGTGAGTAGGGGGGAAGATAAGTGCGATAAGAATAAAATATAAAACAACAGGGGGGGGGGGGGGGGGGGGGGGGGCCAACAACATAGTCCTGCATAACACCCCCAAACATATCCTACGATATGATCGAATATTAACACCAAATATATATCCCTCAATCTGAGGCAAAATAAAATGAATGAACCACAATTAAAAGTGAGAAACACAGAATGTTTTTTTAATAAAGGGAACAATAACATCTACTATCCATATTATTTTTAACTCACTCGGATGTAATTAAAACACAAAAATTTCAACCCGAGAATATCGTAGCTATCTAACCAGCAGATCCTCACTGAAATAATAGGGTCCTCCCTCCCGTTTATTGGCTTTCTGTAATAAAAACCTTGGTAGAGAATGAATTCTTGAATAATTGATACCGCATGAATTATTTCCTTGGCGTTTATCAAACGATTGGTTCCGTGTTCATAATACATTATCAAAGTAATTAACCACGTTATTTCCATAATTATTCAGTGCGGCTAAAAATAAATTAAAATACTAGGTAATTTAGAATTATAATAGAAAATAAGTTAAAAAAAATCGACTGTTTAATGGAATAATACAAAAATTTATAGGGAACCTAACAGTCATATGAAAAAATGTTACATACATTATATTTAATAAAATTATGTTCTTTTAAACAACTATAAATACTTAAATAACAGCTACAATTTAATAAAATAAATTATAATCAATTAAAACAACCGGCACTTATTAATCTAATCACGAAAAATCTCTAGCGCCTTATTTCAGAATATTCATTACAGCTAATACATTGTTTCCTTAAATTAATATTCAAGAAAAATTAATACTCTAATTATAGCTAGTAAACCTATTCCCTTATGTGTATAAAACATATTTTATTGTAAAACACATTTTTAAGGGTTCTTTAATTTATTTTTTGTAGACAATTTAAGATACAATATATTTAAAGTATATATAAATATATCAAAAGATTTATTCAAAAATTATAAAAGGCCTGAAAATACAGTTAATCTAACAAACGACATCTGCTTACTGATGAAAAACTGTTAAGCTACTTTGTACTTATAAACTTAATAGTAGTAAATAAATACTTATATCCTAAGAAAATTAATTGCATCTCTGAATAATTAAAAAAAAAAATCCAATACCTCGTCACATATTGGAGGATGGCTATCTTCTTTCTTCGATATAATATAAACATACACTCTATTTTACTTGATTCAACCAATACATTACAAGTATTTTGCAAAAATTAATCGATACTAATTAACTACTAAAATAAACACCCCCCCCCCCCCCCCCCCCCCCGTGACGCGCCCCCGCCCTTCACCCCCTTCGTGACGCGGATTCCACCGGAAAACCAAGCTGTGTATTACGAGTCTACCCGCGGAAGCCTACGCACCAAGTTTACTAAAATAAAGTAAATTTATTTGTCTTATATTTTATTCCACCCAAGAAGCTACAAGAAAGTAATTGGTAATGATAAAATCAAAGTTGCATTACAAATTACATGAAAATTTATATTTAGTTAGAAACTAAAAAAGACAAATGATAATTATTTCAGTTTTATATTTTTGTTTGAGACATATGCAAGCAATATTTATAGTCAGGGTTTTTTTATGCAACAGAGAATATAAAGGAGGAGGATAATGAGTGAAGGACGGTGCAACCATTAGGCTGGATTATTATCATTGGACACAGGGCACAGGCAGTCCAGTAAAACAACCATATCAACTCATTAAATTCATACAAAGCGACGAGGAGGCAGTGCAACGCGCACGTAGTAATGGAAGGCTACGGCAAGCCAGAAAAAAATAACCAACCTTTTAAGTCCAACGACACACAGATAAATAATAATTTATATTAATGCAAGAAACTTAATTTTTCACAATATAAATAAAAATACCCATGCTTATTTTAAGAGCATCTAAAAATTGAACAAGCAGACGTTATGACAAAGCTTTACATTATTTAAAAAACGAAGAAAAAATTAACCTAACTCGATTAAAAGAGCGAATTCTCTCCAATTAACTCGGTTTTCCATTTAGTAACATGAATTGTCCTTGTACAGAAATTGGCTAAATAGTTTACATAGGTCTTGACTAATAAAATGTAATGTCATGTAAACTCGTAAGAAAAACGTACAAATAATAATCTTATCAATTTGCAGTTTTGAAGTTTTAGAAACACTCTTTTTCATTTTATTTTATTTCAATGATGGAAAGGTTTTAGATTTCATTAAGGACCAAATAATGAACCCTAGTGTTGTGGCGATTGCCACAACAGAATATCCAGCAACATCTTAAACCTTTTGAAAAAGAGTAGGCAAAAAACAATAACTACTTATATACTGTAACTACTTATTCTATACAGATAGTTTAAAAACACAAATTAATAACATATTTAAAAAATGTTATACATTCATAAAATTAAGGGTATATGAAGATATCCAACACCTAGGAAAACAACTAGATTAATTCATAAAAAATGTAATTTTCATTCGAGGATTGATTTGATTTTTCTTAATATTAAATTTTTTTAAAAATATTTCGTACATATTCCAAGATGATTTTAAATACATAGATTACAAAGTATTGCCATATTTGCTATCATGTGATTAAATCTATAATAACGTTGTGACTTTATAAAATAACCCCATTTACACTTAATTATATTCATAATTTACGATTTTGGTATAGTATTCATTTTGGTATGGTATTTGCCGGGATTTGAACCACGGGCCTCTATATAGAGGCCCGTGGTTCAAATCCTGGCGCTGGAGTGTATTTTTCTCTGTGTATTTCCCGTAGTTAATAATAATTATAATTTGATTTAAATTAAAACTTAATTATATTTAATAAAGTAATTATCGTAGAAGTTGAAAATAAAGCTGGACTTAATATATTTTACTTGGATGTTGCGTTCTTGAAATAGTGTTTCAATCATTCTTTTCTCCCCCCCCCCCCCCCTACCCTCGTTTCCACTTCCAATCTCAATAGATGATAACCTGCCAGATAAATTTTATATTATAACCTATTTTTTTTTTTTTATCTCTATAGGTAAAATAGACGACGATTCTTGTCCAGAAATGCTTTGGAAAATCCTGAATAATTCTCTCCTTCCTTAAACAGGGTAGCCACTAGAAACGCGCCAATAATATTGTGCTTGCTCAACAAATGAGGCTGTGTAATCTCTCATCAATTTGCCAATTACGGTCTTCTATCTCAATAATGAAAATATTTGTGTATTTTTGATTGGGAAAATTAAAAAAAAACATGAAGAATGTCCATATCCTATCTTATGACGAAGAATGTTATCATGAAGCTATTAAACAAAAAACAGAACCTATACTACTTCAATTCTATTTTTGTGGGGTTTTATATGTTATACAATATGTTAATTTTATTTAATTAAGTTTAAAAATATAAAAATGCTACCATATTACGGAAATGATATTCGTTTATTTATTATAGCAGGTGCTTTAAAAAAATAACTTTAAAAATAACTTATTTCTGTTAAATTGTTTAAGGAAAATGTAACACATTTCTATTACATCGAATGCAAATATACCCGTACATCACAATGAAGTAAATAAGTTAACTTATAATTTTTTCATATTTATTTTTTTTACTGTATTTTTTAGGGGCTTCCTTATCTACACTTTTCCCTTCTCCAAACCGGGTTCTAATTCAACAACAAATAAGGAGTCTGCATCAAGATAATGCCGACTTTCTCTCTTTATTTTTTTCTTTTTTCTTCCCATTTTTAATTGAAATTCTGTTATCTCTCACAGAAAAGAGGAGCACAAAAAAGTAAAAATAAAGTAGCAAGATATGGCGATCTTTAATGAGAATAAACAAAGAAAAAGAGAAAAATAAGACATAATAAAAAAAAGGAAAATCGGAGATATTTAATGCTAGGGTGTAGTTTTAATAAATTAACAAGTTTAAAATAATATTAAGCGAAAGTAATCATAAGACCAATGATAAATGTACTCTAAAGAAGAACCCAGAACCATCCGCACTTTTTATTGAATTTACATCAATTGTCGTCAAGGCTAGGACTAAGATGTTTCAAACACAACATAATTATACTGATTACGGATAATTAACTTGATAAAAGGAGGAACTTTAATAACTACAAATAATTTATTTAATCTACGATTGATGCGAAATATAAACATTGTATCTCTGTTTAGATGCGTAGAAAGAAAGTGATTCTTTACGTATTTGTAATCATTGCGCATGCGCAGTTCATAATTCCTCTTTTTCCGCCCCAGTGCGGTAAAAAAGAAGAATTTGTTTACATTCAACAAAACTAATTTCCTGTTTGTTTAATTAAAGTAACTGTTTATATCGAGTTTTTAGTGAAAAACAATGATTGATTTATGTCTTTATGACGAAAATGAGGAGAATAATACGCATCCCGAAATAAATTATTCGGCACAAAATGCAACTAATGATTAATGTCATCTTTATCAAACGAGAAATACAAACAAAAAAAAGATAAAGTACGGTACGCAACTCGTGCGAAAACGGCACTTTGCTTCGCTCGTGTGGTTTTACTACCCTCGCTGTCGCTCGGATGAAAACTCCACACTCGCATGCAAAATGCTTACTTTCCGCACTAGACGCGTAATGTACTATTTATTTAACTCCCCCTTCTTTTATTTATTTTTTTCTGCACCTTATTATTATTATTAATATTACCTTATTACTTTATTACTTCATATTAAGTAATAAGTCGCCACAGCGTTCTGCTGATTTGTTCGAATGCAAATACAAATAGTACCTATTACTTTTAATAATGAATTTTTTTATATCTCAATGTGTATTTGTATGATCAATAAATGGCTTATTTATTTATTTATTTATTTATTTATTTATTAAGTAATAAAGTAATTTTTTTTATTATTAGGTACTAAACTAAAATAAATATATAATTATGTAAAATAACTAATTAATTCTTTTAAAATAATTATTGTTGTACAATGTAATATACATAACAAACTGTGTAAACTCTCTCTCCACAGCTCAGGACTCCATGTTCTCTAGTGGAGAGATAACCTAATGTAGTATTAAATTGTTAAATCAGCAAAAAAGATAACTCGATGTAATGGAATATTATTATGTATTAATATGTTGTATTTTTTCTTATTCAATAAAGGTAAATTAAATAAAAAAAAAAAAAATCCAAATCCAAACATATAAATTAACATTTAAGCTTACAAAATATTTCTATTTAAAAAAAATAGTCATTGTTAGCCTGACTAGTAACTAGTCTGTTAAAATGAATACCTACTTACTTCATATTATAGAAATAAAACTAATTACAAGAATCAGAAAATAAGGCAATAAGATCAAACAGATATTACAAGTGCAGAAAAAAATAAATCCATACAATGGGTTATGAATAGTTAAAGTGAACTGGATACGATGCAGGGAGAAGATATCCCGTCTACACCTGTAGGATACCAGCAGCGAAAAGATATAAAAGCGGAAATTAATATATATAAAACAACCAGATGTAATTTAAGGTATTTTGTTGTTGTTTTTTTAAGTAAAAATCTACGTGAAGATAAATGAAATAAAAACGTAGATGTAAGGAAATGCAAATGAAAATATTATGAGAGGTTTGTTTCCAAAAACAAAGAAGTATAAAATGAGAAAATGAAATGAAACATTTCGATAAGAACTGCTAACTAGCTGTATCCGAAAGTATTGCAAAATTTATTGTCTTTTAATACCTCCGGGAAATGCCAGCTGAACAAACAGTACTTACCTATAGCACTTAAAAAGTTTCATATAATTTAACATAATTATTAAATTTTTCCACGAAAGCCGAGTTATTTATAAAAACGTCAGGAGAGAGCTGATTATAATAAGACATTGAGTTCCAAACTATAATATATTGGGCCATTTCACAGGATGGTCATAGTTGCCATTTTGAATTATGATAATTATTATGAGCACAGAACAAAAACGTAAATCATATTTTAAAGAAATAGACCTACACTTGATGCAATTAAAAGGTTTGAGATAGTGAGTATTTAAAATGTTTAAGTATTTCCTTATATAAACTTAAAGAAATATTAAAGTCAATTGAACCTTGAATCAAAAGTAAATACTGTCCGATTAAGATATATTAGTTTTCCTTTCGATAGATGATCAGTCATGAAATGAACAGATTATTGCAATTTTGTTATCTTCTAATAATAAATGTATTGTGATACCGATCAATAATATAACTCAAGTTTGATATATTTAGGTATTTAATTAGGTATATAATACTTTCTTGTTAGTCTAGAGATCTACCTTTTCTGTTCTTTTTTTCCGATTTACCCTGAGTATGCTGGAATACTGCAAGGCAGTACCCTAGGACCTCTCCTTAACTCCTTATATATAATATTAACATCCCCCAGTATCCCTCAACAATCCTTTCCACCTTCACAGATGACTAGCCTTTCTATCCACGAAGATACCTTGCTTGCATCCGGTAATACTTAAAGTCACTTGCTTCTTGAAGCAAGTGTATGTAAAGAGATGGAAGTTAAAGATAAACGAATACAAAAGGGTGCACGTTACCTTTGCTCTTCGTCTTACCTGTCCCCCAATCATCCTTATCAAGTTCTGATACCTTGGCCTTATCCTCGACCGACCATTAACATGGTAATTATACACCAAAACAAAACCTACAGTCATCACAAGACGATTCAAGTTACTGCTGTCTTATAGTCTAAAATGCTGGTCTAAGATTTCTCTTAACAAAAACCAGGAATGCCATAAGGAATGTATGCAGTTTTAAAAGCCAGCTTTGACCTACGATCTGGAAGTGTCACGGCAACACCAAGCCTTGCAATGCCCGTCTTCTCCTAATCCTACAGTCAAAATCCTTAGAAAAATAACGGATGCTCCCCACTATGTTTCCAAGCTTCCTCTCCATGAAGACCTTGATGTTCCTTTAGCCCAAACTCTACAATTATTCCGATTTAGAAAATTCCGTGAAACCTTATCCCACCATCCTAAATCTCATGTGCAAATCCTATCCTCTCAGCATATTCCAGGTGACCAAGAAATTTGAAGAGCCAGTACCCTAGTAAATATCGTCCCCGGAAGATTGACTATCATAGGAAGTAGATTGGGTTTCACTTGTATTCATTGTAGTACAATATTTCGCCGATAGAGTTCTAAATTATATTTAAAATTATATCAGAGCTCCTATCGGATCAAATGGTAATCAAAATGGAATAATGTTTGATAATTTCTCACCTTATGATCCATCTACTATAAGAGTTAGGCAAATATATTTACAATCAATTATATATTATATATTTACAATCAATCCCGTCCTCTTCTTCTTCTAGCGTGAGGTGGAGCGGTTTGACAAATATATTTCCATGCCGTTCTATCTTCACCTAGCCTTCATACCTTGGTTCCAGTTTACTCTTCGCTCCTGCAGTGAACTTCTTATATGTTATCCTTCCATGTCAGCCTTCTTATGCCCCGAAGATTTTTCTCTTGGGGTCTTACTTCATAGGCCAGCTTTGGGTACTACTTATTTCCCATCCTTATCACAAGGCCGAGCCATCGGAGATGGTTGGAGCTCACCATGTTTCTGATGCGGAGTGAATTTGAAGGTTGTCTCTAAAAGTTTGGTTTCTCATACGGTCTCTTCTAGTTTTACCTTCTATTTTTCTACAATATCTCATCACAGCAGTTTGAAGAGTAGCTGGCTCTTTCTGAGTAACAGCCCAGCTTTCTGATCCATATGTAGAATAAGGACACAGGAATTTTTGTATACTAACATTATTTTCAGTTCTCTACCCCATAGACTTAAGATTCTTATTAGCATATTTTGTGAGTCAGCTATGTCATAGGCTAAAGTTCCTAACAAAACAGGTAAGAGCCATCTGTCCATCTATATCAACTATGTACCTATGATTGTCATTATGACAGGTTTTCACGACATCGTCCATTAGGATGATAAAGTAAAGGGCTTCAAATGCCCCTACCTGACTCTATATTCCATTTTAAATTACTTGAGCGCATGTTGAATGTTCGCACATAATTTCTGCAGTTTTTGTCAAGGTCTTAATACGAAGAATCAATGAATCTTAATACTAAGAATCAGTACTTTGGAACATATTTCCTTTTAAGGGCCGCCTTCCACAGCATCTTTCAGGGTATTTTGTGAAATGCGTTTTCTAAATCAATGAAACATAGAAAGAATTCCTTGTTTCTTTCTATAGCCTTTTCACTGATCTGCTTCAGGTGAAGATGAGATAATAAGTTCTTCTGTTGTGACTGAACCTACATTACGTTTCATGCGCAGATGAGGTTCTACTAAACTTCGTAAGCGTGTTTCAAGAATCCTACTGTATATTTATCACATATATAACACTCAGTAAGGATATGATACGGTGATTTTTACACTCCAGGTTGTTACCCTTTTAAACACAAGGATAATGACAACTACCTCCCAATCTTGAGAAATACGAGTATATATCATATTAAATCGTAATTATTAAACATATTAATTATTATAACCTATTTCTGAACTTTTTTACGTATCATTTATCAATATTATAATTTTTAATTATCTTGTATTATAATTATTTCAATGATGATTTGCTTTAAAGACCAATCATTATTGTCTAATTGATTAATTCCCCCCACCCTTTTTTTAAATCGGTAAATTTTTCTTCCGAGCTTACTCAAGAAAACGGAAGCTATATGATCGTTCTAAAGAACGATTTTTTTTGTCTCTGCTTTAAAAAATCAAAGACAGATATCCGTTGCACGGAACAGTTTTGGTCCAGTCTCTGCCTGTCGGTCTATTGTTTAATTTTAGCGAACCAACATATCTTAACTACTCGTCAAATTTTAATGAAATTCGGGTGATAGTTCACAATTAACCCATTGTTGGTCCCATATAGAAATAAATAAACTTTATTGATATCAAATGTAATCGTAAACCATAAAACATTGTAATTAAAGACCCAGTACCAACCAAAAATCCTTCCTCCTTCCTTTTTTTAAAAATATGTTTTTCTCCATAGGTCAATAACGATAACGAGATAAATACATTATACTTCTTAGCGGTGATGACCATCCAAATTTTAATAAAATCGGACGAATAGTTTTATGATATGTTGGTTCGCAAAAAATTAGCGACAGACCAATATACAGACATGGAACCAGAAATGTTCCATGATATTTGAAATGGATTTCTGTCTTTGAATTTTTGAAATCGGAGACTTAAGATATTTTCTTTATAGAACGATCACATAGCTTCCGTTGCCTTCGGTAAGCTCGGAAGGAAAAGGTATTATTATAAAAATGCCAAACTAATTTAAAAGGAAAATGTTATAATTGTCCGTTATAAAAAATAAAAAATATTTCTTTATCTCTCTTATTTTAGAAATTGAGAATCTCATAGTTACTTTCTTCTTACTTCTTATCATTACAATAAAAACTAATAATTTACTAGGTATTTAAATTAGGATAATTATAAATGCACTGACGTATTAATGTACAGTACATATGTATTATATATAATCAAAAGGTTAGAGGTATCTGTAAAAAAAAGAGTGCCAACAGGTAAAATGCCCATTGATGTTTATACAAATATAAATATTAACAGGATTGACAGGGGGAGAGGTTGTAGTAGTGAGACGAGATCCATCACTCATGGCTGGGGGGGGGGGGGGTTGTAGGGGCTAAACACGTCATCCCATTCAGGGCCAGCCACCATTATTCTTGATTTGGGGAGACCCAATGAAGGGGGGAGGAATATCTTTTGTAGAGGGGCTTCAATGACCCAAGGGGGGAGTTGCATGTACACCTCCCTTCAACCCCCGTAGACTAAACGATAAGGCTCGCCTCGAGAGAGGGTTAATGAAGAATCCGAGGTAGGCGCATAAGGAAACCTCTACACACACACACACACACATATATATATATATATATATATATATATATATATATATATATATATATATATATATATATATATATATATATATATATATAACTATACATAGGAGAAACTCAATTTCTAGTCAGTCTGAGAAGCAGCCTTGGGAAAAGTTGGGGGGGGGGGTCGGTTTGTATGGCGGCCCCCTTGAGGAGGAGTACGGGCAAAAATCAATGGGTGGCCACGCCTCCTACCCCCACCCTCCTTCACTCTCCTCCTCCCAGCAACACTTCTCTTCTTTTTCTTCTTTTTTTAAATCCTTCTTTTTTTTAACCCCCCCCCCCCCCCCCCCCCCCGGCTTTTTATAGGGAGAAGGTGGACAGGGGTAGATAGGTAGGGGTGGAGGATCAACGTCCAGAGGCCAGCTATACGGAAACCCCGTCTTGACTGGGGGAGCGCAGCAAACCATAACCTGACTAGGCTCAAACCTACCCCACACACATTCAACCCCTAATCATAACCTTTTGCTCTTCTCATTAGTGGTCTACACAGATCAGCAATCAAAATAAACAAATATAATTTTTAAGTTTTTGGTAGTTTTCACACTACGGAAAGTTTAAATTTTAATTTAAATCAAATTATAATTATTATTTATTTTACTTTATTGTTTACAATAACCTGCTTCGATTTCCAGCGATCTCACATTTATGTTTATCTAATATTTCGGGATCTAGATTTCCCCAGTATAGCATCTTATATGGTTAAATTGGTATTTAAATTAACTACATTTTAAAAATGCAATTTTTAAGTTTTTGGTATAGTTTTCATACTACGGAAAGTTTAAATTTTAATTTAAATCAAATTATAATTATTATTAACTATACGGGATCCCGGCGCTGGAGTGTATTTTTCACTGTCTGTTTCCCGTAGTTAATAATAATTATAATTTGATTTAAATTAAAATAAACAAATATAGTTCAACCAGAAGTAAATAATAAAAAAATAGAGATAGTGTACATTTATTTATAACAGTTGGTATCATAATTCATATTTTTTATCATTGAAGGACTTGTAAACACAGAAATGTAATGTGTGTGTGTGTGTGTATGTACGTAGGGATGATTCACAATAAGAATATCATAATAATAAATAAAATAATAACTGACGGTGGCGCCCCGGAGTTAGTTATTTAGAACATATTATGATTTTAATTTCGAGTTTTACTTGCGATATACAAGATATCGAGTTCTCATTATATATTTCAAATTTATAGTTATTTTATAGTTCTCTTTCAATTGATCAATTGATTTATTAGCATTAAAATAATAATACCTGGGTTGGCTCCACAAAAGTCGGCCGCAGCCGCATTAGGAACAAAATGGCCTTGAAAACTGTTATTACCCACAAATTGTTGTCCAATTAACATCATTATTTAAAATGGCTGCAGTTACCCTTATTAATGTTAACTTTTGCCAATAAAGAAATTGATTAAAAAAAAAAAAAAAAAATAATAATACACTCATACTTCTCAATTAAGGGTAATAAATGAATTAATAAATAAAAATTTAATTTATAATATATGAAATAATGTATTAGATATATAATATTAAATATATAACAATTTGTTAATGCAGTTGAAAACAGCTAATGAAATTTGAATGCTAAATGGTAAAAACCAAGTGGATATCGATTGGAAATAATGAGAAAAAATTTGAGGATAGCGAGGATCAGTCAAACTTAAAAATTGTTTTAAATTTACCATTAAACAATAATGATTGTTGTGTTATACCTTGAAATATATTTACCGAAACGTCGGTAAATCAAAAACTTTTTTTTACCTTCGACTTATCCTCGCTATCCTCAAATGTTATGAAAAATAAAATTGAACCAATACAATTATATTGAAGGTACCTTTATTAATTTAAATAACAACCGATAATAACTTTAATCCATTATTGAAGCAGTTTCATAAATTTTAATAGATGTTATAAAAGAAAAGTTTCACTGGGGTTATCAAGTAATTTGGGAAGAAAATTCCAGTAATATTATACTATAGAGTAAAAAGGCGGCGAATAGAGGCTCGACCTATAGAGACTGATTATCGGAAATGATAACCCGGCAATCAGGGGCTAAATCTACAACCTAAAACAATACACAATATTTTGTCATCAATCCAAAGGCCATTAGGAGGGACAGCCACTGCCTTCTCAATGGGACAACGAAATTTATAATGCTCACTGAAAAGGAGGAGAGGCACATAGAGGAAACAACACATTTTCAAAAACATTATTGTTATTGGTCTGGGACTAGGGAGAGGGGATTATCTGCCAAAAAGAGCCCCACTAATTGGACGTATTGATTATGGGCTCCGGGGGCTCACAATTTGACAAGGGGGAGTCGGGCAGCGAGTCTTTCTAAAAATAAACCCATAGGATGGGGCTATCAACCCGAGTTAAAATACTAACATTTATACAAGTGAATCTAAATAGACCCCCTAGAGGGGGGGGGGGGGCGCCTCAGAACCAAACATAAACCGAGCCTTTAATACAAACAAACACAACAACACCCACGTAAACAAATTTTAAAAAACAGTTTAGGAGTCTTCTTCTATCTAAACAAAGCCGGGAAGAATGGAATGACAGACAGACTCGGGGCTAGGCAAGAAGCAAAATAAACGCCGGCTCTTACTACAATCGGGAATATAGGAAAAATATAAGAGCATTAAATAAAGTTATCATGGACATACATCCACTCAATTTATTTAACACATCGCAAACATTTCGCAACAAATATAAATTCAACAAGGCATTAAACAAATTTAATATTATAAGCAGGTTTAAATTTAAAAAATGTAACAAGTCAAAAACCTAGAAATAACTAAAACTAAAATTATTTCGTAACCTGATATAATGTAAAAATAAATCTCCAGCTACTGTTTCGACTTTGGAAAAACAGTTAACGTTTAAGAGGAAACAGCGACCTTCAAAATAAAGGAATATATAAAGCTTGGCAATACAAAGGCCTCGTTTTTTTCTTTAAGTAATTTTTTATGAAGTGTTATAACAATTTTAGAAAAGCAAATCCAGTTAAGATATTTATATTTATCCGACTTGGGTAGAACAACATTTTAAAAGCTTTAATTCTTAAATAATAATGCTTGCATAACTCTAGACAAAGCAACATCAATAAAAATTATTTTCAAATAAATGTCAAGGGTAAAAGTTAAAATATAAAATAGATTAAAAGCATTTCTTTTAGCAAAGGTTTAGTTTTCAAGATGTTTTATCAAAACTGATTTTTCCCGGCAATTCTAAGCAATATTATGATCATTAAAATTAACATGTATAATGTTAATTATGGAGGATGTTTTAGTTTAAGAATCTTTACACTGCAGTTTAATTTACTTTATTATTTAACTATTAAATTGAATTTATTATAAAATAACAAGAACTAAATTCAAATATATCACTAATAAAAGCTGAAATGAATTTTATTAGCTAGCTTAAACACGAAGTTTAAAAAAAGTCACAAATTAAATACGGTTACCATCCAAATACTATCAAGTCACATTCAACATTTCAAATAAATTTCGACGAATCTTAATTCGTCAGCAAAAAAACAAAATAAAATATATAAAAAACATTCTATAGAATCAAAGCTACCCAATAGCAATTGCTAACATAATTATTTAAAAACTGCTATTATGTTCAGATTTATCCATCAAAATACTAAATTTTGTTTCACAATAGTTAAGCCAATATTGAGTATAAAGGTGATTTGAATCTAATGTCTGTTTGTAAGGGGTAGGGGTAAGGAATATAATATCAAGTACATACTCGATATGCATGAGAGGTAACGTGGAATTTAACTTTTAAGAGAATTAATTTAAGGGCTGTCACAACCAGTGAGTGCATAACATACAACGTACACACACACACACACATATATATATATATATATATATATATATATATATATATATATATATATATATATATATATATATATATATATATATTTGTGTGTGTATCTCGCCTCAGGGCAATCTATGCAATCTCTGGATTCAACCCTCTCTAAACTGAAATTTACTCCAGGGGCTAATACAGCTAGATGGGTATTAGGAAGCTAAATAACAATATTCCTGTTATAAATAAATAAATAAATACCTCTAACATTTACCAGTTATTATGATTTTTTTTTTATTTCAAAATATTTTTGAATAATAGTTCTTTGCGAGTTTAAGAGTATATTTTGCTGAATAAATATTTAATAATATTAATTAAATTTAAAAAAAATCGGGTTCAGGGTACCTCGGAACTTTTCCTCGCACTTTAGAGGTCACTAAAGTGGAAGCAGCACTGGGGGTGGTCAGGACATGGATGGATGACCGTTTTGAACTGAGTGATTTTTTTATTATCATATTTAAAAAAAATAAATTAATACATTATTTTTAATATATTTTATTTAATTATTTGAAATTTGGCGGTATTTTGACAGATGTAAACAAGTTTTAACGTCATCAAAATTATCGCACAAATAAATAATTATATTCGCTTATAACTCTTAAACTAATTAATGGAATTTCATCGGGATTTTTATATTTGTTCCTTAATTTTTTTTCGGTTCCAACGAAATGCTATAAGTCAAAAACGTATTTATACTTTCAGCATTATTAACAGTCAAGTTTCAAAATTCAAAAATTGATAACTTCAAAATGGCGGCCAATATCAAAATGAAATTAGGTAGGCTTGTTTGTCATACAGAGGTAAATTCACCCTAAATTTCAATCCGATCAGAATCATTTTATTTAATATTTGCTGACTCAGCAAACTGGGTTCAAGATGGCGGAAAAATTTGATTTTCCGGGCGGCACCACTACAGGTAAGGACTGATTTTGAAGTTTCAACTCTCTAGGTTAAATACCTTGGACGCTACGATGATAACATACACACACACATAACTATAAAAACAACAACACAAAACAAAAACACCCAAAACGGATAATTCAACAAAAAAATGTCGAGTAAGCATATGCCCATATCTCAATAGTTCTCGAGATATCGATTTATTTCTTTTTCTAAAAAGAAAGTGCTAATTTGGAAAATAAATTAATGATTCTGAAAGGTTTTTTTATGCTCTTTAAAATTATTCCTTAGCCCAATTTCTCTATCACATTTAGCTTTTGAGATATTAGGCATTTTTTGAAAATTTTCGTGAAGCACTTTAGTGAATATCTTGAGAACGAAGCTGTTTGGTCTGGGTACATGTTTATAGGAACTTTCTTGTTCAGCTTCAAATTTCCTATAAAAAACCCGAAGTGTTGTGGTTTCGTTCGGGGAAACCTTTTTTGCATTTGTACTAGAATTGGTTGTGATCCTGACCAAAAAATGTCACGTCTGGTAACATTCAATCCACCATAATTAAAAAACTAGTCCGTTGATCCTGAAATTTAATTATACCATTCGAAAGCTTATAAAAAGCAGAAGTTTTTCCTGATATCGCCACCCTTCTGACATCTTTAATTAAGAGTAAAAAGCTCAGGAATTTCGTGGTCGAAAAAAATACAAATTTTCAAATGTAACATAACTTAAAACTTAGTTAGCAGCTAATAATTTGGAAATAAATTAATGATTCTGAAAGGTTTTTTTATGCTCTTTAAAATCACTCCTTAGCCCAATTTTATTTACAATCTCAATTATCGCAATTATATTTACTGTCTCGCTTCGCTTGACACTAAATATAATTGCCGCAGTAAAGAACAAACTCACTTCACAGCCTAGTAACATAATATACTATAGTTTACTCATTGTAATACAAATAATTTAACAGCCAGTGATTTATTTACATATGTATTTGTATTCCTGTTATAATATAATATCAATTGCTACTAGATGTTGGTACTTTTTTTTTATAGTTTTTCCTTCTACTATTTTTAGGGTCCGAACAGGCAAAACCAAGGACCCTTATAATTTCCTACGATTGCCGGACTGTATGTCGTCAACGCACCAAAATCTCCAAAAGTACTCAACACAAAAATTGTAACATTTAAGTAATGTTATGTGTAATTACCCGCAAACACATGAAAAATATAGGGAAGCATAAAAAAACTTCGCTCAAAAACAGGAACAGGGATTGGCATTTCTTTAACGTAAATGCGTCATGCGAGGTTTTAAATTAAAGATGAGGATGCTCTGAGTACAAATATATATTTGGTTTCGTTTTTGTACCATTTCATCTTTGAGCTATGCGTTCTTAAAAATTGCGTTTGTCATGTAATAAAGTAAGTTATAACAATAAAAATGTAAAAATTATTTTTTATTGAGAAGAGTAGATTACAATTACTATAAGAATATGTTTACGTTGTATACGATGAGGATTAAATTAAATGAATAAAATAAAATATTAACAAGGTAAATATAAATTCTCTTTGATTAAGAATCGTGTTATTTCACGGTAAGTTGAGTTTTAACACATAAACGAATTGTTCATGCCATGAAAAGAAAATATATTTTTCTTAGTTATCATACTAACTAACTTAAAAAGTGTAGGGAAGGTTAAGTTAGATCAGGAAAAGGGTAAAAAAAATATATTTTTAAATATAAAAAGTTGTTTTTAGTGTTTTTAAATTCCCTCTTCGATCTGTCGAGGAAAAAAAACCAACATCAACTCAAGTGAATTTATATAACAGATGCAAGAAGGAGAAATAAAAAAAAAAATCTCAGTACACTCTCTTTGGCACTTGAGTTGGGATCATACTGTCGCTCGACCAAAAAAGGGTGACAAGAGTTGGACGACGGCCAGCTTACCACATCCAACAGAGCCAATTAATAAATAAATAAATGTGCATAAACCATATAAGTATTTTGTGCCTAATGTATTCTGGCGTGTTTGACAGTGAAAAATATTGCAGAGTTTATGTTAGGTTCTTTTGAGTAAATTAACAATTATCAGTTTAGAAGGGCTAGGTGGGGGAAGAGGTTGTGGTTTAATTAGATAGAATTTGTAATTAAACATAAAAAAGGTATTTGTAAAAACTTACAACAAGATTTACAAGCTTAACATATTCAATAACATGGGATTAACATCATAAATTAAAATCCAATGAAAAGTATTAAAATCAGTTCGATTAAAAAAAGAAACTTGCTGGTTTTCCCTTCTTAGTGTGATATTTATAAATGCTGTCTTCATGCATGGTTGTCATAAGCTTATTAAGCATTCAAAAATTATCTTAAACTAACAAATATTAAATAAACTAAATTATATCAGGTCAAGTCTAGCGGCAATGAGACTATTTACAATTTTATTTTAATTTTTTTTTCAAACTAAAACCCGGTTAATATAACATTATAAAGAATTGATTAAAAGTAGAAGTCATGACTGGGTGGGGGGGAGTATATATTTATTTGCTCATGCTAGGTATTAGTGGCTTGTTTCCTATTATTAAGATGGCCTATAATAATTAAATGAAACGCCTAAATAGATTTGTTTCCAAAGCCTTCTTAGAATAGAATCAGGATTATATTATACAATAACAATCATTCCATTACTAAGAATACAATACTCTCCGACTCGTAGTTTGCACATAAATGCAAACACTTCCTCTATTTTATTACAAGGCACATTATTTTTATCAAGATTGAATTAATCTCACAATAATCTTAATTGAGCGTACATAAATATATTCTTAATCTACGCCTCAAGAACATTTGTTATCCTACGTTCTTTATATAATATGAGTAAAAAAATCAAATGTAAATGAAATCAAATTAATTTGTAATTTTTTTTTAGGTAACCCATGAAAAAGTAAACAATATACGAATTACGATAATAATCTTGCAAATGTAAACAAAGCAAGAGGTAGGAAATCTCATCAGGGTAAAAATTAAAAAAAAAAAAAAAATGTTTCCTCATATATACAGGGTGGGCCAAAAAAACCGCACTTTTTTTTAACACTTATAGCTCAGCTTCTGTAGCTTCATAAATCAAATAGTAAGCTAATGTATAATAAATAAAAAATATCATCACAACAAGTAATTACGTAGGTAGGCTGAAAAGTAATGCACACATGCTTGTAGAACGCGAACAAAATGGACTTTAGAAGCGCGCAAGGCGGAATTTGGTAGTGACACCCCACCTCCCCCAATCCCCATATGCGCATGCGCAATGTGAAGGCCTTAGGTTCATCCGGTGTATTAGCGCAAGTATGGAGACGTGTTCTAGTGCTATGTAAACGCGATGTTATCGAATTTTTAACTGCTATAATATAAAAGTGATTCCTACTGAAATTTATCGTTGATTAAAGGTTTTTTATGGTGAAAATGCAGTTGATAGGTCAACTGTAAATTGGTGGGTAGTATAATTCGTGCTAGAGAGCCAGGAAAAGCCATAAATGTTGAATAGCCTCACAGTGGACGCCCAATCATTGCAGCAGACGATAAACGTCGCAAACTCGTTGACGATTTGATTAAAAATGATTTGTCAAAAAGAAGCCGACAAGTTCCTTAGATATTCTAATATGGTTTGCTGTTGAGTGATTCGCCGGTCATTTTGAATCAAATCGTCAACGAGCTTGTGATGTTTATCGTCTGTTGCAGTTATCGGACGTCCGCTGCGTGGTTCATCAACAAGTATGGCTTTTCCAGGCTCGCGAGCACAAAATTTTATTTGCCATTGATTTACAGTGGCCCATCAACAGCATCCTCACGATAAAAAACCTTTAAACGACGATAAATCTCAGTAGGAGTCACTTTTTCAGCTGTTAAAAAGTTCGATAACAGCACGCTGTTCAAATCACTAGAACACGTCTCTATACTTTGCTGCTCAAAATACACTGGATGAACTCAACGCCTTCAAATTGCGCATGCGTATAGAGGGGTGAGTGTTTCTACTAAATGCCGCCTTGCGCACTTCTGAAGGTCATTTCGTTCGCGTTCTACAAGCATGAGTGCATTATTTTTCAGCCTACCCTCGTAATAATTCTAATCTTAACATCTATTTAAGTATCACAAAAAAATCAACAGAGTTAAAAAAATAAAATTTAAGAAATTATCATTCAAATGCATTGCCACCTACTTAGTACAGCGCAAACTTCGATTCTATTTATGCATTTTTTATAAGGCTTCTGAACTTGCTCAAAAAGAATAATGGCAGTGGCCTGTTTAATTCTTTCCTTCAACTCTTCCAAGCTATTATCCACTTGTTTCTTATCACACTTGTTTATTATAAAAATCCAAAGAGAAGTATTTGTGGTAGTTAGCTTATTGTAAAATTTAATATTTCAGAAAATTAACTAAAATTTAATAATTCATAAAATAAATTAATATTTAATATTTATACTTTTTTGCAATTCTAAACCACTTTTAAAAATAATATTTTTCAAAACCATCAAAATTAAGGGTAGTTTACTCTTGGTCAAATTTTAAAGTTTAATATTAAATATTCTTAGTTTCACAAAATTAAGAAAATTTAATCATTTTTAGAGGTTTAAGAACAAGCAGGAGTTTTTATAAAGAATGACTTTTTTTCGAAAACCCAAAAATAAGAAAATGTTTCCTCTCGGATAATCTGTCTTGGGACACACTGTATAATAATATATTTGATGATTTCTGATTTTAACAACTTCATTACATTAGCCATTCATTCTCTACTATTTATAAAATAATTAAGTTGGCAATCCTTCTTTTTCTCCCTGGTTTTACTTTTTTCTCTACTTTTATTTTTTCTTCCTACTTTTGAGTTCACGGAAGAAAAGACTTACTTTAGTCCCTCTAAACTAATCCAAAATCACAACTTTTTCTTTCTACTGGAGATAAAATATATTATTTTACAATTAAAATAAATAGCAAATTAGTTAGTACTAATTAATTATTTATAGAAGCGATTAGTATTGTATAAATATATATGTATATTGAGCTTCACAACAAATTAAATTAAGTGCGTAAATAAATTACAAGAATAAATAGCAAATAAAGCCTCAATAAATACCATTATTTGCTATCTCTTCAATTATTTAAATCAAAATAAATCTTTCAACGTAATAAATCTGGTCAGAAAATTACACAACATCCAGATTTCGTAACATTAATACGTTACGTTATCGAATAACAAGGAATTCAGTTATATATATATATATATATATATATATATATATATATATATATATATATATATATATATATATATATATATATATATATATATATATATATATATAATTGAATTCCTTGTTATTCGATAACGTAACGTATTAATGTTATATATATATATATATATATATATATATATATATATATATATATATATATATATATATATATATATATATATATATATATCTGTGTTTTTTACCTTGTACAAAAGGATAGAGAGCTCTAAAAAATGAAAAAAAACCGACAGTATTATTTATAATTTATTTATAATTAATAAAATAAAAATATCACTTGAAGTAATTAAATTATGTGTAGACCTAAAACAACGACGTTTAATTGACAGGCAGAATGGAGAAAGGGATAAAGCGACAGATAGGCACAGACCAGGAGAAGGGGGAAATCTAACCGGGGGTGGATGATGCACGTCACAGCCTGCCGGAAAAATACCTTCTACTACCCGAAACTGAAATACATAACAAGACACTTTTGAGAATTCAGATTTGACGGTTTTATTTTCTAAACCTACGACAGGATTTTAACGCCTACGCCATCATATGATAACTCTTTCCCACACTGTAAGAGTGTTACGCGTTTTCGCAGTTGCACACACGACCGGATTAAAATAAATTGCAACACAAATTCGCAGGAAAATCTCACGGGAATTGACATGTCACTGTCACTGAGAGACAATTGCAACAGCGCAACCCAGAAAAAACGGTAATTTATCTCATCGCTTTTATAGTATGACGATTTTACACAACGAGCATTATGCCATAATTAAAATGAAAATTAGTTATTAACAAATCACATTGAAAATTTAAAAATTGCAATTATGTTTATCAATTATACTATAAAAAGTGTTAAAGTGCCAGATTAATAATAATAAATAATACTATTTATTGAATGTTTTACAATATTAAATAAAAACATTAACTTAATAGTAAGTTATGCAATTCAACCTAGGAAAAATCCAAGACAGAAATCCGTTTCAGACATGAGGAAACATTTTTGGTCTCGTGTCTATGGTCTCTTATTTTGTACCACTCCGTTTAATATTGTTACGAAGAATGATAATATGAATAATTACATAATTTTTTTTTTTTTTTATATGTACCTACATAAAGTACATATTTTATAAAATTACTTAAAACATGATTATATGGCCCAAGCTGTCGATGTCGAGGCACTCCTGCCTTTAAGGTTGATGGTGGAATGTGTATATAAAACGATAAGGTATAAGAAAAGTTTAAGGGTTTTGTAGCTTGTTTGAGGCTGTTTAGCTATTAGATGCCGATCTTTACATTATACTCGTAATATTCTTTAGTCCATGGAATATCGCTGAGCTTAGTGCAGGATGCAAGGTAATATTAAAACATTAAAAAAAAGAGGAACGGGAACAACCTCGGAACTTTTTCTCACTTCGGAGGCCACTAAAGTGGCCTCTCCTGCTGCTTTGCAGCAGGAGGAAGCAGCATTGGGCGTGGTCAGTACTTGTATGGGTGACCGTTTTGAACTAATTTTTTTTTATTATAATTTTAAAAAAAATGTATACATTATTTGTATTTATTTTATTTCATTTGTATTTAATTATTTGAATTTGGGTGGTATTTTGACAGATGTAAACAAACTTTGGAGTTTAAGTAAAGTATCGCACTAATTATAAATTACTAGCTGAATACCCGTGCTTCGCTACGGGGTGTTTTTAATGGATTTATAAACTACCATCAAGAAACATTTAAATTATTTTACAAAGCGAGAATATCTATATTCTATCCCTCCCTATTATTTCTATACCCTCCCCTTTGATAAGATAATTTGCTAATATCCCAAATTAGTTATTCATTCCGACTAAATTTTTAAAAAGGAGAAGCAGTGGTATTTTCCTTCTGTACCCCCCCCCCCTTCCCGTGCCATTTTACATCCCTTGGTTGAAATTGGAATTATCTTTTATTAATATACATGCTTACATCCAAAATAAGAGCTCTTTTTCAAGTATTAACTTCCTAACTTTAGGAGATCGGTCTGGGCTCAATTCCCTTCTCAATTTTCTGGGCTTATGTTCCCACTCTTCACTTACGTTGACATTTCCTTTTTACCCCTCTCCTAAATGAAAATAATGACAAAAACGTACATTACAATTACTTTTCTCTTAAAGAGCCTTTCAACGATATGCATCATAAAGGGTACCTATCAATTACTTTGACATTTGTACCCCGTACTCATGTGTACCAACATTTTAACTTTATAATCTCATGTAAGCAGTACACTCATAGACACTCTTCATTTATATAAGATAAAAGACACTCATAGACACTCTTCGTTTATATAAGATGTAGTTATACACATTTTTCCATTTTACCCCCTCCTAAATGAAAATATGACGAAACTGTACCTGTACATAACAATAATTACTGTACTTTTAAAGAGCTTTTCAACGATATGCATCGTTAAAAGTATTCATTACTTTGACATTTGTACCCCGTACCCCTGGGTACAGAAATAAAAATTTCGCAAAATCCTTTCTTAGTGGATGCCTAGGATATGAACCGAGTATATCCTCAAAATTTCAAGTCTCACGGTTAAGCAGATTTCGCTGTGCGTTGATTCTATGTCAGTCAGTCAATCAGGACATTGCCACTTATATTATAGATGTTCGCTTTTAACTTTTAAACTAATTAATGAAATTTCATCGGTATTTTTTCTATTTGTTTCTTATTTTTTACCGGTTCCAACGATATGCAAGTCAAAATCGTATTTATACTTTCGGTATTATTAACCGTCAAAGTTTAAAAATTGAAAAATCGATAACTTCAAAATGGCGGGCAACATCAAAATTAAATTTAGTGGATTTGTTTGTCATACAGAGTGATACATTCGCCCCAAATTTCAACTCAATCGGACCACATTTCGAGTTTTTAAAAATGTTTGCTGATTCAGCAAACTGGGCTCAAGATGGCGGAAATTGTTCATTTTCCGGGCGGCACAACTAGAAGTATGACTGATTTTTCTGCCAAGTTTCAACTCTCTAGGTTGAATAACACACATACGTACACACCACACACCATACATACACAAATATAGACGTCATGCTGAAAACCACTCAGGAGGTCTCAAAAACAGCCAAAATGGATAATTCAGTTGAAATCGCGAAAAAAAAAAAAATAAAATGGGTGAAAACAATACCTACTTTTCCTACCATAGGTGAGGAAAGGTAAAAAGTTAAATCAAATTATAATTATTATTAACTACGGGAACAGACAGAGAAAAATAGACTCCAGCGCGGGGATTTGAACCACCGGCCTCTATATAGAGGCCGGTGGTTTAAATCCCCGCGCTGGAGTCTATTTTTCTCTGTCTGTTTCCCGTAGTTAATAATAATTATAATTTGATTTAAATTAAAATTTAATCGTTCCGTAGTATGAATACTACCAAAATCGTAAAATAGGTAAATAGTTATTACAGAGCAGATTTATAAGGGTATTAGCATTGCCCTGAAAATATATATTTTTTTTTTTTTCTGGCAAATAGGGTGTAATAATTATCACTATCTTAGCTAGGCCTAAACAGTATTCAGTAAAGTGCAAAAGGTGGTTAAGTTTAGGGAAAAAGAATGGTTCAATTATTTAACTTATTCAATATTGAAGAATCAAGAAGTCTACACTGCGATAGAGTGAATAGAAGCAGATGTAGTTCCTAGAAGCCGACAGCAGCCCAGGAGAGTGGCTATACTATAGAGTAGAATAATGGAGAGTAACTTCCTTGTTTAATTAGTAACTAGTCCAAAGCAACTTCAAAACTTCATCATGACTAACAATAGAGTCGAAACACGCAGTCAACTCTAGGGCATAGCCGAGTCCTATCGTCTCCACCGGCCCTACCACATAAAGTACACTAGCCTTTCAACAAGCCCTTTAATTTACAGCTTCCCCCGTCTCTACCCCACCAACAGTAAAATCTATCCGTCCGTGCTTCTAATCTCCACTCGTACTTAAACTTCATAAGTCTTAGTGGGTTTACACAGAATCCCTGTCTTCACTATATATAAGGCAAGGGGAAGGAGCAAACAATAATATGTATGAATCATGAAGAGAATGTACTACTAAGACAAATTTAAGCTGCTGTACTTCAATCACATTTTTGGTTTTTCTTCAGATTAACGAGATGCTACAATTATTCTCATAACAAGAAGTCTGAGTGCGAGTTTGTCGATATTTGATCATTATATTTATTACAAGTTAATCTAACATACATAGTTAAAGAATTACCAGGAATGCATTTAGTTTATCGTACCACGGATACAAGCAATAGAGGTTAAGAAAATAAATGAGCATATCTTAAACAATAATTTTCCCATATATATGCGTACTTTTCAAACAACAAAAAAAATGTATAATAATTTAAATAGAATTTTTTTTAAATATGAAATAAACTGACAAAAAAGAAAAATAAAAGAAATAGTACTCAATAAATTAAAAGAAAATTAGCTGATTAAAATGACTGTTTATAACTTTCACTGACACATAGAGGCAATTTAGAAAACCAAAAAGAACACCTTAAAAATGGGCGGATGCAGCCAACAAAGTGTTTATTTATATGATATTTAACACAATTTAACGCTCAGTGCAGTAAGTATAAATTTTAAACAAGGTACTACCGAAGCAAGATCCGGGTCACAAATTTATATCTACGAAGAGAAAGGTCGACTATAAAAAGACCTTCACGAGTAATTCAAAAAATCTCGGGATAAATTTACGGCGGCCGTCTTGATCATGTCACTTACGAGTCATTTCACGGGATTTTCAAGAATAAAAATTGACCCAATTCATCCCTTGACTAATTGTGAGACGAGTAAGAGGAGGAGTAAGAGAGTGAGGGAGTCCGAGTAGAAAAAAGCCATTATAAATTATATTTATGATGGGGCTGGGAGGGAAGGGAATCAGGGAGTTGGGCTCGAGCCAGATCATAACGAACCCAAGTCAACCGGGGTATTTATCAAAATTTTCCATTCGGGCTCCACTGTTCGCTACGGAACCTTAAACACGGGGCCCGGGTTATCTCCTACGGATTATTTCTACCCTGTTAGGACGAACTTCGCATTCTACACCACGGCCAACATCTTAAACAACATTAAACAGTTCAACGTTAAAATAAATAATCATAAGCTGTATGAGCCAATTAAATGTCCGAAAAATTACCACATCATTAAACCCTAAGAATAGACAATGTATATACATAGTTTTAAACTGATTATACAATGTGTTATGGTCATAATTATGTAACATAGTCCTTATTTATTTTTTTAAAAATCGAACAAACTGCACAGGTAACAGAAACATATTTTAAACAGTATTTTTTCAACTCAGGAGACCTTCAAACGTGTATAAATCTATTAAACCTCCAAAACCATTTTTGCGCCATCATAATAGTTTCTCTTTACATACCTTCAACGAATATGAAAAGTAAAAACAAAAAAATATATAATTTAATTAAATTATTATTATTATTATTTAATAATAATATAAAATATATTTAAATTTAAATATATAAATATAAATAAAAATAATGTAATATATACCTATAAATATATAATAATATAATATAATAAATTAATAATATAAATATATTAAATATTAAATAAATATATATTAATAAATTTATAGTTATTTATGCACCTAGGGAATAATGTAAGATATTATTTCCCGCGTGACTGAGTTGATTCCTGAGGCAAAGCCGAAGGAATGAAGGCAACTAAATCCCGTGGCGAAGCCGAGGGTGTTAGGTATCTTAATTCCCGAGTCGAAGCCGAGGGATTAATACCAATTAGCTAGATAATTATAACAAGGGAATAATAATCCATTATTATCGAGGTACATACAACATTTTATCTCCAGAAAAAGCACTATATAAGATTTATTCAACAAAGAAAACATTTGTATTTCTTTATTAAACGAATTTAAAACAGAAATAAAAGAATATAAATTATTTAAATGATTTAAAACAATAATTAATAATCACTTTAAAAGTAATAAAAAAAATAAAGTTCAACGAAAGCAAAACAAAAGTAAACAAATCATCGTAAAATGACTAGCAATACAGCTGGGAGTTTAAAAGCAGTGTTGCCAATCTGATTTCAACCAATTCACTACATTTGCCATTCATTCTCTACTATTTACAAAATAATTAGATTGGCGAACGTCGATTATAATCCCGTTTATACATTATTTCCCTGTTTTCACATTATTTCCCCATTTTTAAGAACAGGGATGAAAAGACCAACTACTACCAATAAACTAGCCCTGAAAAGTTACGTTTCGTCCCTACTGGAGATAATAGTTATTTATGCACCGAGGGAGTAAAGTAAGCAATTATTCCCTGAGCGAAAAAGTAGGTTCTTGAGGCGAAGCCGAAGGAACCATGGCCCCTAATTAGCTCCCGAGCGCAGCCGCTGGAGATAATTATCGCGAGGGGAATAGTGGCCTTTACTCACGAAGTACATGCAATATTTTATCTCCAGTAGGGAGAAAATACACATTTTCTTCATGCACAGTTTTTATTTATTATTTTAATAAATAACAATAATTATTAGTACTTTTAATAGCAGATATAAGAGATTCAATATTAGAAACAAATAAGAATTGGAATTAATCTTAAATAGAAGGTTATTTAGATGCAGGTTATAAACAAGGTTCGAAAAGCAGTGTCGCCAACCTGATTTCAACAACCTCATTACATTAGCCATTCATTCTCTACTATTTATAAAATAATTAAGTTGGCAATCCTTACTTTTTCGCCCTACTTTTACTTTTTCTCCCAACTTTTTGAGTTCAGGGAAGAAAAGACTTACTTTAGTCCCTCTGAAATAATCCAAAAACATAATTTTTTCTCCCTGCGAGAGATAATAGTTATTTATGCACCTAGGGAGTAAAGTAAGCCATTATTCCCTGAGCGAAAAAAGTTGGTTCTTAAGGCGAAGCCGAAGGAACCATGGTCCCTAAATCCTGAGGCGAAGCCGAGGGACTTAGACTCTTTAATTCCCAAGGCGCAGCCGAGGGAATAACTCTAATTAGCTCCCGAGGCGCAGCCGAGGGAGATAATTATCGCGAGGGGAATAATGGCACTTTACTCACGAGGTACATACAATATTTTATCTCCAGTAGGAAGAAAATACACATTTTCGTCCATAGTTTTTATTTATTTTTTTAATAAATAACAATAATTATTAGAACTTTTAATAGCAGATATAAGAGATTCAATATTAAAAACAAATAAGAATTGGAATTAAACTCAAATAGAAGGTTATTTAGATGCAGGTTATAATGTTGTAAACAAAGATAAACATGGTCAAAAAAGGGCAGTGCCGCCAACCTGATTTCAACAACTTCATTACATTAGCCATACATTTTCTACTATTTATGAAATAATTAAGTTGCAATCTGTACTTTTTTGCCCTACTTTACTTTTTCGCCCTACTTTTACTTTTTCTCCCTACTTTTTGAGTTAGGGATGAAAAGACCTGTTTTAGTCCCTCTAAACTAATTCAAAATCATAACTTTTTTTCCCTACTGGAGATAAAATATGTTTATGTATATATTTTATAGATAAATAATATATTTATATATATAAATATGTTTAATTAATTTTTTTTTTTTATTTTTAATTTCTTTTGCTAGCGGAAGATCCAAGTTTCAGAAACTGTTAAAAAGGTGTTTTTTTATCCATTTAAAGTCGGACTCAGGCTTTTTTAAACAATATTTAAAGATTTTGAGACCCTCTGAACTCTGAGTTAATACGTTTAACAGGCAAAAATGAAAATGGAACTCTTTATCCTTTACCCTATCAGATAAAATCAACCTCGGCTGTTGAGGAATCCCCGCTGCGTTGAGCATCTTTAACAGTCACAGGATTCCGCTTCATTTTTAGCGACCCAGATTCTGATTATTGCATATGATATAGGTTCATCTAAAGCCTAGTCCACAGTAGACACGCGCAACATGTCTATAGACGTCTTCTGAGACCGTATATTGTCTACTAGTAGGTCTAGCGTCCACACTTGTAGACACGTTGCACCGTGTCTACCATTTAGAATGGAAAACCATAGACATGCGATATTTGGTCTAGCAACGAGAACGTAGACGCCGTTTGTCTAGCCGATGTCTATAGACAAATCACTAGACATTGTCTCTGAGACCAAAATCGCGCAACATGTCTACTATTGTAAACAAGGCTTAAGGCATTCACCAGGTCTACACTAATTTCTGCTAGTTAAAGTTATTTTTTTCCGAGCTTACTGCAGATAACTAAAGCATTTGTTATGTCTCCGAATTAAAATTTCAAGACAGAAATCCATTTCAAACACCAGGGAGCATTTTTGGTCCCGTGTTTGTCCGTTGTTGTACTTATAAAAAACTCATTGGATTTTTAAGAAATTTGAATGGTTTGTCGAAGATACTCACAGATGGTCCCATAAGATCAAAAAAGAGGAAAAATGAAATATATTAGACAATAATGGATTGTAATAGCATACAATTATTAAAGTATACGCGAGTAAGCTATGTGCCACACTAGCTACCCCCCTCCCTGCCACACTAGCTAAAGAATTAGGCAGACTACTATATTTCTAAGCAGCTAGACAAAAAAAATGATTTACCTGTAAGGAAAAAATCTTTTTAGTCACCCTCGTAAAGTAAAATTGCCTAATAGATGCCAACATTTTTTTAGGACCATATTATGCATACTAGAATATTGTAAAGATGAGCCTGATTAACTAAAATAAATTAAGTTTTGGGAACCGTTTACACCTATTAGTAGCGGCAAAGAATAGAAGAAGTTAAATGCATGTATATTAATCAGAAGAAAGGGTTGGTACCTCGTCGGCTAGTTTATGAGGTGAAAGAAGTCGGAGAATGTACTCGGAGGAGTGTTGACTAAGGTCAGGGAAGCACAAGGGCTCTTACATCATGACCAAGTATGTCTAATTTTTCATTGTCCCCGACTTTCTAAGAGTCTGAGGGGGTGCTTGAGGTAGGTCGGAAGGTCGGCAAGGGGGGAGGGGTTGAAATATATCTCCATCGGTCTTCTCCATCCACCCCTTTCACCTCCCCCCCCCCCCCTTTCTCCACCTCCACGGCACAGAAATCTTTTCAAAAACCCTTCTCCCCGTAGCTTTATCATTTTCTCTTCGACTCGTGTCAGCCTTTTCGTCGTTTTATTACTCCTTATTCAAAATAAATGAACAATACAAATTGAAGAATTTAAAAAACGCAGAAACACAAAAATGTAACTTGTTAAAATCCGTAAAAGAATTCGGTTGGTACAAAAGTTTTATATCATTTCAACATAAGATTTTAAAATTTAAAAGTTTGGTCGAAAAAATGTCAACAAAACAAAACAGAAGTAACTCCCGACAGAATGACTGATAAAGTAGATTATTCCTATGCTAATTAGATTAAAAAATATCCAGCTCCTTCAAGAAAGAAAGTCAGATATTTACAACGTATTCATAAGCAATATTATTTATTACAAATAATAAGAAAGACTATAGCTATTATGGTACGCTCGATTTACTCAGTTAATGTTTTACACAGCCCATGGTTTCATTCATCAAAATTTAAGTCCGGAACTCCATAATTATAAACAATATGTATATTTTAACATAAAAAATGCAGCAGACTAATACTGCAATAATTATGCATTACTAAAACAACCTGCGTCCTTTTTATATTATGCTAATACCTGTTCATTAATATTAAGAATGTCTGAAACAAAATAAACATTTTCAAAATAATTTTTCACTTAAAAAGGAAAATGAAACTACTAATGTAATTAATTATCACAGATAATGTAAAACTGGCAAATGAAAGGGATGTTTTAGACTGTTATTAGCATGTATATACCAGGTAACATGTATAATTGACTAAGAGAGCGGTTGAAATGCACGAGACACTCTGTACCCCGTCATCACCTCTAACAATCGGGCACGTGATGGGAATAAAGAGACGCACCGGTCCGGTCATAATAGCAACGTGTTAAAATTATACGGGATAATAATTAAAAATCCATGCTTAAGTCTTTGGAACAACACAAGGACAAGGAATTTTAATAAACGTAAATATTCTAAGGGAATAGCAATAGGGCGATGTTGGGCGACAAGTGCAGCTGGGCGAGTAATGAGGTACGTGCATTCTATAATAGGTTACCGAACAGAACCTGTGACCTCCATACAACAGAAGAGGCAGTGGATTCGCCTTAGAGTTCATGGAGCGTAAACTATCCACCTACCCTCGGGCGAAGAATAGCATGCATTCCGCTAGAGAACCTTCCCTTTTATGAAAACGAATATAAGAAGATAAGAAATATTTTGAAATATACCCCCTTCCTCCTCTCCTTCCCTTTTTTTCGAAAGAAAATAACTTAAAAGATAATTATATTCCTATGTGAGATACGGGGGGGGGGGGGTGTTAGAGAATAGAGGGTGAGTGGGGAAGAGGATTACCCCAGAGGAATACTAATGTAATGGATATTTTCTTTTTTCCAGCACAATATCCTCTTACTAGCGTACTTTTTAAAGAATACTAACCCTCCGGCCCCCGGCATAAACTACAAAGAACCTCTGCCATCCCATTAAGTTATAAATATTGCAACAAAGTTTTTTCAGAAGACGGTGGAGGAGTGGGTTCTACGAAAAAATATAATAAGAAGGATATAACTTTCCGAAAGTTGGAAACACAATCTGCTTGGCAACGGAGATAGAAGAGTTTAGGTAAAAAAGATTAAATTATTTTAAGAGTAAACTAGAACTTCATCTAAACTAATTCAAAAAGGAAAAGATTGATAGTAAAAAATAAAAATACAATTTTAGGAAATAAATCATAATATGAATTAGTAGATTGTTCCTTGTAGTATAAATTCTTGATTAGTTGGGTCTTTTAAGGAAAATTCAAACGCCTCACATTTGCGATATTTCGATCCCTCCTTGGATCATTCTCAAGCTGACTAACTAGCTGACTACATTGTCAACTTATTGTTTTCTATAAAGTGTTAAGAAAAAGTTTAATTAAAATCGGACAGATTGTCGTCAATTCACCTGAAATACAGGTACTGTCAATTACACTATTAATTAATTAATAATATCTCAGACATCGAAATATATATATAAAAAAAACCACCAAGAACAACACATATCTACTACATACTTCAACTTAATTTCTGTACATGAAAATGTACAGAGATTAAGTTGAAGTATGTAGTAGATATGTGTTGTTCTTGGTGGTTTTTTTTATATATATATTTCGATGTCTGAGATATTATTAATTAATAGTGTAATTGACAGTACCTGTATTTCAGGTGAATTGACGACAATCTGTCCGATTTTAACTAGGCATCGCGTGGCTCTATCATTGAAGCGAGCGTATTGCAATGAAATACTGAATATTGAAATTTATTAATCATGATGAATGTCATAGTTGAAGATAAGTGGAAGAGGGTAGTGTGGGGAAGAGTGGGGGTACTCGGTACAAAGCTTTACTTCCTAAACAAACCTATACACTACGACTATAACAATCTTCACCACCCGCGGTAGCTTTTAAACAATTATTATAAATGTATCTCGTCACTACGCAAAGAATTTTGCTTGTATCAAGTTGAAATTTTGCATACCTGTTTCAATTGTGCATTAGATGGTGTATAGGAAGTTTTATTAAAATCGTTACGTTTGAACGTAAGATATCGGTAAAAAGGTTGTTTTCTCCATTATAAACGTTTAGGTCCGCTTTAATAGTTTTAGCGATCTTTATTAAGTCATAGCGGTGTCGCTGTTGGTTTTAGTAAAAAATGTTATTTGAAAAAAATGTTCGTCTCATCGAATAGATGATGATAGAATCTTTTCCCGTCCTGAAATTCCAATTTAATTTTTGTACCTCTCGTTTACGCGAGCGTTGCGCGCGAACTCTTGGACGGATCACGCTGTCCAACGAACTTAGCCTGAGTATTAGTAAGAGGATCATGTATACCAAATTTTAACTAAATCGGTCAACTTTTACTCAAGTTATCGTCACACGCGTGAACGTTACTGACGGACAGACAGACAGACAGACAGACAGACACGGAGCATATTTCGTTGAATGTAGGAAGCTCGCTACGCTCGCTTCAATTAAACTTTTTCTTAACACTTTATAGAAAACAATAAGTTGACAATGTAGTCAGCTAGTTAGTCAGCTTGAGAATGATCCAAGGAGGGATCGAAATATCGCAAATGTGAGGCGTTTGAATTTTCCTTAAAAGACCCAACTAATCAAGAAATCATAATAGATTGTTTTCGAAATAAAGGAACACATATTTGAACGTTAGATGGTAAGAAAAAAAGTTTGGAAAAATAATAATTTGGTGTAGTATTTTCATCAGTGATTTATCATAAATTAAATATTTTGGTTTCAAGTCAAGAATTCAGAATTTTCAGCATTAAGAGAATATCCCCTATTTATAATTTTATAATGTACGCAAATATGTATCGGAACAAAACAAACTTTAAAATTTAGTATTGAATGGAACTGATAATCGTGTTAACATCGACATGTTACAACGAAGAGCGTTTCCATGACACATAGTTAAAATGCTAAAGTTGAGAATATAGGTTACACAAAGGTCAGACTGCGTCCAGCCAAGGGAGTCAACGATAAGGTCGGGTTCCGTCCTATTATAATCGCGGATATTAAAGGAAAGGGAGAGAGCGCAAGGGAACGAGACCCGGCCGAGGGAAAGAGGACGACATAGAAAAGCTATCAGGGGGCACTGAGAACGGACAAACAGATACACAGCTCTAAGGTTAAATATGAGCATCACTAAAGTAAGCTTGGGAAGGGCTTTTCCATGTTCCCTATCTTCCTCTCCAAGTTAACTCATAAAAGGCACCCCCTGTCTAGTCTAATAGATCTGATGCGCACATTAGCAAAAACGAGTAAACGGAGCCAAGGGCCGATGCAGTCACGTTCAGAGATAATAATTGCAACCAGAGAAATATTAGTAAAAAAAGGAAGAAAAAAATATATAACATTTAAGTGAGGCCAGACATTTGAATAAAGAACGAAGAGGATCCGAGGACCAAGAAACTATCAATTTCTATTCATATTTTACGATTTTGGTAGTATTCACACTACGGAAAGATTAAATTTTAATTTAAATCAAATTATAATTATTATTAACTACGGGAAACAACCAGAGAAAAATACACTCCAGCGCTGGGATTTGAACCACAGGCCTCTATATTTCCAGTATAGCGCTCAACCAACTAAGCTACGCAGGAGAATGATTTTCTCTGACGTTAATGATACCTTGTCCCGAATTTAAGCTTTCAATTTTCCACAAATCTGAGAAGTCAACATTAATGACATAGATCTAGACCGAGAAATAACGCTTATAATCAACTAGCTGGGTACCCGTGCTTCGCTACGGAGTGTTATTATAATTAGATAAGTTTATAAACAACCATAATGAAACATATAAATTATTTTACCATGCAAGAATATCTAGATTCTATCTCTCCCACCTATCTCTATACCCCCTCCTCTCCTCTTTGATAAGCTAATTACAAATATCCAAAATTCGCCCCCACCCCTAAATTAAAATATGACTAAACTGTACATAAAAACTATTACTGTACTCTTAAAGAGCTTTTGCATCATGAAGGGTATTCATTACATTGACCCCGTTATTCATTACTTGTACCATACCTCTGTGTACCAAACTTAAATTTCGAAAATTCATGTAGGCTGTAATTTTCCCCTTGCTTTGAAGGACAAGTGGGCAAATTTTTATTGACATCGAACTAAAACTGTAGATTTGTATAAAGAACATACTCACACATACGTTGATTTTTATATATATAGCTATAAATTTCCATTTTACCCCCTCCTAAATAAAATTGTACATAACAACAATTACTTTTCTCTTAAAGTGCTTTTCAACGATATGCATCATATGAAGGGAAACCATTACTTTGACACTTTTACACCGTACCCCTTTGCACCAAAATTTAAATTACGAAAATTCATGTAGACAGTGACCTCCCCCTTGCTTTGAAGGGAAAGTGAGTAAATATTCATCAAATTGGAATAAAACTGTAGATTTGTATAAAAGACATACCCTCATACAGACACTCGTCTTTTTATATAAGATATAGCTATATTTTTCCATTTTACCCCCTCCTAAATGAAAACACATATGACAAAACTGTACATAACAACAATTAATGTAATCTTAAAGAGCTTTTCAACGATATCCATCATAAAGGGTATTCAGTCCTTTGACCCCGTATTCATTATTGTACCCTGTTTCCTGTGTACCAAAATTTAAATTTCGAAAATTCATGTAGACACTGATTTTTTCTTCCTTTGAAGGTCAAGTGTGCATTTTTTGATCGAGATCGGACTAAAACTATGGATTTGTATAAAGAACATACACACATACGTTGACTTTTAGATATATTTTTCCATTTACCCCCTAAATGCACGTAAAAACAATTATTGTACTCTTAAAGAGCTTTTCAACACTATGCATCATGAAGGGATTTCAACTTTGACATTTGTACCCCGTACCCCTGTGTACCAAAAATTAAATTTCGAACATTTATGTAGACAGAGATCTTCCCCTTGCTTTGAAGGTCAAGTGAGCAAATTTTCATCGAGATTGAATTAAAACTGTTGATTTGTATAAAGAACATAATCACATTCACACATACGTTGACTTTTATAGATATAGAATTCCATTTTACCCCCCTCCTAAATAAAAATATGACAAAAACGTACTTAACAACAATTACTGTACTCTTAAAAAGCTTTTCAACGATATGCATCATGAAGGGTATCCATTACTTTGACATTTGTACCCCGTACCTCTGTGTACCAAAATTTTAATTTCGGAAAATGATGTAGGCAGTGACCTTCACCTTGTTTGGAAGAAAAAGAGTGTAAATATTCATCAATTTGGGATAAAACTGTAGATTTGTATAAAAGACATTCTCTTATATAGATACTGTTCTTTCTATATATAGATATAGTTATATTATCCATTTTACCCCCCTCCTAAATGAAAATATGACAAAACTATACATAACAACAATTACTGTACCCTTAAAGAGCTTTTCAACGATATGCATCACGAAGGGTATTCATTATTTTGATCCCGTATTCATTACTTGTACCCCGTACCCCTGTGTACCAAAATTGAAATTTCGAAAATTCATGTAGACCTTGATTTTCCTCTTGCTTTGAAGGTCAAGTGTGCTAATTTTCATCGAGATTGGACTAAAACTGTAGATTTGTATAAAGAACAAATAAGATATAGCTATATTTTTCTATTTTACCCCCCTTCTAAATGAAAATATGACAAAAGTGTACATAACAACAATTACTGTACCCTTAAAGAGCTTTTCAACGATATGCATCATGAAGGGTATTCATTACTTTGACCCCGTATTTATTACTTGTACCCCGTACCCCTGTGTACCAAAATTGAAATTTCGAAAATTCATGTAGACCTTGATTGTTTCCTTGCTTTGAAGGTCAAGTGTGCAAATTTTCATCGAGATCGGACTAAAACTGTAGATTTGTATAAAGAACAAACACACACACACACACACACACACACACACACACATACGTTGACTTTTATATATATAGATTTCTATTATTAAGCCAGAACAGCATTGTTTATTATAGGAAGAGGCGACGAAAAGTTTGTTTGAAATCATTTAACAAGGAAGTAATAAGAAGTAAATAATTTATTTAATCTTTTTAGCAAAATAACAATTTTTGAAAAAAAAAAAAAAAAATATATAGACTCAGAGAAACTTAAATCGTTTAAAGCCATCAACATTTCATTTTCGCACTATCACAATAATTTCTTCATATCTTCCAAAACGTATTTCTAAAGAGAATGTTATGTCTTACTTGGCTGGACTAATTATATTAACAACTAAGGGATTTTCTTGGGACTCAATCCTTCTAAACTTATTGAATCTTGGGCATTTCAATAACAGTTCAGTTAATAGGAATGTGTCACTAGTGTCAAACTATAAATCTACCACCCTCGAGAAGCCCCAAAAACTCGTCTCGATACCAACCATCAGCCTCAAGCAGTTTTAGTCAAAGCTTCTCACAGGCCAATCAATATTTCATATTTGCGCTTTCATCATCTCGTCCCACGGTCTCACTCACGAATATGCGATGTACGGATATACGAAGTCGGGGTACTCGACACCGAGCTCCGGGATTCGAGCAGCCGGCGGCGGCGGCAAAGGCAACACACAATACAAAAGCAGCTATAAATCTCTGAAGAGCTAAGAGCGCGGGCCCGCGGTGTGGAGCTGCACAACATGCAATTACAAGGGAGCGAGTTCCAGTCCCGCTGTCAGCTCAGGCCGGCTACACACAACGGACACTACACCCACACCTCTACATCTTATAGTTGGCTACCCTTTATAGCCTCCTCCGACAGAGACACGAATTAACTCACACTATATAATTTACAAATTAAGAGAAAAACATGAGGGTCGAGATAACGTCGTTCAGGTTATTAAAGAATATCATCAGCACGCTAGGGACGGGTCAGGATTTTTTATTGTTGAGAATAATGCCAATAAGGGCCTTGGATTCACTTAACATAACTACAAAATATTTTCCCTCTCTTCTACAACATGCATCAATCATTTAATGTTAGTAAGATAGTATAACCAATAACCATTCAGTAATGCTTTTTAACAAAACATTAAAGTACAATACATTCAATGATTATTAAAGCCATGTGTCAGTTATTACATACAGATTTACTTACTAAAATTTTAAATAAAACAAAATACTTATTTATTTCCTATTTCGTATAGAGAGAAATCCTTAAATAAAATCTATGCACTTCTATCTTTAAAGCTACGAGTTAAAAGAAACAAGGCAGGCCATCTTAATATCCATGACAATTAAAAAAAAATCGGTACGAGAAAGCTCAGACAAACTTTCTCATATACTAGTTCATTATTACTTAGCCCAGTGTTTTCCATTTATTAGTTTTCGTATGTACATTTAATTATTATTGAAAATTTCATCAAAATTTATCATAAAAATAACTTCCCCCAGGCAGGGAATTGAACCCGGTCTCTCCCCGTCCGCGTTTTAAGCTATTTTGTCAGGAACTAGGTTTTTCCAGGGAAAATGGCTTATATCGTTAAAATCGTATTTAAATTGACTACATTTTAGAATATTTTAATCAAAATCGTCGGAGTTTTTGGGGATAGCGACCAAAATTTGGAACTAAAATTCATTTCTCGATTTCGCCTCGGGGTATATTTTTTTGAACATGTATGCAAAATTTCGTCAAAATCGGGCCAGTAATTTTGGCTCTAGGCGTCTGCACAGACGACAGACAGACATTTCTTAAAAACAACTTTTTTGGACTCAGGGGACCTCAAAACGTGTAAATCCATCAAAATCTCAAAATGTAATTTTCGTACCATCACAATACTTTCTCTTTATATGAGAAAATAATAATAAACAGCCAATCAAATCATTAGATTACTCGTATTTAGTATTATAATTCATCGATTATTTTCATTCCTTCGATCAAAGCTCTTCTTTTACTAAAGAAAATGTTTGAATTAATACGTAGGACAACTGCATGTATATATAGTACCTTCGAGTAGCAATAGCGAGACTTATTGTTCCCATCTAATTTTTCTTTCCCCTTCTCTTTCTTTTTCCCTCAATCAATAGATCCCTTAATTTTCAAATTGAGTAGAGCTCGGGGGAATAAAAAAAGATGAGAAAAAAATGTTTAAAACTTATTGTGAGTGGGAAAAAAAAATCCAGCTAAGGCTAAAATGAGTGGGTACGAGGGTGGGGAAGTGAAGGAGCAAATAAATCAAGAGGGCTTTGGGGGGCACCTATACGGGGCCCGAGGGGGGTAAATTGATTGGCCCCTACAAAATGAGTCCTCCCATCTACTCTCAAGGAAAAGAAAGGCTCACTTCCCAGCAGAAGAAAATCGATAGCAATTAGCCAATAAGGAAATTGAACGCAGCGGCGTCTTTTGCTCTCTTTTTTATTAACAATACTTTCCAGACCATTTTTTAGATTGTTGGTTTTAAGAAAGTTGAAATTAATTTAACCCTCCCCTAAATTATAATTATAAATTACCCAACGTACTGCGTTTACGTTTGGTTGGATACTCTTCGTTAGAGCGATGCCATACGACTTATAATAACACACTCTTGAAGTAACAATTATTTTAAAAACTTTAACTATAACAGTAATAGAACAGGAAATAATTATTTGTTCAAATTGAACCAACTCAAATATATTATTATTTCACAGTGCGAGTCAAGTCCAAGTGACAATTGACATTCAAACAAGTAGTATGTAGTTTTTACATTGATTTTACTTCTTTTTTTTTTTTTGTTTCAAGGGATTTGCTTTTTTTTAAAAATAATAAAATATTTTAATTCTTAACTATAAAAAGAAACCATAATACCTCGAGCATATAAAAAGAATTTAAAGAATGTGTCATTGGACCTAGAGTAGGCAGTGCACTCATTGAAGAACGGGTAAATATCCAAGACTATGTCTATAATGAATACAGTACCTTGTTCCCATTTAGTTAAAAAAAGGAAGTATTATTTAATTATCATCTTAAATATAATTAAACGTATTCAGTATTAATAGTGTGTGTGTGTGTGTATATATATATATATATATATATATATATGTGTGTGTGTGTGTATGTGTGTGTGTAACTAAAACTATCACGAGTACACATACTTTTCCAAAGGAAATGTTTGTAATTTAAGATTGGAGCCTAGTTGAAAAAGAAAATAATGAAAAAAAAGGAAGAATGAGTCAATATCAGTTGAACGGACAATTGGACAACTACTAAGTTTTACTCGGGAGAAAAACAAGAGGGCCGGCAGAGAAGGGAAGGAAACAAATAACTAAGAGCACAACAGAGCAGTGAGGGGTTGAAAACAACATTCTAAGAAAATATACGGCTTTACCTTAGCAATAAACCCTGCACTTAACTACATACACTGTCTGGACTCTCCGGCTAAGTACTTCGTCTATATACTGACCTGAAACATAATACAACCAAATATATATTAGTAAAGGGTCGGAGGCTCCCAGGCGCTAGACAAACAAAACACAAATAACAAGGCACAAATGAACAAGGAACAAAAACCGGTCAGCCAACGGATAAATTAACCCCGAGTGCTAGATCTTGTTAAAATACAAGTATCTATACTAACTCTATTCCCAAATAGCTGTTCAAAATAAAATCATTATTTTAAAACTTTGACAAAGCTATATTCTACAATCATGACTTACTTTTACAACTCAATAAAATAAAAAATATTAATAATGTATATATAAAATAAATACAATTGATCATCGATTATCCAAAGTAATGTTCTGTAGGGTGGTTAAGATAATAAAAAATTCGGATAATCAAAATTCACGAAAAAGAAAAAAAAAATATGCAAAATAAATCTATCACACGCTTGTAGTACATACAGAAAAAATATAATTATACAGCTAACAACGCTCTTTTTAAAAAATAATTAAGCGGTGGCTTTTTATTTTTATTCCATGAAGCCAGTTCGAATAATTGAATGTTCAGATAACTGACGTTCGGATAATCGAAGTTCTAGTATAGGATTTTCAATAGGCAAATTTCACTCGTCTAATAATGCTTTGGCAAAAACATTTTTTATAACGTGGTTTTATTTTAAAGAGAATATTGTATAGTAAATTAAATTAAATAAATAAAGAATTAGTTTATAACATTAAAAGTAAACTAAATAAAATTTAAAATAATCTCTTAAATAAAATTATTTGAAGAGATATAATTTATTTTATATACTCCGCCATAAAAAGTAAACTTTATAAATGCCATGAGAGTAAGACCTAACACTAGGAAAACCCAAGAATCCGACCATTCTGATCTGAGTTTACTGCGGTTTCCTCCAATCAACACAGCAAATGCTAGGTTGGCTCCACAAAAGTCGGCCGAAGCCGCATTCGGCACAAAATTACTTTGAACATTGTTAAAACATATTTAAATTTTCATCTTGTTTCTAAATGGCTGCAGTTCCCTATAATTTTGTAACCAACGCTAATATAGAAAAAAAATCTGTCAATTAAAGTGGTACATAGCTTCCTCGGGTCCAATCCCATATTTTAATCAAGTTTTATTTTTAAGACTCATTATTTTCTAATTTATTTAATTTCCCTCCCATTTTTAAAATCTGTCCAACATGTTGTTTTTTAAAAAATGGAAAAGGATCAATGAAACAATATTAAATTTGCGTTTGAAATTAACATCAACAAAAGTTAATGGAGACGGTAGAAAATATTATGGGGCATAGGTAGTTACTTTCAAATCATCCAAATTTCCCAAAAATCAGAACAATACTTTTAATAATATAGGTGTTCATAAAAAGTTTGTGTGCGCTTGCGGAAGAGAAAGTGGATATTAATATGGGACCAACAATGGGCTAATTATTACCTACCACCCAAATTTAATTAAAACTGGACAAGTAATTTAATAAATTTTGTTTTGTAAAAATATTGAACGACAGACGTGAGACCAAAAGTTCATACTTCAGAGAACAGAAGTATGGAACGTATTTCTGCCTTGTATTTTTGAGTTCGGAAACATAAATAAAATTCGTTTATCACAATGATCAAAATGATTAGTTCCTTTCGGTAAGCACAGAAATAAAATATTTCAAGTAATTTATTTCTTTCTTGTAATAAATAAATTATTCTTCCAGCGGAGCAAAATTATAAATACACAAACACCTTATAATTAGTAGAGTGCGTATTGTAATATTTAATTAAACTAATAAGAGGTTAAAATTGCAACGATATAAATAGGCGACGAAGGCCCTAGACAGTGTCGTTCGCCAATTACTTGCTTGTCCTATAAGTGGTGAAAAGGAGAATGCCGAATGCCGAGTCTCACATGAATAGTGAAGGGTAGTAGAAGAAGTAATATAGTAGTAATTAGCAGTTTCAATTTTATTGTATTTAAAATAGCTATTTTATCATAGTTATTACAATTCTATTTAACCTTTTATTTATTCAATTAAGATTTATCCCCATGATAATCCCTATGTTTGCTGAAATGGCTAAGATTCTTCTTCATCGAAAATGAACATTAATAAAAATACAAAATGATATAATATATAAATGAACAGTATGAATAAATGAAAATATTAATATGAAAAATATAAATATGAAAATATATATTTATTAATATGAACACATATTAATAAATATAAATGAATCAGTTTTTGTAGTATGAATACAAAACAAGATACCTTTCCCTAATGATAATTCGTACCCACACAATTAAATAAAAAAAATGTTTTATACTCTCTTTACTTACAATAACCAAACGACTAAAAGTTAGCCGGTTCATTAAAAATTAAATTTTTAAACTTCAAAGAAAGTAACTTAAGTAATAACGATATTCTTTAACTTAATGCTTATAATTAAAACCCCAGGGCTCTTTAATCTAGATAAAATTAAGTAAAGATTAGTTTTATTTATGTTTTAAACAAATAAAGAACCTTTTAATATTAGTAAGATTCGTCAGGGACAAAGCGCTACAAATTAGAATCATTCATACGTATTCAATTCATTTTCAAAAGGCATTCTATTCAAGATTTTCTACCGCTCTCTTTTAACTGATTTATTAAACTGCTTCAGCAATAGCACGAGTTAATAGAGTGATGATAAATAATAATGTTTCTGGTATTAACCTTTTAATGCCACCGCTAATAAGTGTTAATATTAATTAAATACATTTAAATGTGCGGAAAGAACAAAACAACTTTAAATCACACCGTGCAACACAATAAAAACTTAATAAATAAAAAGTCGTGTAACGATATTAATCAAGTATAAGAGTATTTAATCGCTTATATAAAAATACAAAAACCACCCGTAAATTATTATAATGGGGAATAAAAATAAAATAAATCAGACGATAAATCAGTAGGATAGTGTAAATGAGAGAATCTCGGGTGCCCGGGAGATGTGAACTGAAGAAGGCATGTGTAGAAATGGTTTAGCCTAGCTGTAACGCCGTGTAACCACTAATTACTGCCACTATGAAGATTAATGGCGTCTCCACTACTGCATTCATACCTCTACCTTACATATCTCATTGAGCAAACCAAACCCCTTACAAGACTCACGCACACACGTATCCGTTATCTTAGGCAATAAACTATATATTCAACATAAAGAAGCCTAATTTGGTTTAACTTAAGGATACGGTTCAATCTTTAAGTGTAACAACTACACAATGCTCTTGACCATATCCTAACGTAACTAAACTTAATTATTAATTGTTTAAACAATTTATTTTTTATTTAAACGTATTAATTATTTAAACATCACAATGGTCTAAAAAGGTTAAATTGTGTTAATACAGATTCTCCTCTCATTAGGAACAGCATAAGTTACAAACGTCAAAGAGGCAAGTAAGTATAATGTACGAGTAAATTATTGTTTTTGATTTTTTACTGAGATTTTTTGGTACCACTTCATAATTAAGATTAGGTAACTCAACAATATTGTCACCAGAATTTTCTATTAATAATTAACATACGCGTTTCGACATTTCATATCGACTTCGGTGTTAAGAATGAAGTCTCTCATTTATTTTGTATCTTCGCGCCAAATTTAAGGTTTTAAGTACATATTACTAATACATAGTTTAATATTTAAAATAATTTATGATGTAATTTATCTTTTATCCATATTAATGATATAAAACCACCTTCAATCAAACAAATATTTATCATCCGTCACTAATCTAAATATGTTTTAACTAAAGAATAAAAACATCAGGAATGCAAATGTATTTAATAGCGGTTATGATCCGTGAAGTTTTTCAATAAAGATGAAAGTCTAGTCGAAAAAAAAGAGTAAATGGGTATTTGTATTGAGGCCATCAAAGGCTCAGTTTGGTATTGTAATCTGGTAAATAAACGGACTGGCTTGTCGAACGATCGAGAGGGTGGAGTGCGAAGTTTTATTATCGGTAGCCGAGGTTTACGAGGAAATAAGGGAGTGTCCTCGGCCGACACCCCATAATTGGGAAAGGGACAAATGTAACAACGGGAAAGCGGGACCATAATGAAGACGATAAGGAGGTGTTTTATGCCCTTTATACTGGCGGGGTGGAAGAGAGGCTCGGTTCTAGGAGATGCGGCCCGGAGACAAGGCGACGATAAACCAGAGCACCCCCAGTAGTACCCTAATAAAACTCGGCATCGGGCCCTTCTCCCAGGCTTTTCCTTTATCCCTAGGAACAGGGCTCCGGGCACAGAGTCTTTGCACACTCTTCACCGATATCACTCCTTGGTCTACACCCGGACCTACGAAATACGAGCCCCAGATACTTCGGCCAACTGTTATTTAGGAGACGGGATTTCGCCCGACCATCCGACTACGAAAAAATACCCCCTCCCCCTCTCTGTGAACGGAAATAAAACAAAATGAAAACTCCCTCGGTATGTGAAAGGGATGGATATAAGAGTAAAAATAAAGGATTTTCATTCTTCCAAAAATAGAGGGATCATGGCCTCTCTATTCGTATGCGGGTTAATATGTGGGGGCAACAGCCGGGATAACCATAAAATAAAACAGGAGACACATTAAGCTCCTTACTTTATCCGGCAGTGAAACACAAACTTTTTTAAAAAGATATCGGAATTATGTAAAGAATAAAATCATGAGCAGTATAACATAAAAATGACTAGGTTTTCCTCGCTCTTGATACAAAAATAAATATTATGACGATTTATAAGTTCAATAAAAAATGACGACCTCAAGAAATTAAATCGTGTCAATCAAAAGCTTGAAGTCATCAAAGGGGTTTAGATATTAGTCGAGCAATTGGTACCCTATGAATGTTCCATGAATCTATTATATTATGTAATCTCGGACACAAATATTAATACATATCAGCGCTTTAATTTTATTGTAATTATGTCTGATTCTTAAATCTTTTGATTATGGTAATAAATGCAAATTAAATTATAGGCATGGCATCATTCAAAAACGGAATTTAAGACATCTATTTATATTATACCAAAAGGGCACTCTGACTGTCATCACATCAATATCAGGCTTTTACTTGGCTATTCAAACTAAATTTGTATAAAATTCCAACGATAGGTAAGAATTAAGTCATACATACTTACAAAAAGGAATTAATATCAGCCAAGGAGACAGATTAATCAGAAGAAACAGTCGATGAAAAGATGGCGTAGAAGACACTTTGCTTTACACAGAGATTTCACCTCGAACCATAAAATTTATTTACAATCTAACAAAATTTGACACTTACAAATAGAATAGATAAAAGCCTAAGATAGAATAAGCTAGAAATCCACAAGATTTCCTCTCCTTCAGTTACAAACTAATGGGTGTTTCCATAGTTGTCAGGGTAACGGTGAACGTCCTCAAAAAGTCTACGTAAAGGGCTTGTTTGTTATAACTTTTATAAAAAAACAAAAAACTAAGAACAATATATTTTCCTCTAACTCCAAGAGTTGAAATAATTGTGAAGCAAAAGATTAGTTGTGTAGCAGCAAGATGTACAGGTCGGCAGGTAGTTTCATATAATTATAATACTGGTTTCAGGCATAATATATCCAAAGGAGGACCCCCTGGTGGCAGGCAGGGTACACTCGGGACCCTCATCTCCAAGTTTTATTTACTCTTTCATATTTCTTCCATAAACATATACACTGGGAGCTCTCACTAACCCAGCCACCTATCAAACCCGCATAAATCCTCCCAACACGTCACTCCTTCCTTTTACTTTATTTATTTTATTATTTTTCTCTAAACCTTGGTTTTTTTATTTGCATCCTTCCAGAGTTTTGTGAGCATCGTATAGCTCATTTTATTTTAATTTTTTATTCTTCCTACGACTTCGGACACGAATCCACCCGCTTATAACATATTAACATTAATTCGTTCGTTTCGAATCTTTCGTGTTCACAAAAAGGTTTCCAAGAGTTAATTCATTTTATTATTATTACTATATATATATATATATATATATATATATATATATATATATATATATATATATATATATATATTCTGTTGGGCCCCTTGGAACTCCGGAATCTATTGGTAGAGTATATTTGTCTTTTGAAAAGCTCCTGCTCGAAAATATAATGAAGTCCAGCCAGGAGATATACAAGTCTCGCGTGAGGAAGCTTACCGTATATAAAGTACCCTTTTAAGGAATATCCACAAATCTTCGACTCGGCATCCACGTATTCCTACACATCCACCTTCCCACAACTAATTTAGCCCGAGCTTCCAACTGAAAATAATACAGATCGACGAATAGAAATCCGGCTATCGCCTTCGTAATAACTAATGAACAGATCTTATAAGTATTAGAATTTTAACCTTGAGGGAGGGGGGGGGGGAGCTAATGTGTAAATTAAGTTTTTATATCTTAAAAAAAAATTATATTCAAACAAAATTTACGTAAAATGAAAATAAATATAGAAGTTGAAGATGTAACGTTTCGTTAATTAGTTAACTCGCTCGCGATTTGTAATAAGTCACTACAATCTTACTCCCATCCCTAACTTTATCACAAGAATTTTCACATTATATTATATAGATTAGAATAAAATTAGTGAGGTACCCACGGATTTTGCTATTTAAAATCTTATTATTTATATGATTTTTTATTAATCTATATAATTTTTTTTCATTATCAGTATGAAGAAATTATGTAGATAAGCTATTATACATACATATCATTTTTTAAACTAGAAAATGTTTGTTTATAATACATAAAAATCGGGAACGGGGTACCTCGGAACTTTTCCTCCCTTCAGAGGCCACACAAGTGGCCTCTCCTGCTGCTTCGCAGCAGAAGGAAGCAGCATTGGACGTGGTCAGTACTTGAATGGGTGACCGTTCTGAACTAACTGATTTATTATCATTCTTCAAAAAAAATCTTATTTTTAATACCTATATTTTATTTAATTATTTGAAGTTTGGCGGTATTTTGACAGATAAAACACACTTTGACGTCATCAAACTTATCGCACTAATAAATAATTATATTCGCATTAACTTTTACACTAATAAATGGAATTTCATCGGGTTTTTGGAACGAAGTTCCTTATGGCACGTTTTGGAGCCCGGGAGTGAATCCGAAAAAAACTACCAAAATCACCGTCACGAAATCTACAGATGACGATAACTTGAGTAAAGGATCACCGAGTTAGATGAAATTTGGTACACATGTTCATTTTACCAATGCCCAGGCTGAGTTCGTCGGAAAACGTTATCCGCCCAGGCGTTCACGCGCAACGCTCGCGTAAACGTAAGCTTCAAAAGACGTGAAAAAGTGTTATTAAGGAAGCCTGTTACTTGACTTGTTTTGATTATTTTTGTTATATATGTAAAAAATGTCACTTTTTTTGTAAATAAATAAAATATAATCATGTAAAATTTCACCCTGATACAAGCAGAAGCTGTAGAGTAGGGAAGAGAAATATTTTAAATTAATTGGCCGGGTAGGTAGAAAACAGTCCTATTTCAATCCAAACTCCTTTAACAAACATACTCTTTCACTATAAACTCATCTTGATCAACTTTTTTCTTATATTCAATATATATTTATAGTAAGACGCTTGCTTTAATTATACAAATAATGATTTTCTTTTAATTTTGCCTTAACTCTGCTAGGTACAAACAGTTCATTACTTTAAATTTTGTCTCTTTTCTAACTCCGCCATGTATAAGTAGTTAGCAATGTATACGTACTTAGCAGTGTGATTTTATAATTTATATTTAATGAAAAATGTAAGGAACTTCGTTCCTACCGGGTGCCCCGCGGCACAACACGTATTTTTTTATATTTGTTTCTTATTTTTTTCCGGTTCCAACGATATGCTATATGTCAAAAACCTATTTATACTTTAGGAATTATTAACCGTCATAGTTTAAAAGTTCAAAAATTGATAACTTCAAAATGGCGGCCAATATCAAAATGAAATTTGGAGGGATTGTTTGTCATACAGAGAGGTGCCAAATTTCTACTTTATCAGGAACATTTTCGATTTATTACGGGTTTTTTTTAAATGTTTGCTGACTCAGCAAACTAGGATAAAGAAGGCGGAAAAGTTGATTTTCCGGGCGGATGCTGAAAACCACTCAGGAGGTCTTAAAAACACCCAAAACAGATAATTCCGTTGAAATCTCGGAAACATTTTTTGGGAAAAAACAATACTTTTCCTATTATAGGTAGTGAGGAAAAGTAAAAAAAAAAGAAAATACATGCATATACCTAAATATTATCCCCTACCAATATTTTTTAATCAAGCACGTTAAACAGAAAAAGAAAATTATTGATAAAAAATACATATCAAACCTTTCACCTCTCCATGGCACAAGGCACTCAGCCTTCATAGTGGAGAGTTCTTCCTTACTCCTTAATTGTGTTGTGTCAAATCTTCTAATTTAAATGCATAAAGCAACTATTTTTGCTTTGTAATACCGAATTGTTATATTGCATGTAAACAATCATGTTGTAAGCTATATGTTAAATAAAGGAAAATTTATTAATAAAAAAAAAATAATAATAATAATACTTATTGTGACAGTAAGAATAATAATAAAACTCAAATACTAAAATAAAAAAAGATACAAACTGGATCAGGTTTAATACGTTACTTCATGAAGATTGTTGGGAGAATACGTATTTTATATTATGCAGTTATTACTGCAAGGGTAAACAAGAGGTATTGAAGATCCTTATCATTTAACATTTGATAGCCTTATACATTCAACTATATGCAAGACACATTTAAAACAATACATTTTATAGAATTAACGACACATAAATTTACAGAAAAATGCAGAGAAACAACTGAATAAAAGGTAGTATCTTGTTTATAAATTTTAACGACAAAAACTGCTTCTAAGTATAAATTTAATTTATCTAATGTCATCAAAATTTATTTATTTATTTATAATTTAGATTATTATTAATGTGAAGGGTTAGACTTTAATTCAATAATACTTAGCATAAAAATTATTTATCTACATTAAAAACGAAAAACAGCCCAAGAAGACTTGAGATAAGGTTATATATTTTGTCATTATTCTTCAAAAATAAAATATTCACCGTGGTAGGTAGGTATTGTTAATGTAATTTTAATTTAACAACACCAACACATTTAATTTATAATTATTAAAATCAATGGTTAATGGAGGGCTTCCAACCTCCTAGACGTTTTAAACTTAAAGATTTGATTTGACAATATTGGTAAGAAAAAATCCTCAGCAAAAACCTAAACGTGAAAAAAGGACCAAGTTCCAGTTTACCACCCAAAAAGTCAGCCTATCAAAGCAGTGATGTCCTACAATGTGGCCACGTGCGCACCTTCTTTAGCTTTAGACCATAACTTCACTTCTACTTTCATGAGCAAGACTACTCTTTTATTGTTATTGCTTAACACTTGGCCCGTTTCTGAATGATGATAGGCTGACTTTTTTGGGAGGGGGTCTGGAACATTTTTCTTTTCTTCTGAGTTCTCCAATTCTTATTACCCAGGTAACTCCTATGTGACTGCACATGATACTGATGTTTTAAACCTCATTCAGAAACTGGCCAGTGCAAATAAAAATAAGTATTAATAATGCAAATAAAATTAAGCAATAAAAATAGAAGAGTATAGTCTTGCTCATGTTTATTTTTTATTTATTTTTTTTTTGGGGGGGGGGAGGAAGGGAATGAAATCTTTGACAAAATGATGTCGAATGTGCATTGCTCAAGGTGGCGCTCATTTTGAGCAGCTTCTGCCTTGAGATACCACAGTAAGTATATTTTACAATAATAGATCTTCTAGTTAGAGAACTAAAATTTCAATTTACTGGCCGCCACCTTGAGCAATGCATATTCGACATCATTTTGTCAAAGATGCCACAGATGATAATGTCACGTTTCTTTGCCCTTCTCCAGCTGCACGTACATGTTTTTTTCTACAACGGTGGTACGTTCGCCCACTTAGAGTTGGAATATTGTGAAGTATTTGGTATCGTTTTAAAGCTTATTAAAAGCGCCAACTTTTTCTAACTTTGTATGCATTTCTCCCATTCGGGTCATATCGATAAGTGGGCTCAAAGTTTTTCAGATTTTTTAAAAAATCTATTTTTTTGTTTTCAAACAGCTCTGGGTCACACTAAAAAGGCAACAACTCAACTAAAAAAACATCATTTTATAGGATATTTCCTGGTCTTTCCAACGATTGTTCATTCATTGTCCCAAGATTAATATATTTTAAGTTATTTCAGTTTTTTTAGGTAAAGGTCGATTGTTTTTAACACAGTCTATTTTCGCCTATAGCTATAATAACAGCTATCTAACCTGTTGAGAATTGGACTATAGCTTATATGAACTTTTTTGCTCCAAATGACCTGTAGATATACCCCTTTTTCTATGGCCATCTGAAATTGATACACCCTCAATCACACGGTCAAATCTTAACCGTTTTCCTGCCAGGTCAAATTTTATGATTTTTTTAAGATTGCATACCTTTGCTCATAAAAACACTTATTCCTCCAAAAGTATAAAAGCTAGAACAAAATCTTTGGTATCGTTGTAAAGCTTACAAAATTTCCAACAAGAAAAGCGTACATTAAATTTTATACACTCAAATTATATGACAAAAAAATGTATACAAATTTTATTTTTAAGAAAAAAAAAACTTTTTTTGTGGTTCTATACCTTGGTAAAGAACCGAGCATAAACTTGTCGGACTTCAGGAAAAACTTCCTTATTTACTAACGTTTCGATCAATATTAATATTATTACCCATTCATAGGGCAGAATTCGCTTAAAGTAAAAACGAAACGTGTTTATTGTTGCTATTGTTCACTTACAGGTGAGTAAATAATTAAAAACATATTAAAAAAAAGGAAGACTGGTTTAGTATACTCATCTATATATCAACATAACAACAATAAATATGTTTCTTTTTTACTTTCAGCGAAGTTTACTAAAAATTCCACCTTATGAGTGGTTAATGATGTTAATATTAATCGAAAATGAAGGAAATAAGGAAGTTTTTCCTGAAGTCCGAACAGTTTAAGCTCGGTTCTATTCAAAGTTATGGAACCACAGAGAAATTGATTTTTTATATTTTTTCTAAAAAATAATATTTGTAGAAATATTTTGCCATGTAATTTAAGGGTAAAAAAATTAAAATTATACTTTAACTGTAGAAAATTTTGTCAGCTTTACAACGAAACTAAAGATTTTGTTCTAGCTTTTATACTTTTGGAGCAGTAAGGCCGTCCGCACACGGGGCGATAGGCAAGCGGTACAACAGCAATACGATATCGCCGAAACTGCGATCTAAAAACAGGGCATCCGCACGAGGGGCGATATTTTGTTGTCAACTCATACCTGAAACTCTGTTCATTTTATTCATTTTCAATGTGTTATTATATAATTATTAGTTATAAGTTTAAATAGGTTATAAAAAATACGAAATCTAATGATTGCAGTAATCTTTAAGGAGAATATTAATCATTTTGTCGAAAAAATGAATGTTTAGTCCTATCACAATTTTGTTTGTAAAAGGGAAATAACAGTCTAAAGAAGAACATTCCGTCACCTTCTTTAGATTGTTACTCCCTTCTATTTTAATCGAAAAAAGGGGAAAACGGTTAAAAAAATGGGAGAACGGTTAAGATTTTACCCATGGCTTGTATAGTGTTTTTTGTAGCCGCTAAGGCGTAGAACAACCTACTTCATTTTTTCACATATATCGCCAGTCACCCTGTATATGTATATATATATATATATATATATATATATATATATATATATATATATATATATATATATATATATATATATATATATATATATATATATATATATATATATATATATATATATATATATATAAAGAACTGCTACCTCGTGCGAAATTAGATTATATATATATTATTAAATTATATATATATATATATAGATAGATAACATAGTAATGTCTATTCTTCTTATTTTGAAATAAGTTTAAACTTTAATTCTAATTTTGCACGAGGTAGCATATTTTTAAGAAGACTTCTTCGTGACGTTACTACATGACAAAAAAAACTGAGAATACGTAAATATAAAACAGCGGGGCAAGATGCGGCTGTCTATACATGAAGGAGAGGCTTAAGCACTAGGCAATAACTTCTCATAAAACAACAGCTGGCATCCATTTCTACGGCTTAAAAACAGCTTTCAGGCCCCCTACACTCATAGACTCCCCCCCCCCCCTTGAAAACAACAACATAATTTTAAGACTGAAATAGACAAAACTCTAGAGAGCAACATATATAATGACAATATATAATGAAACCATTAAATGTATACGCACACACACGTTATATATATATATATATATATATATATATATATATATATATATAACACACAGGGTATTCCAGCAAAGCATAGACACAGAAAAAGGGGTGATTCTACATCAAATTTCTTTTTAAAAAAATATCCTAATCTATGAGCTATCTACTTTAATTTGGGAATATCAATTCTTTTAGAGTTTTTAGATAGTTAAAGGCTTTTTTTGCACACATTGCATTATAACTCAATAAGTTTATAAAAAAAAATACAGTTTACGGCATTCGAAGGTAGTCTATTTAAAAAAAAAAAAAAAAATGATCTATTGTTTAACCAAATCGGGTAAGTTATCGATTTTATCCAAGCTAAACCTGAATGTTTTATTTAAAATCAAAAGTGTTATCAAACTTTGAGCAGCCATAAAATGTAAATTTTTATGATTATCAAATAAATGTTTTTATATAAATAAATTTTAATAATATTTAATAAGCTTTCTAATGATATAATTAGTTACATACAAATCATTGTTCTCATGCCAAATATTATGACTTATACATTTTATGAGAAACAGTTTGCTGCACTACATTTATATAAAGCACCTTGTTTAATAGAAAAAATATAGTAAAATATGACAATATGAATTCAAATAAATGGCAAAATAATCATTTAATTAAGAAAAACACAGAGAAAATAATACATATTTAATAAATATCCCTGATTACATTAATCACCAAGCAAGCCATTAAAAATGCTAAATTAATTAGGAATACTATTTTTCAAACTATTTTAAAATAGTGATTTAATATTTATAGCAGCTTACTTACTAGCCATGTAAATTATTGAATTCTCGCAGCGTTTAGAGCTCTTAAACTCTATATACATAATATTTAGAGAGAAGTAATAAAAGATGTAGAAAATGCACCGAAGAAACTCATACTTAAAAATTTACGGCATTAACACAGAGATAAAAATCGCACAACTGCTTACAAGTCGGTTGAAGGTGTAGGTAAATGCGAATGTTGAGGTCGTTTTGATCGAAAGCTAGATTAGGAAGAAGGGGAAAAAATCCTTTTAAAGCAAAAGAATCGTATATGTATATATATAAATACGTTTGAGTACGAGAATAACGTATAAAATGCAAAAAAAGAAAGGAGAATCTTGGATGTCGGGTTTGACTGTCGTTGAAAGAGTCAAACATATAAATAAAGGATAATGCGTCGCGAGATAGGCTTTTACTTGTATAATGGTACGGTGGATAAATATGTTAATGAGGTGGAGTGAATGTTTCGGAATGCAGGGATCGAGAGAGAAGGCGAGGCGAGGTTAGAGAGCCGGAGGAGTATAGAGCCCGGGCCCAAGAAGCTACAGGCTACGGCCACGGCTACAGCTCTTACAGCCTTCACTCAGCCGAGCGGCTATCATCAAGATTCAACTTGAGCAAAACAAATCCCAACATGGAGGAATTCCAACAGTCTCGGTCTCAGATAAACCTTCACTCCGTCCCTAAGCCCTCTCGTCCAGGAATAAATTCCACCCTGTACAGTATAGTGTACAACGTACCTCATAATCAACAACTCGAGGGCTCGCAAATCAAACCCTGTCAGCATTAGACGTAATAATAATAATCATACAGCCATCGCTCGACTCTATACAACCATTATTCAAAATAATAACTTATTTCCCGAACAATTAAAATCTGGATTTATTTCCAGTTAGTCACATAAATAAATCATTATATTGGTCCCTAAATAACTTAAATATTTCGATTATTATAATAAAATAAAATATTTATAAAGATCACAGGGAAGTACTTGCATCCAAGTACTTTTTAGGGTTTCGTAGATGATTAAGGATACCCGTTATGTAATTATGATTTTTTTTCTTCGACCTCAAGGTCCCTGGTTCGATCCCCCGGGGGTCACCACAATGTTTTTTTATCGGTAATAACGAAAGATAAATTACATTTTTTCAGGAAATTTTCATCGCCCACCATAAGGTATAACCATGAATTATTTCGAAGAAATTTTAGGACCAACCGTTATATTAGTGATTGGGGGGGGGGGTATATTTTGACTTATAAAACCAATAAAGAATGCAAAAGTTAAAACAAGTAAGGGGCGCTTCACGTAAGTACGTGGGGCGATAATCGCCGGTTTCTGTACATTAAAGTTAAAATTATTATGTGTAATATAATTACACTAATTTTAATAGTAATATTCTTTTTCTACTCTTCAAGACCTTTAAATTTATGTATAACATGTTATGGTAACTAAAACAATGTTTTGTCACCAGCTATATTGGCCACCATCTTGAAAATTTTAATAATTGTATATTCGTTTTCTACATTTCAAGATCTTTAAATTGATATCTATAACATGTCATAGTTACTAAAAACTTTTTTTATTCACCCGCCATGTTGGCCGCCATCTTGACATTTTTTAATGTAAAATTTTAATAATTGCATATTATTTTTCTACACATCAATACCTTTAAATTGATGTATAACATGTCATAGTTATTAAGAACGTTTTTGGTCGCCCGCCATATTGGCCGCCAACTTAAAAATATAACGTGAGAAAATTTTAATAGTTGCATATTCTTTTTCTTCATTTCAAGACCTTTAAATTGATATATAACATGTCATGGTGACTAAAAACTTTTTTTTTAGTTGCCCGCCATATTGGCCGCCATTTTGAAAATATTAAGTGTGAAAAATCCAAAATGTCTCCAGCTGTCTAAAATGCCGAGATGCACCTGTGTGCCGAATTTCATGTTCCTAGCTATAGTAGTTTATGAATTGAAACAAGCAACGGACAGACAGACAGACAGACAGAGCCATATAAGGTTTCTTTTTATACTTTGTACAGAAACCTAAAAGCATATACATATATATATATATATATATATATATATATATATATATATATATATATATATATATATATATATATATAACCTATTATTCATCAGCTTTCATTTGATACCCCATGCACGAAAGTTTAAAAAAAATAAAAAAAATTGCGAATTGCGCATGAGCAAATATAATTTTTAACTTCTGCATATTTTTCCTGTGGTTGGGTTAAAAAGTTGCACCAGTGTTTCAAATGTCGGCACTTTAGCTGAAACGGTTCGGGCCCTATGAACCAAGAGCGACGGATATACAGACACATCACCCTCGGCATAAGGGTTTTGAGAAGTATCTACAAAACCCTAAAAATATGTTGAAACAAAAATGAAGGGTTCGACAGAAGATGGAGAGATCCATGGGCGGGTGATTTTTTTGACTATTGTCCAATCTTGTAACATAATAATGTCAATAAAAATTGAACCTTCTATAATAACATAAGTTATAATAACATTATGCTTGATGTTAATCCGTTGAGATAGATAAATAGACCAACGGAGATAGTGCAATGAAGGTTATGGACATTTTTAAGAATATCAGTAACCCTCCTAATTCTAAACCTTTATAATCTACCTTAAATTTAAAATTGTTCTAATCGAATGTAACATTTTTTCAATATTAAAAAAAATTAACTACAAATAAATAAATAAAAATTGGTATGACAAACTCGAACAAAACTTTCTCACATAGTAGGACTTAATTTACATCCCATGATATCTAATTTTATCACTTATAATTAATACAAAAATGATTAACAGATTGTAATTATTTTTGATTTCCAAGTACATAAATCAGTATAATTTTTGACAATATCTCAGAAAATAGATTTTTACCGGAAAAACGACTTGTATGGTTAGATTCGTATTTAAATAGATTAAATTTTAATTTTTGGGGAGCTGAAATTTATGCACTGTCCACAGCCGACAGACTGACATTTTTTAAAACCACTTATTTGGTCTCAGGGAACCTCGAAACAAGTAAATCCTTCAAAATTTCAAATTAATTATTCATAATAATACTCTTTCTTTGTAAATACTACACACGTTTATGAGCAAGTAAAAACATTGAAATATTTAAAATTAATGAATAGAAGTGTGAATCATCCTTAAAGTGTTAATTTAAAAATAAATCAAATCCAGTTAGGTCCTATGTAACCACTCTATTTTCTTTTTACTTTTTAATTATTTTTAAAGTAAGTGATTACAACATTAACACAAATATTCTTGGATATAATGAAAGGAATAATGGTTGGTTTATTATTAAAGTACTTTAATGGTTGGTTTTTATTATAAAAGTGTTTAATAGAATCACAAGCTTTATAAACATAGTTTATTAACATGTTCTATGGAAGTTGGTATATAAAGGTGGATTTTAATACTTAACCATAAAATAAACAATGGACAAAACGTATGATTATTTTGACAAATTTGCTGTAAAATAAGCGCTATTTGGCGTGTAAAACGGTACTTTCGGGTCTTGTACAACACGGAATCTCTTTCTAAATAAGGAAAATATATAAAGTATTTTTTTTTCCTTTTTTTGTAATACAAGTGTATATAGTAGTAGGGTTTTTTTTATCCAATTAGTATAAAATCTGAATAAAACAAACCGGTCCGTACTTTGGATTCTAGATCTCAGTCCGATTTTTTGTGTGTACAAGAGCCATTTGAATGATAACCGCAGAAGAATTCGTTAGATAGGGGCAAGATATTCAAGAGATATTCTCATTAGATAAAAGTATTCGTGATTCTAAAGGCAATATTGAGCCGGGTCACGAAGATTATTCTGATCACCGCAAAGGTTTTTTTTTACCTATAGGAAAAAAAACTTAATTGTTAACAAACCACCCTTAGTAATTATAGCTACGTTTATTTTTTTTTCTTCATAAGAACGAAAAGGGTGCGAACAAAATATTCATACGCGAGATAAAAAGATGGAATTAACAAATTTATTTTAATTGAAGGTTATTATAAAGATAATATTAGTGTTTATTTTTTTATTTATTTTTTTTTTTTTTACTTTATACGTGCAAATCAAATATTGAATACGCATTGATTTTAATAAAAAAACAAAAAACAAATAATGTATTATTAGAAAATCTCGGTAGTATAATAACAGTAACTGGACGGTGTTAAGTTGCCGTGTTAGGTAGAGCGCTTTTATAGATATATAAGAGCTCAATCAAAATAAATATAGGGCTGAAATAGCAGTAAATAAACCTAAGCATAACTTAAACAATGAAACCTTAACAGCTGATAAAATAACTACTATCTTCTCTTAGCTTTAATTAATATTATAACATACAATATTCAGCGTCAATACATCATAGAATGATAAAGGTAATTTAAAATTATAGATAGTTGTATTCATTTTGAACATTTATTTTCCATACCTTCGTATCTGTTCATATTTACATATATTTTCTAATTGACTATTACAACTTTTAAAAACTCTATTATCATAAGGAACTCCCTTGAGAAACTATATACAAGAGGCACAAATGCTGGTGTGTGCGGTCCCCGAAATTATCACTATAAAATCTTATAAACCACTGATAATAAAGCTATTTCATTTTGTATAATATTCCTTGCAGAGGCTTTTCAAAATTTAGTTGAAAATAGCGGCTAAGCAAAAAAGGGAGAGATTGAGCGGAAACTCTAAAAACTAGAGATAATACTTTGGAAAGGGTTGCTTCCTATGCTGTTAACACTAGCTAATAAGAGATCATTTTAATTTCAAAACTGTGAGATGAGAAGGGGGGGGGGCAATAGTTGTATAAGAGAAGGCACAAAAGCCTTGCCCCATGAGAGTCAAAAATTAAGGGTCAAACGGACGAAAGAATATTATTTTCTTAAATTAATATTTCTTATATAAAAAATGTTTCTAATTACCTTTCTTTTCAATTCTTTAAGGGCATATTGTAATAAAACAATTGATGTAATTTATTCTCAACTCTCAGTTTACAACAAATCGAAGCTTCTCAGACGAACTATAAGTAGAATTTAGTTGGGAAAGTGTATATTTTTGATATTTTACAAAGTATAGAATAGATGACATACCCAATTCAAATCCTATAATATCTCATTTATTATTATTAAGCATAATTAGTAACTGCTTATATTTGTATAACAATCTCTCGGTTTTCCTACAGACAAATTCTTATTTAAATAGAAAATAGTCTCTCAATTAGTATGGCACATACCTTTGTCGCGTCCACGATTTGACCATGCATCCCCCCCCCCCATCCACAAAATAGCTTAAAGAAACTTTAAACGGGCACCATCTTCATACGGCTCGGCAAATTATGCTGGTTTACACACTCGCCCTATTTGTTAAATTTCCTAAGGACCCATTGAAAGTGTTGGTTCAGTGTGAATGCACACACTAGGCCAATTTATTCACTCTTACCTCCCACAAAAAACCGACAAAAGTGTACTTAACAACACTTGCTGTACATTTCAAGAGCTTTCATTTGATATAAAACTCGTATTATTTAAATTAATATTTCTTTTATTCGGTATCCTCTAAAATCACCAGCCTCTATGTTAAAATGACAAGCATTGAAACTAAATTTCACTTTTGAAACAATAAATCAGCGAGACAAATTAATAAACTTTCATTTGGTTGTATCAAAAACAACAAGCCATAATTAATTCGATTAAACATTCAAAGATCGCAAACTAACCTGATTATTTTAAATGGAAAATTTATAAGAGCGACAACAAATTATTAGATGAAAAATTGCTAGTGTATATAAAAAAGAAAGAACATAAATCAGATGGGTTAAACTGAGAAAAAGGTGTAAGAAGGGCAAAGAAGAAGAAAAATTAAATGTTTTAATAGTCTCCGATAAACCTAATAAACCATTTATCAGAATAAATTAAAGTACAATTAATTACTTCACTAAGTCTCTACAAATATACATTTAAAGATATTAGTTAATTCGAAAAAAAAAAAAAAATGATCTGAGATTGTTGGCTGCATCAAATAATAAATATTTTATACTCAAACGATATATAAAATAAAGGAGGACAAGTGAATAAAAATAGTATGTAGAACAGGGAAGGATTAAGAAATGTGTTTTTTGTGAACTTGATGCCAAAAAATCTTTACTAGAGGAGATTTATGGGGTGTGCCGGGAGCCCCCGAGCCCTGAAGTCGGTTGAATTTATACATTGTAGAGCTATTTCAGTGCATTAAATCATACGGTTTTAAAAAAGAGCAGATGAGAATAAGAATATTGTTGAGATGTAATATTTTTGCGGGAGGTTACAATTGGGGAGCTTTTAAACTGTGAAGACATAAACTAACAGACATAGATATAAATAAATTTATAAAAAATAGCAAGGTTGACGTTACAAAACAAGCTTAAACATTTGGAGAATAATTTTAAATCAACCAGTTACGTCTGCTAAAAAAATATTTTTTTAAAACTGTAAATACCTTGTTAAAGATAAAACCAAAGGTTCCTCCTATATTAAAAACAGTATTCTAAGTGGTTTTTCAAGTGTTAACAATAAAAAATCTCATTCCTATATCAGAGACTTAAAAATTGGCTTTCAAAATTACTAAGCCGATCCATTCAAAAACTTCAAAACTAGATATCAAATAAGAAATGTATTTAATTTTAAAGGTATACAGATAATAAGTGATAACTATTAATACTAAATGATAAATAAAATAAACATGTTTGAGTTTTTATGTTCATAAATATAAAGAAAAATATATTAAATGAAATAAAGTAATCGGAATGCTAATTTAGGTGACATTTTATTGTATTTAAATAAAAGGGAAAGTTAACTTTATTGTGCGGAATAGAAGCTGCTTGGAGAATTTGAGTAGAAAGGATTCCCCTTTTATTTTAGTTTAATTAAACTAGGCTTGCTGCTTCTGATGAGAGCAGCCTTGCAGAGTTAATTAAAGTAAATCTAACAATTGTTCTGAAACAAAACAAGTTTGTTGGGTGACTCTATCTGCATTGTTTTGAATTTAGATGGATAAACTGCAAAATATATCCAAAACATCATTGCTGTTTATGTTGTAAACCTTGCCAGAATGCAGGTCATGACAATAAGTCAGTCATAAACAAATTTATGACAATAATAAAAACCTAAAACCATTAAACAATCAAATTAAAAGGGGATTGTTAAATACTATTAATCAGTGCTAAATTTTAATAAATGTAATAAACCATGATTAACGTATTTCAGATACTCAACAGAATCTGCAATTATTTTAATTATATATGTTTTACTAATAAGAATATGTAGACATATTTACATTTTTCCAATCTAAAATTAATACGAAACATAAACATTACGATTTTAAAGATGATAAAGAACGTTAGAGCAAAAAGTTAAAGCTCAAATTACTGACGAAAGGTAACATTCGCAAAAATTATAATTTGAACAAAAAGAGAAAAATATAATAATAAATAAAAGAAGAGAGTCTCAACCTGGCTAATGTTAATTAAGGAGACACAAAATGTGAGAGTTAAAATATGGAATATACGAGGGACAGGTTGGAGGTCCTGAGGAAGCCCGAGGAAAGGAGTGATATAAGTAAGAGCGGTTCAAGACGAATCCCGAAGGATTAGCAGTACGAGGAGAGCCGAGGCTCAAGGAAAGCAATTTCACGGAGAAGGCGGTGGATTTATGCGAGAAGGTTTAATGAATACGGTGTAGGTGGCTGGGCGCATCCGGAGGCAGGCTGCTGAATTTAGTAGGTAGGATCCAGACGCGCGTGTAACAATGAATCAAGACTAATCCAGGAGAAGGTCTCTGTCTGGAGAAGACGTGGCCGTGTGCGCAGGGATTAATATCAGGTGAGAGAGAGAGAGGATAGAATATGTATCAAAGTTCCTGTGCATTAGTGATATTGGGGGAAGACTCTGAAGTGTGAGTGAGCAGACTACAACCGACTTGAAGAGACGTCTCGTCTCCAGGGCGACATACGCTCCTTCCTTACTCAAGTTATTTTGACTTTACAATTATTCAAGCACCAATCAGCTAAGTGGGAACGAGAAGACCGCGGATTCGAGATCCTATGAATAATTAGCGCCTTCAATCCTTGATCCCTTGTATATTTATACTGCAACGCATTAATGAAAAATAGTTGTACCTCCAAAGAAACTGCTTTTAATAAATTGTTATAACTATCTCTAACACCCATTAAAGATTCTTAAAATAACAAAACACTTAATTCAACTTAAGAATAAGACATAAAATAATTTATGAGCCCTTGCCTTTTATTGAAATTGTCCTGTAATTTAACATTTCATATTAAAAAGTAATAATCTTAATCAAGAGTATTAAAATTTAGTTTAGTGAGTATTAAGACCTCTTAAGTATTCTCTGGTATCATTGAAACGAGAAAGCTAAAATATTCACGGGAAGCATCTTCTCCTAGAGCCTATCCATAGAACGCGTTTAACTATTTTTCCTGAAGGGGGGGGGGGGGGGGGTTGACTTTTAACTCGAAAGATTATATATCGTTTCCTAAGTGTAGGATATTACTTCCACAGTATAAAAAGTTGACTGCATTGCAGCAGTAGTCCAGGTGACGCGCGGCGAACGCATGGATTTGAAAATGTAATAAAACGCAGACTGTTTAAAAAATAACCAATTTTTTTATTTTTCCTAATTCATTTACAAGGGAAATTTACTTATTTGAATAACGTTGTTTAAGTTAAGGGAAATTTAAGTTTGTACGGTTTTGAAAAAGTGTCACTTCACTCGCAAAACACTGAAAAATCCTTTTTCTGAAGTTTTCGTTCATTCTTTGGTGCATTGCCACAGAAATTTCGGCGATTTGAGCTCGATTGTTGTTTTGAGGGCTCCAGTGACCTGGGACGATCGTTGTAAACCAAGGATTTTAGGTATCCCCCAAGGAATAAATTACAAGAGCCAAATTAGGAGAGTGCGCTGGCCAGTTCAGATCGCCTCTTAGGGAGATGAGGCGTCAGGGGAATCTGTATCGCAAAAAGACCATGCAAACCCTTAATATGTGGGCCGTGGTCTTGTCCTGCTGAAACCTGACGTCTTCCAGCTCCATCCCATCCAATTCAGGCAAGAAAAAATCCTGGATCATGATCAGGTAACATGCAGAAGTGACTGTAGCAATTCGATCATTTTATTAAAAAAAAGTAAGGGCCGATGATTCCCATTCTTAAAATTTCACACCATACTGTCACCCTGTCGGAGTGCAGGGGGCTCTGATGAGGATTCGTATCACTCTAATAACGCATATTCTATTTATTGATGCATCCACTGAGGTTAAAATGTGCCTCGCCAGAGAATAAAACGATATCTTCTCGAGGCAATAGGTCGGCAGAAAATAGGTCTACATACAAAAACGGACCACTCTATTATGGCAACTGAAACCGCGTGGAACATAAAGTTGGGAAATTAATTAATTAATTCTGCCAGTAGTAATAAGAATTAATTATTGACAAAATATAATTAATGGAAAAACATGATTTACGTAATATTTTGATAATAATAAGCCAACGAAGTAAGTAATATTTAAATAATTATATTAATAATAAATTCAAAAAATATCGTAAAATAAAATAAAATATAAAAAGCGTTGAACGTCTTTATTGTAACGTATAAAAAAAAAACTTTGGGATATAAATTATATCCTTTTTTGTCGCATCCAAAATTATAATGTTTTTTATTCAATAATACGAGATTTTTTTCTTCTTTAAAAAGCGGGGGAGGAATATAAAAAAAAGTTCATGGTTAAGAATATTGAAGAGATTTATACGAAAATTGGATCTACTTGACGGACGTTTTACTTGATACGATCAAAGCGGAGGGGAATTGCTGTAAAAAAAGGATTCAGAAAAGAAATAAGAAAAAAGGGAGAAAAAAAAAACTGAAGGGAATAACGAGGAAAGAATAAAAGTAGGGAGCGGGTGACTGTAGAATGAAATAATGTAAATTAGAGGGGAGCAGTAAATCAAGGGGGTCCTGCAGGGAGATACATCGGGGCCAGACTTGTTTAAGGTGTACAAAAACCTAACGGGATATCATTCCTAGGGCCCCGGGCTCGATATTCCACAAAAAAACTTAAATAACATCTTAAATCGTATTTTGAGGAACATCCATAAAGATGAACACTTGAATAACAGACACACTCAAATCCATCTAAGAATAGTTCATAATCTAAAAAGGTTAACCCCATATATACATATACATTAATATATATATATATATATATATATATATATATATATATATATATATATATATATATATATATATATATATATATAAAATTGCGTGGAATATATATATATAAATTTGATCTTTCATATACTTCCCGATCAACACATTATTAGGTTATTGGAGGTAAAAATGTCTCACCTTTCTAGGATTTGAACTCACAAGATTTGTCGGTGTTTACAACTAGGTTAGAACGGCGGAGTTACGATTTCACTATCCACTCGGCTACGCCCGTCTCCTTTATACATTTATCAATTTTTTTTAGCAGGCGTGCTGATTGTTAAGTTCAGTTATATCAACTGTTTTAAATTTCCTCTAACAGAGTCAGAGGCAACATTAATGGTATAGGTTACAACTTTTCTTTAGTACTGCAAAGGTATGCTTGCTTTAAAGAAGCAAGTTTTAAATTGATTCTTATATATACCTGCTATATGGCTATGATTACAGAAGCAGTACATTAATTTATTTTTATATTTTTCCATTAAGGTTCAAAGGGATTTTCGAAAAAGAATAATTGGTATTTGGGGTTTGATTCTGGAATCGGTATAGCGAAATACAAACCTGGACTTTTTTGTCCTTACTGGAAAAAAGCTTATTCAATTCCGTGCTGATACATATCAATAAGGGCTGCTTTTTTCCCTTGCTACCTTCAGGACTAGACTGGTTAGAATAGCACCCGTGGAAGCAACATTTTCTGCTTCCCTCACGCACCCTTAGGAGTAAAACGTATTCTGTAGGGAGAAAAACCGTGAACTCAGCGGAAAGCAATATCACCTTCAATATTTATTTTGGCTTCAATAAAAGAATCTGTTTATTAACTTATAGCTACACTAAATACTTTTTTCACTTCATAGATATTAATTAAAAATTTGAATGCTAATTATCAACTGACTATATTTTATGAACTGTGTCATCTTAATGACTTGGCAATATATATAAAATAAATGAAAATAACAAATTGCTTGTCATTGTTCCTGCAAACTCCTTAAATTATGTTATTCCATTATAAATGGATTAGTGTTAATTCCTTTTTTCTATTTTTAATACAAAAAAAGGGTGGGGGGGGGACTATTCTTTTTTCTGTAAAATATTTTTTTAATAAATTTAAACAAAATTTTTATGTTGAACAAAGGTAACATGATGATTTACTCAGCATTTACAATTTTCATTTACTTGGTAGCTATTGTTATAGTACAAAATTTAAAGAAAACAATACCCTTGAAACATTCATGTTATAGTACATTACGCGTCGAGTGCGGAAAGTAGCATTTTGCATGCGAGTGTGGAGTTTGCACCCGAGCGACAGCGAGGGTAGTAAAACCACACGAGCAATGCAAAATGCCGTTTTCGCACGAGTTGCGTACCGTACTTTATCTACGATTGTTAGATTTAAATAATAAATACAGAAAAAAATAAACTTGCTGTATATAAGTTCGTATCTCTCTCTTGATAAAGATGGCATTAATTCTTGAGTTGTATTTTTTGCCGAATTAATTATTTATGGAGGAGTATTATTCTCCACATTTTCGTCAAAGTCACTTGATTCACTCATTGTTGTTCACTAAAATCTCGATATAAACAGTTACTTTAATAAAAGAACAGCAAATTAGTTTTGTTAAATGTAAACAAACTCGCTAATCGTGCGTAAAGCTGAAGAATTCCTCTTCTTTACCGCGCTAGCGTGGTAAAGAGGAGGAATTATGTATATTGATCGGAAGAGATATTGGAAACTAATAGGAATCGCTCAAGCTCAAGCACGCACAAATAAATAAACACCTAGTGTATGTATATGTATATGTGTGTATATATAATTATATGTTATAATTATAATAGTAAAATAGTAGTGCAAGAGGAAAGAGTAATTTATATTTAAATTATTAGGAGTGTTTCAAATGTAAATTGAAATAATTACTATTGATGACATTAATTTTAAATACTTATATGCAATATGTATTTAAATTTATCATAACATTGCTCGGCTATAAATCAAGGCAATAAGTAACAATTATTACCTTACCTTCATATAAAGATTAAAATAAAAATAGTACGTTTATTTATTGATAAGAAACTTTATTATTTGGTTCAGTGTTTGACCGCAAAAGTCAAATAAACTTTGATGAAACATGCAGTAGTAATGTGTGCGGTAAACGCCAGAAAAAGTTCGAATGGTTACACAACACTTTTAAATTTTAAATTATATTAAAAAGAACCGAATGTGTCAGAAGAGATAACCGAGTTTAGAGACGGGCCGGTATAGGGCGTATAAAATAAATAATTCCTGTGTTACGAGGCGAAAACGCCGAATCGAGTTGCACACAGGTACCGGGGCCGTCAGTTCAACCCCGGCTGAATATTTAACCCGGTATCGCATGCTCAATTTGCACAAGCGCTAGTAAACTTAGTGTTTTCACACTGTTCTAAGCACAACTCCGCAATGTGAACCGAATGTGAAATGCCTGTAGCATGGGGATGCTCTATCAGGGGTAAAGTGGGAGAGCACAGCGGAAATTTCTAAATACCACCACACACAGAAAACCACTTTCCACCTCAAAAACAATCCACTAGGTTACAAAGTTTTCGGTCAGATAGCTCCGAGTAAACCGACCCATCCCGTCTCACAACACTTGCCGATATATATATTCGACTCGACGTCACAAATCTACAACAATGAAACCCACTGAATATTAAATGTGATATGGTACATTTATAAATTTCAATACCTACAAATAAAGGCACTTCTCTTTTATCATGTAAATTATATTAACACAATGGATCGTATAGAACTTGTACCGAGTTATAACGGTGAAGATTATATGAAACAGACACACCGATCTCGACATAATACAACAACATACCGACAACACTCCATTGTACCTACCAAATACAACGAGTCACTATATTTTAACTCCAACACACAGTGTGACCATGCCAAAAGAATGGACCAACCAAAATAATATGATTCACAGATATAATACCTTTTATTGCCCTAATAAGTTAATTCTGACACAGCGAACAAACAAAAATAGAAAAATGATTTGTCTAATAAAATTCAACGCCAAAAATTCCATCCAGTATATGCATGAAAAATAATTATGTAGGTATATGCAATATAAAAAACAAGCACAATTTAAGAATGGAGTAATCCTTCCTAATACGCCTCATACCCAACTATTAATGTGTTATTGTTGCAATTTCTAAACATATTAGAAAGTACCTGACGAACATTGTTTCTGAAAAGAAGTCTATTTAGTTACTCCTCACAAAAGTTTATATTATAAAAAAATAAATTTTTTAATCACATTATAAGGCCTGAAGATGCCCTGGTGTGAGCGAAATGTTGCCATAATTAAAAAGATTTTTTTAAAAGAAAAAATAAGAGGTTGTTTATTCTTTAAGAAAAAAAAAAAAAAATTCTCTACTCACATAAGTTACAAAGAAAAATTCTAAATAAGTGGTTTAGAACGCTAACTATTGTTCTAGAGAGTAAATGTATCATAATACGCACTCCTTGAGTTTTATTAGTTAAAAATACTTTTTCTGAAAAAAAAATTCTGAAAATAAAACCAAAAAAAACGGATAAATCAATGCATTTAATAATATACGTTTTTATTGACAACTTAATCATAAAAATTACTCTGACCTTTACAAAAAAAACTTTTTTTTAATTCTCCATAAAGGGACGTATTTACGATTATATCTGATATTAAATAAATATACTTACAAACTAGTTTATCAGAGATTTGTCAGATATAAAGATTAAAATTTTTTTCACAAAAAAAGTTATTTAATTATATCAAGTATGTACTACAGATAAAATGTAATTATAAAAAAAAAAAAAAAACAGAAACAACCGATAGAACGACCTTTGACTTTAATTATACTATAAATTAGAATTGAAAGAGCTATATAGACTCGGATACAAGGCAATTAAACAAGTAAAGAAATCAAGGCGCCGAGTAAAAAAAAAGAAAATAAACTACTTAACCTCCTTTACACGGTTACAACTCAATGTTTGGCGAAGTTTGAAAAACGATATATGCGATGATTTTAACAATTCACTTCAAATTATTTCAGTAAACTTAGCGAACGTAATGACAGAAAAATTAAAGTTTCCATTAAAATGGTAAATGTGAATGAATAACATTTTGCTTTCAAAAACTTAACTTTTGCCCGGGAATTCACATATAAAGAAACCTTTAGCAAGTAGTAATGGTAGTAATAGAAGAAAGAAAAAAAAAATAGACTGCCAATTAGTGTGGCACATAGCTTCCTCGCATCCTATCATGTACTTTATTGTTATGTTTATTGTGTAAAAACTATTAATAGTTTTAGCGATCATTAACACTTCATAGCGGTGTCGCTGTTGGTTTTAATAAAAAATTGTATTTGAAAAAAATGTTTGTCTCATTGAATAGATGAAGTTAAATTTTTTTCCCGACCTAAAATTCCAATTTTAAATTTGAAATTCACGTTTAAGCGAGCGTTGCTCGTGAACGCTTGGACGGATAACGTTGTCCAACGAACTCGTCCTGGGCATTGGTAAAATGAACATGACTACCAAATTTCATCAAAATCGGTTGACATTTACTCAAGTTATCGTCACACGTTTCATAATTCGCGGACACACAGACCGACAGACAGACAGACAGACACGGAACCAAAAATGTTCCCTGATGTCTGAAACGGATTTCTGTCTTGGAATTTTTAAAATCGGAGGCATAAAAGTTTTTTGTTCTCAAAAGTGAACACAATGCTTCCGTTACCTTCGGTAAGCTCGGAAGCAACAAAGGAAACTATGCATCAAAAGGAACTATGCTAAAAGTTTTAAAAGTCTAGCTCTTCGGGTTAGTAAGAAATCGATTGCCAGATTTGTACCGGACAAACAAACAAACAAACAAACAAACAAGAAGCAAGCTAATAAAAACGTAATAAAATTAAAGTATATTATACTAATTCATTTATTAACTTTTTTCTAATTTTCTTGATTAAGTAATTTTAAGCATTTATTGACGTCTAAATAAATAAGTAAACTAAATAAAAATCAGGATAATTTTAATATAAAAGGTTTTTTTATTACGTTTGAATTAGAAAAATACTTAATCTATAAAAGTTAATAGTACCTCCATATTATATAATACATAATGGATCTAATCATAAAATTAAGTCGTAAGAAAAACCAAATAATTTTTTAACTACAAAGAATTCTAAATCTATAAAACACATACAATAAATGCAAAAGTAATTTTTTTTTTTTTTTTTTTTTTTTTTTTTTTTTTTTTTTTTTTTTTTTTTTTTTTTACGACTAGCTAAGGGAAGACGAAATGAGTTTCATGAGAAAAATCAACGAAATATTTGGTTTGTTTATTGAAGCAAAAAGATCACACGATTTTTGGGAAGTTCTTTGCTCGAACGTGATCAGTCGTTACAAACCCGGCCTGCGTGTCTATATATGAAAAGTTTCTTACTGTTATTTCATTTTTACAATCGCGAATATAATTGGTAATGTATTATGAAATTAGGTAAGAGATTATAAATTTAGGTAATAAATTATTATTGTAATTTCAGTTAGTAGGATTCTTACTGAAGAAGATAAAACTAAAAATACAGTTCCAACTCCATCACAAGGACATTGATTTGGAGCAATATATTCTGCTAAATTGTAAAATAATCAACAAATTATACAACTAAACAATTGCTGTTTCATAAGTTCTGTTACAGAGGAAAGAGGAGTTTATACCGTTTGCCAGTAGAATGGATATTAGTGTATAGGGTTCTCCTTTACCAGACCTTTCCTTCCTTCAACATGGGAACACTTTAGAAATTACGACAAGAAAAAAAGGGCGGCAACAGAGAGAAGAGCAATTTCCAAGTTTATTTGAAAGTCAAGAGGGCAGTAGCTCGGAGCAAAAGAAGCAGAAAACGATATTTTTTTTTTTTTTTAACTGTTTCCTACAGAGCGGGAGCCGAGCCCAACCAAGTCCAGTAGTAATGGTCTAACAAGAGAGCTTCAACAAACTGACTTGGTGACTATTTCATTAGGAGCACAGTGAGGTCTTCAGGGAAAGCCGACGTATTCACATTCACTAGCATACTTTTCACTCCACCACTACACATGTTTATACATTCAAATTCTCTTTGCCTTCTTCATATTCATATCCCTAGCCCTTCCACACACATTTACCGCGGCATCTATTTTCAATCCAAGTCTCTCTCCCGGCAAAAAAAAAAAAAAAAAAAAAAAAAAAAAAAAAAAAAAAAAAACGGTCCAAGACACCTTAGACAAACTTTTTCATATTTAAAACATATTTAATAAAATGGTTGTGCGAGAAATCTCACTCAAAAAGGGTTTCGTTGGTATTGTGAAAATGAAATTAGTAATGGGCAGGTGAACTGCCGATAAAAAAATGCACAATAGACGTGAATATTTGGAGAAAAAAACATTAACTTATTCTGATCAAATTCCAATTATTATTTTCTATGGTCGAGCAGACTATAAATATTAAAACCACACGTTTTAATATTTTTAGTAACATAAAAAATATGGTTTTTAGGGGAGTGGGGGTAGGACGCACAACATTTTAATGTTTTTTGACCAAATGGTGTGGAAAATTAAACAATTTCGGCAAGTGATATATATATATTTTTTTCAATCTACTCTTTAATACTATTATTATTTGACACACCACTCAAGATTTAAAAAAAAAAAAAAATCGCGAGACCATTATCCGCTATTTTGTATTTGAGCGGCTGATAATTTTGAGTGTGCTATATTTTTCCTGTTAATGATTCAAAAAGTTTCATGTTTATATCTCATATGATAAAAAAGTTATTAGAACCAGTAACAGACAGACGGAGACAGACACAGGAACGAAATCAGGGTTTTCTTGGTTTTACCAACGAAACCCTAAAAAGCGTTCAACTGGTGGTTTATTTTTTTTAAATCTATTTTATTTTCCTCAATATCCCGGAAACTATATTTATCCCGGGAAAACGACAAATATCGAAAGATTCGTATCAAAGGCAAAAATATTGATGATTAATTTTAGACTAGAGCTTCATTTATTTTTAATATTAGGATTAAATCTTGAACAAAGAGACAAATAAGAATGCCTGTGCATATTTAATTTTAAAAGTTTAAAATACATCAGGATAGCCTTCTTTAATTAAGCTGCAATAACAACAAAATCTGGCCATACTTTTATTTTAGCAAATATATAGTCATTTAAAACTCAATTCGAGATACTTCCATTTGATTAGAAGTTATAAAAATGAAGTCAAATTAATGTTCTTGTTCCTTAGTTACAATTTAGATCTCTTATTACTCCCGACAGAGAGTTTCTAAGAATAGATACACAGTCTTTAAAGAAATGGAGTGAAATGTGAATTTAAACCTCATTTTACATTTTCTTGAGCCATCAACACCTTTTAAAGTTAAGTCCTTGAAGGAAATAGGGAACAGGAAAACCGAAGCGGAGGACAAAAGCTTCAAGAGAAAAGGGGAAGAGGCAGGTATTTGAAATGGTAATTGCGAATTGTTGGGACGCCACCGAAGGAGTAAGGAATAAGGAGTATGCAGATGGAGGAGTTTCTTAGTAATGGAATAGCTAGTGTCTCTGTCGTCCATTCGGGCTAGGATCCTTTCCTTTAGATGCTTCTAAACCCGAGCAAGCTCGGATTGAGTCCGCCCGGCGGTCCTTCAATTATTCGCCGCTTAATCGCTCTCCCTTTCTGGCCGTACCGGCAATACATATAATTGAATGGGATATCGCGGCACGGCCTCCGAGGGGATATTTAATATTCCGTGAACCGGGACCATTACCCTTCCCTGTTGGAAACCTGGTAATAAACGAGGTGGGCACGCCACCCGCCCCCTCCGGGACAATAACTGAAATTATATATAATTAAATGCTGTAATGTTTGTGTTTACTTTGGCCAGGCAAGCACTGTAAAGTAAGCGCTAAACTGTTCCAATCAATGGAAAGAAGGTGGAACGACGGTAATTTCCTGAGTCGGAGGTCTGTATCCCTCGACACCTGGTACCGAACTCTTGTAGCACCTCACTTCTCTCACCGTTTTCTCTAACTACTTTCGTTATTCTTTGTCAAATTACATTGTGTAGACAAAAAGGCCAGATAAAGGTATCGATAAATAAACCGTAGTGGAGAAACTTTACGACGTCGACACAAGTTAAAAGAGGACACGGATTTTCCCCACTTCTTGTCAACTAGTCAAAGTGAATACAGAAATAACTTGTTTATTTTTTAGAGATAAAGTTTTAGATTGGTATAATAAAAGATAAAAACTAAAAGAAGGCCCAACGTAAACTATTACTCTGATTGTTACAAATGCTATAAGGTTATATTCTCTGCTTTAATTTTACATTTTAAGAGCATAAAGTAAATAAATCAACGAAATTCGTACCTATTACATTTCATGCGCACCCATTAATTATAAAGAAACATCTGAACGAATGTATTAAAAATTAAAGCACATATTTAATATAATGGCTAACGACTGTATGATGTAGGAAGGCGTTCTTTGAATTAAACTGTTAATCATAGATCAAAACGCATGATTAAACATTTCTGAATCTGGAATTCGTAGTACACGTAGACGTGGGGTTTATAGTTGGATTTATTGCGTTTGGGGGTAGCATTGGTGAAAAGCCAAGCTAAGAGACGGAGAAAGAGGACCCAAGTTCCAAACGAGCAGCCCCAACGCTCGAGCTAAACAAATTGGTCCAATCATATGCTGAGCACACGAAGAGCTTGAAGAGAGATTAACAAACCCGGTGGAAACATTAACAGCTTGCTCAGCACTCTAACAAGCTCCATCTCTACTGGGGATGAAGCACGCAGCTCCAACTCCAACTCCAGGGAGAGCTCACTAATCAACCTCTTCACACCTTGATTAACAACTACCGGCATCAGCGACATTCTTTTAACTGCAATCCTACCACCAACTAACCGTTATCAATCCAACTATCTCAAATATAAAAACTTCTTAAACTCACATTAATATTGTATTAAATGCAAAATGAATAAACTTCTACATTTAAAACCTGCTTAATTATAAAATCAAAGATACGGTTCAACAACATAATATCTTAGCAATAATTATTATTTAATAAATTTCATATTATGAATTTGATAGTGAGAGAGAAAGTATTAACATTAATCTTAATCTTTTTAGGTTGTAAAAAGATTCCGGCTTATAAAATTTAAATTATATTAATTAGAACAAACTCTTTAGCATATTAAAAAAGCTATTAAAATAGGAATAAAAGCAAACGTAAAAGTGGACTACCATATCTAAACAAGGGAACATAAGTGCCTACAGATAATAAGTGATTTATTACAACTATAAATAAGGGTACTTATCAGCAGGATAACAGTTATCAAGTAGTAGTATCGGATCAACTTAGCTAATTCCACTTAAAAGAAATTTACTTAATTTATAGCATGAAATCGCTTTAATTTATCACAACAATCAAAAGTAAAAATAAAACGACTGAGCAGAAATCGCATTGTTTTTATTATAGCTATTGTTTGTACGTATTATAAACGATAGCCTAAATTTTAATGTGAACAAAATTGGCTATACATATATTAGATAACAAAGAATTTATTTTTTTATTTAAAAAAAAATAAATAAATAAATACAGTAAACGTTTATAAACAAAACAATAAATAACAAATAAAATAAACAAAGACTATTGAATAACCTAGTTAAAACAAATATGAAAAATGCTGTAAAGTTTGGCTGTCTAATATGTTACGTCTTGTGTTACAATAAGGTGTAATATTCCACAAATATAACCAAATAAATGAACCAGCTATAATATTCATGACTTTATCCACGTCATTAGTAACTTAGTAATAGTAATAACACAAACACATAATTTAATGTTATGTCTTTTTAAGTAAAATAAATTAAAATTCTTTATTTTTGAACTATTTTTTAAGGAGGTTGACTAGTTGGATTAATTTTAAAACATTATTATTATTACTTTTGACGAGGTTTATTTCAAATTTTAAAATTAAAACATATTACTGTAAAATATTTAATATGAAATTTAGATATACAAAGTATATTCCTTCTATATTATGTTTAATTAGGATTATGTCGTGTGAGGCGAGATATTTTTTTAAAAATCTATTAATAATAGTTTTAAAGATCCCCAAACATTAAATAGCTGAAGGAAAAATAAGTGTGAAAAGTTATAAGAAATGAATTAAAATTATATGGTTTTTTTTTTTTCAATTTGGAATTTGTTTCTACCTAAAAAAAAATACACACCAATGCAGCAGAAACGAATTCGGCCGAAAAATGTGTTTGACACACAAAAATCGTGCTTCCAGAAAATTTCTTGTCACATATATCAAGCAGATATACTGTAGAAAAAGGTAGAGAGGGCTGCGGTACGTGCCATCTAGTAAATTGGCACGTGATATAAGGGCCGGGCGTCAACCTAGCAACTTGATGGCATCATGTCCGCCTCGGGCTCTAAGTCAGACAAATGTGAAGCTTCAACACTAAATATACTCGACTTGTCCCACATTTTCTCCTACAAGGATTTGAATATTTCCATCTCATAGAAAATAAACCATTCACAGATATGACGTTGCTTCAAGTAGCTCTTCATAAGTTATTAACATTCCTGGTTGTAAACTCAAGGTGTTACGAGCTACCAAGACTAAAACACTGACACTTCTGAAAGATACAGATACAAAAGGCAAACATTGAGCGGTCTGCCCAAAAAACCACCTACTTCAATATAATGAGCATGCGAATCCCAAAAATTGAAAAGAGATAACAAGAAAACAGAAATCACAGATATAAGCATTTTTTTATAATGTTGGAAATAAGCATTACATCATGATAAACTAAATGGTCTAAAATTACAATTTTGCGACAACCTTGATGCTCAAAATGAATAAATAATAACTTAAATATTTAAGCACACAAATGGGATGTATATACTTAAATAATGACATCAGGCATTTATAACCTCTCTTAAAAAAATATTCTAACCCGTTATTGTGACCATAAATAAAGAAGAAGAAAAAAAGTAGTTGGATGCTGGTATAAAATAAATTTGTAATTGTAAGTTAGGTTTAATTAAGCATGTGATAAAAAATAAATAGCTAGAGAGATTTGAAGACGTATTAATAAGTGAGATATTGTCGTGTTGAGTAAACTTTTTCTCTTTAAGAAATCTAACCCATCTGTCTATAGACCAGCTCGTTAAACAAGAATTAATTTCTGACTTATATGTTTACTTACAGATTGTACTCCAAGTAGTAAGAAATACGACATACCTGAAACAAAGAAAAAATAATTTAAAATAAACAGGTCAAGTGTGTGCTAGTCAGCTCTCAGCGAGGGTCCGTAGGCCACCACACTGGTCTAGTTTAAGTAGTACCCTATTTATGGTGTTTTTTAAATGCTAAAAACTAAAAAGCTTACTTTGAACTATCCTATGGGTCTGATATTCTAAAAACACATAAACAAACTTCCGATAAAGTATTTTTTTGCACTTCACATAAGCGAGATAGAGGGGGGGGGGGGCAAGTTTCACATCCACTTCAAATTCGCCTACCCTCGCCCTATCAAAGTTATAACCAAAGAATTATATATTTTTGTAATCAGCTCGACGTACCCTTTCATACGATACCCCTCACCACGGTGTCGAAAAAAAATAAAAAAATGTTAACCCTTAAGTTTGTTACCCTAATATTTTGAAAAATATTTTATTTAAGTCGCTATATTTTTTAAAATATGTGGGTAAGTACAAGACACATACATGCCAAATTTCAAAGTGATCGGACGAAAGGTGTAGCCGTGAGAGCAGGCGACCGGACGGACGGACAGACACACGCAGGAAAATATAAGGGTCCTTGCTTTTGCCTACGCACCCTAAAAATGGGTAATAATATATACAGCAAAGACAATTTAGGCGGCTTTTAAACTGCGTTCGAGACCGAGCAAGGCCGATTCCGCTTGAGAACAAATATACATGTATTAGCATGGGGCTATTCACATTTAACGCCGAGCGAGACCGAGCGTTTTTGGCTGCCGAAAAGCGTTTTCAGTCGCCGAAAACGCATTGTTAACGGTTGTACGCGGACTGGTAGATAATCGGCCGATCGGCTCGTTCTCGCGCGCAGTGTGAATACAAAAACGCTCGGCCTCGCGCGCAGTGTGAAAGCCGCATTATACATTTTATTATTACTTAATTATACGTCAATTTTACATAATAATTGTTCTCAAAGATTAAATTGTTTCTTTAATAACCATAACACATCTTTAAATAATATCTTTCATTCAAGGAAAGGTATTACCTATTTAAACCAAATTAAATTAAAAAGTACCACCAATAAACTCCTAAAAGCTAAAATCACTGCTGTTATTTTTATTTTAATCCAACGTCAGAAATAAATTGGTTTGTTTTTGAAATGGTTAGTCGACGATGATGTTGATTGCGCGAGTTCTTATTGGAAAGGCATAAAGTAGATATAAAGGCTAATTGATTCGAACCCCACATACTAATTAGTAAATATATTATTTATGGTGGAGACGGAGCGGTTGAAAGAATATTAAGACTAATGTTGTCGGTGACTAGAGGTAGCTCGGTAGATTCAGTGAGGATACCTCGGCAACGACTCCCTCTCCCATGTTTTTGTCTCAGTCCGAACAATCCCTGTCCGGTATAAATCATAAGTCGACTAAAACTCTAAGAGGACACAGAGTCCCAGAGTAAAAGCAAAAGCACTGCCAAAGGGTAATTAACTAGGAGATTTACACACCTTGCACTGTGAGTTTAATAACTAAATAATCTTAATCAGGCACTGTTCTCAATGGGACGAAAAGTACTTGATTGAAAGCATTAAATTCACAACGATAGTCATTTTTGAAAACCAACGCTTTTTTTGTCTATACCTACCCCGGAACTTTAGTTTCGGTTTCGAACCAATTAATAATAATGCCATTGAATACTAAAATAAAAGATACCTCTTCTTTTAACTCCTCTCCCACCCAAAAACGGCTCAATTTAATATTAAAAAATCGGTCCGACACAACTCAGACAAACTCTCTCATATACGAGTTTATAATTACGCCTTGTGTTTCCATTTATTAGTTTTCAAATGTACATTTAAATATTATTGAACATTTCATCAAAATTTATTATAAAAATAACTTCTCCTGGGTGGGGAATCGAACCCGGGCTCTCTCCGTCCGCGTTTTAAGCTAATTTCTCAGGAACTAGATTTTTCCCGGGAAAACGGCTTATATCGTTGGATTCGTATTCAAATGGACTACATTTTAAAATTTTTTAATCAAAATCGTCGGAACCGTTTTTGAGAAATAATTTTTTTTCATGTTTTTTCAAAATTTTTGGGGGGTAGCGCCCCCAAATTTAGAGCTAAAATTCATTTCTCGATTTCGCCTCGGGGTATGATTTTTCTGAACATGTATGCCAAATTTCGTCAAAATCGACCCAGTAGTTTAGGCTCCAGGTGTCTGCACAGACGACAGACAGACATTTTTTAAAAACCACTTTTTTGGACTCAGGGGACCTCAAAACGTGTAAATCCATCAAAATCTCAAAATCGAATTTTTGCGCCATCACAATACTTTCTCTTTATATGAGAAAGTAAAAAATCGGGTACGGGACGGGGTACCTCGGAACTTTTCCTACCTTCCTCCAGCTGCTTCGCAGCAGAAGGAAGCAGCCGCCTTGGGCGTGGTTAATACTTGGATGGGTGACCTTTTTGAACTAACTGATTTTATTATTATAATTTTTCAAAAGAAATGTATACCTTATTTTTATTTAAATTATTTCATTTATTTAACTATTTAAATTTTGGAGGTATTTTGACAGGTGTAAACAAACTTAGACGTTTAACAAAAGTATCGCACTAATTAATAATTATGTTCGCTTATAACTTTTAAACTAATTAATAGTATTTCATCGGTTTTTTTTTATATTTGTTCCTTATTTTTTACCGGTTCCAAGGATAATATGCTATACGTCAAAAAACGTATTTACACTTTCAGTATCATTAACCATCGAAACTTATCAAAATATCAAAATTAAATTTGGTGAATTTGTTTGTCATACAGAGAGGTTGCTGACTTAGCAAACTGGGTTCAATATGGCGAGACACTAAATGTTGATTTTTCCGGGCGGCACAACTAAAGGAAAGGACTGATTTTTCCAAGTCCATTCACACACACACACAGACGTAATGCACTCAGGAGGTCTTAAAAACACCCAAAACGGATAATTCATTTGAAATCTCGAAAAAAATGTTTTAGGGTGAAAACATAATAAAACCAGTGCTTCTAAACGTCATATTTGATAACACATAGACTGCCGATTGTTGCGGCACATATCCTTGCTTCCTATCATGTAATTTATTGATTTTATGCTATTACAAGTCAATATTGTCTAATTTGTTTAATTGTTTCCCCCGGTTATAAATCTGACAAAATTATTTTGATTTATTACATGAATGAACGCAGACGGTTCAAATTAATCTGCGGCAATCAGCGGGTTACTTTCGATAAATTATATAAGTTTCATATAAATCTGATAAGTACTTTTGAAGCTATAGGTGTAAATAAAATAAATGTATATTTATGCGCATGTGGAAGAGAAACAAATAAGCGCAGAAGGTTGAAACTGGGACCAACAATAAGCTAATTATGACCTACCATACAAATTTAATTAAAATCGGACGTGTTAGTGGTTTTTAAGATATGTTGACCGACAGACAGACATTAACCAAAAATGTTCCCTGATGTCTGAAACGGATTTCTATTTTGTAATTTGTGAAATCGGAGACATATAATGTTTTCGTTCTCCAGAACGATCACATAGCTTTCGTTACCTTCGTTAACCTCGGAAGCAAAATGTTAATTATATTCTTTATAAGTGAACGGAAAAAATAATTTTTGTCTAAAATGAAAAGTAAAAATAAAAATGACTAAAAAAAAACCTTTTTTGACCATTTACTAAATAAGTAATAATACAAATAAATACCAATTTACTAATGGCAATTATGACTAAGAATGATCACTTTCTGATCACAGCACAATGTTCAAATAAAAATAATGGGTCAGAGACTTCAAGACAAAACAAGAAAAGACCATGTTAATACATATAATTGAAAAGCTTTTTAAAAAGAATTGATTAAACTGAATTCGACAGGAACAAAGTCAAAATTACAGGGTAGACATAGTTTGTGGAGGAGCGCCAGAGCGTAGAATGAAAATTATCCCTCTAATGAGAGGTTTGGACCGCACACCGAGCTCACAAAATTAATTATACAACAATTACACAAGGAAACACCTAATAAACATTCAAACTTCAATTATAAATAATAAAAAAAAACATATTTATAGTTATTCTAACTCTTGTCTTTTAAAAGGATATTGAATGAAGGGAAAAAAATTAAATAGCTTTAAGAATTATAACCGAATCCAATTTAATTTCATACGTACATATTAAGTTTTTGAAAAATGGCCGTCATGTACAGATCGAAACAATATTATTGTAAGATGAAGCCAAGGAAGGATTTCATTGACGGTTTGGAAATAAATTTATACAAGGAACATGAAGTAAACCTAGAGTACCTAGTTAAATATATAAAAATCTCGTAACAATAGGACACATAAAAATCTAATTGAATAGGGAATCAGTAGCTATCTTTTATAGTGGTAATGTACATTTACATTATCAGCTAAGCCAAACCATTAAATGAAATGCCTCCTAAATAGTTCGTTTCCAAAGCATAAACTAATTATTATATATCACTAGTCATACATTACATTATCAACAATTAAGAAAATACACTTCGAATCGCAGTATAAAGGCTATTTATTACCAGCGAAAATTCCTCGAATAAACATTATTAACATAGTCCAACAAACATTATTAATCAAGTTTGAATTTAATTTTTCAAAGATTTTCATCATGCCTGTCAAAATTTTAAAACTCATAAATATTCTCTTAAGGCCCCCACACACGGTCAAACATTTTGCGCAAACATAGGCCATACACGTCAAACATGATGTTTGCGCAAACATTGATATAAATATACACGCTTCGGGATTATGAAAACCTCAGTTTATTTTGTCAAATTCTTGGGACAACATGTCTGACTCGGAAGCTCCTTGTGCCCAGTTCAGGCAATTCACGATAAACGACATGAATTCACGCCAGAATCCTCTATATTTAACACTTTTTATGGCCATGATAATAAACTACACATTATAAACGGAACACAGGTCGAGAATGAAGCACAGATAATAAATACATCACCGGTGCTACGATATATGAATAATTAGAAGAAACCGGCGGGAAATAAAGAGCGGGAGCGGGAACCAATGAAAAGTCCGGATTTCTAGCGCGATTAGTTAAAGCCCTTCCTTCCCACTTCTGGAGAGCGGGCATTTCTCCCAGTAGGAGAAACTGGCGGGAAATAAAAAGCGGGAACCAATTAAAACTTCCCCTCTGAATATGTCTCTCTCCATAAGCAGCAGGCGGGAAAGAAATGATAATAATAATAATAATGATATTACTCAATATTATAAATAAACGGTGCAAAACAATTTTCACTTTTCCGGTTTTTTTTTTTTAAATTATATACTTGTACTGTATTAGTACTTAGTACACGTATAAAATTAACTTCTAAATGAAGATCCTGTCTGTAGCAGTTACTTGTACAGTTGTCACATTGCTGTGGGGACATTAAATTGTAAATATAAATGTTATAAAATTAGATTGCTTGTTACAAAAATAATAAAATGAAATAATTTTACTTTTAAACCAACCATGGATTCGGTCCCAAGGCGGCTGGTTAATAGGGCTAGTTAAAAAAAAGTATCTGCATTTAAATCCATCATATCCCATTTAATTAAGTTATTTTTAAAAATATTTAAAAATTTTTCAACAGGGATTTATTTTCGTCAAAATCTTGAAAATAAAATCTCGGGAAATTTTTTTATACTATTCGATTCGTATTTAAATGGACCACATTTAAAAAATTTTTAGAATCAAAATTATCTGAACCGTTTTCAATAAAATATTTTTTAGGTTTTTTCATGGTGTTTAGGGGTGGTGCTCCAGAGCTAAAGTTTTCTTCAAAATGTTTGCCCAAACATCCCCATACACGGTCAAAATGATTGCGCAAACATTTTGATCGTGTATGGGGGCCTTTAAGCCCCTACACGGTCAAGCCGCTTGATCAAAACATTGCGTCAAGCTGATTGACACGACCTTCAAGCCACCTTGGGGCGCATCAAGCATCCCATCAATCTTTTCATCAACACTTATATGTAGCGGAGTTTTCGACTAGTGAACTGCTCCTCGCATTCCGTCAAGCCGCTTGACTCATTCAAACTTTCCATCAATCTCCGTCAAGGCTTGACTCAAGCATCAAACGGGTTCCTAGACAATCAATCATGCTTGACACCATTGCTTGACGCGCTGCTTTGATCAAGCGGCTTGACCGTGTAGGGGCTGCTTTAAACTACGCATCAAGAACTTTCTTATAAAAGAGGAGAAAAAAAGTTAGTCAAGTTAAAATAGTTTAGAAGTAAAATAAAGAAATACCAAATAATCGGTTACACAAACGACAGTAACAGTGCAAAAGTAAGCAAAGCAAGTTTTAGATAATTGAGAAGTCTAGGCAGGCAGATAGTAATGGCGAGGAAAAGAGAACGAGGAAAAAATGGAAAAAAGTGAGGGAGCCACACCACGCAGTATAGAAACCATATACGTAATTATTTATTTACCCACTTCTGAGGGCATCGTGGCATATAGATCCAATAAATATTATTATTTTACACGGTTTTGTTTAACGTCACTTACTATAGTGAGGTAAACATTTTATAATCAATACTACTACTAAACATGCTTTATTTCCATTAAATTTACAATATTAACTATTACAAAATATTCAATTAAACACAACCGTGGACCGAGGACAACAATACGTATAATTAAAAAATAACTAAACAAGTATAACAAAATATCAAGAAAGTTACATATTTATATGCATTCACATGCATGCCTAATATATTCCTAAAAAACAAATTTGACATAAAATAAATAAATAGCAATTAATAAAGTCTAGAATAAATTAATAACAATCAACTCATAACAATTTATACAAATAAATAACGACAGTAAATAACAACCCTTATGACAAGCTAATAAGTTAGCTACCTATAATATAACTTACAAAAAACTTAATTATTCAAAATTTCCAACTACTTCACCTATCTAATTATTGTTATCATCGTCATTTTTATTATTTAGACATTACTAAATACATAATAACATAAAATTATTAAATAATAATACTTCTTATTTCATTTATTTATTTTATTTGTGATATTTATCTTTACTTAAATCTTAATTTATTTACTCTGTAAATAATTTAGTTAATATACTAATATAATAATATACGGAATAAATTAATGGTAGATTTCATTTATATAATCAATATTTATCCCACTTTTCGACAACAAGAATGCTCTTCTTCACTTTCAAAGGTTGTGTGTTTCCCATGGCAATTTAATTTAATTTACTCAAAAACACACGGAAATCTAAATAAAAAAATCGTCTTTTTTAAACTATAAAAAATTAACAACCGCAATTGTTATACAATGTTGCGTTAGTAACATAAATTTAAGTAAAACTAAAATTTTGAAATAAAAGGTTTTAGTTACGGTAATTGTCTAATTTTTATGTTTTAATTCAATTTTGTATGTAAAAATAAAATTATTATGATATGATGCTGTGATATTTTTATCATTAACTTTTCTTTAAGATTTCTACTTTTTAGGTACAGAGTACATGGTAAAATTAAATTAACTAGATAAATCTTCATTTAAGACTAAAAAAAAAAATATAACGAATAACTTTGTTCTTAAAAAGTTAAAACTTAATTACACTTATGTCTTGGATAAATTTAGCATTTTTTTTATTTTTTGGGTACAGAGAGCATGGTACAAGATTTTTTGTACGATTAATCTTAGTTTTAGAACAAGCATACCTTTTTATGGACAACAACTTTTTTCGAAATTTTTTTTTTTTTAATTTACAGGTATAGGCAACCCGAACTAGGGACAGTAGGGAGGGGGCAATTTCTGATATACATTTTTTTATGACATAAATTATCTTAGGATATTAAATAAATTATTTTATAAAGAGTAACATTTTATCGAAAAATCACTCTTTTGGACACCTATAGCTCAGGCTTCTGCAATAGATAGAGATATGGAGTTTTCGGGGTCTAAAAACTACATTCTTCTACTTTAAATTTCATATCTATAACTTTAAAAACTATTGGGTAAAAGCCATGCAATGACGGTTTGAAATAGGGACTTAAAAAAGTCGTTGTCCAGGTAGTAATCGTTGTTTCGTATTAGAGTTTTGATAGAATAAATTACCATATGGTGGAGGGGGGGGGGGCTTCTTTGTAAGAGGTAGGGGTCCCTCAGTGTTATAACAAACATTGAAGATGTGTTAAGCACAATGTGGCCTGAAATTGAAGATCAAATGCTAAATTACACGTTTATGCAAGATAGTGCCCCGTCCCATCGCTCCTTGCAAACAATTCAATACTTGCAAGAGAATTGCCCAGACTACAGGCAACATTGTGCTTAACACATCTTCAATGTTTGTTATATTATTATACTGAGGGCTTATAACTCCTACCACTTACCTTCAAATATTTTAACTCCCCCCCCCCCCCCCCCCCCCCTACCACATGATAATTTATTCTATCCAAACTATAATACAAGACAACTATTGGCTTTCACCCAATAGTTTGTTAACTTATAGATATAAAATTTAAAGTAGAAGAATGTAGTTTTCAGACCCCGCAAACTCCATATCTCTATCTATTACAGATGCTCTGCTATAAGTGTTAAAAAGAGTGCTTTTTTTATGGCCCACCCTGTATAAATATAAATACATAGACACACATATGTGTAAAGTGATACTGAATTTAAAGCGAATAATATCTCATTTAATTAATTAATTATTAAATATATTTTTTAAAATGTGATTGATTACATTTCGTCTCCGATTTCAGTAAAATCACATTTATTTTCAATATCTCGGAAACTAGATTTTCCTAGGAAATCAACGAATATGGTTAAATTCGTATTAAGATAGAAATCCGAAGCGAAGCACGAGAAACCAGTAGATTAAGGTATATTTTTTTAAGTACTGCTGAGTGTCACATCCAAGCGGGGAAAACAACAAACTAAACTGTTTGAGGTTAAGAGGAGTGAAAAGGGGCTCTTTATCAGTTCACGTCACTCATCCTCTAAACAGGCACTCGATAAAAAACATGTGTAAGTCAATATTGTAAAACACGTATTGCCCTCTCACCGGGAGCAAGCACACATGAACACTCTATAGTAAATATTTTCCTATCAAAGACTCAAATACTCTTCTTTATCTGTCCCAGTCTAAACACCCGGGACCACTTGTGAACAACCTACCCAGCTATATTAAAAATAGCTGATAACCGACAAAATTACATAAAGAACTGGTACATATATAAAAAAACGTTATCTGATTTAAGTGGTAATTTTATTTTCACAAGGATAAGCCTTATAAGATTAGACAATTACCACCTATTTTTTTATAAATAGTATTTCAAAAGATTATTAAGTAATTATTAATTATCGCACAACAATTTAGATTACCCTTAAAAACTAAAGATAATGCAAACGTTCCTGATTAGAAAACATAAAGGGGGAAAATTATTTAAATAGATCGCAATTAGTATTAACTATAACTGCTCCATTAAATTTTTTTATAGCCATATATAATTAATTCTATTAGTAGTTCAGAAATAATAATCTAACTGTAAATTATAAAAACTATTTACACAACATATAAAAAAATTAATTCGAATGTTATAAATTAAATTAAAAAAACATAATTGTACTTAATACATTTATTGATTGATCATTAAATTTTCATTTGACGCTTTATAAAGAACTAAAATTTTACCTCAAAAACAAATAAAAATAAAATAATTAGCAAATAAAACCATAAACGTATAAATATATATTGAAATTAATAAAAATAATACATACAATTTTTTATGAATGGTCAAGCAATCTCGACAACGTTTCCAACGATTTTAATTAGAGAATTTTAAACTGCAGTCCATTTGAATAAACTAACCATACAATTGGTTTTCGAAAAAAAAATCTAGTTTCCGAGATATTGATGAAATAAAACCTGATAGTGCGTCATTTTTTTTTTTTTTTACTTCTTCTTACAAGAAAGAGGAACTTCTGTACAGCAAAAATGTGATTTTTGAGCCTTAACATAACTAAAATGATTTTGGTGAAATTGGGGGTAAATATATAAATAAAATAAATTTAAGAGAAATTGAGAAATTAATTTAGCTCTAAATTTTGAGGTGCAGCCCAAAAATGTTAAATTAAAGAATAAGATTTAACATTTTTAAAATGTAGTTAATTTAAATACCAATTTAACCATATAAGATGCTATACTGGGGAAATCTAGATCCCGAAATATTAGATAAACATAAATGTGAGATCGCTGGAAATCGAAGCAGGATATTGTAAACAATAAAATCACATTATTTTTATATGTATTTAAAAAAAAAAAAATATATATATGTATATATACATTTTGGGATTTAGATTCATATTTAGATTCATTATCAATACATTATACGAAAAAGTTTTGACCAAATTTGTTAGATTTGCTAAGAAAAAGTTACCCATTAATAAGAATATAAGTAAGTTTTTTTAAACAACCCACTATTATTTTGTTAATTTAGAAGAAAATGTGCATTTGTCCACAATGATATCCTCTGTATTCTATTTTTATGATTTATGGTTTTTACGGAAGAGGTTGCAGACACATAAGCAAAAGGTTCAAATAAGAATTTTGCTCACTTGACGTTAAAGCTTCAGAGGAACAGTAATACTTAAATACATAAGAAAAAAGAAGAAACAAAATTAATATTAATAAGAAGGAAGGAATGAAAGTCATGATAGGAAACTATTTGACTCCTGAAAGGCTACATGACTTTGCATAAGAGGAGACGGTCAAAGGAATTGAAATCATAAGGGAATAATCAATATTTAATGACCCGACTCTGGGGAGAGGGGAACTGGTCGAGGAACAAGAGACGCTTTTGAATGACAGGCTAATGAAATATTTACAAGGTGGCATCTACAGACAAGGTCAACCTGACAGATTTACTAGTTAGTACCTCCAGAGTATAGAAGAGAAACATCATACTTAAGGCCTTACTTTGACTTAAATCACAATTTATCAAATTACTCGCGTGATTCAGATTTTTTACCTTAATCTATTAAAAATAAAAAATAACATACATAACATTAACTAAGAACTACAACGCAGCCAACTATGTCTACAATGATTAAAAATTAAATAAGCAGTAATTCAGGAGTTCATATAATGTAAAAATTAATTAATTATAATATTTCAATCTAAGAAAATACATAATCTTTAAACATCTGCCCAATAAAATTCGCACTAAACTTTCTTATATACCAAAATGTAAATATTTATTTACTTGGTCCAGCATTTTTAATTTAATAGTTGTTTCAAGTTATCATTATTACGTTTTAAGTATTATTATGAACATACTTTAAGAATTATGAACATTTTATCAAAATTCACTATAAAAATAACTCCGGGAATTAAATCCGGCTTCTAACTGCCCGTGTTTTTTATTTCTCGATTAAAAATTTCTAAAATGTAGTCCATTTAAATACAAATCTAACAACTACATAAGTAGTTTTTCCGGGAAAAATCTAGTTTCCGAGATATGAATCCAAAAAGAAATATAAACATCCACCTGCTGTACACTTTACAATATTACACAAATTAATAAAAGAGATATTATAGGATTGATAATTGAAAGACATAATCAGAAATATAAGAAAGTTTGGTTCAATTTGTCGGACCGAATGTTGGATTTAAATATAATCTCACTACGTAGATCAGAAAGTATTATTCGAGTTTGGTGAACCGATTTTTTAAAAATATTTTATTGAACAAATTATATTTTTAAGGTAAAGCCTGATTCATAGAATACATTCTAATATAAGAAATTGAAAGTAAAGGGAGTATTGAGACTCTAGAATAAATATTATGAATGAGATATCAACCTGTTTGTCCTGACCTTGACCGCCAGGCACGAGTAAGCCATATTTTATGAAATATTAATAGGTTGGCCATAAAGCTAGAAACTAGGGGCCATGCATCATCCCCTTAATTTGTAAGCTCAACTTTAACCAACTGGGGCCACACATCATACACAAGCAAACTTGCTTATGCTTTTCAACCACTGTTTGTAAGTTTATCTCATTCATAAGAACAAGAAAAACAAGTGGGTTGGTCCGAGGTAACTTGCAGAAATTGCCTCATATTCATAATATGTTTATTGCCATTTTCCTATTCTGCAGCTTCCTTCCTATTGACATATCAAAAGTTCGTCGATTTTGATTATACATTTTTAAATTTTGTCTGTTTAAAGTAATTTAACTACATAAGTCGGTATCCAAGGTAAAAGAGTTTTCAAAATTGTGATCATTCTGAAGAACGAAATTTGGATAATTTTTTATTTATATCCCTATGATGAGATGAAAAGTGATGGACGTTATTAGGTGTGAATAAATTAAACAGTTTAATTCATATTACTGAAACGTTTCGACCCTAAAAGGTCATCTTCAGACAGTTTAATAAACTAGAACAAACCATAAAAAAAACCCAATTTTACAAAAACCCCCGTTGCATAAACCAATCACAATAGTATCTTCTAAATATAATCAAATTTAAAAAGCATTTTGTCCAACAATAAAACAATCAGTTACAGTTTTGATATAATAAATTTTCTTACATGTGTGCTGTTTTTTGGTTGTGTGTGCAATCATAATTAGTAAAAAGAGATTAAATTAACTTTCAAAGAGAGATCGTCAGTAATTAAATTAAATAAACAGGTCAAGTGTGTGCTAGTCAGCACACAACGAGGGTCCGTAGGCCACACTGTATGTATAGTGTTTAACTGTAAAGTGTATTAACAGTGTTTTTTTAAAATGCTAAAAAGCTTACTTTGAACTATCCTAAGGGTCTGATATTCTCAAAACACATTCTGATAAAGTATTTTTTTGCCACTTAACCGGACTACAACCATATAAACGTATTTTGTCAATAAAAAATAAAATAATATTTTTTTCGAAATTTCCAAAAAGTGGTATCTTAACTTTTGGTCGAAGAATGTTCAGGAATTTGTTAAGATTTTTTGCACTTCAGTTTTTTTACCCTATTTTTTTTGAATTTTTTTTTTTAAGTCGCTATATTTTTAAAATATGTGGGTAGGTACAAGACACATACATGCCAAATTTCAAAGTGATCGGACGAACGGTGTAGCGGTGAGAGCAGGCGACAGGACGGACGGACAGACACACGCAGGAAAATATAAGGGTCCTTGGTTTTGCCTACGGACCCTAAAAATCAAATAATTTAATAACAATTATCGTCTGAATCCATTTAAGATTAAAATTGACCATTGCAATACTCTAATACAAAGCTTCAATTCATTTAAATTAAACTTTAATAATAATAAAAAGTAATACTACTTAAATTCATTTATCTACGGTTAAACTTCACTTTTAACAGACGATCTAATAGGAAGGATTCATTTCTTTACTCGAATAATAATAAAGATTGCTATTAACTGAAGAACTATAAATAAAATAATTTTAATGATAAGTTATAAAGGGTACGTGAGTTTTATTGTTATGATTCTCTTTACAGGGTTAGGGATTTGGGTAAGATTATTTTTATTTTTTTGAGAATGAATGAGAGGTAATGAGAAAAGCCTAGACTCTAGTGGGATGCAATATTTTTTTGTAAAGAAGAGAGTAGTGGGGCCCAATTCTCTAGTGCACAAGTAGTTGTTTTACGAGGGACAGGACGGGTCGCGAGCCAGATATAAAGCCAGTTGGAAGGTGCTTCGCTCAGTCACTACTCATTCACTGCTCTACCACTCGGTTTTACGAGCGGACCCCCGACTCCGCCGTATCTACAGATTTTTACGACCGAATAACAGCCACCAACGTTTTTGAGACGTAATCAAATACACCGCCAAGCCACGCATCTCCCTCTTTACCACTCTATCCTTTTCCGAAACTCCTTGGGTTTTATTACCCTTTATATAGTGACACTCTTGCGCCCTCGACGACGTCCCGGATGAGAAATAAAGATAAAATAGAGGGGATGGGGGATATTTCGGATTCCGAGGGGCTATTAAAAGGTACTTAATCTCCTTTTTATTCGATTCGAGGTGGGCCGTAAAATCGATTTAACGACTCCTCAGACGGACTCAAGATATTCTTAGTTTTACTGCCGTATACGGGCAAATATTAAATTTTTTAAGGATGAATAATATACAAGGGACAATATCGTTAGTGACCTAATCTAACCTCAACTTGCTATCGGCTCCAAGGTCATCTGCTTTCTGTAATATTGTAATTTTATTGTCGATGAGTCCACTTCCTCTTGCATTCATTGATTTAATTACTAGATATGGATGCACTCTTTCCTGGCTCCCTGCCATTTCTGGTAGGACTGCATCAATCTTATCTTCTTTGCGCTAATAAATTAGAGATTCTTCAACACTCCGTATCCTCCTAACTTTAGACGGTCAGTAATCGCAAGATATATTGACTAATTATTAAAATGATTAAGGAACGTCTGACTTCGGACATAATATAACATATACTAAGTAAATACATATGTTTAAAGATGTCATAACTAAAATATAATTCTTACTTTTGAGGTTCTATATCAATTGCTTTTTTTAATGGTGCTCTAAATACGTTTTACCGATTTAATGTAAATTTAACATTCAATTTTTATGTCATATATATATACATATATATATATATATATATATATATATATATATATATATATATATATATATATATATATATATATATATATATATATATATATATATATATATATATATATATATATATATATATATATATATACAGTATGTCCCAGGATCGACTTGACGATACGTGAAGTGACCTAAAAATTTCATTTTTCGACAGAAAGTCATTCTTGATCATCCCTGCTGCATGTCTTCAAATGAAGATTTATCGCATTAAAAATTTTGTTCCATGTAACCTGTTCCTAAAAATTACGATTTCTTAAAATTGCACAAAAGGGAACTGGTCTAAATAATAATTTTATGAAAAAATTTCATTCGTTATGAAAAATTACATTTTTCAAAATAAGAAAGAAAATACAAAAGAGATAATCATTTAAATTTCACCCCCCCCCCCCCCCCCCCCCCCCCGCTTACCTTACTTTAAATAAAATGAAAAAATTAAATTAAAAAAACAAATTAGGAATCGTTTTGAGTACAACAATGATTGTTGAATAGACATTTTTATTATTAATATAGTGAGGTAAGCGGGAAGGGGAAGGGGGGGGGGGGATGAAATTTAAATAAATATTTTTTTTGTATTTTCTTTCTTATTTTGAAAAATGTAATTTTTCATAACGAATGACATTTTTTCATAAAATTAATATTTAGACCAGTTCCCTCTTGTGCAATTTTAAGAAATCGTAATTTTTAGGAACAGGTTACATGGAACAATTTTTTATACCTGCATGCTCCACTTCCGTACTACATGCAGTTAAGAACAGTTATTTAACGTTTAACGGAACATTGATATAAATTTATAAACTTATTTACCTACAAACATAACAAATAGTTCTAAGATACAATATATAAATCTGATAAGAAGCTAAAAACTGATTAATACAATACTTTAAATATACCTTATATAAAATATCTTTATAATAATTTAATTTAAAACAATTCCTAAATTCTTTTTCAATGAGTAAGTACTTTGGCTCTCTTTGTCTTGATGAGTATCTTACTTTGTCGATCGGCAAAATAGCTCTGAGATAAACAGTACAGATTTTTAGGACATTTCATGTCTTTTAAGTTTTTAAGAATTCCTGGCCACCAGGCGGCATCAAACGCTCCTTTAACATCTAATGATATTGCTAGAACATCCCATTTCATATCCAAGTAGTCTTTAAAAATAGTAAGAAAATAAAGTCAGAAGCAGCCTTTAGAGCTTCCGTCGTGCTAGTTTGAGGGCGAAACCCAAATTGATCTGTTGACAACAACCTTTCAGATTTTAGAAAATACATAATCCTATCTATTAAGAGCCTCTCTAAAACCTTGCCGGCCACTGGCAAAAGACTGATCGGCCTAAACTTAGAAGGACTATTGGACTCAGATTTTCCTGGTTTTTCTAAAATAACTATTTTAGACATCTTCCATACGACCGGAAACACTTTTCTATGCAAACACTCATTATAAACAGCTGTAACAGTCGAAGGAATAAAAGAAAACATTGTTGACAAAATATCACTAGTTAACCCATCTGAACCAGGAGCTTTATTTGGATTAAAATCTTTAAGAGCTTTTTCTACTTCATAAACTGTAAAGTCTACGTCGTCTGCTGAGTCAGAAGGAAGTTTGATATCTTCTCTTATTTCTCTTACTCCGCGCGGGGCTGGGTTTCATTATCATGTAGGACAAATGATAAAATGAACACCTTATAAGATTCGTTTCCGAAGGCCTTCATAGAAAATAAATCAGGACTCAATACTACACATCATCCATTTCATTAGTGAGATTAAAATATCCTGTGAATCGCAGTTAAGAGGCTATTTATTACTTGCAAAATATCCTCTATGCCATATGCCATTATTAGGCACAATAAATAACCAATTAAAAAAAACATATTCCTGATAAAGAGTTTTCGTATAAGATTTAAATAAATTGAACGGTGGCATCTTGGAAATAACAAAATGATACCAAAATGGTGGCAGATATTTAGTTGAAATATGGTGATATTATTTATCTAACAGAGAGGTATAATTAGAACGGGTTTCACCTCAATCAGCGAAATAGTACCGAAATTATGTAGCGTTAAAGTTTCAAAGTTCCAAAGTTGATGTTTTTAAAATGGTGGCATATATCAAAACGAAATTCTTAGGCAATTATTTGTCTTTTAAAGAAGTAGAATTGGTGCAAATTTTAATTTTTGACTCAGCAAAATGGGTTAATGCCATCACAAATTTACAATTTTCAGGGTGACACGACTACATGCAAGTACTGATTTCTGTACCACGTTTCAAACCTCTACCTTAAAAACTGTGGTAGTTATGCGCCATTTTTGTATATATTATATATATATATATATATATATATATATATATATATATATATATATATATATATATATATATATATATATATATGTATGTGTGTATTTATATAAAATCACTTTTATAATATGTTGAGAGTACCTGTTCCCATTTGTTTCTCTTTCACATGCGTACAAACATACAATTATTTACGCCTATATTTTAAAAGTTTACCTTTGTGCGCATGTGGAAAGAGTCTAAAGGGCGCAGAAGGTTACAACTTATATGGTACCAACAGTGGGGTAATTATGACCTACCATCCAAATTTAATTTAAATCAGACTAGAAGATTTTAAGGTATGTAGTTCTCAAATTTGTTGACATATAAACACGAGACAAAAATGTTCCCTAGTGTCTGAATCGGATTCCTGTCTTAGAATGTTTGAATTCGGAGACATAAAAATGTTTCGTTCTCCAAAACGATCACATAGCTTCCCTTACCTTTGGTGTACTCGGAATCAATAAACTTTAATTAGACAAAATAAGTTTTAAATGAATAAACTTACTAACGAAAAACATAATATGTTTTCATGTTCATATTATACAAAGAACAATTTTTATATATTTGAAACATAACCACTCCAAATCTTATCAGTATTCCCTTGCATGGGGTAATGGCAATTGGTGAAGTCAGACATTATTTTACTGACGTTATTTTACTGAATAAGGAATATGAGGAGTTTCAATTGAACATCTTCGTTATAAGAGAAAACCTATCTGTCGGTCATAATTTTAAGTTCGGGTCATAAACAGTTCCACTCTTTATTTATTTATTTTTTTTTTGCAATGTACTGAAAGGTATTTCAAATTGTTCAGCAGCCTTTCTTATTAGCAACCCTCTATTTCTATTAATAAATGTTTTTGCTTTCTTTAAATCTTCTTCAGTCCATTTATAGCTTTGTCCGTCTTCCTTGTATAGGTACTTTTTTAGGTTATGAAAAAAAAAAAAAAAAAAACCTGTAGGTAATGACGATCTGTTGGCATAGTGACTGCCATTACATCCAAACACGTGTTAATCAACAAATAATAAGAAAACTGTGCTCAAATTCTTAATAAAAATAATTACTATACTAATTACGGCTTGATATTTGTTCCTTGCAACCCACAATGCGATAACAGTCTTTCTCCTACAAAGAGCAAGCAACGACTGCCAGGATAAAGTGAGCTCTGGTAGTAGTTCCAGAGAGGTTTTATGGCACCACGCATTCAGATGCCAGTCTACGCTACCCACTTTGCGAGGAATCTAAGTGACCTCTATTACCTCTAGATTAATCACTACCCTAAATACAATAAGTACTAGTAAACATTTTTGAGGTGAATATTTGTTGAATCAAAGATCGCCCAAGGAGCCTGAGATTGTGACGATGTACAACAGGATTGGTGGTGTATTTTAAGAAGTTAATTATAATGAATATCATAATTATAATATTTAAAAGATTAATTAAACTAATATACAATAATTTGTTTTCATGGATTGAGATAAAAAAGTAAGACCTTTTTCAAAACGATTGCAAATACCCGGTAACTTATCATTGTTGCCATAAAACAGAACTGATTCGAAAGTCACCGAATGTATGATGAGGAAACAAGAACAGTGAGTGAGGGGACGAGGATAGTGTGAGGGAGAGAGAAGGGTTGGCTGGGGTGAGTCAAGGACCAGTTATTTTAAAAGACAGAATGTAAACAGAAGGAGACGAAGGGCGAGTAGGAAGGTTTAAATGGAAGAGCGAGGGAGGCGGAGGACGTTGCAACCGACTCAACCCCTCGTCAGCTTACCAAGGGCTCCCGTCCAACTAAACAAATGAGTCGGCCTTACTTCCCTGTCTCGACGGAATAAATCTGCCCGGACTTTAAATAGAACGCTTAGGGTTAATTTCCACCGAGTTAACAAGGTAAGTCTCTACAGGCAGCGAATATAAAATCCTCATGACGTTACGATATCCCGAGGAAAGATAATTAAGATGGTCAGATAAGGTTCGTAAAGTAACTCAGACGAAAGACTTATCCCTTTTTTGCTCCCCTCGAGCCATTTACACAATCCGAACATGCATTTAACGTTGCACAACACTCGCTTTATAAAAAGTTGAATTTAGGTTTGTTTTATTGAGCATAAAATAAAAGTATTAAACAAATTGAATCTGGAAGCTACAACGTCAACAAGAATAAAGGAATATATATAGTTATCTCGTGTTATTTATGAGCTTATTTGTAAAAGAAAATCTGGACGCCTTAAACAAATTGTTCTAAATTTAAATACATGTCAGGGATTAAAGCGTTAAAAGAAGCTAGAAGGCTTTAAACCATAATTATAGAACTGAAGAAAGAAGAAGAGATTAGAAACTGAATTATAATTTGTTACATAAAGATTATATATATATATATATATATATATATATATATATATATATATATATATATATATATATATATATATATATATATATATAAAAAATACCAATGAGGTATTACCAGCTCAAAATTAAGTATTCAAATGTTTATTTATATATTATTCGATTAACAGTTATTTTACGTAAAATAAAATGTTCCATGGACTGCCAAGGATGCTTGTATGTAGCTTGTACCAATCACAATCAAAAACAATTTGGAAATCACACGCCGACACTGTTACAATTCATACGACTATGAGAACTAAGTATAGCCAAGTTGTAAATTGTATTCTAGTTCATTATATACGATCCTTAAATATAACAAAAAGGCTGAAAAAGGAAGATGAAAAGGAGATGAACGAACCTTTGGTCAAGGGTTAAAAAGAATTCGTCGGAAAGCCTAAAGTCATTTATCATTCCGATGAAAAAGTTTCTTCCACCCTCTTCTCTCCTGTATAGACCGCACCCTTTCAACATTGCAAACTCGTAATTCGTTGCAGCTACAAGCAACTCTTAGACATAGATAAACATATTTATATGACAACTACTAAGGCCTCATTCACACTAGAGATTCCGGAATGCGATTCACGAATCGAAGATTCTAATGATACCAGGCGGCCTATGTATTTTGCTTATGTCCATTCAGACTACGATTCCGGTATGCGATTCGTATGAGATTCGCAAATCGAGTATGGGCTCATTCACACTGGGATTCCGGAATGCGATTCGTGTATGAGATTCAAAAAAGTATCAAGATTCAGTATCTCGGCAGCTTCTTCCCCCCAATTTTCCTAGTTTTGATCCCACTTTTATTATACACTAACATATATATGTATTTAATTTTTAAATAATTAATTATATTATATTTATTATTTTATTCATAACTAACCTATTTTATTTAAAGTAAATAAAACAATTGAAAAAAATATATATTACATTGATTTATTAATATATTTATATAATTAAAATATTTTATGCTACGTAAATAAAATTATTTATAATAAAATATTATAATTAATGATATTACAGTAGATAATTATTATGAATTTAAAATTAAAATATTTTATTTAAAGAAAATAAATAGCAAGAGGATTGAAGCGGAATGCGATTCAGAATCGCCTAGTCTGAATGGGCCCATATAGCGCAATGTATCATGAGCCGCTTTCTAAGAAGAATTCTAAAAAGAATCGAGGCGGCTCACGGGGACGGGATACTCGATTTGAGAATCTCATACGAATCGCATACCGGAATCGTAGTCTGAATGGACAAAAGCAAAATACATAGGCCGCCTGGTATCATTAGAATCTTCGATTCGTGAATCGCATTCCGGAATCTCTAGTGTGAATGAGGCCTATCCCGTCCCCGTGAGCCGCCTCGATTCTTTTTAGAATTCTTCTTAGAAAGCGGCTCATGATACATTGCGCTATATGGGCCCATTCAGACTAGGCGATTCTGAATCGCATTCTGCTTCAATCCTCTCGCTATTTATTTTCTTTAAATAAAATATTTTAATTATAAATTCATAATAATTACTGTAATATCATTAATTATAATATTTTATTATAAATAATTTTATATACGTTGCATAAAATATTTTAATTATATAAATATATTAATAAATCAATGTAATATATTATTTAATATATATATTTTTTTCAATTGTTTTATTTACTTTAAATAAAATAGGTTAATTATGAATAAAATAATAAATATAATATAATTAATTATTTAAAAATTAAATACATATATATGTTAGTGTAAAATAAAAGTGGGATCAAAACTAGGAAAAGTGGGGGGAAGAAGCCGCCGAGATACTGAATCTCATACACGAATTGCATTCGTGAATCGCATTTCGGAATCCCAGTGTGAATGAGCCCTAAGGGTTATAACAAAAAAAGTGCTGAGAACAAATTGAGGATGCATAAAATTATGTTTTCTCTTAACTTCTATTATACAAATCTATATTTTATTTGTATTTTTTCTTTGTTTGTACTAATATAAAAGTTGGTAAAAATCTCAACACATCGTGTTTTCTTATAAGTAAGGTTTTAAACAGCACAATTTTGAATTTTTAGATTGAAGACAGACATAGAAAAAAACACAGTAGAAAGTCAGCTCAATTTATTTTTTTTTTTGATCTGGACTGGACACTTGCACTGTGCTCCGACTTTTAATTTTTTTATTCAAAGAAAATCGACAGTACTTTGGACTTGTTAAATTAACAAGATCGTTCAATGGGTGGAAATTTATTGCAAAGTAATGGGCTGCTGAAATGAAAATGTTAGTAACGTGAAGAAACGTAAAAGCTTAGTTTTGCCGGTCTCATCTGGGAAAGAGTATTAATGAGCGTTGTGTAAGGAAGCCATTCTCATTAGGAAATGGAAGCTGATAGGCTCGACCCCATAATTCGGTCGGCAAATGATAAAACTCCGTGAGTTGTCATGGTGGGCTACTCCCTCAAGTATAGCTTAATCAACTGGCAAAACACGCTTCTATCTTCCAGTAGATCAACCCTTCGTACCGTTCTACCATTCAGGGAGGAGAGGTCTTCGTCCTAAGGAAATGGAAGAGCCGAGTCCCAGTCCCTCCGAAAAGTAATGCACGAGCAGGCTCCCAAAGGCAGGGTCCAAACTCCAGCCTATACTCCCTCAGTTACTTAGCAGAACCCCTTCATTACTGCTCGTCCAGATCCCCTATCGGGATCTCCCGTCTCACCCTTCTCCAGCACACCCCGGCCCAGTACCAGGCCACCCTCTCCCTCTCTAAAAACAAATAACATTTTCTTCCCTGCACCCTGACAGACTGACAGATCTCTCCGTGCAATTAAACTAGGAGTATTTTAATTATGGGCAAACTCAGCTGAGAAATTTTAATTGCACACCTTGTCTCTAAATTCCAGCAACGAATAACTATTTTCCAGTGATTAATTACTTCCACTAGAATTATGCCTACCAAGAAATTGTTTAGAGATCTCAGATGGGAAAAAATTAATTCCATTAGTGAAACACGAGTGAGTTGTAAGTAAATAAACTTAATAATTGTTACCACTGTAAGATTTTTACAATACAATTAATTATAGTTGATTGATTAAAGTAACTCACAGTTAGAAGAAATATTTTAACAATTATTTTGCGACATCGGATATATCTTCGTCATTTCTGGACGGAAAAATAAGGTAAAATTTATATAAAATAAAAAATACTTTAAATCAAATTATAATTATCAATAACTACGGGAGACATACAGAGAAAAATAGACCCCCGCACCGGGACTAAAACCACGGGCCTCCTATTAATCCGTTACAGGCGCTCTAATTGATTATACTAGATACAGGTATACTAATTGAGTACTTTATAATTATAAGCGTTAATTCTCGGTCTAGTTCTATTGCCGTGAATATTTGGCTTGCTAGACTTGTAGAAAAAGATTGAAAGCTTGGATTCGGGGAATATGTATTGGTAACGACAGAGAAAAATCATTCTCCCGTATAGCTCAGTTGGTAAGAGCGCCTGTAACGGATTAATAGGAGGCTCGTGGTTTAAGTCCCGGTGCGGGGGTCTATTTTTCTCTGTATGTCTCCCGTAGTTATTGATAATTATAATTTGATTTAAAGTAAAATATAATCTTTTCGTAGTATGAATACTACCTAAAACTTAAAAATAATCAGAAGGATCAACCAAAAACAACATCGACACTCCACAAAAAAACACGGAGGTGGTCAGCGGTCGCAGTTGGTCAAAAGAAAACTTAACACGCAGTAAGAAATATGTTGGGGATATTTTAGGCTTTAAAAAAAAACCCAGAAATTAATAAAACCAAAAATTTAAAATAGAAATTTTGATTAGAATAATATATATACATAAATAATATTTTCCCGCTGAACCAACGAAAACCTCATAAGAGGTTAAAATAAAGTTTTGCGGAAAGGATTATGATTATTATTCAAAAGGAAGGAAGAGGGGAGAGAGAAACTGTTTTATATAATATTATAACAAAAAAAAGAAAAAAAGTTTTGAACTCTGAACATAGAAGAAAAGAGGGAACAAAAAGAGTTTTAAAACAGCAGAGAGAAGTACTCCTGAAGATAAAGATAGTGAAGAAACTCATTTTGACAATAGGGATGAAACCTTGGGGAGGGAGGGAGAGAAAACTCGAGCAACAAAAACCCCAGGATAGAAGGGAAAGTCGAAACAAAGTATAACTGGAGAAGGGAGGCGGGGCGAGCAGAGCGGGGCTATAGTGTAGAGTAAACAAGGCCGGAGAGCCACTGCAGGATAAAGTTTGTTTTAAAGTGCTGGAGAAGTTTTGCGGTAGTGAGAAGCAACTTCCTTACCGAGGGCAACTTGGGGAATTGATAAATGTTTTGTGAAAAGGTTTCATGGCGAGAGTTGCAAGTTACGGAAACCTTTTTCCAAGAGTTTGGACAGCAGGATTTCCCTAGGAAAAAACTTGGCCAACCGAATCCCTTCAGCACTAGGGGAAAAAGAAGAAACAGCCAGTTTAATTGTGGATGAACTTTTTAACTTAGTTTTCAGGAGAGTATTCTAAAATAAATATTTTACTTAAATAAAAAAAAACCGCAGACCCTTGAATCAGAACAAAAGGTGCACGCAATAAGTACGCTGATTCTACTTAATCAATGTCTTTTATAAAAGGATCATAATTGCTAGATTGTACCCCGAGTGGGCGCATTCAAAAAGTAAGTGTATTTGTAATTTAGGGTTATTGATACATTCTAACTGAGCAATAGTATATTTATTAATAATTTTAGAATAATAATGTAATGCTGGTAATAATGTTAAATGAATATCGAAGTATAAAATATCTAAATAAATAGGTATCCTATCCATATTTTTGGAGCCGGAATATTAATAACAGTAATATTAATTCTACCCTAAAATTAAAATAGTAGTAGGCGGCCAAAACCAACTAAGTCAATAATGATTCTAGTTACAGTTGTTAACTAAGACTTAGAGTTAAAGGAATAAAACTTTCAATCTAAAAGTATATTAAATACATTTAACAAAATAAAACTTTACTAGTAAAATAAAGGAAAAAGAAATCTTTAGCCAAATAAAGGAAATTCAGGTGGAGCAAGTACAGCACCATCGTCCTATCAGGTTTAGTGCAGGCTGCTATATTTTCAGGTAGATAAAGAAGGCCAAATGTCGGGTCGTTCCAACAAGTATTCCTCATCTTGTTTTAAATCTCAGTACAACGACAACAAGGAAAGCGGACGAAATAAAAATATCGGTCTTTTTTCTTTTCAGAAAGAAACCTAAAACCGAAATAAGAATATTGGAAGAGTGGTGGGTCGAAAAAAGACAAGGAGAGTAATAGGACAAAGATTAGAGTGTAGAGCAAGAGAGAAAGAGATAGGAGTAATGGGTGCTATTCGTCTTGAAGAACCGGGGGATGGCTGAGACAAAGGGGTGGATATCCGAACCAGATCGGCAGGACCGACCAGATAGTCTCGGATAAAACCTTTCTCACATAGCATGGACCACAATCACAATGATAACGACCCTCAAGGAAAACACACACATAAAATATAACGTATAAAAACACATATACCATACCCAACCGCAATACCAAACTTCACTCTCGCACCCCACAAATAAAACAGTAGCTATCATTTAATTAAGAATAAATCCTCAACTGACAGTAATACTCCACCAACTAACTACTCCAGAACAATTGCCCATTTTTATATAAATTCATGATTACTAATTTCGCCAGAGTAAATGAATCTTTAACTATGAGAATTAAACACAGAGTGGCCCACGGAAAACGTCGATATTTGATTAAGCAATACACGGTTATTTTTTAAGTTAAAAAAATGGGTATTTATTTAGCAAATGACATGCCATTTTATTCATAAAATTTTCTTGATTTTGTGTAGAGGGTGTTCTGTTTTTTTGAAAACTTTAAAATATGACCAACTTTATATGACTTATTTTTTATGGCATCGAAAAATATTATTCAGAAATGCAAAAAACGTATAAATATTAATTTATTTTATAAATCATTAAAGTCCCAGTGCGGGGGTCTACTTTTCTCTGTATGTCTCCCGTAGTTAATGATAATTATAATTTGATTTAAAGTAATATATATCTCTCTTGATGCATATCGTTAAAAAGCTCTTTAAGATTACAGTAATTTTTGTTTTGACACTTCTTCCACATTTCCATTTAAGAGGGGAGTAAAATGGAAAAAAACAAAATGCTTTTTAATTTAAAATTATAAATAGTACTATTTTTGATCCGATTTGAATTAAAATTTGTATGCATTGCTTATTAGATGCCAGTAACACGATTTAAAAAAAAAAGTTCACATTTAGTATTTTGGGTTCTAATGATACCTAATGAGTGTTTTAAGCTCAAGCATAAGTGGTAAAAAATGTATGTTTTGTTTAATGCATTTAATAGACGCTAAAATATTTAAAGATTTTTTTTTTTTTTTTTAAATATTATTTTGTTACATATTATACGTACATGAGTACAAAGAGCAAAACACCCGAAAAACCTATTATGATGTATGTAGTTAAAAAGCTCTTAACAAATGCAGCAATTGTGTTATGTACAATTTTGTCATATTTTAAGTGGGTAAGGTAAGATTAGATAGCTAGGTATGATAGCTGCTTAGGTTGTTAATAAATTGAAAACTTAATACCTTTACAGCTATACCTCATTTCCATATTATTCATTAATTTTATTTTTTCCGTTAGAATCGGCACGAGTCACATCGAACCCAGTAAAATCTTTTTATTTAAAAATGTAAAAAGTGGTATTTATAAGTGATATTGCGGTGAAATATATCATTATGTGAGGTTTTTAAGTTAAGTACATTATGTGAGGTTGTAAGTTACAAATAATAATTATTTTTTATAATATAGGTGCATTCAATTAAATGTATCTACCGTGTATAAAACACTCCGTTGTGAAGCTCGGATATCCAGCTAGTAGAAAATAAAATGGCATGAAATGCGCTGAAAAGTTACACAACTAATTTTGCTTTAGCTTTAAAAATAACCGACTACTACTTTATAAAAAATCGTCCGTTTGTTGTTTAATAAAAGATGGCGGTTATACTTATTTATCTATGGTCTAGGACCATATTGTTGACATAGACGTTTGCTGTAAAAGGAGTTCTGCTGTTTAAATTTAAAATGGCGGCCATATATATGTTTTATATAAATAAGTATTTTTAAGTCACATATGCATTACAAAATCTCGGAACTATGATGGTACATACTTCCGCTTACCTGGTAAATATTTGACCTTATGTGGGCAAATAGTTGAAATTAATTTGGGACCATCTGTGGGCTGACAAAGCATCAAAACCTCTTTAAAATCTGATGGGTTATTAAATATATTATATGGATGATAATAAAAAAAAATGTTGATTCGATTCCCAGATAGGTCACACTTATTTTTAAAATTTGCGCAAAGATAAAATTTAAATGGGACCAAAAGCAGCCTAATTATGTCACACCCTACAAATTGTATCAAAATCGGATGATTAGTTTCTATGATATGGTATGGTGGCCGCCATACAGACAGGAGTCCAAAAATGTTGCATGATGTCTGAAACGGATTTAAAAACAAGTCAAGAAGATAGCCGGTGCATACTAAAAGATGTTAAAATGGAGCAATCGACAAAGGCCATGATACTTAAAGCGTCCATTTTATATTTCTTTTAAATGACAAGGTATTTAAGATAGAATCGGTTCTGCGACTGGTGCAGCAAGTAGATATGTATATAAAGAAAAAAAATATTAAAAAAAGATCCAAGTATAAAGACTAAATGACGGGTGAGTATTTAAAGGCGAGCCGACCTCACAAGATCTAATAGGACCGAAGTGTTATTGAGAGAATGAATGTAATATGCAAATGCGCGGGCTAGCGCCAGGTCTATTTGAGTGAATAGTTTGGGTCGGTTGCTGTAGGCTCGCGTTTGCTCTCTATACGAGTCAATCGAGAAATGTTTCTTCAAACTCCTTTACAATTTATGCAAATCTTTCGGGACCAGTCTGAGAAGAAGGCTAATCAGTTTCTCCTCTTGTCTCTCGAGTTGTCTTTGTGTTAGTGTGTTATTGCTCTTCTTTAAGTTGAAATGGTTTCATCGAGCGAGTGTGTTTTACACGTGGTGATCAATCACTGCCAGGCACCGTGGAGATAACGCTACGGGACCCCCCCCCCCCCCCCCTTGCTTTTCTACCGTCCTCTTCATCGGATTATACAATAATGTAACTACATCATTCTATTTTTTTTTTTTTTTAAATCTATCAAAATAAAGATAAAAAGTAAATTTAAATAAAAAACTGACCTCTAACAATATTTTTTAGATCATATCAAATGATTTATCAGTCAGAAGTCAGAATAATTGAGACTTCTACATAATCAGCCCTTCTTTCTGAAGACTACCACATTTTAAAAGGTAAAAGTCCTGTACTCACGTTTTTTTTTGTTTTTTTAAATGTTATCCGATTAAAAGACCAATTAATGTAATAATAAGTAGAATATTATTAACATTTATAACTATAATTAGGATTTAGCCGCGCCAAGTCAGAGTCAAAATTTCACAAAAGGTGCCAGTTTATATATACTGTAGGTGACAAACTAGGGTTTTTTAGGGTCTGCAGCGAGAAATACGTACAAGCTACCTAAATAATGTTTTAATATGTTTGAAGGCCGTGTCCTGTAGATTAAAAAAAGGGTCAAAATCGGTCAAGTAGAAGTAGAGAAAAATAGGTTTGAAAATGGTAGTTTTGACAATTCTTCTTCTTATTCTTCCTTCATTCTACGTTGACGCACCTACAGCCTAAACTACTAAACTGATTTTAATGAGTGAGGGCTTTTTGGATTCGTCTAGGGCAGCGTTTCCCAAACTTTTTTGACCGCGGCCCGGTACGATATTTTAAAAAGTATGTATTTTCAAAATAAATATTTTGAAATAAAAATCAAGGTATTTGTTTGTTTATTCATACTCAAAAATTGCAAAATAATTATAAGTAATTAAAAAATTAACAATTATACTCATTTCAAAATTTAGTACATGAAGTAATCTTTGCTTTCCACATATTTTGTCCTCAGTGTGAAGGTTGATGTTGTTTGTCATCACATAACAATTTCAAATTAGGAGGTAATGATGTTAAATTTATTCTCCAATCTCTATCTATTATCCAATCTGTTTCGATACTTATTTTTTAAGTACACCAAGGTTGAGAACACAGCTTCACACGTATAAGTAGTGACAAAAGGCATTGAAAATTGTATCGCTTTTTCGCATACGCTGGATACGCCTTTTGACAGCGCAACCAAAAATTAATTAGTGGTACAGTTTCAAACACTTTTTTCAGATCGGTTGCGCATGAAATTTCAATTACAGTATCAACTTCTTGTTCACTAAGATTTAACATTTCTTCAGAAAAAGGATCTACAATCCACATATTATTTGAAAGAATATCCAGAAAGCAGTCTTTAAAACTATTTATTAGCTCCGAAAGATGGTGTTGAATTGAAACTGAAAGTGTTTCTAGATGAAAAATCTTCTTTATCATAGTTTGCATGGGTTTCAATAAACGTATATGTAATGTTTGAAAAGTTTAAAATTTCTTCATTAAATTAATGAAGAAACTCCATTTTTTTCTAAGATAGGTTTAAATAAAAACATTTATTGATAATAATTTATTTTAATTTTTTTATAATATAACACCAAATTTTTAACCGAAAACATTTTTTCATGTTTCTACAGTTTGTTTTCGCGACCCGGCAAACTTTTTCTACGACCCGGTGCCGGGCCGCGACCCACACTTTGGGAAACGCTGATCTGGGCCCTAGTGCATTCCTTAGATCAAAAAAATTTTGATGACTCATTCCTACGCTTAACGCGGAGCGAGAAACCAAGCTAGTGAACAGTCTAAAATGGGTAGAAACCAAGTAAGCGCAGCGCCATACAAAGTGGTGAGCCTGACAATTATACGGAGGTACACCAGTTTGTTGTGTAGTAGTTTCGTGCTTGTTACATGGCATTTGAATTACTTCTATTTACGAGTTCATCTTTTGAACCTATTGAACTTAGTATTATAGGTTTAGTTCAACCTTAGGCCGCTCCCTGACTTGTCGGTACAGTATCGGTAAGCTAGTATGCCGATGCGGTAAGATTCTTTACCGAGCGCCTATATCTTACCGATTCGGTACAGATTCTTTACCACGCGGTAAGGAATCGGTATACCGAGAGTCGGTAAGATGTTCTTACCGACTCTAGGTATACTAAACGTGCATGCAAAATTAAAAAAACAACAAAAGAATGAAAAAAATCGGGTACGGGGTACCTCGGAACTTTTCCTCACTTCAGAGGCCACTAAAGTGGACTCTCCTGCTGCGAAGCAGCAGGAGGAAGCAGCATTGGACGTGGTCAGTACTTGGATGGGTGACCGTTCTGAACCAACTGATTTATTATCATTCTTAAAAAAAAAACCTTATTTTTTTGGCGGTATTTTGACAGATGTAAAGAAACTTTGACGTCATCAAAATTATCGCATTAATAAATAATTATATTCGCTAATAACTTTTAAACTAATTAATGGAATTTCATCGGGTTTTTAATATTTGTTCCTTAATTTTTTCCGATTCCAACGATATGCTATATGTCAAAAACCTATTTATACTATCAGTATTATTAAGCGTCAAAGTTTAAAAAATTAAAAATTGATAACTTCAAAATGGCGTCCAAAATCAAAATGAAATTTAGTGGGCTTGTTTGTCATACAGAGAGGTACATTCGAGCCAAATTTCAACTCGATCAGGACTATTTTCGATGTATTACGATTCTTTTAAATGTTGGCTGACTCAGCAAACTGGGTTCAAGATGGCGGAAAAAGTTGATTTTCCGGGCGGCACAACTGCAGGTTAGGACTGATTTTTCTGCCAAGTTTCAACTCTCTAGGTTAAATACCTTGGGCGCTACGATGATAACACACATACACACATACATACGTCATGCTGAAAACCACTCAGGAGGTCTTAAAAACCCCTAAAACGGATAATTCCGTTGAAATCTCGAAAAAAAATTTTGGTGAAGACAATACTTTTCCTACTATTAGTAGTGAGGAAAAGTAAAAACGTCATCCAAACTAAACGTGCATGCAAAATTTTAATTCAATCGGTTGAGGATAACTGCTTTAAAATTCAGTTGCAAGATTCGACCCGAACATACATTCATACATACATACAAACATTGCAAGTTAAATAAAAGCTTGTAATAGAGTGGAATGAATCAAAATTATGAATTAAATATTATGTATAGGCACAGATAATTCTAAAATTCCGCGAAACAAATAAGAACTAGAAATTTAGTAACTACAGTTGACATTTTCCAGAAAATTACTTATCTCTGCTGAACAATTATACGAGAAAAAATAAAAATAAAAAAGATGTGTGAGACTCTCACGCATTAGAAGAGAAACTTAAGTTCTAGAAACAGAATAATTATATGAAATATGTGTATGAAATAGCACAATAACCCTTATTGAAGTAATGCATGTTATATAAATCATTTAATATAATATTTGGCTCGCTAGATTTGTAGAAAAGATTGAAAGCTTGGATTCGGGGAATTTGTATCGGTAACGACAGAGAAAAATCATTCTCCCGTATAGCTCAGTTGGTAAGAGCACCTGTAACGGATTATTAGGAGGACCCTTGGTTCAAGTCCTAGTACGGGGGTCTATTTTTCTCTGTATGTCTCCCGCAGTTATTGATTATTCAATTTGATATAAAGTAAAATTTAATCTTTCCGTAGTATGAATACTACCAAAACCTTAAAAATTTGATAAATCATTTATTAAATACGCAACATACATATTTATAAACAAGAGTTTACAATGCCGTCACTGTCAGATCTCAAGAAACTCAAAGAAACATAATTTCAATTAATAAAATTTTATCATCATATGTTAGCGAATAATGAAGAAAAACATGAAAATGAAAACAACATTAATATATATATTAATTGTTATAATAATATCCTTATATACCAATTTTGTGTACAGAATACAGAATAAATAAACTATTCTCGTGCTATAGTGGTAGCGCGTTAGGCTCACTCAGGGGTTTTGAGACTCGTCTAGAGGTAAGATTTTGTACAGGTAAATCATCCGCCTGCCTAAGTCGGCAGTCGATTAAAATATCTATCACAGGCGAGTCTTAAAACAAAAACTTGCAATTTCGTTAATTTTACATCAAAAATATTTACTTGGACGAATCTCGAAACGCGAACTTCGTTTCCCGATGTCAATTTCATCCAAGCAAATTTACTCTACCGCGGCTAAAGAAGTTTCACTTCAAAACTTCTAAATACATTAGATGGGCATTCTTTGTGGACTTGGCGATCTAATATTCCGGAGGATATGAAATTTCAATTTTGAATGTTCTAATTTTAAAATTATCGCCACGTCCATGATAAAATTAAAAACTAATTATATTCGTGGTAGGAAAATGACTATCTCAGAAGAACATGACTAGACTGGACAATTCACAAAGAGGGATCATATTATACAATTATAAGTCTTGAGACCGGTGTACGAGTTAGAACGAACCTAACCACTATAAGTAATAATCCCTTTAACTTAATTCCCACTCGAGATATTCGCCGGCATTCCGGTAATATTGCATTCCTTAACCGGGAGATAACTCAGGACAAAATAAGACATATTACATTCCGTCACGTGATAAATTGACTCACTCCCTCGTCTCAGCAGTCAAATAAGAATCCACGTGAACCATTGAAAAATATGACGCTTCAAGTTAAAGCTGTTGATTAATATTGTAAAACATGGGGAAAAAATGTGGGCTAAGGACTACACTATACCCTTGTCGCCGACAATAAAACAGAACAGGATTTTGCTCGAAGAAACATCTTTGTCCTCGGACTTGAAACCAGAAACTACGTCCCGTTATAAAAAGTCAACAAAAAACAAATACGAAAATATATTTGATAATCTCAGAATAATTGAGTGAGTTAATCCTCATGTAAGGTTAGAATACGTATTTCGTTTAAATGAATAAATGGAAATACGGTAGGAAAGTGGTCCCTGAAAAATGTTAAGTTGCCAACAATTTAACTGAAATTATTCATTTAAAATTTCTAGCTTTTTCAAAGAGAAATGGAACTCATATACAATGATGAACAGGGAACCATAAAAAATAAATCATTACTAACACGCATACATATGGTAATAACTAAACTAAAATCAATGTATTTGATTGGTAATCATATTCATTTAACTTAGGAACGTATAACAAAAAGGTGTATTTTAAGATTAACCTTCTATATTAATCAGTTACAGTTACAAGTACTCATTAAAAATAGATTGTTCCAATCAACTCTAAAAATGAGCTGATAGTTAACATAAAAAAGAACACTTACAAAACATTTTGCGTACGAGTCCACAATAATGGTCTCACCTGAAACAAACGCAAATTAGGTTATTAATACAAAATAAATTCAATTAAACAACAAAATTAATCATCTTAAGAAATTAAATAATACATATAAACATATTTTTCATTTCAGAACTTGCATGTTTTAGTTTGAAATTAGTCAACGTTTACTTCTAGAACACTTAACTCAACAAAAATTTGTTTAATTAGTATCACCCCCAGTGTTTGCAAAACCATTGCTAAATATTTTTAATAAGTATACAAGATATGTTTTAATGCAAAATATCACTAAGGAGTTTAAAATAATTTATTAATGGCATTCTTTAAATACAATAACGCCAATCCTTGCCTAGATATTCAAATCATAATTATTATTATTAAAGAGAATGAGGGAAAGACTGATAAAAATACTACTAATAACTAGAATCGAAACACTGAACCCAATGATCTATGGTCCTGAGCTAGGATGGAGGAACTCAATGGTATAAGATAGATATGGGAGCGTCTATAAAGGTCACCTTAAAGAAATAACACAAACAGTCTATCCACGTAAATTGAAAAAAAAAAGTTTGAATCCCAAAGCAGCTTTCAGCCTTTAAAATGCCATCATCAGTGCCTGATAAAAGTTACATTAATAAAAAGATTTAGAGAGTGGCGAGTCTACTACGTGTCGGAGATGTGAGACTCGATCTCCGACCTGAAGTAGACTCGTCACTCACTAAATCTTTTTTATTAATTATTAATGTAACTTTTTTCTTCCGCAATTGGCACTGATGATGGCCTTTTGAAGGCAAAAAATAATTATACCTCGCCTCTTGATTTTCGGAAAAATTTCGAGTTGGTAATGTACTGATGAGTGTATTTGCTGTAGAGACATGCAGTTTTCTGGAAATTTGAATGAATTAAATAATATTTGTATTTAAAGTATAGACTTTATACTTTTACTGTATTTACTGAAAGGGGTTACAGTAAATTATAAAAACAATTCGCTTTTATATAAAAAGAAAATATAAACATTGAAGGGATAAGCTACAGATAATAATAATATAATTAAAGCTCATCTTGTAAATAAAGGCGGTGTTTTGTTTGTTTAAATATAGATATTTTAGGTTTGTTCCAACCACACTTTAAACTAGTTCCAAACTCTACGACGCATGCGCATTAGCGAAAAACGATCAAGTATGGTCCGATGCGCATGCGTCGGGCAGTTTCAAACCAGTTTGAAGTGTGGTTGGAACAAACCTATTATATACCTAATATAATAACGAAATAATACAATATAATATATAATTACTAATGATTAAAACATAGCTAATTTTATTCGTTTAGAATAAATGAGCGTATTTTTAACTTGTTTATTAAAAAGGAAAACAAATTTTCGGCTTGCTTTGTGATTGAACCCAAGTATGGAGGCTAAATTAGTATCGACCACTCTACACTAATAAGATGCGTCGGCAAGAATTCAGTTCTTTGTGACTCGTAAATTGGTTAGTTTTCTGGAAATTGTTAAGGTTATAGTGAATTTTTAGGGAAAAATTGTATATGCCGGGAAATTTCCCGGCAAATGGGTTTATTTTTAACAGGAAATCGTCTACGGTCAAAAAGGGCGTTTTTTTAACATTTTATTAAGTATAACTTTTGAAATCATTGAACATTTTTAATTTTTTTTCAAGGCTTTTGTAGATCCCGCAGAGGTCCATAGCCGATAACGAGAACTTCTTTTTTACGTGCACCCCCGCTTAGGGGCGACAACGGGAAATTTTTCTTTCGCCGAAGAGAACACCGGAGATATTTGATACGGGGTGTTGTATATCGTTGGAAAGCCCTTGGGAATAGAATAAAAGTGGTGCAAAAACATTATAAAAAAAATACGTGTGGTGTCGCGGGACACCCGGTAGGAACGAAGTTCCCTACATTTTTCATTAAATATAAATTATAAAATCATTCTGCTAAGTACGTATACATTGCTAACTACTTAAACATGGAGGAGTTAGAAAAGAGACAAAATTAAAAGTAACGAACTGTTTTTACCTAGCAAGAGTTAAGGAAAAATCAAAAGAAAATCATTATTTGTATCATTAAAGCAAGCGTCTTACTATAAATATATATTGAATATAAGAAAAAAGTTGATCATGATGAGTTTATGGTTTAAGAGTATGTTTGTTAAACGATGTTGGATTGAAATAGGACTATTTTCTACCTACCCGGCCTATTAATTTAAAATATTGTAATATATATCTCTTCCCTACTCTAAAGCTTCTGCTTGAATCCGGTTGAAATTTTACATGCCTGTTTAATTGTACTTTAGACAATGTGTAAGTTTTATTAAAATTCGTTATACGTTAGAACGGAAGATATCGGTAAAAAACGTTGTTTTCCTTATTTTAAACGTTTGGGTCCACTTTAATAAATTTAGCGATCTTTATCACTTCATAACAGTGTCGATATTCGTTTTACAAAAAAAAATTGTTGGTCTCATTTAATAGAATTTTTTCTTGGATTAAATACGCAGTATTATAATAATATACCTAATATATTGAAATAAGTATCAGCACAGATAAATTTTACTTTTAACAAGGCCGTGATTATATTTTATATATTTACAAAACCAAGTGACATTTTGACGTATAACAAAAATAAACAAAACAAGTCAAGTAACAGGTTTCCATAATAACATTTTTTCCCGTCTTTTTGAAGCTTACGTTTACGCGAGCGTTGCGCGTGAACGCTTGGGCGGATAACGTTTTCCAACGAACTCAGCCTGGGCATTGGTAAAATGAACAAGTGTACCAAATTTCAACAAACTCAGTGATCTTTTACTCAAGTTATCGTCATCGGTTGATTTCGGGAAGGTTTTTGCGTGACGGTGATTTTGTGACGGTTATTTTGTGACGGTTATTTTGTGACGGTGATTTTGGTCGTTTTTTTTGGATTCACTCCCGGGCTCCAGAACGTGCCATAAGGAACTTCGTTCCAAAAATATTAAAAAAAACAAAAAAAAAGTTGTTTCTCTCATTAAATAGATGAAGTTAGAATTTTTTCTTGGATTAAAAATACGCAGTATTATAGTAATATACCTAATCTATTGAAAATAAGCGTCAGCACAGATCAATTTTACTGGTTTTTAATGGTTTTTGCGTGATGGTGATTTTGTGACGATGATTTTAGTCGTTTTTTTGGATTCACTCCCGGGCTCCAGAACGTGCCACAAGGAACTTCGTTCCAAAATTTTCACGTTTCAGGCCCTTTTAAGCGAAAACACTATTTACCACGTATTTATTTTATTTATTTATTTTTTTCTAACGTTTCTCTACATGGTTCACGTATCTCCCTAGGGCTTTTATACGACGCTATTGGGCTTTTGAGCCTTTAAAGCCTATGAAATGCTGCTCACCACAAATTGCTGTTAAACTTAATGGTACTTTTACTTTTAGAGATATGGTACTTTAAATTCCGAGGTACAAGATGGTACATAGGAGGTACGTACGGAGAAAAAAAAAGTACTCTCCTTCTCTACTTCGTATGCTCTAAAAATGCCCTTTTCAAGGGGTAAGCGCAACCCCCTTTTTTTAGTACCTTGGAGAGGGGGAAGTCGAGTACCTCGGCGAAAAACACGAAAATCGTATTTTTCCGAAATTTCGACTTTGACCTTCTGTACCGTTCGCAATTTTAATCGGACGGAATTCAAAAGGGTACCGGACTTTAGGTCCAATTACCCTCTTTAAGAATCCAGTTTGTTTTTATATTTTCAATTTCCATTTCGGGAGCTACGTCTATGTGAAGACGTCCTCCTTGGGTAGCCGCAACCAGAAGGGGATCGACGAAGGGGACAAAGCTATCGTTGGAAAGGCCTTTTAAAATGTACCCAATATGTGCAAAAATATTTTCGATATTTCGGTATTTATTGGTATGTATATACATACCAATAAATACCACTGTGGGACTAATAGCGTCGAGAGATTTATCAGCTCGAAAATTTCCTTAGGTCAAAAGTTGCGCCAAATAACACTTGAACGCACTGTACCCTTTTCGTACCTTACCTTTTGCGGGTTCGGGCACAGAGGTACTTTTAGTACCACGGTATTTGTAGGGCGCACTGTAAAAATAAGAAATAAAAAAATTGTAGCTTTTTACTCAAAAGAGTGTGGGTTTTATTGGCTTTGTACCCATTTAATTGAAATTTATTTTTTATTTCTACTTATTTTTGTACATATTGTACCGGTTTAGCATTTCATAGGATCAGGCTGAAACTCAAGTTGTGTACCTCTGTTTAAGAAAAGTTAAAAATAGTAGCTGGCCGGCAGTGTTTGGTATCGTTGGAAAGCCCTTAAAACGTGCTTAAAAAAGATAACACATTTTTATCTAAAAAAAGTCACGTTTCTAACCCTTTTGAACGATAAATAGTTTTTCGGGCTCTAAAAAGGTGCGAGGTGAGTCCACTGTTGACAACTTTGCTCCTAAGGTAATTGTGTGACAAGATTGACCTTTGAGAACCTAATACAGTATAATATTGTACAACCCAAGATGGACATTTAATTTAAGTACCTTTAGTACTTTTGTTACAAAAGGTACTTAAAATCTGGGTACTGTGCAGGCTAAATTTTTATTTTAATGAGTTTTGTAAAGGTATCTTTATGTAGGCATTTAGTAGGCCTACTGAGGCCTTATAATGCGGTTGTACTGAAAAAAAATGAATGTACATAAAAGGGTACTTTTGGTACCGGTTTGTCGAAATACATAAAAATTCCCTACTTTTTATTTGTTTTACTGTACCGTTTTTGCTTTTCATAGGATTGGGCTGAAACTCAAATGATACTTACTACTTTATTGTACTAGTAAAGTGAGCGCGAAAGAAGAACCTTATATTTATTACTGTACTCTGTCAATGAGGAGTACATAGTTAACATAGTTTTGTACCTCTGTTTTAGAAGATGTAAAAATAGTAGCTGACCGGCCGTGTTTGGTATCGTAGGAAAGCCCTTTAAGAGTAATCTATAATTGTGTAAAAACAGTTTCTACTTTTTCACGTTTCAGGTGTATTTTGTTAAAATAACATATTTTTTGCTTATTTTTTTTTAACCTAAGCTCAAAACCCGATTTGTTATTTTAACGAGCGAGGACTATACTGTTAACAGAACTACTAGTATTTCTAGAAGGTATTGTAGATGAATAATGTAAATACATCAAATAAAATTTATCACACTGCCGAAAGGTTGGGGGTATTGACAGGTGCAATAGGCATTGACTATTATTACATAGACCTAGCAGGTGGCCTGGAACAGTTCTCAAGTTTCCAACTGTTAGACTTTACCTATTTCCTGTATTTACTTACCATTAATTGGATACAATGTCTCCCAGTCTCACGATACCGTTTTACTTAACAAGACAAACATGTGTTCCTATCAATTAAAGATACTTTCAAGGCGCATCGCCTTCCCTTAGCTTTTCCTTAGCCGGTGACATCCAGTTCGACAGTCGAACATATTTAATTAATTATTCCCTTAGGCAACATCGTCATTTAATATTCAAGTCACATTAAAGATCCTAAACAAATTCAAATCCCAATAATAAATTGAAACTACTTCTTAACCCAATCAATGAACATGGTTAACTTCATTTTCATGTCTTTCCTACATTTAATCATTGTTTCATTCTAATAAAACATACACGATGCTTTCAACAACCTCTATTCAAATATGCAAAAGCACCACACTTAGTTATTATTATGAATGTATCGATTGGTAAACATTTTTTTAAGTTATATCTTATTAGGTTTAATAAGTTATTAAACTAATATACGCACGCACGTGCACACACACATAAAATTAAATTTAGTTTACAGTAGTTAACTGTTTTCGAAATATGTATCTATCAATTTTCAACCTACAAGCCGTTTATATAAAGAACAGTCATTAAAAAAGTAGTTAATAAAATCACAAACCCGCATCAGATGTATGCTATTCGTGATTATAAGGCGATAGCCAAGCGATTTTATCGGTTCTCGAACCCGTTCGCGGAGCCGAGTCGAAAATTAATCATGACCGGCACTGGAAGATGGATAGCGATAATCCCTCGAAGCTGTTTCCAATGACAACAAGAATGGTAATTTTACCGCGCACGGGTACCCCAGGATAAAAACAAAGAAGAAATAGAGAGGTACACAATAAGACGAGTCCGGTTGGGAATTGCAGGTGATTGGTACCGGTCCTCCGTGGGCTAGGCTTGAGGACCTGTTATAATTGACTAAGACGTATTATCATCTGAAGCCGGGGGCAATGTAAATGCGATCAGGAGAGAGAGTGGGGATACGTCCGGAGAACTAATGATATTTTCATCCCCGGGCCAGTTTCATCATTCATCTTGTGAGCCTTGTCAGCTCGCGTATGTAGAGCCTCATATACCTTCTCTAGTCTACACACTGATGGATAGATAGACCACTGTCCCAGCACCAATAGAGCAACATTCTCATTAGGAATTACACGCCTTAATCATCCCCCGGCTTGTTCCTTCCCTTCATCCAAAAACATACACTAACATTAAGTTGACAATCATAAAACATGACGCTCAAATGAATAATAGCCGCTCGATAAGTTCAAAATATACGAGTATATAAAGAGAGCAACAGGTTTACCTTCAGCCATTTATTTTATAGAAGCTATCAGCGGCATTTTGATTAAAGATATTATCATTCTACTTCAAGCTACGATCGTAAAAACCTATCTATATTATTAAAAAAGTTTTGTAAACCAACAAATATGTCAAATTGTGCGAAGGTTCAAGGCAGCAGCCGCTTTTCGACGAGCGAAGCGACTGGGGGCAGAGCCCCCAAGTATAAATAAAAAATATATACTTAAAAAGTGAATTTAATTCATGAAATAGGTTACGTCCATCAATGAAATTAAAAGGGAAAGGCGTTGAGAACGGTCAATTTCATCAAAGAAAGAGCTTCTTTTCTTTCCATATGTATAAAAGAAAAAAGGAGACGTTTCCTAAAGGGCAGTGAGGTGGGCGTTAGTTCGGTACTCAATATACAAGAATGACCCAAGAAACCAAGCTTAGACAAGAGGGGACAAGTGAAATATTGTTAGGGCGGACATAAAACAAGTCTCAAACACGCAGTCTCAAACCGCCTTAAACCTGGAGGTACACAATTTACAACAAAAATAAAATTCTTTACCGTACTTGGCCAAAGCCATGAAAAAACTGCAATAGTGAGCATTAGTCGGGAATCCTACACCGGCATCCTATGTAGGAAGATCACAATTTGCTACATTGATCATATATCTCGCAATCCTAGCAAAACTAAAAAAGCAGAGATAAGCACATCTTATTGAAGAAGTCAGAATTATAATTTATATTTGAGTCCCTAATACAATAGGAAAAGATTAACTTCTTGAAGTTAATCTCAAAGTGTGTGTCAACACACACTTCGGGACTTTGCTCAAATCCATTTTTCGAGACGAAATATTGTTTTTCTTTTTTAAATAAAATTAACATTTATTACTTCTACGGCACTACCTAATCATTTAAAATTTTGGGTGAAGTACCCATTACTCAATTAATTTTCAGATACTTCCATGCTAATAACTAATAAGCCTCTTCTGATAACAATAACATTATTTTCTGATTTAAATTAGTTTGAACGTATATATACAAGATCAAATACAATAACTGTATGTATATATCCACATCCATAACTTGTATGTATATATCCTCATCACCTATAAAACTTTTTTTAAAGTCTGAGTGCCCAAAAAACGTTCAATCTATAATATAAGTGGCAATGTCCTGATTGACTGACTGACTGACTGACATAGAATCAACGCACAGCAAAATCTGCTAAACCGAGAGACTTGAAATTTTGAGGATATACTCGGTTCATATCATAGGCATCCACTAAGAAAGGATTTGGCGAAATTTTTATTTTTGTACCCAGGGGTACGGGGTACAAATGTCAAAGTAATGAATACTTTTAATGATGCATATCGTTGAAAAGCTCTTTAAAAGTACAGTAATTGTTGTTATGTACAGTTTTGTCATATTTTCATTTAGGAGGGGGTAAAATGGAAAAATGTGTATAACTACATCTTATATAAATGAAGTGTCTATGAGTGTACTGCTTACATGAGATTATAAAGTTAAAATGTTGGTACACAGGAGTACGGGGTACAAATGTCAAAGTAAATGATAGGTACCCTTTATGATGCATATCGTTAAAAGGCTCTTTAAGAGAAAAGTAATTGTAATGTACGTTTTTGTCATTATTTTCATTTAGGAGAGGGGTAATAAGGAAGAGTCAACGTATGTGTGTGTGTGTTCTTTATTCAAATCTACCGTTTTATTCCGATTTGAATGAATATTTGCACACTTGTCCTTCAAAGCAAGGGGAAAAGGGGAAGGTCACTGACTTCATGCATGTTCGAAATTTTGATTTTGGTACACAGGGGTACGGGGTACAAATGTCAAAGTAATGAAAACCCTTCACGATGCATACCGTTGAAAAGCTCTTTAAGAGTGCTGTACAATTATTGTTATGTACATTTAGGGGGGTAAAATGGAAAAATATATCTATATCTATGGATAAAAAACTAATAATTGTTGTGTCCGTACATTTATCCGATTGGCTAAAATTTTTTATTTTTTTATTTTTTTTAAATACCTTTATTGAATAGTACAGAAGGAAAATACCTCTGCTTTTCCTTTTTAAAAATTTAGTCGGAATGAATTACTAATTTGGGATATTAGCAAATTATCTTATCAAAGAGGAGGGATAGAATCTAGATATTCTCGCTTTGTAAAATAATTTAAATGTTTCTTGATGGTAGTTTATAAATCCATTAAGTTGAAAATAAAATACCCCGTAGCGAAGCACGGGTATTCAGCTAGTTAAGTATATATCTTCACTCACGATTTGGTCGACTTTAGGTATTTACATATTAATTCTTTTTAAAAAAAAAAAATATAGGGTGACAATGATCAGACGTTTGAAGAAGGAACCTCCGGAGAGTAATTCTATTGAATTTCGATTAAATATAAATCTGAAACGATGACAGGAAAAAATAAAAAATATCTGGATGGAACAAACAAAATCGATCTGATAAATCAAACAAAACTATATATTGACTATCTATATTGTATATAAAATTGAAGTTTTGTCTCTACATTGGTCAGAAATTGAAAATTTATTGGATACTTTTTCTTTTATACATTCCAAAAACCGAATCCGGCCTTAACTTTTTTCGTGTATGTATGTGGATATGTGAGTCTGTCGCCGCAGTCCGACTTTAAACCACCCACTCACGATCCGATTTGGACGTACGTCACCGTCGGATGCAGCGGTCGGATCTACCTCACACACGGTACTAAGGGACTTCCAACCTGTCGTCTCACTTCTGGAATTATACTACAACAATCTTATAACTTCATAACTTCTTTTCCATTTAATATATACCGATTTAACTAATATTATATATTTAATTTACTTACTTAACCACTATATTTTAGCAATTTCTTATAACTTCATAAGTCCAAGTTGTTCATTAAATTTCGACTTCAACGAATCATTACACTGTGTTAAGTATATTTTTCCAATTTAAGTACTATTTAACAACTAAAGTCTAATAGAAATATTTCTGTGTATTTCTTTTTAGAAAAAAAATGTACTCCCTCGTTGCATAACGTCTAAAATCAGTCAGAGACAACTCAAACAAACTTTCTCATATACGAGTTCATATTTACTTGGCCCAGTGTTTTCCATTTATTAGTTTTCGTTGATGCATTTAATTATAATGGAACATTTTATCAAAATATATCATAAAAATAACTTATCCTCGGCGGGGAATCGAACCCGGCCTCTTACCCTCCGCGTATAAAGCTATTTTCTCAGGGACTAGATCATTAGATTCGTATTTATTAAATGGACTGAATTTTAGATTTTTTTTTTTAACCAAAGTTATTAACAATTTTATAAGACAAAATGTATATAAAAAAAACCCTAAATAATTACAAGATAAAAAGAACTTTTTATATACTACGTTTTTAAATTTTCTGTTGACTATAAATAATTACAAGATAAAAAGAACTTTTTATATTCTAAGTTTTTTAAATTTTCTGTTGAATCATATGTAATGTTGATAATATAATTGCCATTGTTATAATATAATTATAGTGAAAAAAAAAAAAGTTCCGAATTTATTTACTGCACATAAATTACAACCATCTAGAGAGCTGATCTTAAACCTATATAAAAGGACAAATCTTTGTACAACGGATCTCGCCCACACCGAATCTAAACCGTGCCACTGATATGCTCCCGTGTAGGAACAGTAAGAGAAGAAAAATAAAAATGTGTACAAGTAAAGAAGTACAGATGCATAAAAATTAAACCGATACCCAGGACACAAGTGTAAACAAACCTGGTTGTCACACGTCAATTAATTTATTTCTTTGTTTACTTTTCCTTTTTCGCTTTCATTCAATGTTTATCTCTATAATAAATAATTTCAAGATAAAAAGAACTTTTTATATACTACGTTTTTAAATTTTCTGTTGAATCGTATATAATGTTGATAATATAATTGTTATTGTTATATAATATATAATGTTAGTGAAAAAAAAATAGTTTCGAATTTATTTACTTCACATAAATGACAACCATCTAGAGAGCTGATCTTAAACCTATAAAAGGACAAATCTTTGTACAACGGATCTCCCCAAAACAAAATCTAAAGAGTGCCATCGATATATTTGAAATAATATAAATAATATAATCGATAAATAATATAATCAATATTTCCTGTTTTTGCTGTCATTCAATGTTTATCTATCACAAATTTGAAACCCGTCAAAATGAAGATTGTAAATATGGGACATGTCAAAACAAATAAAATAACTGGCGGATTTTTTCCGAACTAACTTTCCATACAAGGAAATTTGCTGAAAACGAATTAAATTCTGCTGAAAGATGGCTAAAAGTGTTAAAATATTGCATTGTCATAGTGTTCTGAGCTATTCTAAAAGTTTCAAATGTCTAACTACTCGGGAAGTTAGTTAAAAATCGATTGCAAGATTTGTACTAGACAAACAAACAAACAAGAAAGGACTCACTTAAACTTTTTTTGGAGGCTTATTGTGGCTAAACGGCAAGTCGTATCGACAAAATGATTGCGCCAGCGGTAACTGAGTTTAAAAGACCTATTACTTTGGTCCTACTTTTTGTCGAACATCCATCGGTTCTACCTTAAATAGTGCTAAATTTGATTTTTTTTTTTTTTAATTTTTGACTTTGAGCTCTTGTGGCGTCCGTAATAGTTGACCGATTTAATTTCTGATTGGGGTGCTTAAACCTCATTAATGTTACCTAGAACTAGAGTTATTAAATATTTACTAGTGCAATTGTCGTATTGAGAGAAGAGACTGGTAATTAAATTAATGCACCATCATGGTTGATGATTGTTCAATGACTTCGACTTCACAGTTTAATTGGTTTTGTCTACGTTTATTTTCATATTTATTATACCTTTTTTTAGCATTGTTAGTTATTACTTATTACTATATTACTTAGTTTCTATTGGCTATTTTTTAAATATATAGATAGACTCCAAACTACGATTTGGAGAGTATTATATTCTTAGTGATGGAATTAATGATGTGTAATATAGTCCTGATTTTATTCCTAGGCTTTGGAAACAAAACTATTTAGGAATTTAATTTAATTGCAAGGCCTCCATTATAGGAAAGAGAGCCACTAATACCTAGCATGAGCCCCGTGCGGAGCGCGGGGTGAAAGCTAGTATGTATTATAGAAATCCAATAGAAACTCTTTTAGTTTATTTTTTTAAACATATTAATTTAAAAAGTGTTCAACAGGTGATAGTTTACTTTTTGTTTTTGATTTTCAATAAAATAAGATTTATTTTCATCAATATCTCCGGAACTACATTTTTCCCGGGAAAACTATTTATATGGCTAGATTCGTATTTATATGTACACTACATTTTAGATTTTTTTTTTTTTTGGGGGGGGGGGGATAAATGTAGCGCTAATTTTCTGAATTTTTAACCCACTTTCATCAAATTGGCTTAGTAGTTTAGGCTCCACGCGTCTGCCATCAAAATTTAATTTGTCCACTATCACAATACCTTCGCTTTACATATACGAGAAAGTAAAAATTATATTCACCTAAATGCATAAAATTTTAATTAAAAAAAAACCATAGATCCAATAATAATCATATAGTCATAAACCAAAAAAATACTTGTGGAGCCTTTGACCTCACTCAAACCTTAAAGACTAACTGACCAAAAAACATTAAATATTAAAAAAAACTAGAATAGAAGGATTCCCAGGGTTGTGAAATCGATACAGTAAACATTAGAGCCAGGTCCCATTAGAAGGAGCAGCTCTCCCTTCAGTCTGGTATCAGACATCTAGCTCAGTAATGGTCGCCACCCAGAGTATATATACTGATAATACATACTGATAACTCACCCATCCAAAACATCCCTACTACAAATATATAGACTCACATACATTTTCACTACTCTCGAAAGATACCTGGTACCAACAAAGTATGGGCCAGGAAGCCCCCTTAAGTATTTACTCCATCGAAAAGCGGTCCTAACCAGAAGAGAAAGAATTATAGTAACAGCGCATGCCTAAGCAATAGCATAAAATAAAACCTGACTAAGAAGGCCATCAAGTATCAAGCTGACAAAGCAGAAGACTTAGTTTATATTTAAAACATTGAAAATAAATGTTAGCACAAGCCGATTGGAATTAATATTATTATAAAGTAACAGAGAAAAAAATATAAAAATAATTAATCAACTGTTTCTCACAAAATCTGCTCCAGTAGAATCCAACGGCTAAAAAATATTAAGATCCTATACATTTTGTTTGTCCCCACTATTTTTAATAAATATTCTACTGACTTGCATCTGTTTAATATTTCTTTTAATTACCCACAAGTTAATTTCGAACGGAAGGTTAAGAATTATGAATATGTTAAGTCCTGCATGTTTATAAATAGTTGATGTGCATAAATCATTCATACTTGTAGAAGAAGAGAAACAGAAAAAAACATTTAGTTAAAATTAATTGTCGGTAAACATTTAGAATAAAATGTCTACAATTAGCCTATCATAGTTACATGATGTTGGACTGTGAACGACAATCATTGTAATTTAAAAGCTTATTTTTTTTGTTTGAGTGATGGGAGAACTGAGTTCATGATATCTCAATGAACCGGGGACCTGGGTAATGCGCGTCCATGCGATGTTGCATGACTCTAATGTCATTTTATTATTGCTATTATGCTTTACAGAATGGACCCATTATCTTTTAAACTCATGAAATTACACTTCCCAAACTCCTTCTACTTATGAATGGCTAGATATAATTTTTTATTCGTAATGTATAAAATGGGAGAATAGAACTAAAACATTTACGTTTAATTAATTCAATTTCTTTTTCATAAACTATTATCTTAAAAAAGGAGTTATTAGAGTTACTACCATTTAACTTTAAATTATTTAAGTCAATAAAAGTGCGTTTCTCTCACATGTTCAATATTTAATCCAGTTATATCTCTGTCATTCCTTTCTCTCTATAATTGATTTATATAAAAATCCTAACTATTTATTTGTTTGTATATGTTCTCTATAAGCTTTTTTTATTCTTTGAGGTATCTATCACACAGGTTTGTTATTCTCCTTGTCCTTGTCAAGATACTGGTATGCAGGCTCAGAGACAACTTCAATGGGGCTCGGGTAAAGCAACATTTTAGGGGCCCCATACTCTACAGTTTCGCGAGCGTAAGGAAATTTAAATATATTAATTTTATTAATTTTAAATATACTTTAGTATTAAAAATAAATATTTATGTAATGTATAAAAATAATGTTCCGGGTGCCGATAGCCCCTAGAGCCCCAGGGCCCGGACCATATGGCCCTTATACTCCCCCCTCTATTTATGCTTGCTGGTATGGTTTTATTCCCCTTTCTAGAAGTCATTTTTGATATGGACATTTATGAGCTACTTTTAAGGCCAAATTCCCTTAATGACCTATTTACCACTAAATCTCGGGAAGCACTAAACCTGGAATCACAAATTAAATTAATATTTCTCTGGTGTTTACTTCATATATTATTATAGAATCGTTAAACTAAAACAATATATATATATATATATATATATATATATATATATATATATATATATATATATATATATATATATATATATATATATATATATATATAATATATCACTTTCGATTTCTTACTAAGAAATGCCACGGAAAAAAGAACGATGTTGGAAAATAAACTTATCAAAAGAAAAATGAATAACACACAGTAAATTTTCACAGACTGCACTTTGCTCAATTGAAAAGTTAATTTTTAGAAAGATTCGACGAAAAATAACTTATGTATGTATGGCCGGCAAATTAGAACTGAATTAAATAACAAGTTAAATCAATCAATAATTTAGTTTTAATTTGCTTAAATACTAATTTATTTTAACAACAACTGGTAAGGAATTTTCACTAGTAACATCATGTTACAAAAAGTATTACTTTAACTTTTTTAACGTTCTTACATTAATCCAATTAATTAAAGTATGCGCCTTGAGCATGGCTATATTTTACCTCAACTTTCTCCAATTTAGAATTCTACTCCCGTTATTATAAGCAAAAATATAAATATAATATTTATTTATAATCCTCACATTCACATAAAATAATATCTAGTATGTTGACACTAATCTCTATTAACTTAGGGAACGATTTGAAAATAACTTTCATTAAATATCCCTTAGTTTGTCAGGATTGTCATAGGCTGTACTATCTCTATTATATAATAAGACCAGAGCAGAGACGATACATGCAAAGAAAAGAGATGATTGATTATAGCACTATATGTCGCTTTTCTTAAACAACCAAATGAGTGGTTGACATGAGTCGATGTGTCACTTTAATCACTGTACAAACCGTAAAATTGGCATTCTACAACTTAAACAATTTTGATATATTTTTCGTAAACGCTTTCATGAAATACAAAGATCTGACTTTTGGGATGGATTGCTATTGCAGAAAAACATAAATTGGTCTTGTTTTCATTAATTAACAATATTAATCATGGACCAATTCGAATATTATTTGATAGATAATATTCTTTTATCAAATGCCTGAAAAATTCATCAAAAAATATAATATTACACTAAATGGTATCTAAAGTAATTTCAATGTTTCCCCAAAATCCAAAAATATGAACATTTGTACCAAATAACGAGTAACTTTCTTACTTGTCCTTGAAGACCCTTTTGTTCAATTCTTCATATTTAACTAATGACTTTGCTGAAAATAGCCCTATATGACGCCTATTAAATTAAACACCGATAAAGATTCTTAACTTGTTTTGAACAAGTTAGGTTAGTATACATTGCTTCTTTGGTTGCAGGCTTTTCTAAAATGAAGTTATATCGTTGCCTTGTAGTCCGCAAGAATAATGGCACGTGATCGATGTCTAGTAAATGACTGAATGACAAAAAGACAGGGCCGCGTCGTGAAATAACTGATGGGCCAAATCTCAAGAGGAAAAAATGATTAATATGAATATAAATGTTTCCTCAACGAAACAACTAGGCCAAATTAACACGTTGAACAGCACATAATAATTGACTTAACAAATAAGACCGGTCGAATTGTTCATTAATAAAAACCTGACTACAAATTTTAAATAATGAAAAGTACCAACAAATAAATCAATCTAATATACTAATGAGAAAAATTAATTTGAATACTAATTTATATAAGTTCATTCTTATATGTATATATATATATATATATATATATATATATAGTGTGGAAGCATTTTCATAAACATTAAGTTATCTATTACAACTAAACTATTTTATATAAAATTATATATTACATATATCATATAGTAATTAAATATTGTATATATATATAAATATATATATATATATATATATATATATATATATATATATATATATATATATATATATATATATATAATGAGTATGTGTGTAATGTAGCTAAATAAAATTTAAATATTTTCAGACCATAGTATAGATTATTAGCCTAAGAAATTCATACAGTTATAATAGAAAAAACTAAATTATTAATTTCGCTGATGAAGTATAATCTACACTTAAAAAGTTTTAAGTCAAACCTTTATTTTATGAAATATGATTTAAACATTACAAGTTATAACTTCAGTAAACATGTAGATAGATAGGATCCATTTATTGTTATTACCCAAATCATTCATACATATACCCTTACATTACATTAATTTACCTGCGGTACGTCGATATAAGTAGAGTGCTTCAATAAATAAAAAAGAAATGAGAGGTTAATAATTTCTGCGAAATAAAAAAAATCATAGAAATGTGGAAATATTACTATTTTATTTGCTGTGATTTTTCATCGAAATGATATTTTGATTTTGAAAAGAGAGGCGGATAAGGGGGTCAATTTACAAAAAAAGGGCGACAGGGGAAGTTAGGGAGGGCGGGACTAAAGGGACAAATTACAAATGTGAGGTGATGAGATGGAGAAGGAAGGATGAGTGATAGGTGATCGGTGTGGAGCTGATACGGGGGAAAAAGAGCAGAGAGCGTCACACGGGGACGCCTAATCGAACAAAGCTGTCTACGTGTTGTCTCATATCTGTTGAGAACTAGGGTTTGGCTGCTGGCACTAAGGTCTCATAGGGCTCTGTTACAAATGTCCCGCCATTCAGTGGCCACTGGCATCCCGGCCAAATGGCTCTAAAACGGAGCTAACATGCTCTCGGTCACTTTATCTCCTCTACAGACGTATACACACATAGAAACACTGCTACGGAAAAATATTGCACACGAAACACTACATCGGGTCACACGCACACTATAATATGATATTCACCCTAAACTCAAGTTAACTGCTTCTCTTTCACTTTTTCTTTAAAAACATGCTCATCCAAGACATTCGATGAAGACAGTACTCCGCAACAATACATACCTCAAGACATTATACACTTTCATTGCTTATCTATAATTCATCTAATTATGCCCAATGAACTACACTACTACACATAAATGTATATAATACGAAATTGGTTGTGTTGACCAAATTAATGATTTTCATGTTGATCAGATTCAGATTAAGTAATTTTCATCATGTAGGATTAGAAGCGCATGTACAAATTTTACCATATTATGTTCCTGCACCTCTGGTAAAATTGTCATTTAAATACAAGGTAATTATATATAATATATAATTAACTATATATATAATTATATAGTTTAATTAAGTCTTTCAAACCAATAAATTTATTTAATAGCTTCAACGCATTGATTGTGTTTTTATTATATTTAATTTTTTGTCCCTGTAGAAACATATGACGGACATAACATTTTATTTCTTTACTATTAAGTGAAAATTAAATATTTTTAAGTACCTACAAAAAAGAAATGAAAATAGTTTTTAAAATATATTGCTCATATTACAACATCTATGTCGAGCTAAGGCCTTGCTTCGCTATCACACATAATGTTACAATACTTAAGTCCCAACGTTGAACAGAATTCCTTATCCTTACATAATAAATTACAAATTTTATTAAGTAAGTATTTCTTAATGAATTACTTGGTTAATAAATTAACCAATATAATACATTTATACTGGGATTGTAAATGCTTTAGAGTTCAATCTCTTAATTTTACATGAAATACTGACGTAAGGGCAAAAAATAGCATAATAACACGAGAACGAGGCGGAATGCTTAGAGCATGAATGTTGAAAGGAGCGCTAGGGTTAAAACGAAAGAAGCATGTAGTCTATAAAGTGACACAAGTTTGGTTTAAATGCCTCTTCATAACACTGACAAGGATCATTACACCACGTCCACTTTTATAAAGAGAGACTTGTATTTAACATGACGCTTACTCTTTAATTAGAAATACTCTAAACAACATATACGCCACTTTATCACTCTATTAGGGAACTGAGGAATGAGTTACAAGCCTCATAATAACCAGTCTTATGCTCCAACCAACTGTACCTTGTTTCACTCCACTTTGAGATATGTCTCCGAATTAAATCTAACTATACCTACAAGAGGGTCGTAAATGTTCCTTATCCTCTCCTGGGGGGGTTGTCATTCGTCCCTTATTGTAACTCAACGCAATACGAGTAGCTTACGAATCTCAGGACAAAGTACCAAATACTGTTAGGACTTATCAACATGAACATGGTGGTATGAAAGAAAAATTAACAAATGTAGAAATGTGAAGACGATCCTGCTACGTCATATTACTATGGTTCCTATTAAAAGTAGATACCTGACAATAATTAACCTTCTGGTCTAAAACAAAAGAATACGTTTGCTTACTTAATCCAGTCTTCTTTTTCCGAGCCAGCTGTACAGCTCGTCCCCAGGTGCAAATTATCTCTCTGAGTCCTGATTGAATGTTATTAAAGTCCACGATTTCAAATAAAATTGGTGGATCACAAAAAACCTTGCTTAGTGAACGTCTAAACTAATAAAGGAATTACTATATAAAGTTTTCCTATTCTAGCTTTCTCAAATTTTAAATTTTCTTTTAGAACATGTTTATATCAAAATTTTAAGGATCAATCAGGACCATATAGTTTGGGGAATATCAACCTTACAAATGTATAAAAAATGGTTACATTCTTAAGTGTCAAAGGCGGATCAAAATAGCCTTTCACAGCGAAGGTCTACAGCCTACATCATTTAAGCATACTTTGTAGCAAAAATTTGTGATTGCAGAATTAACATTTCCAGAGATGTAGAAGGAATGTGACCTTAAAAGAAGCATATTAGTGCCCGTGATCTTGAAAATAATTAAGTACTACGGGATGAAACCATAATAGTATATTTAACACGGAGATGACAAATATATGTGCCGAATTTGGTTTAGAGACCTTCAAATATATAAATATTTAATATACCCAGATGGTTAAAATTTATATAGCACTATCAATGCACTATCCTATTTCTTACTTAAATGATGTTTTGCTGTTATTAATTACGAGCCCTTAGGCCCGTGGCAACGGGCTACGGGCTTCATTATATATACTTATAAAAAAAAGTAAAATTAAGTAAATTAATTTAGATATTATTCAGATAAGTATTACATCTATTTGAAGACCTATTTTTTCAAGAATAAAAGTAGTATCCATTTAGCAATATTTAATGTGCACAGATTTCATACAAATCAAATGCATAAATACGACCGCAAAAATGTAAAACAGATCAAGATTAGACAAAGAACCAAAAATGTTACCCTTTGTTATAAAGGTTTCTGTCTTGGAATATTTTAATTTGAAAACTACTGCTTCCGATACTATCGGTAAAAGCAAGAAAACGAAATTAAATTAATTAGTCAATAATGGGTTAAAAAATCATAACACGATAAACGTTTATGTGCTAGTACGTGAGGAAGCTATGTGTCACACAAATGGACAGACAATTTCTTTTCTTATTTATTAAAATGCATGATACATTACACTTCTAATTTACTTTTTTAACTCAAAATATTAATAAAGCCATTAGCCGACTAAGAAAGTAATAGTTCCACGGAGCAGGTTTTAGTTGTATTCACATAAAAAATTAGTATGTTATAAGAGTTTAAAACACAAGATGTTTCTCATAAAAATTTAAGACATTCAAAACGTTACTCATAGTACATGTGCAGAGTGATTCGGGTGATGTTATAGAGGCGAGATAGTTAAACAGAGGATACGTTCACTTAGCGATCAAATGGTAGATTTAGGCGTCGCTATCAGGGAAGGGGAGTTGGACCAATTTTCTACTTCCTTTAAACCATGCTCTCTTCTCTTCCCTGAGAACCCTTATAAAAAAAAATCATGAACAAAGAGACTCGTAACGAGGGCGGAAGACAACGCTGCTCAAACAGTCACAGATACCAGCCTTCTTACCCGACAAAAAGCGGAAATAGAAGACAAGTTCATCTCACATCGAGATATACCTAACACTATAGAGACTCAAAAATCTCGTTTATATATATATATATATATATATATATATATATATATATATATATATATATATATATATATATATATATAAAATATTTAACTTTATCTATTTAATAACAAAGATATTTATTTCAATGCATTTTATTTACTTTTCATAACCTTTAAAGGAAAAGAATTGTTTTAACCCAAAAAATACGAAACCACGATTTCAACGAATTATTCGTTTTGGGTGGTTTTGAGCTAGATGTGACTGTGTCGTCTGTGTCAGAAATAAATCCCAGTTTTTAAGCTGGAGAGTCGAAACTTAGTGCAAAAATCAGTCCTTACACATGTAGTTATGCCGCCCAGAAAATCTCCGGAATTTCAGATTGCGCTAAAATTTGCACTAATATTTTAAATAGATATACATATTCTTCCGACTAAATTATATTTCAATAAAAGTGTTAAGAACAAGGGAATAGCGGGAACAAGTTGTCAAAGCACATTTACAAATATGTATAAGAAAAAAATGTATTGTTCACACTAATAAGTTAAACTATTTGAGATACCTAATACAGACATAACTACCAGATATACCTAATATAACCATAAATACAGATAAAAAATATTAACCTTAAGTTATTCGAGCTATATTTTAATATAAACGAAAATATAGTCTGATTTATTATGCTTCATTTCAATATTTCGCTGTTAGCCTCGAAATGATTAGAAGAACCGTAATATATGATTCAGAGAATATTAAATTAGTGGCCGAGACGGAACCGAGGCAAGGAGTAAGTTGATAGATCTAGCGAATCGGATACAAGTGAGCGAGATGGAGCGATACACCTGTCTGGATGGTGCACAAGGAGTCATCTTCCCTGCCAAATTACCTCTCGCTAACAAGCAAGCAGCGACCATCCACCTTGAACAACGACTATATACCCTAGGATGGACAATGTACAGAAATAGAACCAACCAGTCCCTTTAAGAGAATTCAGGGGAATGTAGACTGGAGGCACAATGTTTTATCTCCCACTGAAAATGCATGTCAAGGGATTCAAATAAATACATACATAATACATATAACTAAAAACAGCGTCATTATATTTCGATATTTCATAAGTAACATCTAAAAATGAATAATAATAATTATTTTTTGTAAAAATTTATAGTCAACCAAGACATCATTAATAACTGTTATTATCAAATTATTATCAAAATATGAGTTTAATGAAAGATAAAATTCAGCTTGGACGTTATATGAGTAAAACTGACTTCGTATCCCGTTTATTTACTTTTTAATTTTAATATGTAGAAAGTTAAATGAAGCGTCCAGCCCCTCTGTTTACTGACCAAATTAATTTGATATTCAAGATATTTTTCTTCAAGAGGTCTGTCATGGAAAAAAAATTGAATGACGGCATTATTCCTGTTTAGAGAGTGCCTTGAATAGGCAATAAGGTTTAAAGTATGTTTAAATTTATTAGTTTATCTATTCTTGAAACAAGCCGGAACACAAGTAATAGGATTTTAATTGGTATTCTATTTTTCTTTTCTTCTCGCCTGATTACAGTGAACTAGTATGATTTAAGAAATGGTATGTGATTATGAGAAAAGGGAAGTTAATATGTGTTTGTCAGTGCGGCCATTGCATGTTGTTTACGAGTTACTTTATCAAACTGTTCTGTTGACACAGTACATAAGCACCAGATAATTGTCTTTAACTCACGATGCGTATCTTTCTGGTGTGATTTAAATGAATCTTATTTAGCCGACCTGAGCTTGATTTACACCACTACAGACTCCTTCCTAATTCCTTCACTCAATCCTCCTCAATATTTCGTCTCTTCTTTTTTTACTATCCCAACTCCACCCTTATAGGGATTTAGTTTTTAATATACTTTACCTTAAATATACATTGATTTTTTCTTTTTGCTCTCATAGTTGTGTATTCTAGAGGTAAAAGGGTGGTTGTACGTGAGAAGGTTCAGATTGGAGAATTTATATTTTATTAGGTCTTCCTTTCCTTCGGAAAATATGAAGTAATTATTTGAGTGTTGCGGGCCCCGAGAAGGCAGTGGCCCGAGATAAGTGAAGGGCGTCTTCCCCCACGGGCAGAGGATCCCGAGGGTGCGGAATATTATATAGAATCCTAACCCCCTCGTGCCCTGGCCTCTAACTAGCAGCTCGGTACAATTTTCATAGAGTCATATCTGGCAGAGAAATTGATCTTAAATATTCATAAAGCCTGTGGATAATCGACCTCCCAGCAGTTCCGATGAAATTGCATCTTGATGAACAAACTTGACGCCTACTGTGAAAACAGAAGAAAGCTAGTCAGAGAAATATATTTTTTGTAGCTAAATGTTTAAAAATGTAGAAACACATAAAATCAAGTAAGCATTTAAGCTGATAACATAACACATTTTCAATACATATTCAACCTTATAAACCATAGCACCGAATATATAATATGTAGTAAACATCTCACTTATTTATAGCTATTCTTACTTTGTAATATACTAATATAAAATACATGGTGATCCAAAAAAAGAAAGCTTTCATTAATGTATGTCTGTCGTCTGGGCACGCGCTTTAACCTAAAATACAAAACTGATATCCATGTAAAAAAAAAAAATAAATAAAAAGTATGGAGATCAAGTAGAATAGAAAAAAATAGTTTTCTATCACAAATTTATCGTCGGAGCTTTAGAAATTGTTTTCTTATTTCAGAATTTATTGTAAAATAAAGTCTTATTTTCATAATTAAGCATATTTGAAAGTTTAATAATTATAAAATAGAAATTGCATCTTACATTTTACTTAAAATATTAGTTAAGAATGAGCGAGGAACGGATTGTAAGACATTTTGCTAAATTATTTAATAATTTCTTACCATTCAATGTCAAATTAAGTCAGCGATAATTATATTTTCAAAATTACTGATGATATTCAGATTCTAAGAGAGCTCTGATGGTTAATCCATCGTTAAAAACTCGGATTTGTAAATCTAACCTAACCTCAAGAATATCAGATCGCCAAGTTCGAATTATGTTTATACTTTTTCATACAAGACTCAGATAATACAATCGAGCAAAAATTCGATTGACTTGTTGGTGTGAATTGACAGAGATAATGATGCCTCAAGATACAGGAGAAAGTTTTCCTGAGTGTCTCGAATTGATTTTCCTCTAAATAAAACTAATTATTCGATAATATTCACAATAATTAAAGCCTAATCCCAAGAATAAAAGAATGAATGTAATCTTCAATTTGTTTTTGTTTTATGTGACGAATAAATGGTTCATTGCACTCGATAGATTTAGAACAGCTAAAAGTAATTTCAATGTTTTTTCTGTGAGTGAGGGAGAGGATAAAAAAAGAAAAGAAAAAACAAAATTAAAACTTCAGAGCACTTTTATAGATGAGGGTCAAGAGGAGAAAACTAAAAAACCTAGAGACGACGGTGATGTGAATCACTAGATCAGGTCTTTCATCGGTTAACTGTCACCATAGTGGGGGTTAAACGCGCTGACAAGCCAGAATATTCCTTCGTTCCCACAAGTCAAATAATGACTTTTGTATCTGTTGATGCGGTGGACAAGACGGTTCTAAGCGTGTCGCGGGCTTGAGCCGGAGACGTTTCGAAAATTAGATGTATAAAAGCTTGGGGGAGACCGACGTGCCAACTTGGCACCGATAACTACAAGTATCTACCCACACCGCCGTAGAGATACCTCGGCAATAAGCTTACACGTTTATTTATATTAATACATATTATTTAGTGAGTATATTATTTTCTTCTAAACTACGTCGGGGGAAGCGTTAAACCCGTAAATAAATATGACAGGGCAGCAAAACGCCTTTAATCCCGATAAACCAAATAATCACCTTCTCTGTTGTATTAAGCTAACGAGAGAAACAATAAAACTTTTAAATTAGTTATACAAAAAGGCAGGTGAAATCTGCTTTAAAAATATGACTAGAGTTCGTACAACCAGAGCTAATAACGATCTGGGTTGTCACGAAAACCAATATATATCTGTCATTAACATCAAATTAAAACCTGTAAATATTTTCAACAAAATATTATTCCATATTTATACATGTACATAGCAAATAAAGTTGTTTTTTTTAATGAATAACTTTAAATATAATTTTTTCTTTCAAATAAATAGGTTAAAGTTGCAAAAGCCACACTTCATACTATATCGAGCTTCCTTCTCCAAGCTAAAGCGTTAACCAGAACCAACAAGCTTGTAAGCGTACATGTTGTAAAAAGATTCTTATTGCTACATGCAAATGTATACACACACACACACACACACCACACACATATATATATATATATATATATATATATACACTATTATGTACACAACGCCCGAAATCAGTTCAGTAATGCCTCATTTTGCTGCCGCAAGTAGATAAAATACTGTGTTTGCACACTGCAATTAGCTACACAATTTGTGGGAGACACCAAGGGATGTGCCACGCAAAAATGGCACATAGGAACTGTTCCAACATCACACTTACGTCATCAAGATGTTGGCTCGGCATTACGCCATGTCCTGCATCGTTTCGTCGCGTCCGACTCATGCCCACCCAACTCTGGACCCATACCAGACCAAGAAGATCAGATAGAGGACTTATCAGCCAGGCAAATATGGCGGTGTGAGAGCACACGCGTCTCTGATAAGTCCTATATCTGATCTTCTTGGTCTGGTATTGGTCCAGAGTTGGTGGGCATCGTCGGGCACCAGATGAGTCGGACGCAACGAAACGATGCAGGACATGGCGTAATGGTGAGCCAACATCTTGATGACGTAAGTCTGATATTGGAACAGTTCCTATGTGTCATTTTTGCGTGGCACATCCATTGGTGTCTTTCACTCACATAAATTGTGTTGCTAATTGCAGTGTGCAAACACAGAATTTTATCTACTTGCGGCAGCAAAATGAGGCATTATTGAACTGATTTCGGGCAGAGAAATGTGATTTTACTGGCTAGGCGGTAAAATGAGGAAAATTTTTGATGCAGCAAAATTTTTATTGTTATAATTTTGGCAATAACAGTTTATACTATTATCTCTATCTTATAACATTATATATTATTGTAATAAGTAAAATTTAATATTTAAATAATTTGTTAATATTTGTTAATTCGGTTAAATAAGTTCAATGAATAGTAGATCTTTAATTAAAAAAATAGCGGAGTCACTGGCCACACTGCAGTTTCATGTTAACATCCAACATCCATATATTATTATTATTATTGTTGAAGTCATTCTAGTTTAGACTAGCTACTTTTCTTGATTTATCCTAGTTACTTCTTTTATTTTAAGCAGTAGAAGATATCTTTAATACTTTTAGTAATTTGTTAGTAAAAATGTAAATAAATATTTTATATTGCGTGCATAATTCATTCAGAAGTTATGTATGTTATAAACGTGTGTTTTATATTTTGTTGTTATAGCTTCAGTTTGCTATTCACAATTGTTATTATTCCCAAGCTTCATATATGATTTCTTTATCAACACTAATTTTAGATAATACTTATGTTATTATCTTATTAATATGATATATAGTAATTAACTATGTTATATTAATAAAGATAGTCAGATAGTATTTTAGCAGTTTCATTTTTCTGCCGCCCGAAGATAAAATATTGTATGCAACAAGGCAGCAAAGGAAACATTTCTGCCTCATTTATTCATTGTCAAATTGGTAAATTTCTCGCCTCGGCAGTTAATTCTCATGACCTGTCCTCGCCTTCGGCTCGGAGGCTAATCTAATCACTCGTCAGTAAAATTCCATTTTGCTGCCTAGTTACATAAATAACTATTTATTGCTTTGTAAGTCAGATTCCACAGTAACAGCTTTAGTGAAAGAGTTTGACAATGGATCACTTCAATTCTAGATGGCGACTATCTATGTGTTTGGAACACCTCGAGCTAGAAATATGCTTCTTAGAAAAGCCCTTTTATCAGCCTAATTAGTTAATACTAAAATAAAAACTGAATTTAAAAAAAAAAGATGTATATATATATATATATATATATATATATATATATATATATATATATATATATATATATATATATATATACATTTATTTTAATAAAAAATGTTTATTTTTTTAAAAAAAAAATTTGTAGATTTTACCTTCTACAACACAATTAGCACAAATTGGTTGAACAAAACTCACTTCAATTTTTAATTATTAACCTAATAAACGACAGTGGAAAGCAAAAAGAGAGGTTTAAAGGGACTTAAGAAAGTTAAGAGCTCTGGGTGAGTTGAGGAGGTGGAGCAGGAAATTAAAGACTAGAGGAAGGATAGGTCCAGAGACCACATTTCAGACAAGGGTGGATCAATGGCACGGGCAGGAGGAAGCCAAAAACCAAGAGCTATGGAGGCCTACTACAGGTGAGCCATGCCCCCAGGCAGCTAGGTTGGAAATTGAAGACAAGACCCCCGGCACCTCCATGAATAATGCAATCCCTCGTATCCTTTTCCTCTCCTAGGGGACTCCTTGCCCCTTCCAGAATTATGACTCTAATAAACTTAGCAAGACTTTATATAGACCCCTCAAACGCAAACACATTTCACTCCATAAATATTAATTATTTAAATCCACCCCGACCCCTAATTGTTTATCGGAAGCGAATGAGCGGCTGTTTCACTCACTAGAAATTATATTATCATTTTAAAATATTATTCTTTTTTACTTAGCATAATAATCTATTATTAGAAGTTCAAGTCTTTCGCCTTTTCCTTTGTAGGCGAACCAATAATAACAATAATTTATTACCTAAAAGGATATAAATGAACCTCCGTTTTGTAGAAGCTATGAAAACACAAATAGGCACTTGTTACCTTGGTTGACAGCAGTATTTGGCCAATGGAGTACAAAAAGATCAGCCTGTTTACACCCCTATTATTAATGTAGTCAAAACTCAAAAAGTCAGTTTATTGTAAACAAAAAACCGTATATAGTAAAATCAGATTTCCAACAAAATAATAGACGTATAGAATAAAGATTTTTTTAAATAATTGTAGCTCCTTAACCTGAAGGAACCTCTTTTAAATACAAATTAGAGTACATGCTAAAATGAATACATTCATTAGATTCTTAAAAGAAGAATACTTTGTTGTTTACATTACGTACAAGTAGGTAATGTAAACATGTCATACGAGTAATTGATCTGAAAAAAGTTTTCTGAGAAGGTAAGAGAGGTGAGACGTGAGAGAAAGAGCTCTGATGATAATATACAGCGTATATGAAGGAAAGAATCATTATTTGATCTCTGGAGTAAGGAAAAAACTATATAAGGCCCTCATATCTCTGGCTGACAGCCCTCGCCCAAGTTTGTGCGAGGGCGCGAGAAAGGAAAAGAGGTGTTCCTATATAACAAGATTGCTAGGGGAAAGGTCTGGTAGAGAGAAGTGAGCCAGCAGAGCTAGGACTGGAGCTGAGAACGACGTGTCAGAAGGCCCGGGTAGCTACGGGGACACTTATATTATTTATGTAATACAGAGAGCGGTCCCTTTTCAAGCTACTTCTTCAGACGAGACACATCCCTCCGCAGTATGCTAACCATATTCTCCGCTCTCCCTCCTTCTCCCGCCTCCTGAATATAAATCGACGTTTTCACCCGCAATTTTCTTTTGTTATAACTTTGATCAATCTCTCTTTTTTCACGTTTTATTTTGTTTCCTCCTCTTTTTGTCTCAACGTTCTAAAATGAATTAAGCCAGAAGGGTTGTAGGAATCTCCAAGATGAATAATAATCTCCTACTTTTGTTTGTTTAACATCAAATATATATTCCAAGCGTATTTTTATAATCCCGAGAATCGGCTTAAACTGCAATCTTTATACTGCTAACAAAATTTCCACTTCGTTTTAAAAAACATACTTGTTACAACCTTGTTATAAAAAGAATTTCCATTTCTTACAACTTTATTTTAGACCAACAATTTATATATATATATATATATATATATATATATATATATATATATATATATATATATATATATATATATATATATATATATATATATATATATATATATTATATATCCTCAGCAAAAACCTGACCGTGAAAAAGGGCCAAGTTTCAGACCCCCACCAAAAAAGTTAGCCAATCAAAGTAGTGATATCTACTTTGTGGCCAAGTCTACTCTTTCTTTAGTTCATAACCTCACTTCACTTCTACTATCATGAGCAAGACTACTCTTTTATTGCTTAAAACATGACCCGTTTCTGAATTATGATATTATGCTCACTTTTTTGGGAGTTGGCCAAGTGTTAAGGAATAAAATTAAAAGAGTAGTCTTGCTCATGATAGAATAAGTGATGTGAGGTTATAAACTAAAGAAACTTGGCCACAAAGTAGATATCTCTACTTTGATAGGCTGATTTTCTTGGAGGGGGTCTGGTCTGGAACTTGGCCCTTTTTCACGGTTAGGTTTTTGTTGAGGATATCATTCCTTTTTGCTAGCGGCAGCATCGTTGGTGACGATTTTTTACGAGGCACTGGAGGGAGAAAAAAACACTTTTTTTCCCTATACTTAAATTAAATTGTCTGAACTTAATGGGTTCGAGGTTGCTGAATACGAATCTGAAGTCTAAATTTATCCTAAAGTTGCAGTTTCCTTGAAAATGCGCCTGAATAATACATAAGATTGCAAAGTTCTCCAATGTTTTTTGTTATTGTGTAAATTGCCGGGACTTGAACATAATCTCTATAACTATAAGAACAGAGATGTAAGTCTAATATTGATGAGGAGTGGGGGATTCAGAGAAGCCCAGATGTTCGAAGAAGATGGACAGTAATGGTAATAGTAGGCCACAACATGCCGCACAACGTCTTGCCTAATACGCAGCAAATTTTCTTCTGTCCCAAAAAGTGCCAAGCCGAACATGTTAAACAAGCAGGTACCTTCCCTTCCCACCCGCATTAACGTGTACTTGGTTACACGACCGTCGATTCTAAAGAACTTCTCTAATGTGCAGAAATCGGTAAATGCAAAGGGGAAAGAGATTAGTACACAAAGAAAAACTAACATCAGATTAATTGTCAAAACAATACCCAACCGGAAGGATTTGTATACAATACAAATCGCTACAAAAGCATATGTACCAAATTTTTAAAAAATAAACAAATGACACAGTCCAAAAGTTCAAATTGAGGCTATTCAAATGATATGCAACACAATAACGAACTTTTAAAAAAGTGGCCACGTGACACGGCACTCTGGAAAATGTTTATTCTCATGATCTCAGCAAATAAGAAAATTGTATAAAATAATAAATACTTGAGCATATAAGAGCATAAGTGTGAGGTGTGAGATTTGAGCCATCCAAACAGAAATAAAATAGGACAATAATTGCGGACGGTATGAGAGATTTAAGCCAAAAAAAATTAATCACATCTAGCTGAAGCTAAGATATAACTGATAAAGGTACGAAAAAAGTTATAGAATCAAACTTAAACAGTAGCTGTTTGTGTAATCAGTTTTTCGATACGACACACCGTTGATTCATAAAACATCTTTAACGTTGCGTCCACCATTTTAAATATTTTTGGGGGATAAAAATGAAAAAAAATTACTTTTTGGATTTTTTTCTGTCAGTTGCACGGCTATACAAGCTACAAGTGGGTCTAATTTCAAGTTTCCAGCTATTCTAGAAGCAACTAATCATTTTAATGATGAGTGAATGAGTCAGTAACAGTAAGTTTGAAAATCGCACCTGTTGGAGAGGCTAGGTGTTAAGTGCTCAATTTTCTACAGTGTCCAGCTACTTAAGCTTAATCTATGTTTCAAATTCAAAAGCCCATCGTAAGAGGAAGCAGAGATATGAGGGTGAGAAAAACAGGGTGAAGTGGTAAGTAAAGATAAACTACATGTTTACTGGAACTTGGCCTTGCGCACTGCAGGCGCTCAGATACATGAAAAAAAAAAATCTATATACAGGGTGGTCCAAAAGTCTCCCCCCCCCCCTCTTAACTTTTGAACGGTTTGAGATAAATTAATGAAACTTGGGGGATCTCTACCATGCAAAGGGAAGTTTGTTTTCATGCAATCACCCTTTAGGGGCAACCACCCACTTTGCCCCCAGGCCACCCAACTTCAAAATTTCAAATTGGAGAGTATATTTTTGATAGCATATTTGGATTCTACAGTGAAAAATAATAAACTTTTACTTGAAACTTTTTTTTCTATTCCCAATATTTTGCCCCTTATAGGTGGGCAAAGATAGCAAAATTACCCTACCGATAATACGTTGTAAAATCTAAACGGTTAGAGATAAATTAATGAAACTTAAGGGATCCGTACCATGTAAAGGGAAGTTTGTTTTCATGCAACCGCGCTGTAGGGGCAACCTCCCATTTTGCACCCAGACCACCTAACTTCAAAATTTTGTCCTAGAATGTATATTTTTGATAGTAGATTTAGATTCTACGGCAAAAAATAAAAATATTTTACTTCATACTTTTTTTTCTACCTGTAATATTTTTCCCCCTATAGGGGGGCAAAGGTATAAAAATCGTAGATTTCAGCGCCTGGGGGCAAAATGGAGGTTGCCTCTAGTACGCGAGTGGATGATTAAACACTTCCCTTTACATGGTACAGATCCCCCAAGTTCCATGACTTTATTTCAAACCGTTTAGATTTTATAACGATCTATAATAACGATAAGTGTTATTTTTTTACTATTTCGGAAGGGTTATTTTGCTATCTTTGCCCCCCTGTAGGGGGCAAAATATTGGAGATAGAAAAAATAGTTACAAGTAAAAGTTTATTATTTTTCACCGTAGAATCCAAATATGCTATCAAAAATATACGCTCCAATTTGAAATTTTGAAGTTGGGTGGCCTGGGGGCAAAGTGGGTGGTTGCCCCTAGTGGGCGATTGCATGAAAACAAACTTCCCTTTGCATGGTAGAGATCCCCCAAGTTTCATTAATTTATCTCAAACCGTTCAAAAGTTAAGAGGGGGGGGGGGAGACTTTTGGACCACCCTGTATATATATATATATATATATATATATATATATATATATATATATATATATATATATATATATATATATATATATATATATATATATATATATATATATATATATATATATATTGGGTCATGGTCATGATCAAGAGAGTAGCCGAAAATGTAATCGTAACAAGAAAATATTTGAAAAAAAGTGCATCAAAAATGTTTAATTAAAAAAAAATAATTTCTTTCTAAATGCATAACAATGTTTAACAAGCCAAGAAGAAATCATTTAAACAAAGGCATACTTTTGTGTACCTATCATCTCCTATACGGCCAACAAGGTTTAAGTTTACTCTAGTTATGTTAGTAAACAGGTAAAGATTATTTGTCAGGGATGAAGGTAAAATGACAGTAATACGAGAAAAATACAAGAGTAGAACGAGTCTAAGAGCCGAGTTAAGTAGTTTGAGGCCCATTCGTTTTACAAGGCTGTAAAAATAAATTAAATCTGTAAAGCTAGGATTGTCCACATTCACATCCTAACAGATGATAGGTACTAGTGCAATCAAGCCTTGTGACTTAATACAACACTAAAACTAAATTCTTACAATTTACTTCTTATACATACATTAAATACAAACATAAAATAAGTCAAAAGTTGTAACACGCTTCAAATTATATGTACTCTAATTTTTTTTTCCTACAGTTGACCGATAAAGTGGTTGATATCGCACTCAAAATAGTACGCAAAACAGCAGATTCCTGCACTTACTACTTTACCGCACTCGTTTTACTTAACCGCACTCGTTTTACTTTACCGCACTCATTTTACTTTACCTCACTCCAGTGTTCCAACTTACGAACATAAAGAACTTAAATCTAAACAAAGATTAAATAATCCAAATTATAATAATAATAACAATGAAAACTAATGATTATTTTTTAACTAACTACATGATTTAAACACTATATATCATATATAAAATAAAAATGTTAAAATATAAACAAGTAAAGATAGACAATCTAAAAAAAAGAATCAAATGTGATGAGTAAGTGTTATGATAAAAAATAATAACAGCGCTTGGTTAGTTTTGCTGAATCAGGAAAAAAAAAGGCAACACTGGCTATAAACAGAACAGCTGGTTTAGTTAATATTGTAAAACCTTTTACATGTTAATGAACACTCTATTATTTTATATTTTATTTAAAGATTAAACTGTATGAAAAATTTGGCCCTCGCCTGCGGCTCGTGCGTAAATATTTCTCTCGAGTGCAGCAAAGTGCTACTTTGCGCAATAGTTGCACAAATAACTAATAACATAATCAGTGTAGCAATAAAATAAACTATGAAGATAAATTAACGTGGCATAAAGCTTCCTCGCGTCCTTATTAGACGAATGGTCAAATGAGAATTAGATCTGATTTGAATCCTAGAGGGTAACACTTATTTTTAAGCAATATTATTTCTTTTTTTAAATTTAAATTTATCAAACTTGTTTCCTGATACGGATTTCAGTCCAGAAACTTTTGAAATTATAGACATAAAATATCATTCTTCAGGATTGTCACAATGCCCCACTACTTTCGAAAGCAAAATGTTTAACACCTCAATAAAGTTTAAATCAACGTCAATCTATGCCATCCTAAAATGAAATAATAATTATAAATCACTGGGCTGATATCACCCACTGGGTACTGTTAGATCTATAAGACAGTTTTGATAGATTGCTTAATAATAATTACATTTTAAAACCCATAACAATTAAAAACAACAAATAAAAACGCTGGGCGAAATAATGATATTAAATAATAAGAAAGTCAGTATGAGAAGAATCGGGAAGAAAGTTAAAAGCTAAGTTATAGAACCAACTCTTAAATTAAGATAATTGTAAAAAAAAAAAAACCCTTTTTCATCATATATATGTATCGAGAGATTAATTAATTTATCGTTAAACATGCTCATAAAGTGATGAGCAGGTTATTAACATTCCTCTCTTGATTTTCAGATAAATAAGATTTATTTTCAACAATATCTCACAATCTTGTTAAATTCGATCACTCGGTCCGACAGCACTCATTTGCCTGTCTATCTCTCTGTAACGCACCTGAACTCCGAAAGTACCTAACACAAAAATTTGAAACTTAGCAGTTATTTCATATTATAGGGAAGCCCCAAAAAAATTATTACACAATAACTAGGGGTTGATGATTAAGATTATTGCTTCCGAGCTTACCGAAGGTAACGGAAGCATTGTGTTCACTTTTGAGAACGAAAAACTTTTATGCCTCCGATTTCAAAAATTCCAAGACAGAAATCTGTTTCAGACATCAGGGAACATTTTCGGTCTCGTGTCTGTCTGTCTGTCTGTCTGTCGGTCTGTGTGTCCGCGAATTATGAAACGTGCGACGATAACTTGAGTAAATGTCGACCGATTTTGATGAAATTTGGTAGACATGTTCGTTTTACCAATACCCAGGACGAGTTCGTTGGACAACGTTATCCGTCCAAGCGTTCACAAGCAACGCTCGCGTAAACGTGAACTTTAAATTTAAAATTGGAATTTTAGGTCGGGGAAAAAATCTAACTTCATTTATTCAATGAGACAAACATTTTTTTCAAATACAATTTTTTAGTAAAACCAACAGCGACACCGCTATGAAGTGTTATAGATCGCTAAAACTATTAATAGTTTTTACAAAATAAACTATATAACAATTAAGTAATATAACAATAATTGTTATAGTACATAATAGGATGCGAGGAAGCTATGTGCCACACTAATTGGCAGTCTATTTTTATTTTATTGTTTTTAAATGGATATGCATAATGGGGGTTATTAAATTGAATAGAGACATGTAGGAGGAGTCTCTGAGTACAAATATGCATATTTGGTTTCTTTTATAGGGTCCGTAGGCAAAACCAAGGACCCTTATATTTTCCTGCGTGTGTCTGTCAGTCCGTCAGTCCGTCTGTCGCCTGCACTCACGGCTACACCTTTCATCCGATCACTTTAAAATTTGGCATATATGGGTCTTGTACCTACCCACACATTTTAAAAATATAGCGACTTAAAAAAAATATTTTTCAAAAAAATTAGGCTAAAAAAACTTAAGGGCTAGAAAAAAAATTATATTTTTGGCACCATGTGGGGTATCAATTGAAAGGGTACGCCGAGCTGATTACAAAAATATATAAGATAAATATATGATTTTAAGTCTTTGGTAGTTGTCATACTACGGAAAGTTTAAATTTTAATTTAAATCAAATTATAATTATTATTTACTACGGGAAACAGACAGTGAAAAATAGACTCCCGCGCCGGGATTTGAACCCGGGTCTCCCGTACTATTTTTCACTGTCTGTTTCCCGTAGTAAATAATAATTATAATTTGATTTAAATTAAAATTTAAACTTTCCGTAGTATGACAACTACCAGACTTAAAATTGAATTTCGAATTGATTGTACAAGGTACAGGTACTAATTGAGTACTTTATAATTATAAGCGTTAATTCTTGGTTTAGTTCTAATGTCATAAATATTGACTGTCTAAATGTATATGAGTATTGAAAGCTTGGATTCGGGAGTAGTTATCGATTACGGCAGTTAAAAATCATTCTCCTGCGTAGCTTAGTTGGCCAGAGCATCTGTACTGGAAATACGGGAGACCCGGGTTCAAATCCCGGCGCGGGAGTCTATTTTTCACTGTCTGTTTCCCGTAGTAAATAATAATTATAATTTGATTTAGATATGTGAAGTGCGCAAAAAATCTGAAAAAATTCCTGAACATTCTTCGAACAAAAGTAAAGTTACCACTTTTTGGAAATTTTATTTTCAATATTTTTAATTAACAAAATACGTTTTTTTTTAAAAAAATTATGGTCTTTACGATGTATTTATATGTTTATAGTCCGGTTCAGTGGCAAAACATACTTTATCAGAAGTTTGTTTATGTGTTTTGAGAATATCATACCAATAAGATAGTTCAAAGTAAACTTTTTAGCATTTTAAAGAACACCATCAATAGGGTACTACTTAATCTTAAACAATACAGTGTTGCCTACGGACCCTCGCTGTGTGCTGACTAGCACACACTTGACCTGTTTATTGTACATTTGAATTTTGGAATTTTTCATCCGACGCACATTTCGTAGGAAAAAATTACCCTTCTCCCAAAATCTTATTTATTATCCCTATAGGGAACGGGTTGGGCTAGACAGAAAGTTCTTGCAGGTGAGGCCCCCAATGTCCTAGCTACGCCACTGTTTGTTTTACGCCATTACAGTAAATTTAAAATGACTGTTTTTTAAGATTTAAAAATTGAAGTCAAATTTCCTGGAAATTTCGTCCTGCTCGGACGATATTTAATAACTTACGACACTTTTTTAGACTCCGGAGACCCTAAAAAGTGTAAATCGGGCAAAATCGACAATTTTTTATAAACCACGTATAGACAGAAGATATATATATTTTTTTTTACATATATAACCTTAGATTTATTTGGTTTATTTTAATCATACATAAACCTAAAACTACTCTTTTTTGACTATTGACGTGCAAAAAGAATAAAAATTTGTTATAATACGAATAAGTATTTAATTTAAAAAGAGTGGTAGTAATGTATAGCGGTAAAGCAAGAACTGATTCTGACTTAATACTGAGCTATAAATTTCTTTCTTCTTGAAACACGGCCAAAACTAACCGGTAGTGCACTTCACTACTCAGTAAAAACAACTTTAAATTTATTTTATTCAGATAAAGATCCGCATTAATAATATATGCAATGTTATCAGCAACTTTTACAAAACTAAAATAATAACCAGACCCATCCAACTTAAATGATTTATCTTTCCGTTTGAAAACGGAATAAAGAATAGAGCAGGAATAGGGGGGACGTGGTATGCACTCGTTTGTTTTAAATGATTCAAAAAGTAAATTCAACAACAAATTAAAACAGTAGTATAAATTTACTTCTTAACTTTATGATTAAATTAATATTTATTAGAGAAAGAATATAAAAAGAATATACTGTCAATTAGTGCGGTACATATTTGGAAAAATATAGATTGGACTTTTACATTGCATAATTTATAGTAAAATTTAAGCTAAAAAGGTAAACTTAAATATTGATTGACCAACACCATTCAAATTTAAGCGGCCTCTTTGGTGAGTGATTCAGCATTATATAGAGACAACACTGACAATGAAATCATTAGACAAAGCGAAAGCCCTCTGATATAAAACTTTAATTCTATTTCTCGACCACTAGGAGAGCCGGAAAAAGTTTCAAGATAAAAATCGGATTTCATAATATCTATCTATATTTTTTTAAGTACGTTGTTTCGAGCAAGTTTTTCATTACAAATATAACTTTCAACAATTTTGGCCCGGATTTGTCTGTTTTGATCTGTCCAATATTTTTGCGAACCAACGTAAATTAGAAACAACTCGACAGATTCTGATGAAATTTAGGAGGTAGGTCATAATTGATCCTATATAAGTTTCAACCTTCTACGTCAATTAGTTACTACTCTTCCACATCAGCACAAAGTTTTTTTTTATTAACACCTACATCACATTTAAAAGGTGAATTTATATGCATGTGTACATTTATATACACAAACACACACATACATATATATATATATATATATATATATATATATATATATATATATATGTGTGTGTATCTATGTATATAATATGTTATTATTTATAAAAAGAGAGCCTTAAAAAAATAAAAAATTATGAACTACGGACGAAACGGTACCAAAAGATTTTTTACACCCACAAAGAGAAAAACGAGTCATTCTGGCAGACAGATAGATAGACAAGAAACCACTGAAAAATTTTAATTAGATCTCTCAACGACACGGAGCCATGGTGCTCTCAAGCTCACAGAGAGGGGCGCTGTCTATTAAAAGACGTCACATCACAGACATCCAAACCCTATAAATATAGACTCCTTCCATTTAAACCCGACGCAATACACAGAAAACCTGTTGGCCGGTTTCACAGGGTATAACAAAACATATACCAAGGGGTGTGGGGGAGGGGAAAATATTCTTCCTCAGACACGTCGAATTTTAATTTGTACTGGCAGAGGGACAGCCGGGTGTGAAATTAGATTTATTTACGGCTCATAACGGGTTGCGCAAAGAATGCTACTCTGCCAGGCCACACAAAGCGCACGCAATTAAATTATAGACCATAAAATCGTGCTTATTACAATGTAAAAAAAGCCAAACATAAACATAAAGTACAAAAGTGAAACTACATAAAATAAAATATTTTGTTAATATATTTCCTGGTTGATACGAATATATATATATATATATATATATATATATATATATATATATATATATATATATATATATATATATATATATATATATATATATCTACATACAAAAGCACATCCATCTTAATCGTGTTTTCCCCTGTCGCCGCTACGATCTCCCCCCTTTAAATTAACTGAGCACATTCTTTAAACTAAATGACTGATTTAATTATTTAATTTAAAAAAAAAATAAGATTTATATTTTCACCAACAGATAATAAATAAGAGAAAATAGGCGGAAAGATAAATTGCCTAAATAAATAATTTTTAAATGAAAACTAAATGAGAGAAAATATGGATGAGCATCTGAAAAGTGAAATATACGATCGTATGAAGCATATTAGTGAAGTAGATGTACAATATTATATGATTTATATATTGAAAACATACCCAGATAAATACAAACAGAGTTTGATTTATTGCAATAATGAAACTCTTAATTCCTCTATGTAATAAAAAAATACTAATTCTTACTCTACACCAATATCATATTATTAAATTAATCAAATTAAACTGTTAGGTCACTCCATTTAACTAATTGTCTATAAATTAATTTTAGCAAAGAAGTGGTGAACTTCTGCCTTTGAAGATTTGTTTCAACTGTTGGTTTGCTCTATTAAGTGCATATACCAGGAAGGATACAACAAAGCAATGACAAGTATTTAACTTTTGTTTTGATTACCAATCATTGACGTTTTCAAGATATAAAGGTCACACAAATGCGAAAACTGCATTAAAGTTAAAATTATTTCGAGGTACTTGATAAATCATTCGATGTTTTTAACTTTCACAGTTAAGGGGGGTCCGGGTCGAAGGAAATCTCTGAAAAACACGGTCTTTACATCAAGATAAGTCAGAAAGAACAGTTCCCCCATGACAAAGGAGAAGGAACCCCTCGGCAAGCAAAGATTGAGTAGGTGTTGCTAGGCAATAAATACCCCTCTTCCTTCATCGACCACCCCTGAGAAGCAAGGAGCCTTCCTGTCTAGAACAAGAGACTACGTCTTTATATGACGATCGAACCTACAAGAAATAGACAACTACTCCTCGAATAAATACGTTTATAATGATTTCTGTGTCTAACACATACATATACTAGGCATCGCGTGGCTCTATCATTGAAGCGAGCATATAGTAATAAATATGTATTGATTATTGAAAAAATAGATAATAATGAATCATGATGAGTTGATAGTTGATAGATAATAGGTATAGTAGTAGGGCAGCAGCTGGCAGTAAGGGAACCACCCCGCATTCTTACTATTCCTCTAACCACACATCTCCTTTTCAATTATTATAAAATGTATCTCTTTGATACAAAAAAACTACTGCATGTATCATATTCAAAATTGACATGCCTGTTTCAATTGTGCATTAGATGGTGTATATGAAGTTTTATTAAAATCGTTACGTTAGAACGTAAGATATCGGAAAAAAGGTTGTTTTCTCTATTATAAACGTTTAGGTCCGATTTAATAGTTTTAGCGATCTTTATTAATTCATAGCGGTGTCGCTGTTGATTATACTAAAAAATGTTCGTCTCATCGAATAGATGAAAAGAGAATCTTTTCCCGTCCTGAAATTCCAATTTAAGTTTTGTACCTCTCGTTTACGCGAGCGTTGCGCGCGAACTCTTGGACGGATCACGCTGCCTAACGAACTTAGCCTGAGTATTAGTAAGAGGATCATGTATACCAAATTTCAACTAAATCGGTCAACTTTTACTCAAGTTATCGTCACACGCGTAAACGTTACTGACAGACAAGATGCATAGTTTGTTGAACGTAAGAAGCTCGCTTACGCTCGCTTCAATTACACATACATATATATATATATATATATATATATATATATATATATATATATATATATATATATATATATATATATATATATATATATATATATAATATATATATATATGGTTTTAGTTGGGGGACATAATTTCTTTTTGCTGGCTTCAGTATTATGGGAGATGACTTGGGTTATTAGGAGGCACTAGAGGAAGCAAAGCCACTCTACAAGTAACGGGTTTGGAGTAAAAAGTATTTTCCATGTATGATACAAATCGGTACGAACTTAAATGTACCACTTTTAAAAAATAAACAAATGACACATCCTTAAAGTACAAATTGAGATCGTTCAAATGATATGCTACACAATAACAAAGTTTAATAAAAAGGTCAAGTGTATGCTAGTCAGCACACAGCGATGGTCCGTAAGCCACACTATATTTTTTAAGTAGTACCCTATTGATGGTGGTTTTAGGGTCCGTAGGCAAAACCAAGGACCCTTATATTTTCCTGCGTGGGTCTGTCCGTCCGTCCTCTCGCGTGCTCTCACAGCTACACCTTTCGTCCGATCACTTTGAAATTTGGCATGTATGTGTCTTGTACCTGCCCACATATTTTAAAAATATAGAGACTTAAAAAAAATATTTTTCAAAAAAATTAGGGTAAAAAAACTTAAGGGTTAAATTTTTTTTATTTTTTTTCGACACCGTGAGGTATCGTATATCATATGAAAGGGTACGCCGAGCTGATTACAAAAATACATAATTCTTTGGTTATAACTTTGATAGGGCACAGCGTAGGCGAGTTTGAAGCTGGTTTGAAACGTGTCCCCCCCCCCCCCTCTTTCTCGCTTATGTGAAGTGCAAAAAATCTGAAAAAATTCCTGAACATTCTTCGACCAAAAGTAAAGATACCACTTTTTGGAAATTTCGAAAAAAATATTATTTTATTTTTTATTGACAAAATTTTTTATAATTATGGTCTTTTCGATGTATTTATATGGTTGTAGTCCGGTTCAGTGGCAAAAAAATACTTTATCAGAGTGTGTTTTGAGAATATCAGACCCTTAGAATGGTTCAAAGAAAGCTTTTTAGCATTTTAAAAAAACACTGTATATGTGGCCTACGGACCCTCGCTGTGTGCTGACTAGCACACACTTGACCTGTTTATTTAAAATGCTAAAAAGCTTACTTTGAACTATACTATGGGCCTGATATTCTTAAAACACATAAACAAACTTCTTATTATTAAGTATTTTTGTTGCCACTGAACCGGACTACAACCATATAAATACATCGAAAAGGTAATGATTATAAAAAAACGTATTTTGTCAATAAAACATAAAATAATATTTTATTGTGGGTAGGACAAGACACATACATGCCAAATTTCAAATTGATCGGACGAAAGGTGTAGCCGTGAGAGCAGGAGACCGGACGGACGGACAGACACACGCAGGAAAATATAAGGGTCCTTGGTTTTGCCTACGGACCCTAAAAAAATGATCACGTGACACGGCACTCGGGAAAAGATTTACACTAATGTTGTCAGCAAATAGGACAAATTTCTAAATAAATAAAATCGGTCAATATTTGCGGAGAGATATATGAGAGATCAAAGCCAAAAATTAAAAAATATCAATCAAATCTGGCTCCAACTAAGGTATTACCCGATGGAGGTATGTAGTCATTGAATCAAAGTTGAAGATCTTTCAAATCAACAACTGTTTCTGCACTCGCATTGTTTCAATACGACTTTACCCTAAATTCACAAAATTTTAGGGGAGATAAAATTTAAAAAATTAACATTTTGTAATTTTCTTGAAAGTTTATAGCTACAAGTGTGACAAAATGTAAGTTTCTACCTATCCTAGAAATCACTTATAATTTGATGATGAGTGAGTAAAAAAATGCATTTATATTAATACATATTAAGGACACAATTGCTTACAATGTCCTAAGCTATTTAAGCTTAATCTTTGTTTCAAATTTAAAAAGCCAAAAATAAGATTTTTTCTAAAGGGCGATTACTATCATATTGACTTATAGTAATTAGGTGTGGCAATGAAACCTAGAATAAAAAACTAGGACTCTTTTTATTTTAGCATAAGTTATATAATTCTGAGGCATTTCTAACAATCCTAGAAACTTGCAATTTTGTATATAGCTAGAGTTTAATGTAAAATTGCTAAATAAAACCATTTTTTTTTTTTTTAATTTAAACGAGTAGTCATTTGGGAAAGAAAATGTTTGAGTTTATAAGAGACAGAGAACAGAGAGGGAGGACAGACAAAACACATCATTTACTTGTGCTGGATGGATTAATCTAGTAGAACTTACTCGGACAGGGGGGACCTGGCTAAACTTAGATCTCACAACTTTTTACACTAGACTAGGGTTATTTTTTTAGGGTTTTTAAATCATCCTAGAAACCATCATGCTTTTGGTAGTTCGTCCGTCCGTTGCATCTTGGAGAATATCTTCCGACCTACTGAAGCTATAAACTTGAAATTTGGTATACAAGTTAAACCTTTTTTGCCCAAAAACAAAAAAAACGATTGCGGACCTAAACACTCAAAATTTCTGCGATCTGCGATCAATTCCAAATAGTTTGCAATATTTTATATTTTTTGTAATTTTCAAGTTGGGTATCATTTCAAAGATATTGAAATTTAGATTATAAATATCGTTTCTAAAATGGCAGCCATTTTACCCCCGAAAAAATTAAAATGTACCCCCCCCCCCCCCCCTGCACTACCCCATTACCATAGGTCCTAATAATAAGGCAAAAATACATAAATATACATCTCTGTAGTCCAATGAAATTTCCGGGAATTTTAGAAATTTTAGGGGGCCGTAACTATGGAGCCCCAAAATGTTTATTATTTGAAAATTCGAAGTTGGGTATCATTGTAAAAGTATTGAAATTTAGTTCACAAAAATATATCGTGTTTCCCAAATAGCGACCATTTTACCCCTAAATGAACCAAATAAGTGCATACCGAAGATACTAAAGGATAATATATGCACACCTTGTTTCTTAAAAGTAAAACTTTTTATACACATTTCTGTTAAAAAAAAAAAAGTATTTATGAATTCTTATGACCGAAGAAACCCTTTTAGTTCAAATCTCGGTTTCGGATTTTTTGCGTGAAAACAATATTTCTTCTTTAGGTAAGAAAAATTATAAAAAATGAAGCAATTTGATTTCATTTTTTTTTTTTTAAACGGAATTTTCTGAGATTAAAAAAGTAATAAAAGCATGTTCAAAATATGAGGAGCTGAACATCTACCGGAAGAAATAAGCAATGTAAAGAACCAACACAAATGCATGTACGAAGTTAAAGGATGGGCCTAAAGCAATTTAAGTAGCCCATCATAATGGTATCGTTAGTTGTCAGTTATTAAGTACGTAACTTCATTCATTTAGTTTTAAATGCAAATAAAAAAACTGTTAAAAACACGACAATAAGCAAATTAAAAAATAGGTTAAGATTGAACGATACAAAGGACACAGGGTAAAGAAGAGAGAGGAACTGCATTGTCCTGCCATCTAGTAGACATCCTGGGAACAATATTACACATCAAACATACACAGGATTACCTTTCAAGTGCCTCATTTATTTTACTAATACTAAAAAAAAATAAAAAAATAAAAATAGTTCAGCTCAAAACGTTACAATCACAGTTTAAATGTAAAAAATCGGTCCGAGAGAACTCAGACACACTTTCTCATATACGAGGTCATAATTTGGCCCAGTGTTTTCCATTTATTAGTTTTCGTATGTAAATTTAATTATTATTGATCATTTCATCAAAATTTATCATAAAAATGACATCTCCTGGGCGGGGATTCGAACCCGGGCTCTCTCCAGTGCCCATTTAAATGGGCTACATTATGGAATTTTTTAATCAAAATTGTCGGAACCGTTTTCGAGAAATAATTTTTAGAGGTTAGCGCCCCCAAATTTAGAGCTAAAATTAATTTCTCGATTTCGCCTCGGGGTATGATTTTTCTGAACATGTATGCCAAACTTCGTCAAAATCGACCCAGTAGTTTAGGCTCCAGGCGTCTGCACAGACAGACGACGGACAGACATTTTTTAAAAACCACTTTTTTGGACTCAGGGGACCTCAAAACGTGTAAATCCATCAAAATCTCAAAATTAAATTATCGCGCCATCACAATACTTTCTCATTATATGAGAAAGTAAAAAATAGCAAATCGAAATTAAGTAATATAATAATAAATAACAATGCTAAAAAAGATATAGTATAATAGCAAAATAATTTAGTCAAAACCAATTAGACTGAGAACTCATTGAACAATCATCAACCATTGGTGCTTTAATTTAATTACCAGTCTCTTCTCTCAATACGGCAGTTGCAACAGTAAATAATTAATAACTCTAGTTCTAGGACAGATTAATAATAATTACAAGATAAAAAGAACTTTTTATATACTACGTTTTTAAATTTTCTGTCATAAATCATAAATTTGAAACCCTTGAAAAATTTAAGGTCGCAAATATGGGATATATCAAAACAAATAAAATAACTTGCGGATTTTTTCCGAACTAACTTTCCATACAGCAAAATTTGCTGAAAACGAATTAAATTCTGCTGAAAGATGGCTATAAGTATTAAAATAATGCATTGTCATCGTGTTCTGAGCTATTCTAAAAGTTTCAAATGTCTAGCTACTTGGGAAGTTAGTTAAAAATCGATTGCAAGATTTGTACCGGACAAACAAAAAAGCTAATAAAAACGTAGTAAAATGCTCGTTTTAAAGAGGATTAGTTTGAGGTTTAAGCACTCCAATCAGAAATTAAATCGGTCAGCAATTGCGGACGCCATAAGAGCTGGAAGTTAAAATTTAAATTAAAGCTCCACTTAAGGTAGAACTGTAGAACCGATGAAGGTACGACAAAAAGTCATAGGACCAAAGTTGTAGATCTTTTAAAATCAGTTACAGCTGGCGCAATCAGCTTTTCAAAAGCAATAAGCCTCCAAAAATAATTAAAATGCGTCCGCCATCTTTTTTAACTTGTCGGATTTTTTTTTCAGTCGGTTTGGGCTAATTTTCGACCAAACGCAAAAAACCGTGAGTCACTAGGTGGTCTAGAAGTACCCAAACATTTTGATTACCGAGTCTGTGGGGTTTTTTACGGTGGGTCAACCTAATTTCTTTAGGTTGTTTCTAATACATTTTTTTAAATAAAATTGTTAATAACTTTGGTTCTACTCAATATATTTAGATGAAACCAAGCCTACAATTTGCGCAACATGTTTGCACTCACCCCTGAAAAAAAATAATCGGTTCATTTAGCCAGTTTTTCGCCTATAAAATCTGACTAGGGCAACACACACACATACATACACACATTCACGAAAAAAGATAAGGTCGGATTCGGTTTTTGGAATGTATAAAATGAAAAAATATCCAAACAAATTTCAATTCTGACCAATGTAAAGACAAACTTTAATTATATAAATATATATATATATATATATTTAATTATATATCTATATATATATAAAATCCAAATATCACTGACTCACTGACTCACTGACTCACTGGCTCACTGACACATCACGATATCTCTGAAACCACTGGACCTACGACAATGAAATTTTGTAAGTGTGTTCCTCTTACCTCCTAGGTGCTCGCTAAGAAATATTTTAAAAATCCGCCATCTTGATTCAAGATGGCGGCCATTTATATACAAAATTCGACAAGACGATATCTCGGGAACCAATTGTGCTAGAACCTTTATATTCAGAAGTTGGCTTCCTTTTATGAAATTAGTAACTTTTGATAAATAGTTTACCAATCGGGCATATTGATTCAAGATGGCGGCCATACATATATAAAAGTCAACATGTGTGCATGTTCTTTATACAAATCTACAGTTTTAGTCCGATCTCGATGAAAATTTGCACACTTGACCTTCAAAGCAAGGGGAAAATCACTGTCTAATTGAATATTCAAAATTTTAATTTTGGTACACAGGGGTACGGGGTACAAATGTTAAAGTAATGAACATCCTTCATGATGCATATCGTTGAAAAGCTCTTTAAGAGGACAGTAATTGTGGTTATGTACAGTTTTATCATATTTTCACTTAGGAGGGAGGTATAATTAAAAAATATAGCTATATGTTATATAAAAAGAAGTGTATCCGTTTGAGGGTATTTCTTTTATCCTAATTTGATGAATATTTACACACTTTTTCTTCAAAACAAGGTGAAGGTCACTGCCTACATGAGATTACGAAATTAAAATTTTGGTACACAGGGGTACGGGGTACAAGTGATGAATACCCTTCATCTTCATGATGCATATCGTTGAAATGCTCTTTAGGAGTACAGTAATTGTTCTTTAGTACAGTTTTGTCTTATTTTCATTTAGAAGGGGGAGAGGTAAAATTGAAATTTATATCTATATATGTATATAAAAGTCAACATATGTGAGTACATATGCATGTTCATTTATACAAATGTCCAGTTTTATTCCGATCTCGATGAAAATTTGCACACTTGACCTTCAAAGCAAGGGGAAGGTAACTGTTTACATGAATTTTCGAACTATAACTTTTGGTTCAAAGGGATACGGGGTACAAGTAATGAATACCCTTTATCTTCATGATGCATATCGTTGAAATGCTCTTTAAGAGTACAGTAATTGTTGTTATGTGTACAGTTTTGTCATATTTTCATTTAGGAGGGGGTAAATTTAGGATATTTGCAAATGATCTTATCAAAGAGGAGGGGGATATAACTAGGAGGGATAGAATCTAGATATTCTCGCATAGTAAAATAATTTGTATGCTTTCCTGGTAGTTTATAAACTTATCAAATTTATAAACACTCCGTAGCGAAGCACGGGTATCCAGCTAGTATTGTATATTATTTTTTTGTTGCCTAAATTAATTAGGCCATCTGTGCGCTACTGCAGATTTACAGAAATTTAAGGAAAAAACATCCAAAGAATGAAGGTAGGCAAAGCGGGGGGGGGGGGATTGTCGCAGAGTTATTTATTTGGAAACTTCTAATACAAATAATTTCAAGATAAAAAGAACTTTTTATAAACTACGTTTTTAAATTTTTTGTTGAATCGTATGTAGTGTTGATAATATAATTGTTATTGTTATATAATATATAATGTTAGTAAAAAAAAATAGTACTTCATGTAAATGACAACCATCTAGAGAGCTGATCTTAAACCTATAAAAGGACAAATCTTTGTACAACGGATCTCCCCAACACCAAATCTAAACCGTGCCATCGGTATATTTGAAATAATATAAATAATATAATCGATAAATAATACAATCGATATTTCCTGTTTTGCTGTCATTCAATGTTTATCTATCACAAATTTGAGACCCGTCAAAATGAAGATTGCGTAAATATGGGATATGGCAAAACAAATAAAATAACTTGCGGATTTTTTCCGAACTCAATTTCCGTTCAGATAAATTTGCTGAAACCCAATTAAATTCTGCTGAAAGATGGCTAAAAGTATTAAAATAATGCATTGTCATCGTGTTCTGAGCTATGCTAAAAGTTTCAAATGTCTAGCTATTCGGGAAGTTAGTTAGAAATCGATTGCCAGATTTGTACCGGACAAACAAACAAACAAACAAACAAACAAGAAAGCAAGCTAATAAAACGTAGTAATTAAATTAAATCGACAGTTTAAACCATGTAATAATGTTTATCTACAATTGATACGAAATAAAAACATTTTATCCCTGTTGAGATGCGTAGAAAGTGATTATTTTCGTAGTTGTATTCATTGCGCATGCGCGTTTCATAATCGTGCGTTAAGGTGAAGAATTCACCTTATCGTATGATTTGCGTGTTTGTTTACATTTAACAAAACTAATTTGCTGTTTGTTTAACTAAAATAACTGTTTGTTTCAAGTTTTTAGAGATAAACCATGTATATTTAATGATTTTCTGTATTTATTATTAAAATCAAACAATCGTAGATAAAGTACTGTACGCAACTCGTGCGAAAACTGCATTTGCTTTGCTCGTGTGGTTTTACTACCCTCGCTGTCGCTCGGGTGCAAACTCCACACTCGCATGCAAAATGCTACTTTCCGCAGTAGACGCGTAATATACTATTTTATTGTATTGACTGTGCGTCAGGGAATATTAGCAAGTAGATAATATCTTCTGTCTTCTACTATACAGACGGTTAATATTATAACTTGTTTCCTTTGCAAACAGAACGCTCGGGATGCTGTGCCGGGTCTGGAAAGGAAGGAAGGAAGGAAAGAAAGGAGCTGGGAGGAGTTGGAAAAGTGTGAAACGTCGAAAAAACTATGGTACTTTATTTCCCTGGCGGCGTCGGGGAAGGCGGCCCAAACGCGCAGTATTCACGGTAGATTTAATTCACTTTATTAGAGTGAAGGGCCCTAAGGGCAATATACATCAGTAATAAGGAGGGCAAAGAGAGGGAAAGGCTCTTTACATGAAAATGTGGCCGCTCTTCAAGAGAAGCACCCTGGCAAGAGAAGATTCCCTAAAAGAGATAGCCCGTAGCCTAGTCCTGGCCTCCAGAGATACTTGAGAACCAAGGGGAGTTTAGTGAGCTGTGTAATATGTGCCGTTTTCCTTCCATCAAGCACACTTTCAACAAGTGATTAAGGTATCCACAATCCTTCACTACCTATCACAATACACCCAACACATTCTTACCAACGCCGCGATAAACTGCTTCTTCAACTAAGTATAACAACGTTGCGCCTCATGTAGAGCCTCGACGTACAATAATACATTATTACCAGCAATTTATAATTAATTTGTTTTACCATCAGTAAAATACGTCTCTTAGATAATTGTAACAAATCTTTTTTACTTAGAAATGACCATGTCAAAGAACTAATATGAGACTCGCAATTAAGCTCGTTAAGCTTGAAACAGTAATTTTAATAACAATACACACAAGTTTTTACTGCGAATTGTCGAAAATATATAGCTACACTTAGAACCTTAAAGATCTAATTAATCTTTCATGGCAAGCCTTTGCGAAGTAGAGTTGCCATTTACAAAAAAATGTTGCAAAATAAATAAGCCTTGATATAAATTTATAATCTAATTCTTGTCTCATATTCTAAAGGTCACGTAGTAGATAAGTTCATTATTTTAAGCAAACGGAGACCAGACACAATGAAAAATATTACCTAGTAAAAATTAAACGATGCTGAAGCAAGTTTGAGTCACGGTCTCTGACTACGTAGACCACGACACCTCGATAGCCCGGAGCACTCGAAAAGTGACGACAAGAAACAACTATTTTTATTATCAGTACAAAATTAACAGTTCACCCCCATGTCAAAATGTTTAGGGTTACATCGAGGTGCGGGCAACGTGTCAATGGTTCAGGTAGTAAGGAAATAGAGTTCAGCGATGCGGTACATAACTGGAGGGTGTCAAGGGTCATTGTCATTGGAGGCAAGATATGGCCGACACACCTGGAGGTCATTCCTTGAGTCTACTGCACTCGAGCATTAGAAAAATGGAACAGAATACCTGCCGAGTTTATAAGGGTTTAAACCTAGGAGGATCTCCAAAATACAAACGTTATTGCAGCTGGTTTTAAAAGTTTAAAACTTGATGATTAGACCATGTTTATATACAGAAATAGACAGTTAACTTAAGATTTACGATTAAGATTTTTGTAATTTTAAACGGAGCATGTGGCATAGTAACTTCACTAAAGAAAAGCCACATCTATAGCAAGCAAAGATAGATAATATTTGGTGAGTTTTATCAGCTGTTTATCTGCTTCATGGTACAAACTTTTAAATCAAAGAACTTTAATTATATCTATAATACAAAGAACAAAAATCATATTATGAAAATTTAAAATTAACTCGATAGAAAAATAGGTACTATCTGGTAACAAACCTCAGTCAAGGATTTCTCGAACATAGGACCAAATATAAACTCTTTTTTGATTTAAAAAAAGACACTTTCCTTCCTTGATTGAAGGAGGGGGGGGGGGGATCGAGTTTAGATAATACAATGCCAAATAAATATATAATTAAAGATGTATTATGCAAAATATATTGCGTTTTAACAAAAAAGAAATACAAGAATCATTTAAAAGATCGGATAAAGAGAAACTAAGAAGCCACAAACACAATAAGAAATCAATGAATGAAACTAAGTTCGGCAGGTGACAATTATATCACTTACCGTTAGGTATTGGACGTACAAACAAACAGGGAACCAAACTAAGCATAAATAAACCTAACCGAGACACGCGCGTGTAAACAATAAACAAGTTCAAAAAAAGAGAAGACGGTTAGACATTGACGTAGGAACGTTAAGCCGGCCTGTCATTTGTTTAGTATCAGCTGATCGAGTGCTGTTGTACGAGACATATCCATCAGCTGTCTGGTGGCGCCCTCTATACAACGGGTCGAGTCGATATGAGTGACATCAGTCGGATCCTCTGTTTCACTCTAGCCTTTATATCACTCTCGCTTTGTCAGCTCGTTGTCTATCACTCAGCGAGGTTCTGTCTCTCACTTGCTCGGAGGCTTTAGAATGACGGCCAGGGGTTTGGGATCCGGCTTGTACTCCTCTTCTTCCTGCAGAGTTTTACGACTCTGTCTAGCTCTATGTGGGAGGCCCTTTTACACTAAACAGGAAATAACTTCAACCAAATACTAGACATGGGAACCAGTAACGAGCTAACACCTGAATAAAACCAGTTACTGCTGTGCACTGCTAGCACTCAGCAGATAAAAGTTGATTTCATTCACAAAATAAATCGCTCTGAAGAATCGAGCAAATGCAATCTCAATCTGGGAAAAATAAAGATACGCCTCCTTTAAAAACAAATCAGACAAAAATACTTCCTCAGGAAATCATAAGTATCTGATTTGTAAGTATATTATTATGAGAGAACCTAGTATTAAGTAAGAATTGTACTCGTCGAAAATCTAATTACATTCATCATTATAGACATGTCCGAGGTACGTCAACTTGCTCAACATCAAGTTTTAATCAAGTTAGAATTTCAATCAGGCAGTTTTTATTAATCAGGTTACTGCTAAATGTTGAAGAGAAGACCAGGACATTGAAGTAGCGGATATTATAGCTGGAAGTATACAAGAGACTGTTTCCGGCTAACAAGAGCGAGGTCCTGTGGAACCGGTTTCTCTCATTGATTTGAGAACATTACTTATTAAAGGAAAAGCTTCTTTGGCCCAGTACCGTTCCGAGCCCTTACTAATTTGATTCCATGCCCCCTCCTCAAGTTTAAAGGGGTTCCTTTTTTCCCTCTATTAGACCCCTTCCCAGAAAATTCATTAAGGACAACAACCCAATCTTGTTCACAATGTGAAAGGACTTAGTCAACCCCTAACTCTATAGTCTAGAGGAGCACATTTACACTACCTGTAATGCGTATGTACTCTATTCACAGGTTCTATATAGGATCCAGGACAAGGATCTAAGCACTAACCTTACACATAAACCGCTAAATTGAACTACTCTGTAGTTTTGAACCTCTTACCCTTTCTAAATGCAGAGAAAAGAAATATGTATTTACAATTAAATTGGTTCTTCCTTTGTTGGTATATCTTGGCAGAGCTAGCTATGACGTGATCTTTTAACATTTTTAAAACGATTTATCTGTAAAAATTGTCATTAATAAACAATGTAAGGCCATCCAGTGGCGCACCCAGGGGGGGGCACGGGGGGCACGTGCCCCCCCCCAAAGCCAGACCAAAAATTTAAGTATGCAATTCCGCAGCACGTGTTAAAGTAATAGTATTGTGATAGTCAAAAAATAAATAAATAAATAAGTAATTATATACCTAGTTTAGCTCCACATTTTTTTTTTTTTTTTTACATTTTTTTGTAGTTAGTAGCATTGTAGCACATAGTCATTAGAATAGCTTTTAATTATCGAATAATTAATATTAATGAATTTGGAAACGGGTTCAATTGTAGAATAAGATTTTAAAAATTGCAGATACCCGACCTTTCGCAAGGAAGACTATTTTTTATACTTATTGACTGGACTATTATATACCCTACTACGTTTATTTTTAACCTAATACTATCAGCTAATTTCTTTTAAACTCAAAACATTTGGCGTACGTATTTTTTTTATTTTATTTTTTATTTTTTTGTTAATTCACATAACTAAAATATTTTTAAAATGTACCAATTTATTTGTCTGGCTACTCAAATAAAACATTAATCTATTATATAATGTACAACTTTTAATAATAAAATATTATTAGTATGTATATAATTTTGTATAAATAAAATACCCCTGTCTTCATGTCCCGTTCATAAAAAACTTAAATTTATTTGTATATAATAACATTTTAGATGCTCTTAGAATAGGCTAAAAAGACGTTTTCAAGTAACGTAAACTATAAAAATTTTCTCGGGGGAGGACCCCCGGACCCCCCTAAAAGAGAGCCCAGCCCCCCTTCAAAATTGGCTGGATCCGGCTTTGATATGAAGTAATTTAAGAACAAAGAAAACCAGACTGGTTAATTGTCTGTGATTATGCTAAGCCCACATTACATCCCCCCCCCTTATTTTTTTTTAATCTGTGCCCCTCCCAAAAAAAATCCTGGGTGCGCCACTGAGGCCATCGCTAGGTCTTAAACCAGATACATTCTGATCCTAAAAGCAGGCCTGGAGTCGCATATCGCGGGATTTTGTCTCCGTTCCTAGATTACTTCCTTTGATACACACTCTCTGCCCTTTAATATAATTTAAAGCATAATAATCTAATGTGCCATATTTTATCAGCATATTATTATTAATACTAAACACGAGGTGAAAACATCTATTTACAATCCATTGATCCATGGGACCACAAATTTAAGAACATTTTAAATTCAAGAGATAACTTTAAACCTGAAATTTTTGACGAAACAACAAAAGACTGTTCAATTTCTGCGTGAAGCCAATATAAACGTTCCTGGCCCTAATCACTCCTCTCAACGTTACTATAAGTTGCGTAAAGATAAAAAGCTACAAAGGGACGAAAAGGATCAGGAAAGGTAATCCACAAAGAAGTAACAAATCCGACAGAGAACGACTTCATGAACAATATCAATGCTTTACTTTACTTTTATATAAGTTTCTCAATATTATTACTATAATAGAAGAAAAAAGGTTGTCCAGATTATCATGACTGCTGATAAGCAGTGTCCAGTTAACATAAGAAGTATTGAGTTGCATTATAAACATATTTTTGAACAAGAGAAAGATAATTGTAGAGAATCTTATGAACAGACTGTTACTCAAGAAAATATAGTTAATATTAATTTAAAATGTATTCATAAAGCTATTAAGTCGACTTAGTTAGATACTGCGCCAGGCCCTGATGGCGTCCTCATTCGTACTATAAAACACCTCGAAGTTGCTCATATAATTAAGTCAATAATTGAATTTTTTCTAAAATACGGTTACCTACCAGAGATTCTCCGGAACGGAAGAACTGTTCTTATTTATAAGGGTAAAGCCAAAAATGACGATTTATCATCATGGCGACCAATTACAATGTATTCTATCTTACGACGCATTATAGAAAAAGTTCTTGACGCTGAACTTCGGCAACAGGTAACATTCCACTCATGTCAAAGAGGCTTTGTAAAAGGTCTAGCAGGTTGTCACATTAACTCTAAGGCTCATTGACGCTTTATTAAAAGCCAAAACTAATAAAAAAGACGCTGGCGTGGCTTTTTTTGGATGTTAGTAGTAGTAGTAGTAGTAATCTAGTACTTTCTACTAGAACGGGTAGGACGAACCACTTGTTCGAACCTTGCAATTAGGCCATCACTTAGGCCTTTTTTACGCCCCGCGGTAGAGAGTTCCAGCCACTTCACACATCATACGTATGTACATTGTACAGCCGAAGCGAGTATGATGTGATCAATAGTGAGCCATATAAATCAGAGCGTCACGGCGAGGAATCGAACCCCGTCTCGTTCCACTCATAATTCAGTGATGGCCGAGCAGACGTGGTTTAACCCACACGGTCACGCTAGCTCTCTATTTTTGTATGTTACTGGTGCTTTTGATAATGTGGGCCACCTTCATGTAATAAAGTCTCTAAGATCTAGAGGTGCTTCTGAAAATCTTATAAAATGTATTGAAGCTTTATCGTGTCAAAACCAGATTAAAATTCGATCAGGTAACCATGACACTTCACCTATATCTGTCAAAAGAGGAGTACCTCAGGGTGGACCACTTTCTGCGACATTTTTTAACCTGGCGATTGACTACATTTTATAAGAATTTTATAAAGAATTGTGTGACCCACAGTTTGCCAACCAGTACGGATACGATTTAAATCAGGACCAGGCGAAAATTTTGCTTTCGGGGTTTGCGGATGATCAGGCTAAGTGTTGTGTGTGTGTGTGCTTAAGTCTAAGTGTTAATTGCAAGTTATAGGTGTTTGTCATTTTAGAGATTGTACAAAATCGAATGAATTCATAAGCAATCGTCAGATACTTACGGGATCCGAATGGACCAATGCAATTAAACTAAACATTAATTATGCCCCTCTTCGCGGTGTTCCAACAAGCGGCGGCCAGTATACAGGAGAGGTAGGACCCCTCTGCCGCAGATGCAGTAGTGTAACGGGGATTTGGTGAGTGGAATAAAGTAGATAATAAATATTTGATATATATATTTATTCGTATATGAATGTGTATGTGTGATTGTTTGTAAGATGTGTACACCTCCAGAGCTAAGATCGGACTCCCCGTGTGACTCTGTGCTAGGGCTTAGTCTGTTCGATTCTTGGTGGGGGAAAGCACCACTAGACAGAAATTCGAGCCTTTGCTAGCCTAAGGTCTACACTGCTTTCCTAGAATATTCTGGACTTGGCTTCCCCGTTACAGACCCCCCTTCTTTGGAGAGTGAGCACCTGCGAACAGGTAGTTCCCCAAAGAAGGAAGTAGCCAAGGCAGTGTAGCGTTTGTAGTAAATGGACAGCGACTTTGAGCTGAACTTGACTTGACCTTATGTGTTGATGAATTGAAGTGGTCCTGGGATGATGGGTGATGGTAGCGTGGCAATTGGCCGTGGCAGTTGGTGACCAGGCCATTGTTGAGTGGGATTGTCCTGGCAGTTGGTGACCAGGTTGTTGTTGAGGGATGGTCCTGGCAGTTGGTGACCAGGTAATTGTTGAGGGATGGTCCTGGCAGTTGGTGACCAGGTTGTTGTTAAGGGATGGTCCTGGCAGTTGGTGACCAGGCCATTGTTGAGTGGGATTGTCCTGGCAGTTGGTGACCAGGTTGTTGTTGAGGGATGGTCCTGGCAGTTGGTGACCAGGTAATTGTTGAGGGATGGTCCTGGCAGTTGGTGACCAGGTTGTTGTTCAGGGATGGTCCTGGCAGTTGGTGACCAGGTTGTTGTTCAGTGGGAGTATATCTGGCAGTTAGGGTACTTCACATGTTAAGGTGTGAAGGAGTGTAAACGTGTGTCTTGAAGGTGAGGTTCGTGTTCGGGTCTCTCTCCGTTCACCTACATATGTCGGAGTGTGTACTTATTGTGTGTGTGATTACAATATTTTTTTACACATTATGCTTTAACATTTAAACATTATTAAAATAGATTAATTAAAATTACATTATTTATTTATTGCTTCCGAGCTTACCGAAGGTAACGGAAGCATTGTGTTCACTTTTGAGAACGAAAAACTTTTATGCCTCCGATTTTAAAAATTCCAAGACAGAAATCCGTTTCTGACATCAGGGAACATTTTTGGTCTCGTGTCTGTCTGTCTGTCTGTCTGTCTGTCTGTCGGTCTGTGTGTCCGCGAATAATGAAACGTGGGACGATAACTTGAGTAAATGTCGACCGATTTTGATGAAATTTGGTAGACATGTTCATTTTACCAATGCCCAGGACGAGTTCGTTGGACAACGTTATCCGTCCAAGCGTTCACGAGCAACGCTCGCGTAAACGTGAACTTAAAATTTAAAATTGGAATTTTAGGTCGGAAAAAAATCTAACTTCATCTATGCAATGAGACAAACATTCTTTTCAATTAAAATTTTTTAGTAAAACCAACAGGGACACCGCTATGAAGTGTTAAAGGTCGCTAAAACTATTAATAGTTTTTAAACAATAAAAATTATGACAATAAAGTAATATAACTATAATTTTAATGTTAATATAACAATAAAGTACGTGATAGGATGCGAGGAAGCTATGTGCCACACTAATTGGCAGTCTATTTTTTTTTTTCTTCTTATAATTATGAAGTATTTCTTACAATTAGTATTAAATTTTTGTTATTATATTATATACATGTATTTAATATATTAATAATAAGCTTAGAAGTTATTTTTAAGTTAAACATATACATTCATTTATTTATTTAAATTTACTGTTTCTTATAATTATAATGATTATTATTAGGTTATATATCTTTGTTTATTGTGTAATAAAATAATTTCCTCTAATTATTCGAATTCAATTTATTCTTCAATTATTAATTTGAATATAATACTAACTATTTATCTAGCTTGGTTGAGGATTGTGGAAAGGCTATTACTGAGCATGCTGATATCACGTCTCCCTCTCTCGTTTCTTTTTAAATTTTCGTGTTGTGTGGTATTTTAACTGTTTGGTTTAGCCTGTGCATTAGTGAAACCAATGCAAGCAGAATTCAGTTTCTCCGATGGGTTAAGGGTAAAGTGAAAGTAGGTTACCAAGGATAAGGTTAATGGTAAGATTAGTGGGAGTTTTCTATTTTTGGGTGTCAGTCAATGTTGTTGAAGATTGTAGTTGGTTTGTTGTCGAATCAGGGAGGTTTGTGCACTCCCTGAATTCCAAGTGAGGGGTTAAACCCCGACTGTATGTCTCATTCGCGAGATGATACAGTAGTGATGATCCAAGTGAGGGGTTAAACCCCGACTGTATGTCTCATTCGCGAGATGATACAGTAGTGATGATTGATGATATATTATGATGAGACTGATCACCCTTCATTTTTGTCCCTAGGGATGAAAAATGAAATAATACTTCCCATTGGAGATTAAGGAAGGAGTTGATGGAAGGAGAAGTTCTGCTGTTGGCCCATAAAAGCACAAAGTTGTTACAGTTTCGTGTTATATGTTATGGTGAATTAAAAGAAAGAGAGAGGGATACGTTTGTTTACCTTCTTTTGTTTTGAAGATCAGCTGGTTGTGATTTTGATGAGCTCAGTCTTTCTTTATCTTTTTTTTTCTGTCCGTTCCACATTTCGTCTTTAAAAATTGCCTTAATTTGTTGCAGTCAAACACTCCATGACCAGCTTGCTTACAATATTTGCAATATATTATTTTATATTTGCTACATTGATCTGCTTATGCCTGTTGGTCGCATAATTGACAGATAGTGTTTTGTGGGTTGTTTGGGCAGTTACTGGCTAAGTGGGATAATTTCTTGCAGTATTGAGAGGCATAAATTGTTAAATAATCCAACAAGTCGTGCATATTAGTTGTTAAAAAAAAATATAATCAAATTATTATTATATCTTAAATAATTGTTATAAATTCTTACCTTTGTTTGAATCCGATTGTGCTTGTGATTTTTGATGATGATGATGATGAGAATGGTGATTGAATTGTTGATTGTTGAATTGTTGATGTTCACTCGCGTCTCTGAAGGTGTCAGTTTAGAAAAAAAAAATTGAATAATAATAAAATGTGTAGTTTATTTGAAATTGTTATTTGATTGTGATTAATTGTGTGGGGTGAATCCTCCGCTGCCACCAATGTAACGGGGATTTGGTGAGTGGAATAAAGTAGATAATAAATATTTGATATATATATTTATTCGTATATGAATGTGTATGTGTGATTGTTTGTAAGATGTGTACACCTCCAGAGCTAAGATCGGACTCCCCGTGTGACTCTGTGCTAGGGCTTAGTCTGTTAGATTCTTGGTGGGGGAAAGCACCACTAGACAGAAATTCGAGCCTTTGCTAGCCTAAGGTCTACACTGCTTTCCTAGAATATTCTGGACTTGGCTTCCCCGTTACAGTAGAGAGACAGAAACCACAGCCCATGTGATTGGTAATTGTCCAAATAACATGCTCCTTGTTACTCGCCGTCACCATAACGTCAAACATAAGATCATTGACTTGATGAAGATGAAGGGTATACTTGCTACGAGGAAGTTTATAGCATTGATTCGGATGGTTCCATCAGGTACGCTGACATTATTGCTTTTAAGGAAAATAGTAAAGAAGCCCTAGTAATAGACCCGACCGTGAGATATGAAACCAATGACCTACAACAAGGCGAGAAGGTGCATCAGAAGAAAAAGAGAATCTATAATACATGTCTCGGTTATTATCAAGAGAAGATTCTGGAAACGCATGGTCATAGAGAATATCAAGTTAAAGGACTTTGGTTCGGGTCAAGAGGCACCATACCTAAGTTTACAACCGAATTTTTTGAAGATGTTGGTATTGACAAAAAATAATTGACGCGGATATCCGAATCTATAATTTTAGACTCTTTAGGTATCTTAAATAATCATACATATGGATAATAATTATCATTTACTTTATCGGACTATTTGTTTTTTTCCTTTAAAACAAGCTTGTAAGTCTATTATATTTTAATTTTAAGTTATTTTACTAAGTTGACTAAGTGTATTTTAATGACTATACATTATGTTTTGTAAAACTATTGTTACTTGTTAATGAATTATTTTCTGTAAGAGATTGATTAGTAAGCTGTGTACTAACACTAAAAACTCATTATAAATGAACAGCCTCACAAATAATTTATTTAATAAATATATTGTGTTTCTCTCCAAAATAGAGCAATTTTATTTTTAGGTATTCCGAGCCTAAAGCTGATTACGAGCAGGTCGAGGTTCAGCGGTTAAATATTATTAACTTCTACAAATATTTTGCTTTCCTCTCTATTTAAATGGTATTGACAAATTTTAAGATGGTCATTATTTATCCATTTTTTTCAATTTTTAATAACATTTTATTATTTTTTTGTAACCTTGCCTATTTTTTCCTATTAAGTAACTAAATAAAAAACAAATTGTTGAACTTGATGTTGTTTAATTTTTCTAACCCAAGCAACCTAATGTAATGAAGTTCTTGAAGTCATATTAGTTGAATCTAAAGTGCATAAAAAGTTGTTCGAATGAGGTACTTGATAAATTCAAGACATTTGAAACGTCCATGAACAATTTCTAACAACTCTCGACACGCAAGTTCTGAACCAATATAACTGTAACAACTTACCCCATAGCGGGGAAGGTTGTTAAAATGTAAGTTATCTCAGATTATAAGTCCCTACGATAAGAGAAGTGAATATTGTGAGCCGAAATAAATAATTGAGGTAGCCAACAGTTGGTTTTAAAGAATTAATGTTAAAATTACTTAGAATTACTTTTAGAAAACATATGGCTTGGCCAAATTAAAAAAAAATAAAAAAGGGTAAAAACCTGCCCCGGTCTCCCTTAATCATAATTGCTAGGGTAACCAATCAGAAAAGAAAAAAATAATTCCTTCAACAAATAATGGCTTCAAACTCTTCTCAAGCATACCCATGGTCATATTTGCAAACAATTGTGGAAGAGTAAGAGTATCAATATCATATTTCATCAATTGACGAACCAACCAATCACCGCTACCGACACGCCGGCCGACCGGTTCAATCGATCGGTCTAAAAGACTGCAATAAAAAACGTAATACTGTAGGTCTCCATTTAAGAACAATAACACGCATATAAACAAGTAAACCTGAAGAAAGGAGGTCTATTAAATCAAGAAGAAGTGCGGAGATAATGTATAATTTGCAATGTGGGATGGTATTGAGTCGAAATAATTTTACATTGACGGGAGTTAGCTTAGCGACGGATAGGGGAGGAGTAGCTAAAGGGGTGAGCAAATGTCTGGTTAATAGTGGAGGTGCAGTAATCACAAGAAGGGTGGAGGGGAGGGGGGTTTAGGAGATACGGGACCGAGGCCTTGGAATCGTGAGCTCTGGCTAATAGCCTACGGCTAGTCTATTCATCCAGCCATTGATTACCTATTCCTACCTGTACTTTATTAAGAATCCAAGCTTTACAATCACCGGCCTCCAAAACTAAATTTCTATAATATTAAACTTCGGGGAAAAAGAGAATCGACCTCACAACTCGAGAAAAAAACAGCGCAAGTTTCAATTAACGTTCAGTACAGAGTCTGAAGAACAACGAAGGTAATTTTGCATCGAGAACTTTAAGGTCATAAAGTCAAGTAACACAAGCAACTCGGGCAGAGAAAACTTATAAACATACATATTACTGATAGATTATTTCATACAAAACTATAATTCAAAGTATACGGTATTCTTAATCCGAATAGGGTAAGCGCTAAGCGCGAGTGGGATATAAACACGAACAACCAAATCACCCACATTGAACTGCTCAATTTAATAATAACAACTAAATACCAGGGGGACCGGCGAAGTCGAGTGGTTAGCATACTCACAACTCCGACAGTTGAAATCTAGGTCTAAACACCGGCAAATCTGGTGAGTTCGCATCCCAGAGAGATGAGATATTGTTTCACACTGATGATCACAACAAGCTGATGAATAAAGTGGCCGTGATCCCCTCATAAAATGATCAGGACATAAAAGTACCAGTAAAAAAATAATAAATAAAAATCAGTCAAGTATCGAGTACGAATCTTACTCCAAATCTTGTCCATGTGTAGTAGTAAGGGAGGGAGGGAGTCATTTCACTTATTTTGATGCAGCACTTATGCATAATATTCCCTTTTAACTTTGAAACGCATTCAAACCTGAATATTTGGACAAATAATGGACAGACAGACAGCGAACGGACAGAATGGAGAGATTAAGGGTTCTCGGAAGTCTAATTACACAATTTTATTATAATATAAAAACTTTGTCACATCTTTTTTTTGGAAGTTATGGAAATCTAAGTGTATTCATTTTTTTGTCAGAAACCAATATGATTAGTTATAAAGATGGCCAGATAAAGATTGTCGATAAATGTATAATAACTATTATATTAGAAGATTTAAGGAAGGATCGTCTCGTCAATCAAAGTTATTCATGCTCCCATATGTTTAAACAAAGATTAAATCAAATATTTAAATTATATTATTACGGATAACTTAATATAACTAATAATATAAGCAGTTGTTTATTCTGCAGGAAAGCGAGAACAGTAAACATCATCCAAAAACCAAATTATTATAAAAGGACAAATCGCGTGGATGAGACACAAATAATTAGTAGCCGTTGCAAGTTACTAAATAGTTTTTATAGTGTGGCTTTTATCAAGAAGTATCATGTTGAGGAATTTGTTCAATCAATTAGAACGAGTCGTTCACAACTGTTTCTCGAAACCGATGAAAATAATTACAAGCCACATAAATCATGGGGATTTTGACAGTTATCGTGAGCTCAGACGATTAGCAAACATGAAACATTAGTTCACCTCCATCTCTTATAGAGAAATTAAAACATTGACTTTTTAAGACATCTAATATTCGATTATCTTCCAACATGTATAAACATTTTTAAGGCTAAAAATGTGTCACGTTAAAGTTCCCACGATAATAAAAGAACGGACTTCACAGTTTAGTCCAGTCATTAAATAAAAAAAGAGACCTATAGAGGAAAGAAATGCATTAGTAATTAACTTAATTGATCTTATGCTTGTTTGGGGTGCTGATCAGCACAAAATTAGGCACGGTCAATGTGACCAACAGCAGGAAGGTATAAATCTGAAATGGTCCATATTGGTAAAAAGGGGTGCGGGGTACGGGGTACAAAAGTTTCCCCCTGAACGGCTGAACCGATCCGCACAAAATTCAGCACGGTCAATGTGACCAACCACAGGAATGTATAAATCTGAAATGGTTCAAATTGGTACACAGGGGTGCGGGGTACGGGGTACAAAAGTTTCCCCCTGAACGGCTGAACCGATCCGCACAAAATTCAGCACGGTCAATGTGACCAACCACAGGAATGTATAAATCTGAAATGGTTCAAATTGGTACACAGGGGTACGGGGTACGGGGCACAATAGTTTCCTCCTGAAAATAGAAAAATAAAAAAAATCGGGTACGGGGTACCTCGGAACTTTTCCTCACTTCAGAGGCCACTTGTAACCATTGTAACCATTGTTTGTTTACACGATGTAAACAAACTTTGACGTCATCAAAATTATCGCACTAATAAATAATTATACTTATAACTTTTAAACTAATTAATAGAATTTCATCGGGTTTTTTTTATATTTGTTCCTTAATTTTTTCTAGTTCCAAAGATATGCTATAAGTCAAAAACCTACATGTAATTTCAGTATTATTAACCGTCAAAGTTAAAAAATTAAAAAATTTATAACTTCAAAATGGCGGCCAAAATCAAAATGAAATTTAGTGGGCTTGTTTGTCATACAGAGAGGTACATTCGAGCCAAATTTCAACTCGATCAGGACCATTTTCGATTTATTAAGATTTTTTTTTAAATTTTTGCTGACTCAGCAAACTGGGTTCAAGATGGCGGAAAAAGTTGATTTTCCGGGCGGCACAACTGCAGGTTAGGACTGATTTTTCTGCCAAGTTTCAACTCTCTAGGTTAAATACCTTGGGCGCTACGATGATAACACACATACATACGTCATGCTGAAAACCACTCAGGAGGTCTTAAAAACACCTAAAAAAGATAATTCCGTTAAAATCTCGAAACAAAATTTTTTGGTGAAAACAATACTTTTCCTACTATTAGTAGTGAGGAAAAGTAAAAAACTATTTAATTAAAAATTAGAAATATTACTATTTTTTGATCCGATTTCAGCTGTTTATAAATAGAAATGTTTATTGTTTAGGATTAAAATGCATGCTCAGCTCAATATTGCAAGCAGACAACTGCATTGCACACCTAGTACATAAAATGCTTGCATACGAGTCTGCAAGACAGTGAGACATTTTCATGTAACGCTTTTTAGTATCGTTTTTTGTAACACTAGTGTAACGCTTTTTAGTGTCATTTTTTAGTAACGCGTTTCGACTTTATGTGCCAAAGTAAAGACATGACAATGTCAAAAAATTCGAGCGTGTAGATTCTTGCGTTTGTAAATAAGGAATTAAATCAAACATATATGTAGTGCAGGAAGAAAGAAATTACTTTTCTTCTTTTCCAGTTTATTAGGAAGTAACCTTCCTAAGTTTTTTTCCCAATCCCCCTACAGTCAAGAATAAAATTTTCCACCCCCCCCCCCTTTTTACTACAATTTTATGTGGTAATGAAAAAAAAGTTTTACATTGAATAAGCATACATTTATTTTTATTACTATATTTTAGGGTCCGTAGGCAAAACCAAGGACCCTTATATTTTTCTGCGTGTGTCTGTCCGTCCGTCCGTCCCCGTCCGTCTGTCGCCTGCTCTCACAGCTACACCTTTCATCCAATCACTTTGAAATTTGGTATATATGTGTCTTATACCTACCCACACATTTTAAAAATATAACGACTTAAAAAAAATATTTTTCAAAAAAATTAAGGGTTAACCGTGTGGGGTATCATATGAAAGGGTACGTCGAGCTGATAACAAAAATATATAATTTTTGGTTATAAGCTTGGATAGGGCTAGCGTAGGCGAGTTTAAAGTGAGTGGGAAAAGTGCCCTCCCCCCCCTATCTCGCTCATGTGAAGTGCAAAAAAAAAAAAAAAAAAATTCTGAACATTCTTTGACCAAAAGTAAAGATGCCACTTTTTGGAAATTTCGAAAAAAAAAATTTATTTTGATTGCCAAAATACTTTTTCTTATACTTATGGTCTTTTCGATGTATTTATAAGTATGTATATATTCCGGTTCAGTGGCAAAAAATACTTTATCAGAAGTTTGTTTGTGTGTTTTAAGAATGTCAGACTCATAGGATAGTTCTAAGTATGCTTACAAGCACTTTAAAAAACACCATCAATACTTAAACAATACAGTGTGGCCTACGGACCCTCACTGTGTGCTGACTACCACACACTTGACCTGTTTATATACCCCAAAAAATCCCCCCCCCCAACCACTATATAAAGGCTGGTCCTAAAATTCCGAAATAATTCATGCTCATGCCTTATTGTGGGGCGATGAAAATTCCGGTAGTTCATCCTAATTTTCAAAAATTGCCAATTTTGGGCGCGAAAATTTGAAGTGCGACCAAAATTTTATTTTTTTTAAAAATTTTGAGTTGGGTATCAAATGAAAGCTGCTGAAGAGCAGGACACAAATATATATGTGCTTTTTTTAAATTTTACATTCCTTGTTGGGTAAAAAATTAAAATATACCCCAAAAAAATTCCCCCCCCCCCACCCTAACCACTATATAACGGCTGGTCCTAAAATTTCGAAATAATTCATGCTAATGCCTTATTGTGGGGCGATGAAAATTCCGGGAGTTCATCCTAAATTTTTAAAAATTGCTAATTTTGGGCATGAAAATTTAAAGTGCGCCCACAATTTTATTTTTTTTGAGTTGGGTATCAAAGAAAGCTGCTGAAGAGCAGGTCACAAATATATATTTGCTTTTTTAAATTTTTCATTCTTTATAGGTTTTATAAGTCAAAATATACCCCCAAACCCCCCCCCCCCCAAATACTATATAACGCCTGGTCCGTAAATTTCGAAATAATTCATGGTTATACCTTATGGTGGAGCGATGAAAATGTTCTGAAAAAAAATGCAATTTGTCTAGTCGTTATCACTGATGAAAAACATTGTGACCCCCCGGGGGATCGAACCCGGGGCCCTTGAGATCGAAGAAAAAAAATCATTATTACATGACGGGTATGCTTAATCAACAAAACCATAAAAAGTACTTGGACGCAAGTACTTCCCGGTGATTTTGTTTTCTTCTTTTTACGAAGATTTCCCATTTTTGGTTGATTATTAGAAAGTGCACAACGAAAATCATTAGCAACATCAAGTATACTCCGATACTTTGTTTTTATTGCAACAAATGCTGAAAAAGCTTTTTCGCATTGGACGTTCGGACGGCAAGCTATCTCCATCTCGAGGTCCCACGCCCCCCTTGACTTGTCTTTAAGCGTCCCTTGGGGGGCGCGCCCCCCACTTTGGGAACCAATGCTCTAGACTCTAAACAATTCCTACTATCCTCCGTACAATTTCCTACATCTTCCTACCTTCCTGGTAGGAGAATAACGCCTTTTTGTGTCGTTTTTTTGTAACGCTTTTCGAGTTTATGTGCCAAAGTCAAGACATGAAAATGTCAAAAAAGTAAACTACAATAAATTGCCTACGATTTATGTTTTAGAACGGTTTAAGGCCCCCATAATCGATCAAACATTTTGCGCAAACGTGTTTGAGCAAACCTGATGTCGGGCAAATTTAGGCCATACACGTCAAACATCATGTTTGCGCAAATATCAAACAGCCATACACAGTCAAAATGTTTGCGCTAACATTTTGACCGTGTATGGCGGCCTTTGGGCGTTGGAGCGCGTTGAAATGATGTGCATCTTAGATATGCCGGCAATGAACTACTCTCTCATTCCTCCTGGATGAGCTCTTTTCCACAATATCCTTATTTAAAACATTTCAATTTCAATGAAATAATATATAATTGAATTAATTATCTACGTATGTAACTAAATAATTACCTATTACATTTGAACTATTTTAGTTAATTTAATTATTTTCTGATTACATCCAACATCTAGAGTGTACAAGTGTACATGTAACATCGGCTTAGTGTCTAAAATTGTCACTCCCCCCCTCCACCCAACCGATTCTGTAGCACGACAGCGTTCACTAATATTGTTTTATCAGTTTCAGTTGTAACTGGGTACAGAAAAAATCTAAAACTTTTGGGGTGGAATATAAAAAAGAGCAGCTCGAAGCCACTCACCATTTCGTACAAATGAAAGAAGAACAGTAAAGCAAATTGTGGCAGTAAGCGAGTAGGCTTGTACTATTCTAAATTGTGCGAAATATACACAGAAAAATATTACGCCACTACGACGAAGACGTGGACGATCTTAATGATCATCCACCCACCTAAGCTGTCTGCTATGACAAAAGGTATTTCCATTACAGCATACAGACTCAAAAATGCAACTATTCATTCTTAAACATCATGCTTATCTTTCTCCTTGACCTTTCAGACGAACAGTATGGACTTTTTTCTGTTGATTATTAACTTTATGAGAGAAATGAGCATCCTAGACCTTCTAGGGACAAGCGACTTCGGCAACATTGCAGTGGCGGCGAAAAGATATTGGGGGCCCCCCTGCAAACTTTTAGTGGGGGCCCCTTTATTTCCCTTCCAGGGCCCCCGCGGGGTCAGCAGGGACCTTATCGCCGCCACTGCAACATTGAATCATTGTGAGTTGTTCATGGCTTAGCCGCTACGACTAATATGCAAACATTTCAACAAGCTTTATCGCCTACTCTATACCCTTTGTCTGAGGAAAAATCTTAAGAATCATACATCGTAGACAATTTAATGTACATTACTACACTATTTTTTAGCGAAACTTTCCTCCAAAAGTGCGAATTTTTCAAATTATAAGCGAAAAACAAACAAAAAAAATGTTCGCAGTTATCTCAGAACGTACTTCTTTTACGTGTTGGTAAAGTTGAAATTAGCATTCAACACCCCCAAAAAAACATAGAGAACGATAAAGAAAAAAATCGTCAAGTACTAGATAGCAAGCTACTAAAAGGGTTTCTTTGGTCATATTAAAAATTCATATTTCCAACACTGTTTTTTTTCTAACAAAAAAAAGTTACACTTAGGAGGAGAAAGGAGCTTTAGCATTTTAGGAAGGCACTTTTTTGGTTAATTTGAGGGAAAATACCCCCACCATTTTAAAAACTATATATATATATTTTTGATCTACTTTTTGTGATTAACTTTCTAATACCTTAAAACTGATACCCCACTCAAAAATTACAGTCTTTATAGGGTATTGGTTTTTTTTTTTTTTTTGGGGGGGGGGGGGTTAATGGCCGTCATTATGAAAACATGTTATATATCTGTGATCTTCTTTTGAATACTTTTAAAATAAAACCACAAAAAAAATCCAAAAAATCATTTTTTATGTGATTAGTTCGCCATGCTCGTTGATCGCAGTAAAGTTGTGAAGTTTGCCACATTTTTCCTTTTATGGGACAAAAATGTAGTACTTTTATACCAAATTCATATCTCTTGCTACAATAGGCCAAGAGATAAGAACAAGATGCTACGGACCCTAAAAACAAAAATGGTTATAAATAAATAATGATCATTAGCAATACAAAAAATTACTAGTTTGTTAAAGATTATAATGGCCTTTATTTTGATGGTTATATTATTGGCTTTATTGTAACTAATATATAAACTGTAGAGATAATAATATAACTTACGTTTATGACTATAAAAGTAGGCAGCAAAACATTAGTGCATAGATCATTTCCAACATACCTAAAACAAAAAAAAACAAAAAATAAGACGGGAGAAAGTATACTTTAATTTATTAAAGTTTAATGATAAAAGAAATAAGTACAACAAATATGTAGATGAAATATAAATGCTACATTCAGCAAATAGTCAGAACGTTTGTTGTGAACCATGCCATAACGTTTTCAAATAATATTAATTTTATTTTCTACTGTAGTAGTCTAAATGTGAGATTTGAGTGAATCGAAAAAGGTACAGGGGTTTAGATATGGTGGAGTTAAAATTTTACCTTGTAATTATGAAAATATTCAGGGGCTCACACGTTTTGTTCCATTTTTTAGTCATTTGAATTTACATAACCGAAATTAATTTAAGATACCTTGTATAAAATGTAGTTCTTATTATAACTTTTAAAGGGTGCTGAGAAAAAGGATAAAGTTTTTCTTAATATAAAAAAGAAAGAACATTTTTCAATTGTAGAACAAAGAGTGGTAGAGAATATTGAAGCGGCCGGCACAGCCATGTTTCTTGCAGTCCAAATTAAAGTAAGCCGAACAGAGCCGGCGGACTAAGGGCAGATAGGGGTTAAATTCGAGAGAAACGGATACCCGAGGCACGGACTAATTTTACTGGAGCACAAAAAGCTCCGAGTCCGGAGTTTTCCAGAAAGGATAAAAACACTTCAGATATAGGTGTAGGAGAGGGAGAGTAGGAGCGAGGCGGGAAGGGAGGAGGCCCGGATATAGGGGGCAATAATTTTTGGACCCACTTACAAAATTCTCATTCCGTCCGTGCCCGGGCGGAGATAGGAAGGAAAAGAGGGGTTCTGGAGGGACCTCCTGGAGGGGCTCGGAGCCAGAACAGAACCCAACGAGGATCCCCCCCCCCCTCCTTCCTCGCCGAGCCAGGAAAATGGAGAACCTCTCCAGGAGTGAGTTAGATGACACTAAAGTGGCGTAAAAATACACTAACAGCTCTCCCCCGGCCCGATCCTCCTAAACCCGAGAGCAATATTACATTTTTCCCATTTACTTTGTGTGTCGGTGTGTGCCTGTTTGTGTGCGATATCCGGACGGCACAGTGGTAGAAAAAAATAAGCATTAAACTTGCACTCTAAGAGATTCCTGTCAGACCCTACGAAAATTCATATTTAAAAAAAAAAATCCGGCTCGACACCTCCCCTGTTCCCCGACCAAACGCTTATTTCTTCCTTAAAGAAACAAATTTGCATCTATATTAAAAACAATAAACAAAAGAGCGGAAACAGAGCGAAATTATTGCACGAAGCTGTATTTCAAAATTAAAAAAATTTAACAAGATTAAATTAAAAAATGTTTTGGTGCAACTATTCGTTATAAAAGACAGACTTTTTTAATCTCAAAACAAAAATATTATATTCCTCAATTTTATCATATATATATATATATATATATATATATATATATATATATATATATATATATATATATATATATATATATATATATTGTATACAGAGTGACGCGTTATATGTGAAAAAATGAAGTAGGTAGTTCTACGTCTTATGGGCAACAAAAAACGCTATATAAACCATGGGTCAAATCTTAACCGTTTTCACCCAAGGTCAAATTTTATGGTTTTTTAAAGATCGCATACCTTTTCTTATAAAAACACTTATTGCTCCAAAAATATAAAAGCTAGAACAAAATGTTTGGTATCGTTGTAAAGCTGGCAAATTTTCCAATAAAAAAAGTGTAATTTTAATTTTCATGCCCTCAAATTACATGACTAACATTGTATACAAATTTTATATTTATGAAACAAATTAAAAAACCAATAGCTTTGGGGTTCTATAACTTGGTAAAGAACCGAGCTTAAACTTCAGGAAAAACTTCCTTATTTACTAACGTTTCGATCGATATTTATATTATTACCCATTCATTGGGCGGAATTTTTATTAAACTTTGCTGAAAGAAAAAAATAAACGTGTTTATAGTTGAAATTCTTGACTTACAGGTGAGTAAATAATTAAAAACAAGTAAGGTTGGTTTAGTATACTCATATTTGTCAACGATAGCAACAATAAACATGATTCTTTTTCACTTTCAACGAACTTTTTTTTACTAAAAATTCCGCCTTATGAATGGGTAATAATATTAATATTGATCGAAACGTTAGTCAATAAGGAAGTTTTTCCAGAAGCCCGAAAAGTTTGAGCTCGGTTCTTTACCAAGATATGGGACCTCAAAAAAAAAATGTTTTTAATTTTATTCTTAAAAATAAAATTTGAATCAAATATTTGTCATAAAATTGGAAGGAATGAAAATTAAAATTACATTTTTCTTATAGAAAATTTTGTCAGCTTTACAACGGTCCCAAACATTTTATTCTAGCTTTTATACTTTTGGTGCAATATGCATTTTTATGAGCAAAGGTATGTAATCTTAAAAAAACCATGAGATTTGATTTTGTGGGAGAACGGTTAAGATTTGACCCATGGCTTGCTTATATAGTGTTTCTTGTAGCCCTTGAGGTGTAGAACCACCTACTTCATTTTTTCACAAATAACGCCAGTCACCCTGTATATATGATACAATTGAGGAATATAATATTTTTGTTTTGAGATTAATATATACATATATATATATATATATATATATATATATATATATATATATATATATATATATATATATATATATATATATATAATCTATATATATATATATATATATATATATATATATATATATATATATATATATATATATATATATATATATATATATATATAATCAGTAGAACCTAAGGTTCCAACTTAAAGCAGGTTCTTAATTTTTCACAACTTTTTTATTAGCTTGCTTTCTTGTTTGTTTGTTTGCTTGTTTGTCCAGTGCAAATCTTGCAATCGATTTTTAACTAACTTCCCAAGCAGCTAGTCATTTGAAACTTTTAGAATAGCTCAGAACACGATGACAATGCATTATTTTATTACGTTTAGCCATCTTTCAGCAGAATATAATTCGTTTTCAGCAAATTTTGCTGTATGGAAAAATAGTTCGGAAAAAATCCGCGTTATTTTATTTGTTTTGACATATCCCATGTCCCATATTTACAATCTTCATTTTGACGGATTTCAAATTTGTGATTTTTTATTAAGAGGTATATATTGAATGACAGCGAAAAAGGAAAAATTATCAACATTACATATGATTCAACAGAAAATTTAAAAACGTAGTGTATAAAAAGTTATTTTTATCTTGTAATTATTATTAATATATTTATAGATATTATGATATTAATGGCTAGAGTCGTAAATTAACCAGGGCGTTAAATTACAAATTACATTTGAATAAATATACAGCTTTTCATTCAATGTTCTAGTGTTGCACTGATTATCTGTATAATTGATAAAATTGCGGGTGCAGTCAAGTGGAGGTTTGTAAGATTAACCGAACCCTTGATAAATCGATTTAATCTCAGTAATGATTGTCTGTTGACGACATAATTATTTATAAACTTTAACTTTTTGACACTTTTGTACTGACATGGAACCGAAAATGACTAAAGGTTTGATCCACCTCCCCCATATGCCCAAGGATTGTTTCACATCACATGCGCTTGTCTTACACTGAAATCAAATTTTCATTAGGTTAGACAAGATTTGTGACACGTATCGCACTCTATTTAACATTTAAGAAACCTTCTTGTTGACCTGTGTCACGATTGACATACCTGCGCGGCGCATGTCTCACCAACTGGTACTTGGTTTTGGCTAAGGATTGTACGTTAACAGATTCGCAAATGAACCATGCGTAGGTTGGAATAGCTCGTAGGGCAGTCCCTTTTATACATTACGCTTGCTCGTGACGATCCCGCGGGGGGTTCCCAGCTGTAGTATAGAGTATTATTTATTGTTATGTTTATCAACTGTCACTTTGAGATGTCAAGATTGTTTTGGTTTTTGTAAATAAACGAGTGTGAGTTTTAAGACCAAACTTTGTGTTATGCTACATTTTGGCGACGAGGATGAAAGGAAGAAAAAAGAAGCATAACGAAAGTGGTGGATCGGATGGCCCCGATAAGAGAGTAAACAAAAGGAACGCGGAAAAAGTTCATGGGTCAGACGAGGAAGAGTCAGTGAGCGAAACTCCTATTACATCGAGGAGGCAGTCAAATAGACATCACGACAGTGCTGCGAGTTCAGGTAGTATAAGTCTAACACATAACCAGGGTGCCCAAACCGACGAGGGAAGAGCACGGGAATCTTCGAGGTATCTAGGATCATTTCTAAAAGACTTTAAATTTAATTCGTTTGATCAAGCAAGTGAAGAGTGGGAATATTATATATCACGCTTTGAAACGGAATTATTAATTTACGGGTTAGACAGACAGGATGAGACACAGGCAAAATCAATTTTGCTCCTTTCAAAAATAGGTTCGGTTTCTTATAAATTATTGTTAGATCATTTTCGACCAGTAGATATCAATTTAGTAAAGTATGAAGAGCTTAAGGCGGTTCTTAACAACTTTTACGGAAAAAAGGTTTTTATTCAAGGGGAAAGAAGAGAATTTGCATTAAGATTTCAGAAACAAACCGAACCTGTATTTGAGTATATAAATTCATTAAGGTCAATTGCAGGACGTTGTGAGTTTGGAAAAACGTTAGAGGAGAGACTTAGGGATCAAATATTCGTAGGATTAGTTAATTCTGAATGGCAGCATGAACTAATCAAACAGTTTCCAACAAATAGCGCCACACTTAGGGATGTAGAGGCAGCAGCTTTGCGGCTAGAACAGGCGGCTACACAGTTAAATCGTCTAAAACTAATGGAAGCAAGTTCGGGGAGTTGCAGGCAGGGGGCAGTGTTAAAGGTTCAAGAAGAGAAAAAGCTACCATTTCAACAGGCAAAGGGAAAATCTAATAGGGAACAGAAAGTGTTGTACAGGGGTAAAGACTGTTTGTGTTGCGGATTTAGAAAGCATCAAGGAACCGAACGATGTCCCGCTAGTGGACAGCGCTGTTTGGCTTGCCAGAAAGAAAATCATTTTGCGAGAGTGTGTGTTGCAAAGGGTAGGGCGGTAATTCGTTACAGTGATAGGAAAGTCAGAGCAATAGGAGAAGAGTCAGGGGAAGATAGCTCTGATTTAGAGAGCAACTCTGGGGAAAATAGAAACATAATAAGGATGTTGAGAGAGTGCACAACTAAAAATAAACCTAGTAAGGTAATGTTGGACGTGGAAATTAATAACATCAAAACATCCATGTTATATGACCCGGGAGCCTCGTCTTCTGTGATAGATGAAAGGTTGTGGGAAAAAATTGGAAGACCTTTCTTGAAACCGACGCCGAAATTGGTTGCATACACCGGATTACCTCTAGAAACTAAAGGGAAGGCACTGGTAAGGGTCAGAGCGTTTGGTACAGAGAAAACACTTACGGTTACGGTTATAAAAACAGAAGATATACCTCTATTTGGATTAGACTGGGTAATTAAATTTAAGTTACCACTGCCTAAAGGAGCGAAACTTTGTACGGTGAGGGACAGAAATGAAGAATCACGGCTAGGAAACATACTAGATAATTTTAAAGAAGTATTTATCGATAAATTAGGTACAATAAAAGATCATAAGGCTCGGGTGCATTTGGACGAAAAAGCGGTACCAAAGGTTTTTAAAGCTCGACCGGTTCCGTTTGCTCTTAGAGGTGGAGTTGAAACAGAACTTAATAGATTGGTTGAAAGAGGAGTAATTGAGCCAGTGGATCCGAGTGTTACACCAATTCGATGGGCATCCCCAATTGTTACTGTAGTAAAACCAACCGGGCAAATCAGAATTTGTGGAGACTTCAAAGTGACGATTAATCCTTTTGTCATCCAGGAAAAATATCCACTTCCAAGATTTGAGGAAATAACAGCAAAATTGGGGGGTGGACGTTTCTACACGACATTGGACCTAAAGGATGCTTATCTGCAGTTAGAGGTAGAAGAGGAGAGTCGAGATGCACTTACTATAATCACACACACAGGCTATTTTCGGTATAAGAGGCTACCATTCGGAGTGAATTTTGCACCGTCTCTATTTCAAAGGACAATGGACAGTATATTGAAAGGAATGGAGGGAGTAGGCTGTTTCTTAGATGACATCATCATCCAAGGATGTACTCTCGAGGAACACGACAAGAGAGTAGCAGAAGTCTTAAGACGTTTGCAGGCTATTGGGGTAAAGATACAAAAAGAAAAATGCAAATGGGTCCAAAGTAAGGTTGAGTATTTAGGACATATTTTTGATGCTGAAGGAATACATCCGACGGAAAAACACGTTATGGCGATAAAAAACATGAAACGGCCGGAAAATGTCTCGGAGCTGAAATCTTTATTGGGAACAGTAAACTATTACAGTCGGTTTATAAAAGACTTGCAGACTATGTGCGCGCCGTTGCATCGATTAACAAGGAAGGGGATACGATGGGAGTGGTCGGCAAATGAGGAAGAAGTATTTAAACGTTTATTGAACCTATTTTCTTCATCAAAGAGTCTAGTACATTACAATCCAGGATTACCACTGATATTATGTTGTGATGCAAGTGGGGTGGGGTTAGGCGCTGTGCTGTGTCACAGATTTCCAGACAACAGCGAAAAACCGATTGCATTTGCTTCTAGAACACTAACGGAAGCAGAGGGAAGATACGCAACGATTGAGAGGGAGGCATTAGCTATAATTTTTGGGTTAACGAAATTCAACCAATACTTATTTGGCACGAAATTCACCATAAAAACGGATCACAAACCGTTAGAGTATATTTTAGGTCCAAACCGGGAGATTCCAAAGACGACTTCGAATCGGCTGGCTAGGTGGGCTTTGTTTATGTCTGGATATAATTTTAACATTGAGTACAGAAAGGGAAAAGAAAATTACATAGCTGACACGCTTTCAAGGCTGCCAGAGAAAAGCTGTTCGACATCAAAGGAGGAAGATAAGGGGAAGCTACGTGAAGGTCATCTATTACACCTACGATTGGCAGACTTAGTAATTACTCGCAGAAAGCTGAGGAAAGCTACATTGGAAGATAAAGTTCTGAAGAAAGTTATCCAGTACATCATGGAAGGTTGGCCGAACAAAAAAGAGAAGGTTAGTCAGGAGTTGCTGACATACTATGAAAAAAAAGATGAAATCTCGTTTGAAGAAGGTGTAATGTTGTGGATGGGGCGAATTGTTGTTCCTTTAGAGTTGCAGAAAATAATGTTAGGGATTTTACATGAAGGTCATCCTGGAATTATTGCAATGAAAGCGGCGGCAAAATTTTATATATGGTGGCCAGGGATTGACAAACAAGTTGAAGTCTACGTTCGGGAATGCGTGCCATGTCAGGAGGTACGAACAAAAGAAGTAGAGAGCCCATTATTTTCCTGGTCAGCCCCTCCGAAACCATGGATGAGAGTACACATCGATTATGCCGGGCCATTCCAAGGAAAATACTGGCTGATCGTTGTAGATGCTCATTCAAAATGGCTAGAGGTTGTTCCATCAAATTCAATGACAACAGCACACACAGTCTCAGCATTAAGGAAAATATTTTGTCGTTTTGGGTTGCCAATTAGTATAGTGTCGGACAATGGCCCACAGTTTGCGTCAGGGGAATTCAAAGAGTTCTGTGAGAATAATAACATCAAGCACATAAGAACAGCTCCCTATCATCCAAGATCAAACGGTCTTGCTGAAAGGTTCGTAAGAACATTTAAGGATAGACTAAAAATTAATAAGAAAGCGGGACTAAATGTTGATGTTGGGCTGCAAGCGTTTTTATTGTCATATAGAAACACACCCAACAGGGCTACGGGGAAAGCGCCTGCAGAGATGATTTTCGGAAAGCGATTAACAACAAGATTAGACTTGTTGAAGCCTGACGTACTAAGAAACATGGATGAAGAGATAGTGAGGCAAAAGGAATATCATGACCGGTCGAAAGGATCGAAAATCAAGGAATTTGAAACTGGAGAAAATGTATGGGTGCTTAAAAAGGATGGAAAAGGGTATGAAGCAGGAAAAATAGAAGAACGTACAGGAGAGCTTTCCTACAAAGTACGCCGAGATGGAAAAGTTGAACGGAAGCATACCGACCAATTACGGAAGGGTTCCTTTTCTTAAAAAGAAAGAAAGAAAAAAAAAAAAAAAAAAAAAAAAAAAAAATTATTTTGTATTTTTGTGTTCTTGTTAGAGCTTTTTTTTTAAAGGGGGGAGAAATGTAGTATAGAGTATTATTTATTGTTATGTTTATCAACTGTCACTTTGAGATGTCAAGATTGTTTTGGTTTTTGTAAATAAACGAGTGTGAGTTTTAAGACCAAACTTTGTGTTATGCTACACCAGCTTGGTTGGAACAAATCTCTTGTCATCGTATTAAAAATAAGTTACAATAAAATGGTTGGTGAACTGATAAATATTACATATTTATAATATCTATTATTTATATAAATAAACAATCTTGGCGAGCAGGGCCGATTTAACTATAGGGGCACGATGGGCACGTGCCCAGGGGTACAAGATGTTTGGGGGCGCAACTCAAAGGGTTAGAGGGGGGGGGGGACACTTGGCAAGGGCAAAAAATATAAATTGGAATGTGTTTAAATGGGGAAAAAAGGAATGTGTTCAGCTCTTAACAGAATCAGTGAATAGGTCTACAATGCGTAATGACAAGCTGAACAGTTTCCTGTTTTTATGCACGCAAAGCAATATAACATAATGCTAGGAATTAACTATACCTATAATATTTAATCGACGATTTTGCCAGAGCAAAATCAAGAAAAATCGGTCCGAGACAACTCAGACTAACTTTCTCATATAATCTCGGCCTCATGCCTCGTCCCAGAAAACATGAATATACAAATGGTTATCTGTAGAGACTGATACGTGTGTCGATTTGCTAGCTGTGACTGTAATGTAAGCCAACCTTTAGCAGGGTCACTATAGAACCTTCCAAGTAAAGTTCTTACTAAAGAGTCCCACCCAGCATTAAGACGGGGGGGGGGGTTAGACTACTCCAATCATCCTTTTAGACTATATACTCATCATGATTAACTATTAATTTGCTTAATATTAAAAATTTATTACATTAAACTCGCTTCAATGATAAACCTTAGTTAATACATATTATATTATTTTAAATGCATTTAACAGGTGGTTGTTAACTATGTTTTTGGTTTGTAACAAATTCAGAATTATTTTTATCAATGTCTCGGAAATTAGATATTTGAAATCGAACCCAAAGGGCACTCTCTCCGTCCGCGTTTAAAGCTATTTTTCCGGGAAAACAGTTTATACCATTTGATTTTCATTTAAATGGACTACATTTAAAAAAAATTGTTATCAAAATAGTCGGAACCGTTTTGAGAAATAATTAATTAATATAAAAATTATTAATATTTAAATTATTACGTTTAAATAAATAATATCCGTCGAGAAATAATTTTTCTACGTTTTTTCAGAGTTTTTGGGGGGGCAGCGCCTCCAAATTTGGGGCTAAAATTCATTTTAACTCATTCGCGCATCGCGACGGGGTGCCCAGGGCGCAGTGAACGTCTAAAACAGCCTGTTGACAAGAAGGGATAAACGTTGTACATATTACACATTCACTACTGTAGTTTGTAGACAATATCAATTTTGCACAACAAATAATTTATTATAATCTCAGAATAAATAACTAATTTTTAGCGCAAGAGAAATGAATGATTTACTGTAAGAATTAATAAATTCTCTCGTTACCTGGTGGTGGGTAATTATGTCAAGTAAAAAAACTATTAAGGGGCCTATTAAAATTATTATTTTAGAAAAGTTTGAAGAATACCAGCAGTAGCAAGGAATATAATTACCCCCAGGAACATGCACTTTTCTTCAGGACAGGAAAATAACTAAAAGTGACTAGTGTTTAAATACAATAATAACTACGCGACGTGAATTTTAATGGATTAATTAAAAGTACGTAAAACAAAAGCAGTAGACGGGGAAGAGGGGCCAAAGAAAATAGTGGAAAAAAGAGCGATGCAAAAGAAACAGATGCGCATGGTAATAATTTAGTAATAGAATGGTGAAAACTGGGGAGACATCGAGAAAATGACTTAATTACAGATTGTCGATATAGTACTAAGCGCCGAACTTTGGGCAGAACACAGTTGGATCGTAAGTTTTTATGAGGTTGGTTTCAAACTAAGATCGAAGTGATGGGGCAATTCAAAAAAACTATCAAATTATAAGGAAAACACGCGCCCGAGCTAAGTGGGGGCAAACATCAACGAAATGTGAATCTGTGAACCTAATTCTTAATTATGATAACCAATTACATGTAAAAACTAAACACAGAAAACTTCCCACAATTCACACCCTATATACACCCCTATATTGTTAATACCCTAATTGTATAAGGTTTATTGCTTTCTTTGAGTTATTCTGTTTAACAATTAATTGTGCATATAATAATAGAATTAAAGTTCTACTTTACTTTACTATACTTAAGCTACACAACTACACATACTTAATTATTATTAGACACCATTTAAGTAAGCCCCTTCCTTCAATATGATCATTACAAGTGTTAAAATGATAAAATATCATAACAACTATAAATAAAATGACCTCCACCAATCAATCAAAGCTAGAAAAACTAAGATTAAATTTGAATACTTCTTTAATAGGTTATAATATAACACTCAACTTTTTAGAGGACGAGAAGCAGTAGATTACCGGTAGCCTTATTTGGGACATACAGAAACTGGCAAATATCAGTCATTATACTGAGGTGATTTGTTAAAAGCCTAAATTATTGGTTTCCAGGCTTTTATACAGTAACCTAATATTAGTGTATTTCCTTAAGTGTATTACTTGTGAACCCTAACACTTCAATTTGCATACCATTGTTACATTATTATTATTAGTAGTTAAAAGAAGTAGATAGCACATGATAATTACACATAAAGAGCACTTAAACTGAATGGGGTACATTTAAAATGGAAAAGGAACATAAAAAGTTTAGTGAATTGAACATGAGGAACGGGGGCGCAGGACCACGGATCAATTGCTAAATAGAGACTCACCTGCAATTGCTCTTTGCGACACCGATAAAACATATTTTATGAGACACCTGACTTCCTCTAGGTAATAATTCTTAATTTTCAAAGTGCCCAACTTTTACGAGTGCATTATTGTACAGTAAAATTTCCAAGACCGTCTACGAGAAGGAAGCGAGTTAATTATTAAAAGGAATCGGTGGCTTTTCCGAGGAATGTAAGTGCTTTTGAGAACTGCCCTAAGGGTCAGTAAAAGAAGGCGCCAGACGTTAAGAACCAATTTAGGGGCCCTTCTGGAAACGAGCGTAACAGACTCGTAAAAAGGACCTTTTCCTTCAGGATACCCAGCCACCTACTCTCTTCATCCAGTTGTCTCTTTCTCGGAGACAGGATGAAACGAATCAAAAATAAAATTCTAAAGAGATAAAACTAAAAGTTAATCCGGCACGTCATTTATTTCGGATTATTAAGTATTAAAAGGGCGGGAAACAGTAGAGTGCGGCCGAGGAGGGATTGGAATCACCCCTTAAAGGTTAATTCGATTCTACAGAAATTAGGTTTTGATGCGGCCAAAAAGGTTTTATGTCGTCGGAACGAGGAAAGCACGGACGAATCTTAATCCCGAATACCCTTCGGTTACGGTTAAGAGTCTAAAGCTTTAACCTTTTATTGAGATTTTATTGCGGACAGATCCAACCGACAAGTTCTGAAAAAAAGAAGGTTTTAATGGCCGCCAATTAATATAATGGTCAGGATTTCTTCTCGGAGGGACAGAAAGCGCGGGGCCGAGAAAATTAAATATCCCTGACGATTAGCATAACAGATACACATCCCACCAGTCTCGAGAATAAGTTTAAATTATTTTAATTTTGTTTAATTCCTTGACTCGCTCCAACAGAAAAATAACTGAAGAAAAACAAAACATGATTTTTTTTTTTTTGTGGGAGAAGGAAGGTATGTTAAGGGAAGAGAATATGGTAATAGAGAGGAAATAACTAGCAAAATTGTTATAATAGAAATAAATTTTTACGTGATACTAAGTTTCACGGAGAACTTGATGCGCTGGCCGAGGTATTTTGCTTCCGAGCTTACCAAAAGGTAACGGAAGCTTATGTGATCGTTCTGAAGAACGAAAATATTATATGTCTCCAATTCTAAAAATTCCAAGACAGAAATCTGTTTCAGACATCAGGGAACATTTTTGATTCCATGTCTGTCTGTCTGTTAGAGTGTCGCTCAATTTTTGCGAATCAACATATCTTAAAAAAGAAAGCAATCTAATAAAAACGTAGTAAAATGCATGTCCGATTTTAAGGAAATTTGTATGGAGGGCATAGTTAGCCCATTGTTGATCCTTGGTCCCATATGAGTTTCAACCTACTGCGCTCATTTGTTTCTCTTCCATATGCGCACAAATATACATTTATTTACACCTATACAGCTTCAAAAGTACTTACCTGATTTGTATGAAACTTTTATACGTTACGTTTATCGAAAGTAACCCGAAGACAGCCCCAGATTAATTTAAACCGTATTCGCTCTTTAACTTTTGCTAAATTGATAATTTAATTCGTGTGAAAAATCAAAACAATTTTTACAGATTAAAAAAAACGGGGGAAACAATTTAGATAATAATGGCTTGTAAAAGCATAAAATCAATAAAGTACGTGATAGGATGCGAGAAAGCTATGTGCCACACCAATTGGAAGTCTATTTTTTTTTTTTTTTTTTTTTTTTTTTTTTAAGTGAGTGTATGTTAATTTGTAACATACACAAATATTTAAATGAGTTAAACTGCAGCAACAATTTTTTTATATCATTTAAGAAGTATTTTTTTCTAGAGCATTATAGGCTAATCTTCTTATTGTATATAAAAGACCATAATACATAAACTAAGTTGGACAGTAAAAACAGACTACTAAGGACCGAAGAGAGACCCAAACAGATGAAAGAAAAACTTGTAGAAATTAGTACAAAGGCTGATCAAACCAACAGGTTGGTATAGTAAAAACCTGGTTTGACAGGGTGGAAAAAACTCGTAATCAGCTGTCCGGAGCAATCGAAAGGGAGGGACTTCGTAGTTGAAAAGCAACTTCCCCGAGCCTCATAACTTACAAACTTGAAAGGAATCAAAAATCAAGGCAAGAAAAGTGAACTTGAGCGTCAAGGGAAGTGTGTAATCCTATAGAGGTCAGAACTAAACGCGAAGTGACAGACAGACAGGGCTAAAGCGAGAAGGAGCCCTTCTCTACTTACAGGCACTTGACAGGCTTACCAACCAATTCACTTACACCACACTTGACAGTTTACACACCTACTTACCCACTTTTAATGTCATAACCCCTTTAACCACCTTCACTCCTACCCTAATCTTCCTTCCTTCATAGTTAGCATAATCAACACTTTCCTTTAAAACGACAGATTCAATCATCACCATCTTTTATCAAAGGAAACATACTAGTGATGCGGTGCATGAAGAACTCGCGTAGATTGTGGTCTTATATCTCCCATACTATGTTCTCAACCAGGATAATTTTTCGGTAAAAACCTTACAAATTCTTATTCAACCTAAAAGGAGCTTTAAAATTATTTTACGTAACACAGCATATAAGAATAAGCTTACTTTTTAACACCCTCATCTCGGTCACATTTGTTGCAAATCATTTGAAAAAATAGTTACATTTCATTTGCTACTCATAAAACCATTTAAAGCAATGTATTGCGTGGCATGCTGATTACAACTTCCTCTTTAATTGTCTTTATTATTGGCCCCATTCTTAAAATTTATAATTGAAGTCGAGATGCTGTGAGCCGAATTTAATTTCGTATTAATTCGCAACTTCTCGGTAGCTAAAACTGATTTCCTTTCATAATCCTTATTTAATAAAGTTATTAAGGGCGCACCTCCTTCACCTGTTTTTACCTACATAATCTTTCATGAATTAAATGATTGCCTGTTGTAAAAGTATTTTTCCATAACCTTTAATTAATAATATTAATGCAAGCATAGCTATGCTCGCCTAGTTATACAGCATTTGTACATAATATTTATTTAATAATGATATTACACGCTCGCTACGCTCGCCTGTTTATATAGCATTTTTACATTATCTTAATTTAATAATATTAATGCAGGCTCGCTACGCTCGTCTAATATTACAGCACTTGTACATAATATTTATTAAATAATATTATTGCAGGCTAGCTACGCTGGCCTGTTTGTACAGCGTTTCTACAAAATATTTATTTAATAAAATTATTGCGTGGGCTCGCTGCGCTCGCCTGTTTATATAGCATTTTTACATTATCATTATTTAATAATATTAATGCAGGCTCGCAACGCTCGTCCAATATTACAGCACTTGTACATAATATTTATTAAATTATATTATTGCGTGGGCTCGCTGCGCTCGCCTGTTTATATAGCATTTTTACATTATCTTTATTTAATAATATTAATGCAGGCTCGCTGCGCTCGCCTGATATTACAGCGCTTGTATATAATATTTATTAAATAATATTATTGCAGGCTCGCTACGCTCGCCTGTTTATACAGCGTTTCTACATAATCTTTATTTAATAAAATTATTGCGTGGGCTCGCTGCGCTCGCCTGTTTATATAGCATTTTTACATTATCTTTATTTAATAATATTAATGCAGGCTCGCTGCGCTCGCCTGATATTACAGCGCTTGTATATAATATTTATTAAATAATATTATTGCAGGCTCGCTACGCTCGCCTGTTTATACAGCGTTTCTACATAATCTTTATTTAATAAAATTATTGCGTGGGCTCGCTGCGCTCGCCTGTTTATATAGCATTTTTAGTTAATATTTTATTAAATAAAAAGTTTGCAGGCTTACTACGTTCGCTTGTTGTAAAAATATTTTTCCATAATCTTTAGTTATTAATATTAATGCAGGCTCGCTGCGCTCGCCTGTCTATACAGCATTTCTACATAATCTTTACATAATAAGATTATTGCAGGCTCTCTACGCTCGCCTGTTTATACAGAGTTTCTACTTAGCTTTATTTAATAATATTAATGCAGGCTCGCTACGCTCGCCTGTTTATAAAGCATTTGTAGTAAATATTTTATTAAATAAAATGATTGCAGGCTCACTACGCTCGATTTTGTAAAATAATTTGTACATAATAATTATATAATAAAATGAATGCAGGCTTGCTATGCTCGCCTTTTTATAAAGTATTTATGAATAATAATTATTTAATAAAATTAATACATGCTCGCAGTGCTCGCCTTTTTATACAGTATTTGTACATAATCTTCAGCCTTTAAAATACCTCTAAACGATTTATAACATGTCAGGGAGAGTAAAACTTATTTTAGTTTTCGTTATATTAGCCGCCATTTTGAAAATATTATGTTTGAAATTTAAATATTTAGATATTCCTTTCCTAGACTTCAAGAGCTTTAAATTGATGTACAATATGTCATACTGACTAAAAACGTTTTGTTTAGTCGTCCGCCATATTGGCCGCCATCTTGAAAATATGTACTGTGAAATTTTATTAGTCACATATTCTTTTCCTTCTCTTAAAGACCTTTAAAACGATGTATAATACATTATGCTGGCTAAAACTTTTGTTTTTAGTCGTCCACCATATTGGCCGCATCTTGAAAATATGAACGGTGAAATTTTATAATTTAAATATTCTTTTTCTTCTCTTAAAGACCTTCGAAACGATGTATAACACATTATGCTGGCTAAAACTTTTGTTTTTAGTCGTCCACCATATTGGCCGCCATCTTGAAAATATTTATTGCGGAATTTCCAAAAACTATACACTTCTCACAAATGCTGAGATGCATATATGTGCCAAATTTCGTTGAAATTGATCAATTTTTACTCCAGTTATCGTTAGACAAACAAACACACAAACAAACACACAAACTTTTCAAATCCCAAGTCTCTGAAATGAAGAACTCACTGCGCTCGTTCAATAAACAGCGGAAAAACTTTACTACCAACATAATACTTAAAAAATACCTAAAAAAAAATACCATTTAAGTTGGTATGATTGTTTTTTTACTCCCATGGGAGGGAAGTAACACTTCCCGCCCTGTTATTAGCAATGTAAAGTCCACTTAGTACTAATTTATTGTTGCCACAGCAAGATGACAACTTTTTAACTAGTGATGCGGTGCATAAAGAACTCGCATAGATTGAGGTCTTATGAGTACATCACCCATACTATGTTCTCAATATTGCTACCACGATAATTTTTCGGTGAAAACCTAACATATTCTTATTCAACCTCAAAACAGGTTTAAAATCATTTTACGAAAAACAGCAATAAGAATAAGCTTACTTTTTAACACCCTCATCTCGGTCACATTTGTTGATAACGTTGCTACTCATAAAGCCTTTTAAAACAATGTATGGTATATCATTCTGACTACAATCTTCCTCTTTAATCGTCATATTATAGGACCAAGATGATGTAAGCCGAATTAAATTTCGTATAAATTCGCAAGTTCTAAGGAGCTAAAATGTTTTCCATTCATCCATACATAATCCATATTTAATAAAGTCATTGCAGGCTCACCACGCTCACCAGTTTTTACCTATATAATCTTTATTTAATAATATTATTGCAGGCTCGCTACGCTCGCCTGGTTATATAGCGCTTGTAACTAATATTTATTTAATAATAGTAATACATGCTCGCTACACTCGCCAATTTATACCGCATTTCTATATAATATTTATTTAATAAAAATATTGCGGGTTCGCTGCGCTCGCCTGTTTATATAGCATTTTTACATTATCTTTATTTAATAAAAATTATTGCAGGCTTGCTGCGCTCGCCTGGTTATACAACATTTGTACGTAATATTTATTTAATAATATAAATGCAGGCTCGCTACGCTCGCCGGTTTATACAACATTTCACATAATCTTAATTTAGTAACGATAATGCAGGCTCGCTTCGCTCGCCTGCTTATATAGCAAGCATTTGTAGTAAATATTTTATTTAATAAAATGATTGCAGGCTCACTACGCTCGCCTGTTATAAATGTAATATTAATGCAGGCTCGCTACGCTCGCCTGTTTATACAGTATTTCTACATAATCTTTATATAATAATATTATTGCAGGCTCGCTGCGGTCGCCTGTTATAAAAGTAATATTAATGCAGGCTCGCTACGCTCGCCTGTTTATACAGTATTTCTATATAATCTTTATTTAATAATATTATTGCAGGCTCGCTGCGCTCGCCTGATCATACAGCATACATTTGTAGTAAATATTTTATTTAATAAAATGATTGCAGGCTCACTACGCTCGCCTGTTATAAAAGTAATATTAATACAGCATTTCTACATAATCTTTATTTAATAATATTAATGCAGGCTCGCTGCGCTCGCCTGTTGTAAAAGCATTTCTGCATAATCTTTATTTAATAATATTAATGCAGGCTCGCTACGCTCGCCTTTTATAAAAGCATTTCTGCATAATCTTTATTTAATAATATTATTGCAGGCTCGCCTGTTTATACAGCATTTGTAGTAAATATTTTATTTAATAAAATTATTGCAGGCTTACTACGCTCACCTGTTGTAAAAGTATTTGTACATAATAAATTATATAATAAAATGAATGCCAGCTCGCTGTGCTCGCCTTTTTATACAGTATTAGTACATAATCTGTAGCCTTTAAAATTCCTTTAAACGAATTATAACATGTTATGCAGATATGTAAAACTTTTTTTGTTTTCTTTATATTGGCCGCCATTTTAAAAATATTATGTGTGAAATTTGAATAGTTGGATATTCCATTTCAAGACTTCAAGAGCTTTAAATTGATGTATAACATGTCATACTGACTAAAAACTGTTACCGCCATCTTGAAAATATTAAGTGTAAAATTGTATTAGTTACATATTCTTATCCTCCTCTTAAAGACCTTTAAAACTATGTATAACACATTATGCTGGCTAAAACTTTTTTTTATAGTCGTCCGCCATCTTGAAAATATTAAATGTGAAAATTTATTAGTTACATATTCTTTTCCTCCTCTTAAAGATCTTTAAAACGATGTATAACACATTATGCTGACTAAAACTTTATTTTTTTGTCGTCCGCCATATTGGGCGCTATCTTGAAAATATTGAGTGAGGAATTTCCAAAAACTATACACTTCTCACAAATGCTGAGATGCATATATGTGCCAAATTTCGTTGAAATTTATCAATTTTTACTCCAGTTATCGTTAGACAAACAAACACACAAACAAACAAACACACAAACAAACAAACACACAAACTTTTCAAATCCCAAGTCTCTGTAATGAAGAACTCACTGCGCTCGTTCAATTAGATAAAAATACAAATATGCTTTTTCTGAATATGTATTCCAAATTCGTCAAAATCGGCCAACTAGTGCGCAAAATGGCACTTTGCTGCACTCGAGAGAAAAATTTACGCACGAGTCGCAGGCAAGGGCGGAAAGCGAGTGCAGCAAAGACACTTTAAGCTCGAGTTGCACATTAAATTTTTCCTACAGTTAGTTTTTAATTTGTAAATAAAATATAAAATAATAGTGTTCATCAACATGTAAAAGGTTTTACAATATCAACTAAACCAGCTGTTCTGTTTATAGCCAGTATTGCCTTTTTTTTGCCTGATTCAGCAAACTTGACCAAGCGCTGTTATTATTTTTCACTTACTCGTCACACTTGATTCTTTTTTTTTAGATTTTAACATTTTTATATTTGATAAATAGTGTTTAAATCATGTAGTTAGTTAAAAAATAATCATTAGTTGTCATTGTTATTATGACTAGAGAGGTTTAAAAAAAAAAAAACAATATTGTCACCATATTTTTTAATATGGTGACAATAATACCACAATTTTTTTTATAATTATATAGACGTTTCGACTTACTATGTCATCTTCAGTATGCGTGTTAACTTAGTAAGAGTGAATGCTGTACTATTATTCAATGTAGTACCTACAGCATTCACTCTTACTCAGTTAACGCGCATATTGAAGATGACATTGTAAGTCGAAATGCGTCTATTTAATTATAAAAAAATTGTGGTGACAATATTGTTGTTTCTTTTTTTTAACCTCTCTAGTCATAATTATGAAGTAGTACCACAAAATCTCAGTCAAAACAACCAACTATTTGTTATTATTATTATAATTTGGATTATTTGATCTTTGTTTAGATATAAGTTCTTTATGTTCGTAAGTTGGAACACTGGAATGCGGTAAAGTAAAATGAGTGCGGTAAAGTAAAACGAGTGCGGTAAAGTAGTAAGTGAAGGAATCTGCTGTTTTGCGTACTATTTTGAGTTCGATAACAACCACTTTATCGGTCAACTTTAGGAAAAATAGATTTATTAGTCGTTTTATTAGTATTGAATAGACCAATAATTACAAGCAACGTTAGGAGAAATTCGAAATTATAATAAGAAACAAACAATAAAAACAACTGCGGATAAAGAGTCAAGTATTGGACTTGGAGTTTATTGTAAGACCATAAAAAATATTATTACCCTTCCAGAGCAGCCAGTTTTCCGAATCATTACAGAGGCCAGGGGATCGCGGTTATGCATGGAATATAAGTCTTTATATTAAAAGCGATCGTGTCAGGGGGAGAGACGGAAAGCCGCACCAAGACTCGGCGCGACGTCAAATAAATAACTTCGGCGTCGGTCCGGGTTAAAAGGCAAGCTTCGTTACGCTTCTCAGCGGCAACGGTACAGGTATGCAAGAGACGGAAAGCTAATTTGCAGTTAAAAACTACAAGCCACTACTAGTACCTGATTAAAATATCTTTCTAAAGATGCTGTAAAGGTAGAACAATAGAAGACAAATCAGCCACTCCTAAAGAACCTACTACGCAAGTTTTCGCATGAAGAAATAAAATGAAATAACAACGTCAATTTTAAAATTATAACAGGGATCGAAACAAAAAAAATCAATTCAAAACAGATATATTCTGTTTCTGTATAAATCAATTTAACACAAACTCACAATAATAAAAATTTAGATGACAGTAAACCAATTGTTATTTTCTATTATTTCTTTACGGAGTTACAAATTAATAAAATTAATTTCAGAGGCATAATAGGTAAGTCAATTTTCATTGAATCATGCGTACAGCAAGATTTAATTAGTTGTAACTGAACCGAGTCGGGGTGACAGTCGAAAATGAAAATTATAAAAGAACTCAAGTTGATTACAGCTGATAATTAGAGACTAATCATGGCAATCAGTCTGGTCCGGGGGCATAGTGTCGACACGACAGGGGGGGCGTTTATGTCGACGCAGTCACAAAACACACTGAAGAAGCCTTATCAAAAGCACACGTCCCTAGAGGAAGGGGGCACAGAAATCTTCACACCACATGCCAGCATGTGGCCAGTTCACACTCGCTATCATTATACATCACTGATATCTATCTCATATGTCTCGAACCTCCTTCCTCTGTCTGCCAGAACATTTAATCTTTCAACTGTCCAGAGCTCATCAACTCTAAAATATTAGTAAACCATTATTAAATTTCATTAATAATACAATTATTCAAATTTAAGAAAAAATCTTCAAATTTAAAGATAGTTATTATAGTATGAAATGATTTTGCTTATACTATTAACGAACGATTGGCAGAGAAAATTATCTTAAACAAGGAACTATAATTGCATTTATCACTGATTCATAGTTTTACTTATTCTTTTGAGAAGTATAGATACTAGCTCTAACAGAAGTATATCATTTCGTATATAATTTTTTTTTTTTTCTAGGGCTTCTCTTCTACAACTTCTAACTTGTTAATTTAAAAGTTGTACAAATGGCACAAGCTCGGTATTTTGTTATTAATCAAGAAAATAAAAGCTTATAGCATTAGTTTTAAAGCTAAGATAATACCACATAAAACAGATAACTGCCCAGGTTTAGAATGTAAACTAGAAAAAAAACACTCAATGCTAGTACAAATTTTACAATCGACAACTGCACCATAAATCAATAGCAACATAAGGGACTAAGTTACAGTGTAAAAACAGTGTTATATAAAGCCGACAATTAAGCCGACATTAAGCTTACAAGCCGATATAGCTCGCAAGAAGAGCAGATTCTGTTTAAGTAAAAAAAGAAAACAGAGAGGTCGTCTACCCAAACATTAAGTATGCACATTTATAGGATGGTTGGAAGAAAATATTCTCAAAGAAGGGAAAGATATTGGAAGGAAAGGGTAAGTCGTCAAGACGCGGCGAGGGTGGATAGCTAAGGGCCGTGTTGTATGAAGGGTGAAGGGAGTCTGTTCACCCTGTACACTCTAAAGCACATCGCATACACTAATTATTCATTGGAAATAGTTAAACCATGAAGAAACTTTGCTTTAGACATGAGACCAGACAAAGATAAGCTACAGCACTGCACTGGCGACCAGCCGTTTAATAACTGAACTAATACTTACTTCTTTCATCAGAAGTTATCATTTCACAAGTAACGTTTTAATGACAAAATGAAAAAGATAATAGAATGAACAACGAACAAACAGTCTACTTGAAAATCGACAACGCCTAGTCATCCTGACATTTATTTTCAGTCTCACCATACCCGAATAATAATGAGCGTAAGTTATTTTGACTTGTATTACGTGGTTACAGAATATTATAATTTTGGATGTGCATCCAGAGTGCGCCCACTGGATGAATCTCCCAGCGTGAATGCATCCCTGGTTACACATGTTTATCCGAATATGATGTGTTTTCACTGCTTTTTCCTCAATTTGTTGAATGTAAAAGGTTCAAAATAGTCTCTTGTTGTAATCTCAAGAATGAATGCAAGAATTATTTGAACTATTTATTGAACTAAATAATGCAATTGAACAATCGACAAAGGACTGCGGCCTTGCTAATCCTGGTAGGTTCAAATCAGCCAGCATTAAGGAGTGCGATTTTTTTTTCTCGCACACCTGACTTGCTCTAAATACTGAACTTATTATTCCACAAGCATTCATACCGCTGATACGCTTCGAACAACAAATGACATTGCTTGTCACAATTAAATAACAGTAAAAACAAACAAAAAAAAAAAAAAATTGCTGAATTGTTTAAAAGGTATTGCATAAAGGGAATTATAAATTTAAAAAATAATTATAATATAAATAGAAAGGTTAAAACACAAAACAGGTGAGCGCTGATACGCCTTGAATAGTAATTGTGGCTTCTTATCATGTTTACATTTGTCACTGCGCATGCCCTCTGGATGATTAATCGGTTCGAGGGTTTCATCCTAAGTTTGAAAGAGGTATAATTCTTTCATCGCCTTTCATTCTTTGAAAGGTAATTACCAGATACCGCACTTTGGATGAATCATCTAAGATGAACCTTTAGCTCAATCCATAATCTAGTAAACAGGCTAGCCGAACAGTCATTTTTTCAAAATTTTTCTCTAGAAATTTTAATTCCAAAAAAACAATCAGGTTAAGCTCTTCTTCGTCTGTAGCAGCCACCAGTCCATCATCAACATACATAGCCATAAAAACCTTCTTTCACTTAAATAAACAATGATCAGTTTTACTCAAGTTAAAAGGTATAATTTCAAAAGATGCTGATGATGCTTATTTTAATCCATGAAGGCTTTTAACCCAAATAATTATAAAAATCACAGGGAAGTACTTGGGTCCAAGTACTTTTTAGGGTTTCGTAGATGATTGCATACCCGTTATGTAATTATGATTTTTTTTCTTCGACCTCAAGGGTCCCTGGTTCGATCCCCCGGGGGTCACAATGTTTTTTGTCCAGGGCTGGATTTACCACTAGGCCCTGGCCTAGGGGCGCACGCTATAAAAAAATTGTTCAAATAAAGAAAATGTTTATAATTTAATAAATGTCTTAATTTAATTTTCATTTGTACATTTTATTGGTGTGTGTAATTATTGTTAATTGCTGCAGAAACTTTTTAATTTCTTGAGTGCCTCAACACATAGTGTGATCCTAAAGAAAAAGTGTCCTTTACAACTACAACATTTATCCAAGTTTCGATGGTCTTTTCGTCACGACGCCTCCCGAGTTGTAAATGAAAACAGAGAAGGCATTTTGAAACCCCCTCAACAATAATTGAAGCCAATGCCTTAGTTGAGATTCCTTGAGTCTACATTGATGGCGATTCATGGGGTACTACTGGAAAGGTTTAATGAGGTGAACATAAAACTGCACTGTGAAACCAAAGAGCTAGGGAAGATTATTACTTGCAATGAGTCTTTTGGTGGTTTTCTTCATAAAATGAGAAACAAATTTCGATGGCTTAGAAAGTGCAGCGAGGGGAAAATGTAAGAAGAAGTACTTAGCGGACTAAAGTAGGACTTGTTTTAATTGTACTATGCATAGCTAATAGAGAAATTTTTCGATAAAAATCCGTTCTCTTTTTCCGAAAAAAACGTTCAATCAATTACTTGCTTTAAACCTTCCTGTACATTCACCCTAGTTTATCAACCAATCAAGCCTGTTGAGGGAATCCATACCATGTATATAAGTTTTAGTCGTCACACACTAAGGACACTGCAATTTCAGTGAAACCATATCTTTCTGAATTATTATTATAGACAATAATTTGAAATGTTTCGAACGGCAGTAATATCTCCAACTTAAAGTTTCCACCGGTAAAAAAGTCTATATCCGTCGTTAATTTCATAACTAGTCAGAATTCCTTGAGTTGCTTGAAAAACTACGAAAAACTGGTACCACACGGATATGACGCTATATCTTATATAATATTACTTCATCTAACTTCACTAGACTAATACAATGACAATGACTTACATGACTTATTCCAATCCTTCATGGGGGACGAAGGCCTAATAAAATGGAACTCTCTAATAAATCTGAACCACAGATTTTATTATTTTAACTAATAGAAATAACATTTTATTTTTGTGTACACTGCTTCCACACGAATACATTATGAAACAATGAAATTCAAGCACGCGTACACACACACAAAAAACAAAACAAACCAACACGTACAAACAAACTCACACAGTGTTTGTGTAACGTTACATTATTGATCTAACAGGGGCTTGAGAGAAAACGAGAGGGAGCACTAGAGCCAGGTTAGGGTGGAAGAAGCATTACCTCCCCTTCAAGTACTGTATAGCCCAAGCCTTGAAAAATAACCTAACCAAACCATCCAACACTCAACATTTTATACAAGATTTAGGTAAATCTATTATAGACGAGCAGGTGACTTTGGTACTCTACAGTCTACAGTATCTACCAAGAATACACGAAACCACAACCCTTTCAAATTTAAATGCATATAAAACTATTGTATCTAAATTACAAGTATCAAATGTAATATAAAGCCAAAATATTGAGATTGTCTATCTATCTAAATTTAAAAAGTGGTTTCTATTTTATTTCTTTTATTTCAGCATAATCATGATCCTAAACAAAATTACGTTTACAAAATTAATTTTAATTTATTTTATATTACCTATTGAGTAGTTAACTTAAATGTTTCAGGATAGGAAGGTCATATTTATAACATATTATCGTTTTTGTGGTAACATAAAGATGCATGTTACTATTTTTTTTTTTTTTTTTTTTTTTGTTAAAGTCGAAAATGTTTATTAATAATAACGATTAGAGTAAAAAAAAAGCTCTTTACAAATTAAAATTGAAGAAAAATAAATTACTGAATAAAACTACTTTAATAAAACTAAAAAAAGTACTTATTTAATTAATTTAAATAAAGTGATCAACGGTAAAACACAGAAATGAATAACCACGGTTTTTTGACAGATTCTAGATTACCATTATAAAAAAATATTTTGACACAAAACTTAAAACAACAAACATTACAATTATAATCAACAAAAAGAAACAAAATGAGAAAAATAATCTTCAAAGATGGAAAATGAGTAAAAATCGGGATAAATTCTTCTGTGACAGTCAGTAGTTGATCATCATAATCTAAACTTTACATTATCAGTGATAATTAAAAACTCGAGTTAAAAAAGTAATTCATTTTGAGTTCCTAAACAGAAAAATTACGTAATTATTAAATTCAATACAAATTGGAGCTTAATGGAGGCCACAGAGAAAAGATTAAGGTTTGCTTGGAGTTTGGACAGCTGCGAAAAAGGAAAGTAAGTAATAGTAAATAAGGTGCATCAACTTAATATAAAATCCTAAAATAACTAGAAACTCAGATTACATCTAAATCGTTGCATAACTATTTCAATTACACAACATTTAATGATGGCACATTCAAGGGGGAAATTGTTATAAATAACACAATTCCAATAATATTATCAAATCCTTATCACCAGATTATTTTTATTTCATGGTAAAATCACAAAATAGAATATCGACAGATATCGTTAATTAAGCTTGATGGTCACAGTCCACATTATCGATTTATCCTACTAACACAAAGACCTAATATTATAAACCTTTTTTGGTAAATATGCACTTGAACACCTACATATTGCTAATTTTCTGATTTACTTGGTTTTTGTTTTTAAAAACTGCTCTTTTTTTTACAATTTAACAACTTTTGACCAGGGATTACTTCGGTAAAATCAATAGTTTTTTAAAAATATATATATCAAATATCCACACATGTACATAGGGGGTTTTGGCTTATCAGTATCAACCAAGAAACTACTGCTTTTCTTCTGTGCAAGTTATAGCTACTAAATGCTATTTAACATATAAAAAAGGTTCTCATTTTGGTACAGGATGCTAAGTTACGGAGAGTGGTTGAGGAGAATGGATCACCGTGCAGGAGGAGACCCATACGCTAATCAGTGGTATCAGTTTGTATTATGTTCCCCTATACGATAAAACTAATTTTGTTAGATTTAAGGGAAATAAAATGAGACACGCTTATAATAATATTTGTATAAAGTATTAATAATATTTCTATCGAAAATATTAGTCACTAACTCGTTTATTTCATCGTTCATCGATCTTAAAAGTCTAAATCGCGGGTGTGTGTCCCATTTCCAGTGGATCAAAAGGCTATAACTTTTAAACTAGGAAAGTCAGAAAAATGTAACTGGTAAAAGTTGTAGTACTTTAGACGCAGTTTAATGAAATAATAAGACAAACAAATTTATTCCGCCCTTCAAATGGTCAATATGGCGCTTTGTAGAACGTTGTTTCCTCGTGACCCTTAATTTTTTTATTTTTCTGAAAAGTTCACTAAAGAACATGAAAAAACTGTAATAGATTTTTGTAAATATTTCATAGTTTAAGCTGAAAAAGCGTGTAAAATTGATCAATATATCGAAATATGGCGTCATTATAACAATCGATAGTACCGATTTGCGATATCTAGTTGGGCCCCATATACTGTAGTTCTACCAAGCCTTCAAAGTAGACAACTTCAGTATACGGTTTTTACAAGAAAAAGTAATGTAGCATTTATTTATTTTATTTTAAAAAATTTATACGTAATAAATTGCTAAAGAATTTATTTTAGAATCTTTTACGAATAATTTGGACGTATAATAACAAATAATTGGACGTAATAATAAGGCAGAGCGTTTATTAGACTATCCAAAATATTCGTAAAAGATTATGAAATACCTTCATTAGCAAGTTATTACGTTTAAAAATTTAAAATAAAAATAAATTAATGCAACATTACTTTTACAAATACTGAAACCCGTATACTGAAGTAGTCAACTTTAAAGGCATTTTCTACTTAAACTATGAAAGATTTACAAACATTTAATTTTTAATTCTGAACTTTTCAGAATAATAATAATTAAAAAAATAATTAAGGTCAAGTGCAAGCCATGTTCATCAAAGCGCCATATTGACTCTTAAATGGAAGGAATATATTTTTTTCTTATCACATTAAGAAAACTATTTTATTATATTTCATTAAACTGCGCCGAAAGAACTACAACTTTTACCGGAAAAATGTTTTTTTTTCCGCGGTAGGCTGTGAAATAGTAACTTAAAATAGTATTATCAATTAAGAGCCTAAATAACATAGCTAAAATCCATTTTTTCATTACGTGGACTTAAAAAATCTTTTCATTACTCCTAGCTGTAAAGAACAAATCTTTTACGTCCAAGGAACTAAAAGATTTTTATTTTCCGGCGGGCAGTTGTCAAAACTTCCGTTAGTACCGCTGCAATCTTTGTAGAAATGCTTCTAGTACGATTAAAATCCGCTAGATGTTTTTGCGTTTTATTTATCTTTTCTTATAATGTAACCTCTTTTTAAGGTTTCTTTTTTAAGTCTTAAGTATGTACTAATATTAATTTTGTTATTATTATATATTGATTAGTGATTAATATTTAATGTTTTTTCATTGTCTGCTAACTCAGAAAAAATAGCTTATGCTACGCGACTGTGAAGTGTTTTTTCTTTAACTTGGCAATGTAATAGCCGCGGTAAAGAAAAAACTCACTTCACAGCCTAGTAACATAATATACTATTTTTTACTTTGCAATGGCACAAGTGCTTTTTTTCGAGATATTTTCAAATCGTTACAAGACATGGTCCTCAAAGTCGACCCGAATCTATTTTCTTTACTTGTAATTCACCAGTATCTCGAATACGCTGATCCAATCTTGAAAATTATCTATGACAGGGAACGTGACGCTGAGGATGCTGTTCCGCATAAATTCGGCTTGCTTCGTTGGCATTACCAAGCTGCTCCGTAGGCAATATGCATTCTGCTAATTCAATATTCGTAAAATGGTGCATTTTCAATCAAACACTAACTTACCTAATAAAGACTAATTTATTTGTGACACGCGTAAAATGAAAACTACAAAAATAGTAGACACACGGAAATGACAGCTACGAAAGTATAGTGTATTTCAAAGGTTGCTATGATTTAACTTTTACTTTTTCCCGGGAAGGGTACGTATTATATATCGCCGGGAAAGTCCTAGGGTGACTGCGGATTTATATCATTTTATCTTTTTATCTTCCGGACACAAGTTTATTAATGAAAAATGTTTTTTTAAGTGTCCTCTATAATTTCTGAAAAATTAGGAGTAGTTATTCTGTGACACTGTGTAATTTATATATATATATATATATATATATATATATATATATATATATATATATATATATATATATATATATATATATATATATATATATATATATATACGTATATATATATATATATATATACATATATATATTATATATATATATAATATATATATATAATAAGGCCAACAATTGCGGTCGCCATAAGTGCTCAAAGTAATAAATCAAATTTAGCTCTTTTTTAAATATAAACGATAGAGGTACGACAAAAAGTCATAGGTCCAAAGTTGTAGATCTTTTAAAATCAATTACCGCAGACCGCAGGTGCAATCTGTTTTTCGATACGACTTACCGTTTAGCCACAATAAGCATCCAAAAAAACTTTAAAGTTATGGCGGACGCAGAGGCTTCAATTTTTTCAGGAGGGGTACATTTGTTTTTAACTTTTCGGATTTTTCCAGTCGGTTTGGCCCAATTTCCGATCAAACGAAAAAAAAAAACCGCGAGTCTCTAGGTGGTCTAGAAGTATTCAAACATTTTGAGTAGCGCGTCAGTAGGTTTTGGTTATGGTGGGTCAACCTAATTGTTTTAGTTTTTTTTTTTATAAAATTGTAAATTACTTTGGTTCTACTCAATATTTTCAGATGAAACCAAGCCTACAAATTCCGCAACATGTTTGCGCTTACCTCTGAAAAAAATTACTGATTTCGTTTAGCCAGTTTTGTGCCTATAAAGTCGAACTGGTGACGACAGACACACATACAGACACGAAAAAAGTTATGGGCGGATTCGGTTTTTGGAATATATAAAATGAAAAAGTATCCAAACATTTTTTAATTCTGACCAATGATAATTAACTCTTGAATAAATCACACGTTGTTCAAGTTAACCACAATTAACATAAATGTAACAATCAGACGATCGTCTCAGTCTTTCGACTAATAGTATTATCAAAATATGATTTACTGAAGATAGTCGAAAGACTGAAACGATCGTCTGATTGTTACCATTTATGTTAATTGTGGTTAGACAAAAATATATAGGTATATTTTAACTTGAACAATGTGTGATTTATTGAAGAGTTAATTATCATCATGTTCGATTACCACAAAATATCGGTCAACACAACCAATTCTGACCAATGTACAGACAAAGCTTTAATTTTATATACATAGATATATTTACAACACCACTCTTCTGAAAGCATATTTATGTTGCAGGATAGAGTCAGCAGGCCAAGAAGCATTATTAAATGATAATGTAGAGCAATGCACATGCATGCAAACAGAGGACTGCCCATTGGAGGAGTGCTTTTGTAATGTTTCTAGCTCAGGAGACAGACAAGCTAAATACTGGGAGCCACGATCAGGGGAGAGTAATATAAGGTGAATAACTATTTAATATAAGAGTTAATTTGCTCAATTCCTCATTTATTACTAAAAAAAAAAACACGCTCAATCCTTTAAGTAAAGAATTATTACGGATATATATACATTGTTAAGAAGTATTAGCGAGTGCTTAATTAACATTCATTGTTTTAAAAAAAAGTTCATTTATAATATTCTATTTGATTTTAATTAAATGTTCCTTGCTTATAATATAATAATGCATATAAAACGAGTGCTGGGCCTTAAATGGTATGGAGTGGAAGTGACCCAAAAGATTATACTTAAAATAATAAGTAATATCTACCTTATAACTTACTTATACTTACTAATAAAAGTCATGCTTAGCATTTTAATAGACTTATACTATTTATACTTGCACTATTTAGGATGGATGTATTTAACAGTCGCCAAAGAGTATCTCTGTTTCCATTTGAAGAAGAAGCAGACGATTTAACCGAAAGAGATAATATTCAATGAATCGTAACTAATTCAAATAAAATATAATACCTCAAATATATAGATTTATTTGGCTAACTAGAGTTTAATAATGTCCATATTTTAGTAGGTACATGAGGAGAACATGAGATGAAAACTTCAGGCGTAGTGTTTTACGAGAGACATAATTTCTCTCATTAAAAAAAAAATAAAAATAAGTACTGTAAATCAAATACAATGAATTTTAATACTTTAGCAAGAGGTAATTTGCTATCTTAGCAGGAAATTTAATTTATATATTTAATTTAACTTATAACAATATACGAGACAATAAAATGTACCTATATAAAAGTCAGTTAGTTAAATCAACATACATACAATACGACACTATTTAGAAGTTGGTTTAACCCAATTATTATATTATTATTATGGTTATAAAATCGCCAAGACGAGGCAAACTAAACCCAGTATAAATATTATTGCCCAATCGTTTATAGATCTGCTATGCCGGTTAAAAAAAACAAGTCAGGTTGATCACGCTCCCTATTTTCAGCCCTAAAGCCTTTAAACTAAAAACTGAAAATAGAATTCTCAAAAATATAAAACGATCAGAGAAATTATCTCGTGAAAAAATAAATTCTAACAGAAACAGGATCCAAAGTAATATATTTATGAGAGATAAATAAACATGATTATTCATTAGGAATAACAGAACAGAATCATTAATAGATGTTATAAAATCTGTAAACAAAAAAATAATGTAAACAATAATCCACTTCAAATGTATAATACTCAAATACTGTTCTAAAACATTCCAACGGTGAAGAATAAATGAATTAACATGTAAATATATTTATAAGACCTGCTCATGAATGTATGAATGCAAATCAAATAGACTTTAAACAATGGCAGGTTAGTTCAATTAAATCATCCTACACTCAGGTTCGATGTCGCCAACAATAACAATGGACTAACTTTCGGCTTACATTTACATCTCAATGCTTCCATAAAATATTAGAACGACTAAATATAATTAGTCTACAAATCATATTAGTTTGTAATTGGTTAAACGATCACGTAGTTCTTAAATATCATTAAATACCATTATGTAAGGGGCATCTTAATAATTGTAGGTCTGAGCTATAGATTGCCTGTCACAGTGTAAAGAAAATCATTGAATAGCAACGTGTCTAAAATGAAACCCGCTGGCTACATTGTCCCATAAAAAATTGTCTAAATTAAAATAGTGTAATTATTAACTTATTGTGTTTAATTATTAACTAATTAAAATTCTGCTCACTGAGTAACAAAAATATATCTACGTTGTAAGGAAAAATTTGTTTTTATTTATTTATTTATAACAAAATAAAACTCCATAATGATTTTATTTACGAATAAATGATCAGATTAAAATATAACTAGACTTAAAAAAAAAAAAATAAACCCAACGAAGAATAAGAATAAAAGAAGTAGCTAATAATGATAAAATTGATCTAAAACTGAGAGATCGAAATTTTATTTGAAATATGAAGACACTGGCCAACAAAAAGAATGCTATAAAAATACTTCTTATAAAACATTACTATATAAACAAACATTAAACACGAATATAAAATTAAGTATAAAGAAAATTTATTACCATTAAAGAAAATATATAAGTTTTAGTATTCCACACTAAAAAAGTCGGATTTACATATCGTAAAAGTCTATTAAACAGTCTTATAATAAAAATTGGACTATAAAAATAATACATGTTATATATATATATATATATATATATATATATATATATATATATATATATATATATATATATATATATATATATATATATATATATATATATTAATGTCAATATGATGCAAGTGAAAAGCGTAATAAATAAGATGTTATGGGTACGTAAAAATCAAGGGAACAGGGAGACCGAGAGCAATGAGAAATAAAAGTCCAGTAAAATGCCGACCAAAAAGGAAGAAGAGAAGGACATGGTAAGGGACGCGGACCGAGTAGAGTTTTTATGGCCAAGTATAGTATGTAAAACACGCTAAGCATTTTATTAGGGATTGCCTTGGTTTTATGACTCTACCATGCTTTAAAACTTGGTAAGGTTTTACCTTACTAACAATTATACTGTTATTAAACGTATAAAAATACTACTTATCTATCTGATAAACCCATAGGACGGTATCACATAAAATATTTGGACACATTGACATTAATACGGTAGTATGTACTGTACATATAATATATTTCCACTCTTTTATGATAATGATTTATGGTGATGGTTCTTATTGGTATTTCACAGCTCTTTTACAGAAATGTTGCCAATTAATGTAACAATAAAAGAAAAGATGACTTAAAATAAAACAAAATACTTTTGTACAACGACCTTCATTAAATCGTAATTCATTAAAAGAGAAATGTTTTATATTTTTTTGTAAAATTTTGAAGAACACATGTGGTAATGTTAATAAATAATAAAAAAATCATGAAAATTTGACTTAAATTTGCCATTGAAAATTTTCATTTTTAAAAAGCATTAATAAAAAAAGTTATCAATATAAAAATCATTCAAGTACTTGACAGGTAAAACCTTTTATCTACGATTGATACGAAATATAAACATTGTATCTCTTGACTTTGTATTCATTGCGCATGCGCGTTTCATATTTCTCTTTTTCCACCCTAGTGCGGTAAAAAAGAAGAATTCTTTACCTTAACGCACGATTAGCGAGTTTGTTTACATTTAACAAAACTAATTTGCTGTTTGTTTAATTAAAGTAACTGTTTATATCGTGTTTTTAGAGAAAATTAATTAATGAATTAATGTCATTTTTATCAAAAGAGAAATACGAAGTTACATACAGCAAGTTTATTTTTTTTTTTTTCTGTATTTATTATTAAAATCCACAATCGTAGATAAAGTACGGTGCGAAAACTGCAGTTTGCTTTTTTATGCAAAATGCTACTTTCCGCACAAGACGCGTAATGTACTATTTTATGATAAAATAATACGCAATAATAATTTATATAATCGAAAAAAAACTATTTGGAAGGACGAAATATAATAGGAGGTGCTTAGCTTGAGGTACGAGGAAGAAGTTAAAAGGCCTGATACCAGACTGAGTTGACCATATAATTACCTAAACCCTGGGCTAGCTAGGATCAGCAGCATTCCCTATCCCAAGAGCCATTTAGACAAAGAATTATGGAAGCAGTGAAAAGGTACTACCAGGAACCCCTGCACTGTCAAGAATACTGATTACAAAGAGATAATTGCATCCTCATTCTCATTGCATCTCGAAATACGAGAAAAATAATGAAGAGTACACAAAGCTCTTCGTGTATCAAAGCAATGCAAGCAACACACATGAATCTGTTTATTTTTATTTTTTAATTTTTTTCTGGCAATGGTAGCATTACCATTATACATCCTTTTTGGAATTTGATTTAAAAAAAATTGTCTACTTTTATTAAATGTTTTACATTTCAAGATAACATACATATTTAAAATCTCCATTTCTCGGTAGGCTTCACAAAGATCCGATTCTTTTATCTTTATAGTTTCAGATATTTAGGACATATCCCAATACCTAATACCATGGTAAGATCTGAGCCAATTAATAATGCTAAAAGTTCCGGTAATCTTTTGTTAAAAAATACAGTAATTGACGTATTATATAATTTTTTTTAATTTGCCCAACATTTTATTATTAATATTTATCACTCAAAATCAAAAACTATTTAAATTTGAAATTATGATACATGACTCGTGGTTTTTTTTATTTTAAAATAACGAGTCTACATTCATAATTTATAACAACGTCATCTACATCCTAGGACAGGGGTTCCCAACCAGAACCAGGATATTGTGTCTCTATAATGAACAGTGATTATACATATGCTACTAATTACTATATTTTTCTTCTAATCAACTTTATCAATATTTTTTTTAGAATTTTAATATTCTCTAATTATTAATTAACCCTTTACTGGATCAATAAAAAGGAAATGAAATGCAGCTTGGTTTCAGTTGCACCGGAACACCTGGGGACATGCGAAAAATCCCAATGCATACTTTGTGGCGCTGGCGCTGTCTTTTCAATCTCAAATTAGAAATTACAACATTTGTTCTAAGAAAAAAAGCCTTAAACATCTTAAAATAGTGCCGTTATCAAATAATGTTATTCTGAGTAGAATTAGTGATGTGAGTCAGAACATTTTGGACCAATTTGTGCAGGGCAAGTCCCTTAAAAGTCTGATAATAATAATTGGTTTAATTTAAAATATTCAACGAACAAAATAAAAATATTATATTTACCATAGAAAAAGACATAAATAATGAAATAAACTATCTAGACATAACTATAAAGAAAGAAAATGATGGTAAATTAACCACCCTATGGTATGAAAAAGATGTCAAAAAAGGCCTATTTCTCAATTATCATTCCCAACACCCCTTCTATCAAAAACGAAACACCGTACTCAACCTAATAAAAAAATCTATAGCCCTCACGGACCCAAAATATATACCGTTACTCAAAAATAAAATCTACAAAAAACTAGAAAAGAATTGATACCCAAAAAAATTAATAAATACTTTTTGGCACACTGCAACAGCAGCTAACCTTTCAAAAAAGACCAAATAGAAAATAATTATTATTATAAATCCCTCACTTATGTTAAAGGATTAACTGAAAATATCCAAAAAACTTTTAGAGAGTTCGACTGCGATAAAATATAATTCGGCCTGAAACCTACAAATAAAATAAAGAACAATTATCACCACAACCTTAAGGATAAAACAGAAAAACTAAAAAAGTCGCATGTAATATATAAAATCAGCTGTAAGGACTGTGACCAAGTCTATATAGGGGAAACGATGCAAAAATTAGAGAATAGACTGAAACAGCATAGTTATGACATAAAAGCCAAAAATGATAAGACTGCCATTAGCATTCATTCCAAAAAAAACAACCATAAAATAGATCCTAACAATATAACAATATTAGATACCGAACAAAATGAATCAAAACGAAAGTACCTAGAGTCAGCATACATAAGCATGACAAACAACACCATGAATTTTAAATCCGATACAAAAGACATCAACAAATATTATGTCCCGGTATGTCTTTTTATTCATTTTATATATATATGTTCTGTTATATTTCATGTCACAATGTATTATCAACCTGTTAACTTACAAAATAAATAATTAATGTTACCTAACTATATGAAAAAAATGTAAAATGATGTTTTCAGGCACGTCTATGCCTCGGAGAGGGGCGAAATATAGCCAAATGTAAAACGAAAAGTGTGAAGATAAGTTATTTCAAACCCTTCAACGACCCACTATAAGCCTATATAATTGGTATGGAAAATTACAGTCAACTCATCGCATTTGTAATGTATGTCCATAATGGTGTCGTAATAGAAGATTTCCTGTATTGTAAAGATCTGGAAAAAAAACACAAAAAAATCGGTCCGAGACAACTCAGACAAACTTTCTCATATACAAGGTCATAATTACTTAGCCATTGTTTTCCATTTATTAGTTTTTGTAAGTACGTTTAATTATTATTGAAAATTATATCAAAATTTACCATAAAAATAACTTCTCCAGGGCGGGGAATCGAACCCGGGATCTCTCCGTCCACGATTTAAGCTATTTTCTCAGGAACTAGATTTTTCCCGGGAAAACTGATTATATGGTTGGATCCGTATTTAAATGGACTACATTTTAGAATTTTTTGATCAAAATCGTCGGAACCGTTTTCGAGAAATAACTTTTTTCACGTTTTTTCCAGAGTTATTGGGGGGTAGCACCCCCCAATTTGGAGTTAAAATTCATTTCTCGATTTCGCCTCGGGGTATGATTTTTTTGAACATGTATGCCTAATTTCGTCAAAATCGGCCCAATAGTTTAGGCTCCAGGCGTCTGCACAGACAGACGACGGACAGAAATTTTTTAAAAAACCACTTTTTTGGACTCAGGGGACCTCAAAACGTGTAAATCCATCAAAATCTCAAAATCAAATTTTCACGCCATCACAATACTTTCTCTTTAAATGAGAAAGTTAAAAACATTTAGTTCATTTTAGTGATATTTTCACTCGTATGAATTACCTGCTTTTATCTATTCAAGGGGAAAAAAGTTAACACATTGACATGCTGCGAAAAGGTAAATGCTTTCAAAGAAAAGTTACGAGTTAAAAGAGAAAAATCTTCCAAATTATCCATTGCTCGAAGAAATAGCTGAACTAGACAATAACTCTCTAATTCCAAGTGTGTGTGTGTGTGTGTGAAGAAATTGTTGGTCTTTTGAAATACTATCTAAGTCTAAGATATCTAAGATGGATATCTATGGATGTCTGTATCTAAGATGGATATTTTGAATGAGGAAAATTGAAAACTAAAGAACTGGATACATTTTTTTTAAGTGCGTACAAATCGTGTTCTAGAAAGCAAACGTTGAAGCAAAAATGAACAATATTTAGTGTTCGGATAAATTTTTTTGTAATACTTTTTATAATCTAAAAGTGAATTTATTTTTAAGCTCAATTTGTGAATTTATTTTAACTCTTTTTGTAAAATACGCTCTTAAATTTGTCAAAAAATTATTAAACAATAAACAGAATCAAAGTTTCATTAAATATCAATTGGCTTATAAAACGTTAAACATTAATAAGTTTTTAATGTAATTTCATTGCATAGATGAATTTTTTTTATAAGGTTTACGAAAAAATGTTTGTTGTATTTTTTTTTTATTATCTATAGGAGTGAAAGTATTTTTAAGCTAAAATTTGTAATGCTAAAATTACAAGTATGTTAGTAAGCAACACTTTTTTGTAAAGTGGGCTCTTAAATTTGTCTCAATCTAAATTTGACGAAACGGAAAAAATTAAAAAAGATTAATTCAAGTGACGTTCACAGAAACGTGTCACACCAAATATTTATAGCGACGGAAGTATATCCTAATTGAAATAAAATGCAAAAATGTAAAATTAGTGAAGACGGATGCACATGTGAAATAGCTGGAGGGTATAGAAACGATGCTGGTTATGTAAAAGATTTGTAAGGTAATATTCCAGAGGGAAATAATAAGGTCCAGGTGTTTAAATGATGTGTTAAATCAGAGTTTAATTTATCAAGTGTCGGTAGCGCTGTATATTTCGCTCAGTTGGATCAAAGCCCACTTTTCTTTTCTCTCAGTCTCTTCCCTCACAGACCATTTCTTTCAGGGATTCTTACCATTGCCACATTCCATAATTTTATCTTTGATACGCCCCCTTGACAGTCATATTTTAATATTTTGGTCTAGAATCAGCCCCCAGTGGGGGGGGGGGGGGGGGGTCTGGCCCCTATCGTATTTAAAAGCAACCTCTTTTTATATTAATAAAATAGGTTGCTTAAAAGAAGATACAAAATATTAGATAGATACTGAATGTTTATTTAAAAACATTCTGAAAACAGTATAAATAGAAGTCAATATGTTGTGCGAGCTTGTTTATACGCGTTGTGAGCATGAGGTGCACATAACATCAGAATGTCTATATTTAGAATTTAATTCTTTTCTCCCTTTCCCTTACTAATTATAACACAAATGGGAGGCCCTTCAAGTTTGTATATTAGTATCTTCAACTATAAACTCAATTCACGCTAATCTTGCGCGGTAATTTGTTAATAAAATAATTCATTAAATGGAATGGAAGTAACCCGACTTTGGAAGCTGTTCAACATAGACTAAAAGTATTAAATCAGTTCCCTACAGAAGACTTTAAATACAGTCTCATGAGACTGTCTATCTGGGTATAACTGTTATGTTAAACATTAAAAAGATTCAAAAAACTTATTATGAGTTATGGTTATGGTCGTAAAGCCACATTTTAATTAAATTAATTTTGACTTTCGTAAAGGGAATTTTTATTTTATTACCTAAAAATTAATTACAGCCTATGGAGAATTTAAATATGTATTATCAGAATACTCATCACCATTAACCTGGTGGTAAAATAATTAAGCTAAGTTTGAAATGGTATATTTAATATCACATATGCCACATGAGACTACTGTTAAAAGTCAAAGAAAATAATTATTTAATGCTGAGCTGAAGTAACTTCATGAAATAATTTTATTTGCTTTGATTTGAAACAATCAAGTTGTGGCTCTAAAGATCTAGTGAAGACATTTCAGAGAATGTATGGTATGTAATTATATCATTTTTGAAGGTTCAAAAAAAAAAAAAAAAATGAATTACTTTGTACATAAAATCACGAATTGGTAGTATAGTTATAATATATCCCTTTTGTAGATGTACTTTTAAAGGGCGGAATGGTTTTGTGCGACTTCTGTTGTTCAAAATCCAAAAGGCTTTTGGGGACGAGAGCGGAGAGAAAGAACACAAGCGGTCTTTAATATCGGAGGGAAGAAGCCCTGGTGGCGCCATTAGAGCCGAAATATTGCCTCAGTTTTATGAAAGGGTCTCCCGAGCAGAAAGGCACAAGGTGGGATTTATAGGAACAACCGGATGGGGAGGAGCACCGAAAAAGAGACGAGGCAACGAGAGAGAAGTCGGAGCTTTATTGTAGGGGTCAGCAGTTGGGGCGAGTTTCAATATCACATCCACATATAGAAGGATAAGGGGGCACATAAAAACCACACTCTCTCCACTTGCACACAAGCAGTAAGGCACCGTATCGTATAGTACAGGAGTAGAGGAATAAGAGGACGGCCAGGCGACAGGGCAAGTACCGCTCAAATTCGCCGCACTCCACAGATCCCCAAAGAGAAGTTTTATTATCCCTCGGATGAGAGACCTCTCCCTGCACAATGCCCTCTTTCCAACCTTTATTGGCACGTAAAGGCCGTTTATACGTCATTTCATCTACCACTACACTCGCACCAGACATAGGATCTGTAGGTAACCACTCATAGCGCTAAAGCGAATAGAGCAAAGCTTTTTGACGAAAGACCCTGTTGGAAAATTATTTCAGTATGCACATTCACAATGGGTAAAATCACGAACACTATAACCTCCAGAAAGTATACGATGCAACTAAATGGCTAATATATTGTGGGCATTAATAAATGTTAAACAAACTCACATCACATCTCTTTTTACAAAAGTCAATGAAACCCTTTAATATGAAAATTAGACTTTTCAGTATAATAGTAGTGAGATTTCAGTTATGTCTCCATGAATAAATGAAACTTTATTTATGTTTAGACTATTTTATTTTGTTTAGACAAGTAAAAATAAGTTATCTACAAGAAGGTCCGCTCTCTTCTTCATCTCACGAATTGGATAAATCCTATGTTATTTTTAACCAAAGGGAAGCCATCCTACCCTTTGCATATGAAAAGAATAAGGTACATTTCCGCGTATGTAATCGCTTTAAAAGAAAACATCTCCCCTAGGAAAGGGGTCCCGAAGAGAAGAAGAGGCTATAAATTTCAGATGAAGGGTAGCCCAGTGTAACTTTAAAAGGAGGTGTAAGTGAAGTTTGACGGGGTCTGTGAAGGTTTTGAGTTCCCATGACAAGTGTACTGTGGGGAGGGGACCATTGGTAGTCAGGACCTACTGGAGCGGAACTTCTAGCTCACTCTACTAGGGGAGAGAAGGGCTCAGACGTACCTCGCCTAGCACAGATATCTGCACAACCATTGTTCCTTTCAATTAAATATCATTCACAAAGCTGCTTCGCCCGACTATATTCACAACTTTATATATAACAACTGTGTATTCGAATACATGGTTCGTTAATGGATTTAATTTTAAAAAATGGAAAAAAGTAATACAACTTAACTGAACTATGAAATATATTTCTATATTAAATTATAAGTAAATGATAAGATTTCAGAAATAATGCCTAGTTATGTTTAATGAAGATATCAGAAACGTTGCTTTAACAGCCACATTAAAACCAAACCTAAGATTAAAAAATCGGGTACGGGGTACCTCGGAACTTTTCCTCACTTCAGAGGCCACTAAAGTGGCCTCTCCTGCTGCTTCGCAGCAGGAGGAAGCAGCATTGGACGTGGTCAGTACTTGGATGGGTGACCGTTCTTAACTAACTGATTTATTATCATTTCAACAAAAAAACAACCTTATTTTACTACGTTTTTATTAGCTTGCATTCTTGTTTGTTTGTTTGTTTGTCCGGTACAAATCTGGCAATCGATTTCTAACTAACTTCCCGAATAGCTAAACATTTGAAACTTTTAGCATAGCTCAGAACACGATGACAATGCATTATTTTAATACTTTTAGCCATCTTTCAGCAGAATTTAATTAGTTTTCAGCAAATTTTGCTGTGCGGAAAGTTAGTTCGGAAAAAATCCGCAAGTTATTTTATTTGTTTTGCCATATCCAATATTTACGCAATCTTCATTTTGACGGGTCTCAAATTTGTGATAGATAAACATTGAATGACAGAAAAACAGGAAATATCGATTATATTATTTCAAATATATCGATGGCATGCTTTAATTTGGTGTTGGGGAGATCCGTTGTACAAAGATTTATCCTTTTATAGGTTTAAGATCAGCTCTCTGGATGGTTGTCACTTATGAAGTAAATAAACTATTTTTTTTTTTTTTTCACTAACATATATTATATAACAATAACAATTATATTATCAACATTACATACAATTCAACAGAAAATTTAAAAACGTAGTATATAAAAAGTTCTTTTTATCTTGAAATTTTTAATACCTATATTTTATTTAATTACTAGCAGAAATACCCGTGCTTCGCACGGAGCAGTATAGGAAGTGTCTTAGTAGATATTATGTAGAGATACTGAGTGGTTAATTGATCATTTATTTATATTCTTAAATTTAAAAAAAAACATAATACTTTAAAAACTGATTAATTACGATTACAAATAAATTTGTTAATCATTTTTAAAAATGAATAATATTGTTTAAAAAATGTTTTGACTCTTGTGTAGTTCTAGACATATAATACAATAGCTCGTCAGCTAAGGGCTATTGGAGGCGGTAGTGCTATTTTTCCACATCTCAATATAATCTGCATTTAAATTGATTTATTTATTAAAAAAAATCTCATTAACAAAATTATTTATATTGCTCCAGTTCACGGGTAAGCCTAATTTTCTTCCTTTCAGTTTTCTCTAATTCCTGGAGCAATCTTATCTTTTTTTTTTTATCGATTTCAAATACATCTTTTTTTATGTCCTCTAGAATTTTCTCATTTCTTATTTTTGATGAAGTATCAAAATCAGAGCTTTGACTTGACATGTTTTAACATGAGTCAGAAGAATGATTTGTATACCATTCTTTAAGTTCACTATTTTCTGATTTTATAATGATTGTTTCTGGTATAACCTAGCATTTAATACTTCCTCGAAACTTTTTTACCTAAAATAGGTGAAAAAGATATCTTTTAGAAAAATTATAAAAATAATAATGGCTCAGGAGGTGCTTCGATGCATGGGAGAGAAACCTTTCCACTGGAGCAACATATACCGGGAGGCTCATCGTACCATTTTAAAGCCTTACAAAAAAAAACATAGTTTACTCATTTTACCCAGTTTAACTAATGCGTGATTAGCATCATCTATATTAGCATCATAATTCATAGCTGCATTATGAAAAAAGGTATAATGTGGATGGTTACATCTAGCGGTCGCTATTCTAAGAGTATTTTGGTTTATTCTTGATACATATGCCTCAACTGATTCTTTGGCCCTCGACATAGAAGTGAGAATTCTATCAGTTTCTCTCGGCGCTGTTCTCTCTCTTCAGTGCTTTCGGAAGCTCTTAAAACAGAGGTACGGATTCTATCAGTTTCTCTGGGCGCCATAGGCGGCCGAAGGTATGGGCTTGGGGGGGCTAAGCCCCCCCAAAAAATTTTGAGGAGTTCAAAAAATTTTATCAGCTAAGAAAAATCACAAGAATTGTAAAAGAAAAGGCTACATACACATAAACAAAATATGAGCACTACCTTTGTTGAATTACTGATTACACTAACTTTTAAATTAGTTTAATAATAGTATTTTTCCTGATATCAGTGGCAGGGACATTAGAGTTACGTTGAATGATGTTGAATTGAATGCTAGCAAAGAGGAACTGGATCAGAATGTTTTCCCTATGATGCAGAGTACTGATGAAGAGAGAAGTGATGAATGCGACCGCGTGATCTCGTCTCGTCACCGAAAATCTGCAATCTTATAAAATAGGGATGGAGCACTAAGCGAAAAAAGTGTCGCCAAGAACTAGGAAAATATAGTTGGATAGATTACCTTCCCGCTTCCCGTATGACTATAACCTTTTAAACATGGCACAATGGCACAACAATTATTATTTGGTTAATAGCTTGGATGAGTTTGTGGACCCCCGGACCCCCCCCCCCCCCCCCTTCCTTGGAGGGTATTCTATTGAGGGTACCCCCAAATCTCGGTAGTGTTAGCCCCCCCAAATATATTGTTCTAGAGCCGCCTATGCTGGGCGCTGTTCTCTCTCTTCAGTGCTTTCGGAAGCTCTTAAAACAGAGGTACGGATTCTATCAGTTTCTCTCGGCGCTGTTCTCTCTCTTCAGTGCTTTCGGAAGCTCTTAAAACAGAGGTACGGATTCTATCAGTTTCTCTGGGCGCTGTTCTCTCTCTTCAGTGCTTTCGGAAGCTCTTAAAACAGAGGTACGGATTCTATCAGTTTCTCTCGGCACTGTTCTCTCTCTTCAGTGCTTTCGGAAGCTCTTAAAACAGAGGTACGGATTCTATCAGTTTCTCTGGGCGCTGTTCTCTCTCTTCAGTGCTTTCGGAAGCTCTTGAAACAGAGGTACGGATTGTATCAGTTTCTCTACGATGAGTTGTCTGCTGATTGATTTCATTGGCTCGTCGTAATCTCGTGGACTTAGCAGCTGTACTCTTAACTTTAACTGATAAATTTGATTTTCTTTTGCGTGGCATATTAAATATCTATTAACTTTTTTAAAGAAATTAACTTTTATCTAATACTGATAACTTCTTGTATGTACCTAACATTATTAAAAAAAATAAGTCAAAACAATTAAATGTCATAATAGTAATTTCTGTGTCATTTTTTCCAGACCTTTAAGAATGACTTTTAAATTTTTTAAAATAGCCTAGATCATGCCCTGAAGAATAAGCTTTCTGATAAAAAAAGACTCATTAAAATCTGTTCAGCCGTTCTTAAGTTATAAGCTAACAGACAGACAAACATTCTGATTTATATATTAATAAGATTTGAAGTTTGGCGGTATTTTGACAGATGTAAACAAACTTTGACGTCATCAAAATTATCGCACTAATGAATAATTATATTCACTTATAACTTTTAAACGAATTAATAGAATTTCATATGGGGTTTTTTATATTTGTTCCTTAATTTTTTCCGGTTCCAACAATATGCTATAAGTCAAAAACCTATATGTAATTTCAGTATTATTAACCGTCAAAGTTTAAAAAATCAAAAATTGATAACTTCAAAATGGCGGCCAAAAACAAAATGAAATTTAGTGGGCTTGTTTGTCATACAGAGAGGTACATTCGAGCCAAATTTCAACTCGATCAGGACCATTTTCGATTTATTACGATTTTTTTAAATTTTTGCTGACTCAGCAAACTGGGTTCAAGATGGCGGAAAAAGTTGATTTTCCGGGCGGCACAACTACAGGTTAGGACTGATTTTTCCACCAAGTTTCAACTCTCTAGGTTAAATACCTTGGGCGCTACGATGATAACACACATACACACATACATACGTCATGCTGAAAACCACTCAGGAGGTCTTTAAAACACCTAAAACGGATAATTCCGTTGAAATCTCGAAAAAAAAAATTCTGTTGAAAACAATAATTTTCCTACTATTAGTAGTGAGGAAAAGTAAAAACATAAAATTTATAATAATAATAAAAATATTATATATATGTACATGATAGTCCAGGAGATAGCGTGCAAAAAAGTGTCTGACTAACATCAAGCTAGAATGTTGTATACAAGTTAATCGTTTAGCGACTTTTAAGCATATGTGGTCGGCTATATTCGTCTGCGGGACATAGCTTGGCAATAGGCATTTGAAAAAAACAAAATTGTGGAGAGCGGCCATGTCCTGCCAATTACGGTGGACAGTATGATTTTCATGATCCTGAGTACAGAATTAGTTAGTAGACCAAAAATCAAGTCGATGTTATTTTCACACTTGCGATAGGTTATTTATTCAAATATTACTAAAAATCAACGTGGTCACCTGTCAAGGGAAGAACTAACATCAACTTGATTTTCGGTCTACTAACTAATTCTGTACTCAGGATCATGAAAATCACATTGTCCACCACAAGTGGTGAGACATGGCCGCTGTTGTTTGTTTTTTTCAAACGTCTATTGCCAAGCTATGTCCCGCAGACGAACTTAACCGACCACATATTCATAAAAGGCGCTAAAAGATTGACTTGTATACAAAATTCTAGCTTGATGTTAGTCAGACACTTTTTTGCACGCTATCTCCTGGACTATGAAAATTATATTTTGTAAAATATTAATGTCAAAACTTCAAATATAAGAAACATTTTAGATGTTTCCTAATTAAATTAAAAGGGTGAAACAGGACAAAGAGGCTACAAGGTCAGGAATAAATGTCTCAAAAATCTTTCAAAAACTTAATTCTTTTTATAGCAAATTGATGCGGGCATTTTTTTGAATGATGTATAGTAAACATTAATAAAATGTTAAAACTGAGGTATTTTGAGTAGCTTCGAAGCTGCGAGCAACTCAATCCGAAAGGAAAATAACGATAGCAGTGCATTAGTCACAATCGAGTGGTTAGGTTTAATTATAAGACCATAAGGAGGAGGAGAGGATGAGACTATTAGAGAAGGCCACTTACACAATTAGGAGCAAGAAAGAGGGAGTCTACTGGGGAAGGAAACTCACTAAGAATTAGTTATCAATGAATGTGGAGTGGATAAAAAAAGCCGGGTAGTAAAGAACGAGATGTCACGTATAGAGGAGCTGTAATGTACGTGCCATGTTCATCCGGTAGGATAGAGCCGCGATTCTCAGGCACCCAGATACGGATGGACGGTCACGGCCAGGAGTCAACAGCCGACAGATATGAAATCATCCGCAATGACAGCAATTTCACAAGAACGAACAGAGCTCACCGTCAATGAAACAACTATACATGATAGCCGTACTTTTCGAATGGTTTAAGGGAAAAATGGAGAGAGAAGGAGACGAGAAAAAGTGAACTACAACAAAATATTTTTTAAAGGAAAGCACGTTTTGAAAGCTAATTCACTAACTTTGCCATTATTAACCTTGATAAATAAATGCACTAAAATCAAATAAAAACTCCTAATAAAGCAATCAATTTAGAATTAATTTTAGTAAAATAAAAATGCAGAGGAATTAGTTACATTATTATAGAAGAAAAGATACATTAGCTATTAAATGAAAATTATTAACTGTAAAAAATACTGTATTTAAATATAATAATAAAACATTAATAATAATCATAACCAATACTTAGTATGAACGTTTTAGTACTTTCAAACGAAAAGTATTAAAATTAAATAATAGTCAGCAATTAATGTGGCGCATAGTGTCCGTACATCATCCGTGCCGTACTTAACTTTCTTTTGAATTTACATCTTCATTTATTTTTACGAATAAAAGTATCAATTTAGCAATATTAATTATCAGTGGGCTACTTTTCGACAAACTATCCAAATTTATTGTAAATCAGATAAGAACTATTAAAGATATTAGTCCAGGAGATAGCGTGCAAAAAAGTGTCTGACGAACATCAAGCTAGAATTTTGTATACAAGTCAATCTTTTACCGCCTTTTAAGAATATGTAGTCGGCTAAGTTCGTCTGCGGGACATAGCTTGGCAGTAGGCGTTTGGAAAAAATAAACTGGTGGATAGCGGCCATGTCTCACCAATTATGGTGGACAATGTGATTTTCATGATCCTGAGTACAGAATTAGTTAGTAGACCAAAAATCAAGTCGATGTTATTTTAACACTTGATAGGTTAGTTATTCAAATATTTCTCCGAATAAATGTGGACATTTGTTGATTAATTGGCTAATGCAGACAATTATGTAAAACTTTTAATTAATTATTAGTATTGTCGTCGAAAATTCAGCTTTAGTAGTCAGGAAATAATGGGTCAAATAAAGCTTACAAGATTTGACCTAGACACAGATAAGTGAAGCTTAATAAAAGCGAGTAAAAAGTAAATTTAATTCATAAATCTACAACAAATTAATTAAGCTGAATTTGTAGATATATAAAACAAAAGAAGTAAAACATATTTTTACTACAACCACCAAAGAAAATTTTTCCACCTGGCTAAGGCTAACAACCGTAAAGATCAACTAGAAATGCAGAGGTCATATCGAGCTAAGAAATGATTTTGAAAGATCAGGAATGAGTGAAAGAAACGCGGAAAGAGACGCTACGGTCACGGACCGGTGAACTGGGCATCCCTTCAAACTGAGACCCCAGGGTCACAGTTAGCTTGCCTCGCCCGCCCACAATCTATCTATTCGGGCATTACGCCTTTATCTCAATCCTTCTCATAAGAGTTGAGAGACATGAAATTTGGAAGTTAGTTCATTTATAACAGAAACGAATTTAGTAAAAGGATTTTCCTATGATCATGATCCAATGATATCACCTATGACGATATATTATTATCCTATGATGATCCTGTGTAATCACTAATAACAGATTTTTCCAAATTTGGTCCAGAAAGAGAAGGGGGGGGGGGGGTCATAGCTATAGGAGGGTGAATTAGAAGATAATAATGCCCCACCTAATTAGGGGAAGTCCAGATAATCGGGGGGTCATATTTTAGGCATTGGAAATGGTTTTACACAAAAGCAAAAAAACAACAACATTAATTTCTCTGGAATAAAGGTAACTACTCATAACAACTGATCCTAAGACAATACAAATTATTAGGCAATTTATATATATATACTCGCCGGTCTTGGCTGGCCTGCGGCCAGCCTTTGCCCGTCGAGTGGCCAGGTACTTGTATATATGAGGGGATATATGCCAGGTACTTGTATAGTAGTTTGTACTTGCAATATCTGGTGATGTTATAGGAGGTAGTGGGATGTTGTAGCCAGGTGGGTTAATTTGTCATTTATAGACTGCGAATTATACAGTTATAATTCGCAGTCTATAAATGACAAAGTAAACAAACATTGCAAAGGTAAGAAAGCGATTGACGTCTAGAGAAGCTGAGCTAGTATCTTAGGCTGTGGAGTTGAAGAGGATATTGAGTAAGGTGGGGCGACAGGAGAGACGGGAGGGGATGGGAGAGTCGGACATATTCCCTGTAACCAACGTTTTTCGGAGAAACAAAGCCTTCAACATACGCCAAATGTTAGCGCACATATAATAAATTTAATAAAAAAAAAACAGCAACTTAATTGTAAAAATCGCTATATATAAACAGTTATTTTCCATTTTACCCCCTCAAAACTAAAAATAACACAAAAAAACTCATAGACACTCTTCATTTAGATAAGATAAAAGACACTCATAGACACTCTTCATTTATATAAGATGTAGTTATACACATTTTTCCATTTTACCCCCTCCTAAATGAAAATATGACAAAACTGTACATAACAACAATTACTGTACTTTTAAAGACCTTTTCAACGATGTGCATCATTAAAAGTATTCATTACTTTGACATTTGTACCCCGTACCCCTGGGTACAAAAATAAAAATTTCGCAAAATCCTTTCTTAGTGGATGCCTATGATATGAACCGAGTATATCCTCAAAATTTTAAGACTCTCGGCTAAGCAGATTTTGCTGTGCGTTGATTCTATGTCAGTCAGTCAGTCAATCAGGACATTGCCACTTATATTATAGATATTTGGTACTCTTTAGTACTATATATTATGCGTGTTCTTAAGTTACAATTAAAAGAGTGTTAAACAGTTTGAGAGCTGACAATCAACTAAACTTATATTTTGACATTTGTAAACAAACAATGAAATAATCAAAATACACTAAATAAAAATCAACAAAAATATAACTAAGAAAATGAAAATTATAAAGTATCCACATACTCCCCCCCTAGTGACAACGTACTAATTGATGGTACTATTTGGGGTACTTGTAGATGTCATTTTTAGTCCTTAAATAAGAAAGCCGGTTTTAACCGATCGACTGTTATCTTTTGATTTCCTCCTGGCATTTCTAGTTCAAAATATTTTTCTTTCCGATCGATTACCTTGAAAGGTCCATTGTATCTAGGTTGTAGTGGTTTTCGAACTGCATCATATCGAACAAACACGTATTTTGATTTGTTTAGTTCTGGATGGATAAAAATGTTGTGCTTTGCATGATGTTTATCTCTAACTGGTCTCAGAGCTTTTACTTTTTCTCTTAAACGGTAGAGTAAGTTTGGTACGTCAGTTTTGTCTTCGGGTATTTCCTGTAAGAAATCCGCTGGTAGTCGGATGTTTTCACCGTAGGTTAACTCGGCAGCAGTTGTCGCATAATCCGGGATTACGTAGGATCTTAGCCCCAACATGACTAGTGGTAACTTGATTACCCAATCGTCAGTCATCTGAGCTTTTAGTGCTGACTTCAAATTTCGGTGCCATCTTTCGATTTTACCATTTGCGGCTGGATGGTATGCCGTTGTCATTATGTGGTGAATTCCCAAATTAAGTGTGAGTTGTTTGAATAACTTACAGTCGAATTGTCTGCCTCTGTCTGTAGTTATATACTTTGGAATGCCGAATCTTGAAATCCAGGTTGTCATAATAGCCTTTGCTTAAGAATTTAGAGTTTTTTTTGTACCAGTGAATAAGTCTATAAAAAAAAAAAAAAAAAAAAATCAAATACAACAAATGCCGTAAGTATAAGACTGAGCTCGTTTTCTTTTAGTTCGATTTCTAAAAGTAGTAAAACAAGAATGAAAAATAAGAGCATTATAAAGAAAAGAACTTCTTTCAAAAGAGCTAAAGAAATCCAAGTAAGATACTTATCACAAGGGACAGGTCGTATAGAGAAAGATAAGGCAGGAGGAACAGGGCTTGACAGGGTGTCCGACAGTCACTAACAACAAGCACCAGATTCCTGTACTAAAATTAACTGAGACAAGGACGCATAAATTGAAAACTAACAATATGTTGTGTTGTGGCTGGGTAATAATCAGCCTCCTCTCAGACCCTTTAAAGATAATTGAGACCTCCATAAACAAAAAGAAAAAAGCGACAAACTTAAAAAAAAAACGAGATCAATGTCTGGTAGTAAAATAGATAATGGACAATAAGGAGCCAATTAACACCTCTAAATGTGTCCATAAAGTAGACGTCTGAAAGAATATATTTTCTCGCACTAATAAATAAATGTCTAAAAAATAAATGTTTTTTTTTTTAATCGAATATTCGAACTTTAAAAGAAAAAGAACTCTATGCATTTACACTTATAATGGCTTTTATAAAATTAAAATTAGAACAAATGTATAATTATACTACATCAATGAAGCAAATGTTAACTTATAAAGGTATCCTGTTTTTTTTTTTATAAATATACATACCTAAAAAATAGTACACATAAAATTAACAAAACGATACTATTGATTAATAAATAATTTAGTTTATGAAATAAATAAATAAATAATAATGACATACGAAAAATATGAATACGCATTCTTCCTATGAAGTAATTTGCTCTTGAATGAGGCGTAGAATTAATTGCCTTACATCTTATTATCTCCCTTTTCTATCACTTCAAAATAAATAAAGATAATTTAATTAATAAAAAGATATAAAGAATTAATTATCATAATACAAAAAGTTTCAAGATGAACGAACATAATTCGACCGAGAGGATGCAAGGCCTTGTTTATATATCGATGTTTCATAAGAGATTCCTCTACTGGTCGAGTCAAATCAATCTCCCAAGAGCTCCCCGCTAAGCAAACCGGAGGAAACAAGACTTACGATATCATTCCCAATCTATTCTTTCAAGACCATAATAGGAATACAAACAAGTTTTGGTTTCTTTCTCTACTCGGTTATCGAAGACGAAAAAAAGGAAGACGGCATGAGGAATTTCTCATTTGAATAAATTCGAAACGGAGAGAGAATGTCAAGATGCTTTTTTTTATTGTTAAAAGTAAGAGGAAAAATAAAAAAAATAATACTAAAAAAAAAACAAAAAAAAAAAAAAACAAAGAAAATCTTTTAATCTTTAAATAGGATTAGAAATGGAATGACATTGCCGAGAAGGTGTGTGTATAGGTTTCACTAAACACACCAGGGGGGGATAATCGCTTTTAAAATAATCGGAATTGGATAAACATTATAGGACAACACTTTAATTCTTTTTTTTTTTTGCCCCAGAAGTCGGATAAATATAGAAAAGGATGTGGGTGGTATTACTACGGCTTGTAGAGATGAGGATCAGAAAATTCAACTCTCAGGTTATTTTCAAAACTTGAGACGCTTCAATGAACATACAAACAACGGCTTTTATTGTAATTTATGATGTATATAAAAAAACTGGGAGAGAAAAAAAAATCTAAACAAAAAAGTTCTAAAAAAAAATAGACAAGGCCCTAAACTAAAATTAATTAATAACTCACTAAAACAATCTTGGCAATTAATAGTTCAATATTGTAGCTGTTAAATGTTATGTCCTGCGTTGTCATTAATGCTTTAATTTTAGTATTTTTTTATAACAAAACGAATTCATTGAAGGGCAGTCAATACTACAATTCTCAAAAAACGTTCAAATCAGCCTATTTTTACATCTTTTTAAAAATAGAAACAAATATAAGAAATTAGCACACATAAAAAATACAGCCCACTATGAATACCTAAGTTTGTATTAATTATTATATTGAAAATAAAGTTCCTAAATATGAGAATATTATATTCTAAAATAGAGTAAATAAAAGCACTGCAACATTCTCATATGTCGTAAGTTTGTTTATTTTGATATATTATTTAAGTTAGGTATATTAAAATGCTTCATTTGAAGTAATATTTTTCTTCATAGTATTAACTGCTCTACACTAAAACTAATTCATTTGATCAGTTTGTAAAAAAAAAACACCTACTTAAATTAAAATATTTTACAACGCGGGACAAACAGTTTAACAGTTAAGATGTCATTGTGTTAAAGCAAAGGTAATGTGAAAAAATAAATAAAAGGGAAAGAAAGGACTAGGCGATGGAGTCAGGTGGGAAGACATCTATTGCCAGGGGGTAAAGGAGTTCTCTCAGGAATGGCTATCATTTACTGTGCCAGTCTCTTCGGGTTAATGATTCCACCAAGGAACAACTGTTTTCAGCGGTCATAAAGATAAAGCGACGATAATTTCACAGTGCAAAGGCAATAAAGCTTAACTATCCTCGAATCTACATAATACCATAATATTTACATTCATTAGTTAACACTTGGAGGGATCCTGAATTTTATTACCTATTTAGGGAATTAATCGGTCATAAGGGTTATTTTAAATAAATGACTCCTTCCAAAACCAATTTAGCGCATAAAATATTAGGATAAAATTATTATCTGCCTTTTAATTTTATCAAAAAACAACGTGTTATTTAATAAAGTTTTTTTTTTCTTTTTATTGTTCTACTTTTTTAATTAAATTATATTGCGTGACATGAATTAACTACTGACTATAAATTACTTATAGTATTAATATGATGTCTAACTATTAATTTATATGTATTTAGCTACCTATAATCACTATCCTCTTAGATTTTTTATTTAAGTAGTTTACAACAGTCGCGTACTGCAAATAAGTGATATATAACTAAAAAAATAATTACTTTGATTCTTAAAAGGTTTAAAGTATATTTACGATAGAGATTTTTTAGTATAGCTAAGCATACAGAGTATAAAGGAGATTACGGTGATTCAGTGTAACTGAAATCAGTGAAATCAATGTTTGATTATTACATAGTGAGGAGATCAAATATAAATCAAGGATAGCCTCCGATATATATGTGCGAAAGAAAAACAGACAAGAAAGACCTTAGACAAATTATATCGGCGTCTAATTAAAAAGGAAATTGTTTAACAGTGCCAGATAGTTCAGAAGCAGAAGACTTAGAACAATTTCCATAAATTAATTCTCACAAGATAATCATCTATCTTTGAATAGATATTATGTTTTATTAGAGACAATTAGCTTATACAAGGGTCGAGTTCGGACATGTAGGATCCGGCCCCCTTTACTTATTAACTCCGCTCTCTTGTTCTCTCAGCATTTACCGATTATTCTCTAAGAACTTTTTTTTCCTCCATCTCTTCTTCTCCCGCAAGATAATTCGTGTAAGTGAGAAGAAGTGTTTCACAGGGGATTTTTGATTAATTATCCTTTCCTACAACTTCTTCCAGTTTACTCGGCGAAAGGAAAGGGCAAGTTTAGGGAACAAAAATAATAATAAACTCAACAAAAAGTTTTCCTTTAATTTTCTTTTTTCCTCCCAGTTCTTTGAAACAGTTCGTCGATTCAACCCAATTACAAGGTCATAAAAATATTTTTAAAAAATAAATTAAAATTACGCAAAAATACTAGTTTCTGATCGGTGAGAAAACGGGGGGGGGGGGGGGTTTCCAAGTTTTCGTTTCCAGTGCTTTAGTCCATTCGTTCTTATACTGAAGAGGTGTTTTAACTTAATATTACAGAATGGCCTTTTTCTTTTTTAAACGCTTCCATACATCACAAGCCGGTACAACGTTATGCTTCTCTTCATTGCACCCTCAGCTCCTCTTTATTCATGTTTTAAAACTTTTAATAGTTTCGGCCGAGGACCTGAGTGGGAAAAATATATTTGTACCTCCCGTGTGGCCTTTTAAACAAGTTGTCACCCTCATTTGTATTACAAGTGTTAATTTTTATTAAACTCGACTTTTATTTAGCGGCTCTATTTAACTGAAATAAGTTTTCATGTCACAACGTTTATTATTTACATTGGTAAAATATGTTTAACGTAAACATCAAAACCAATTTAAACATTTTCTTCTTTATAAATGAGGAATAGTTCGACTTGTACGTATTTTAAAAAAAGGATACAAAGAGACTAAATATTACTTGAGGATAGTAAACACGGTGGTTTACATTCGAGCCATTATTTAAAACTTAAGAGAAACAAATGCACAGTAGCTTTCAGACAATATCGACGATCCAACAGCACCCATAAACACGGGCAAAAGAAGAATCGTTAAAACGCCTTCCACTGCTTAAAAAATAGAACGTGTCTTAAACGAATTTTGAAGCGGAATAAGGTGAGGCTATAGTAAAGTAGTTTAAAATACGTGCGGGAAGAGTACATTACAAGGGTTTGCTTATGTTTCATATAAGGTGGCGGAGCCGGCTGCGGTCGGTCGTCGGTAGGCTCTCTCGAGTTTATCGTATTAATTCAGGAGAAGGGTGGAATGAGATATGTAGACTCGAGCTTCTCCCAGTACAGTTGTGAATAATAAAGACTAAGGTATTCCTTGTTTGGCTAGGACCCTTCCTTCTAGCCCGGGCACCTCAGCAAAAATTTATCTGGTCGGTGTCGTTCGGTAGGTGCTCCCGGCGGAGTGGGGAATTTGTGAGGCCTCGACTGAGAGCCTGTCCCCCAGCACCTCTCGACTCGGGCCCGAGGAAATAAAGGACAGTAGTTTATTGGACGGTCTGTGAAAGCCCCGTGAGCACTTCCACCAGACTGCAATTCTGCCGGCAAAATGGAAACTCAACGATATATGAGATCGTACGTTGCCAACCCTCCAACACCCTCTTTCCTCCACTGAATTATTTGTGACAAGATAACTGAGTAAGAATACAAGCTATAGATAGTTCAAGAACAGAGGTTCAAGTAAAGTTAAAATGAAAAAGATAAACGAAATAATTTAAATGCAACCGAATTAAGAAAGGACAATTGCTAACAAATTTCTATTTTACTGCTATAAAAAAAGAAACCAAGTATAATAATAAATATTGCATAACATTATTTATGGGAAAAAAACTTTTTGCCATAATCCATTTAAAGGTAAGTTTCTTAATTTATAATAAATAAAAAAGTAACTATGCGAAACAATAATATATAATCTTATATAAACAGATAACAAAGAAATTATGATAATAGTATAATGAGATATGTTAAAAACTAGAAATTAAATATCATAGTAAATAATAAACTGTCAGAAAAACGAGTCTATGATTGTGGGCTAGCAATTAAATGTTATCAAACATAGTTAAGAAAAAAAAAACCTTGGTGATATTTAATTAAAACAATTGAGAAATTTGTTTTAAATGCGATAAGGAGGAAACAAACTAACGAGTTAAGTATGACTGATAGATAACCAGTCCTGCAAAGATACATCCTGTCAAATTTGACAAGGACATAAGAGATATTAGACAAGGTAAATTATAGACAACTGATAAAACTGGGGCCACAGTGTGCTCTAAAATAAGAAACTCAAAAGAAAAATGGGCTACTGATATGGTCAAGGGAAATAAGAAAAAACCAAACCGGACAACAGAATACTTTTCCCACCAAACTTATTTTATATGATTGTACTCTATTATCGTGCAAAGCCCTAAAGTTAAGAAGTAATATAATAGGAGATATAGAAGTAGGACATATAGGAGAGAGAAAGATACTATCGCTATAGTAAGGATTGATTGGTAAAAAAATGTCTCTAATCAATGATTATAACAAATTCAACAGGTCAAGTCAGTCTAAACTATGAGATTCTCTTATACTAAATACAACCTTTGTACATAAGTTACAGTTTATGTCTTTACTTTGGTACATAAACTCGGAAAGTGTTACCAAAAAGCGACACCAAAAAGCGTTACATAAGCATTACCAAAAAACGACACCAAAAAGCGTTACATGAAAATGGCTCACTGTCTTGCAGACTCGTATGCAAGCAATTTCCATTGAATTAAACATTTTTTAATCTTAGTTCTGCCGAAATTTAGTAAAGAAGCACAAAAATTATATGAAATAAATAGATAAGTATATTAGTTTCATTTTATTAAAGTAATGTCGGTATCAGTGGCGCACCCAGGGGGGGCACGTGCCCCCCCCCCCCCCCCCCCCCCCAAAGCCAGACCAAACATTAAAGTATGCAATTCAGCAGCACGTGTTAAAGTAATAGTGTTGTGATAGTCAAAAAAAAAGTAAATATATACCTAGTTTAGCCCGACATTTTTTTTTTTTTTTTTTTTTTTTGGTGTTTAAAAAGAAGATGAAGAAATAGAATACAAGTAAGTTAAGTTATCAACCCGTTTACGTTAAGGGTCTATAAAATAGGGATGGAGCTCCTGGGTAAAAAAGTGTCGTCTATTGAACTTCTTATTTTGAATGAAAGGTAACAATATCACATTTTTAAATCAAGTTTTTAATTAAATTTTTCTTGTTTTAAGGGTTTTTATTTTAATCTAAAGTTATACTTTAATATATTAATTAAATTTAAAAATTATTAAAAATGTATTTTGTAGTTAGTAGCAGTCATTAGAATAGTTTTTAATTATCGAATAATTAATATTAATGAATTTGGAAACGGGTTCAATTGTAGAATAAGAATTTAAAAATTGCAGATACCCGCGACCTTTCGCAAGGAAGACTATTTTTTGCACTTCTTGATTGGACTATTATATACCATACTATGTTCATTTTTAACCTAATACTATCAGCTAATTTCTGTTAAACTCAAAACATTTGGCGTAGGTATTTTTTTTTTTTTTTTGTTAATTCACATAACTAAAATATTTTTAAAATGTACCAATTCATTTTTCTGGCTACTAAAATAAAACATTAATCTATTATATAATGTACAACTTTTAATAATAAAATATTATTAGTATGTATATAATTATGTATAAATAAAATACCCCGGTCTTCATGTCCCGTTCATAAAAAACGTAATTTATTTGTATATAATAACATTTTCGATGCTCTTAGAATAGGCTAAAAAGACGTTTTCAAGTAACGTAAACTATAAAAAATTTTGTCGGGGGAGGACCCCCGGACCTCCCTATAAGAGAGCCCAGCCCCCTTCAAAATTGGCAGTATCCGGCCTTGATATGAAGTAAATTAAGAACAAAGAAAACCAGACTGATTAATTGTCTGTGATTATGCTAAGCCCACATTACATCCCCCCCCCCCCCTTATTTTTTTAATCTGTGCCCCTCCCAAAAAAAAATTCCAGGGTGCGCCACTGGTCGGTATTATTTACTAATAATTAATATATAATATACATATAAAGAACTAAAAATATGGAAACACGCGAATATGAATTGGCAGCAAGGTATAACAATTCAAAAAGGTATTTTTATTTGAAGGGCTAGTTAGTATATTATAATCTTAACATTCAGTGAAAAAACAAAATAAGTCACATAGGCGTAAAAAAGAAGAAGGGGGAAAATTCCAAACTAAAAATAAATGCGAAGGAAATCCTAAGGTCGCATTCATTATTTTAAGAACGACCACCTTCCTTTTATTTCCACACTTGCCTCGATAATTATAGACGAAGAGTTAGACGGCAGAGAAATATAACCCGTGCCAAACATTGGGGAAGCATTCAATAATATTACATATTTAAACAAGACGACCCAAGAATGAGAGCAGGCAAACATTTCAAGTCATTCCCCTTAATGAATTACACCTTCACATACTTATGACTTTCAAAAAAATCAAGTAGGTATGGATCAAAGACCGGAACACTTAAATAATACTAGCCCATAAAATAGAAGTATTTAAAAAAAAATCTCTCTCTCTCTCTCTCTCTCTCTCTCTATATATATATATATATATATATATATATATATATATATATATATATATATATATATATATATATATATATATATATATATATATATATATATATATATATATATATATAAATTTGTTTATATATATTTATTTATCTAGGTTTTTTGAACGTACAAGATGTCTATGATGTTTTTATTTTAATAATTATACAGCTTTAATAAGAACTTGCCTTTTATGGACATTCTAATATCCTTAGTTTATTGGAGGAAAAAATATTTACCTGCAAAATTTGCTAACATAATTTAAACTTTTTCATTAAAGAATACTGTTTTTCAAAAGAATGGACTCACTAAATGTAGTAACTTTACATAATATATGTATAATATCAATGGTCGTCCATGATTACTTATTACATATCTCTTTTTTTGGGTCAACGTTTTTTACCTACCAACTATACTGTTACAAGGAGGTAATAAAAACAGGAGGACAAAAAAAAAAAAACAAAAAACATGAAAATGTATTACTTAATTTATATTAATTCGTGCATAACATCAACTCTTATTTTTAAAGAAGCTGTTCTTCTTGAGTGGAAAAACTGTTCCAAGATGATGACAGCACTGTGACATCTTTTTTAAAAATAACGTTGAAGTTTCCTCGTCACCAAAGTCGTCCGATATTATTTTCAAGATGAATGAAAAAGTTAAAGAGTAATATATTAAAAAAAAACTCATGATCGATGGACTAGGATGTAGTCCACGGTAGTTTAAGGAGAGAGAACTTCTCAGTTGCAAATAATGACGGGACGCTGCGACGGGAAAGGTGCGGGAGCGTCCTTGATTAACGGTGAGGTGTGGATAATCAGCGATGTGGGCAGGTGACGGGTTTCAGTCAAATGACACGCTGGTGGGGGAGGTGTCAAACTAGAAATCCCTTTGAGGCCGGTCAACGGAGGACAAGAGGGCGACGTGCTCGGACGTACCCGAGAACCAGGGCTAGGAGAGAAGACCCGGGCACAATGGAAGGACCGCTGTCAGTCACAGCTATTAGCCTCTTCTAGGCTACACAGAGTTCGCTTCATATATCACCCCTCACGTACTTCTTCTTACCTTGAGTTCTCTTTACAAATAGAGCCTCAGAGTAAACAAACAGCGCTGCATTAACACTCGACGCAAGACTTGTTTTGACAACCGCTTCAGTGGACGTGGACATGACCCGGGAACAGACCGCTCACAGCCACGAGTTTTCATATTACAAGTATAAAACAAATATTTAAAGATAATAGCAGTAAGTATTCCCCACTCTCAAAGAAGCACTTGGCCATCAAAGTGAAGGTAACTATCTCTCACATCGACAAGCAGTTCATTTGATTAAAATGTTGATTAGAATTATAATATGTCTATAAAGTGGGGAATATTACAAGAAAAATATACCATGAATGTAAAAATCATTTTTAGGGTCCGTAGGCAAAACCAAGGACCCTAATATTTTCCTGCATGTGTCTGTCTGTCACCTGCTCTCACGGCTACACCTTTCGTCCGATCGCTTTGAAATTTGGCATATATGTGTATAGTACATACCGACACATTTTAAAAATATACCAACTTAAAACGATTATAAAAAACTTAAGGGTTAATTTTTTTTTTGAACCGTGTGGGGTATCATATAAAAGGGTAGGTCGAGCTGATTACAAAAATATATAATTTTTGGTTATAAGCTTTGACAGGACATGCGAAGGCGAGTTTGAAGTGGGTGTGAAAAGTGTCCCCCCCCCCTTCTATCTCGCTTATGTGAAGTGCAAAAAATCTGGGTAAAATTGAAGAATACGATGCTTTGAGGGGGAAGAGGTTAGAAAAGTGTGCAGGCCGCAGGTCTTATTGGAATGTATTATTTTGACAAAGGGATATCAACTCTTAAGTAAAAATCATGCATATATAATCACTCAAATATATAAATCATACAAATGTTTGACAAAGGGATATAATCTCTTGCTGCTAAGCGATTTTCGACCGCACCGTGTATCTCAGTTCAACCAAAATCTGAAAAAATTCCTAAACATTCTTCGACCAAAAGTAAAGATATCACTTTTTGGAAATTTTGATTTATTTTATTTATTTTTGACAAAATACGTTTTTTTATAATTAGCTCTTTTCGATGTAATTTTATGTCGTTTATAGTCCGGTTCACTGGCAAAAAATACTTTATGAGAAGTTTGTTTATGAGTTTTGAGAATATCAGACCCATAGGATAGTTCAAAGTAGGCTTTTTAGCATTTTATAAAGCACCATCAATTGGTACTACTTAAACAATCCAGTTATGCCTACGGACACTCGCTGTGTGCTGCAAAGTCTGAAATCTGCAGTGAAAAAGGTCAGTCTCTGTCTAAAAAAAACCTCTGAAATCCAATAATTGGTTTTCCACAAATTAATAACATAATATATAAGACAATTATTCTGTGCTCAATAGTTGTAGAAAGGAACATCACTCATCTGTTAATAGATATTTAGACTAAGATTGAGCCTAAATGCATTGATCCAATAATTTTTATTTCTTAAAAGAACTAAGTATTTAAAAGGTAAAACGATACTCCACAACTATATCGATAGTATGAAAACATTATCAGTAAGAGCATGAGTGGATATTTCATGTAGTTTTTCTTTTTTAAAAAACTATTAACTATATCAAAATAAAAGTTTCCTACGTTCTTAGTAAAAAGGAAGAGTTTAAAAAAAAACGTGTTTACTCTTGGCGTTTTTTTTAAAAAAACACACTGAACTAAAAATAAAGAAAATGTATAACCTACAAATAAACAAATACTGTCTCTTCAGTAATCTATCGGATAATCGGATGCATACGTTACATATGCGATACATACATATACGCGACACTGCGACACCTTGTGTCACTTTTTCCAGTGTTGTAGAAAAGCAATAAACCTTTGCGAACAGATAATTAAACTAAGAATTTTTAAGTTCATCCAAAGGTCTCCTGACACACATGTATTTAGGGAACTATGGATCCTTATTGTCAGTAAATTCCGCAATTAATAGTTTCTCGACCGATTTAAAACCAATATCTCAATAATCAGATTATTTTGAAGAATATTGTAACATGAAATGCCTACCAAGATATATGTTCAATGCTTCCTAAAAGCCATAACAAAATAATATTGTTACATTAGGTAATGTAATTAAATACATGCAATATCATGAAAAATTTTGTTCAAATATATTTATATTTATAGATGATTAATTACAAGCTTCCATTTCATAAATATATAGGTAATATAAATATATTTGTTATTTCGGAAAGTATTGCAGTGACATCCTATATTTGTTAACTTTTCATAATAAATATGTTTAAATCAGAATGTTAACAAAAGCACAATCGTGATTTATCTGAAGAACGGACATTATTATTTTCAAATTAAACCCCTTAACATAATTTTTTAGTAATACTCGGATTTTGAAATCTATATTATTTTATTTTACACCTAAGAGACAATTCTTTCAGTAGTAAGTCACTAGGAATCAGCTATGTGCCACATTAAATAGCAGTATTTTGTGTATAAATATTTACATTTAAAAGGTCAGCTACATTACAGATTTTAAAGTTTAATAAATAAAACATGTAGCAGATTTTAAGAATATCTATTTAAAGCTTCATCAAATTAAAAATACCTAGTCATTCATTTATTATTTATCTGAGGTCTAAAAAGGATAACACGAGTTTGAGTTCTGTTGTGATTGAATTTTGAAAGATATATGTATTGAAAGCTCAACAAGAAATACATTAACAGTTTTGTAATTTCTTTGAAAGATGGAACACAATAAATATAATAAGTAAATACTCCAAAGGCTATGACACTACTATAAAACAAATCTCATTCACTAAATGGGACAACACCCCAAATAACCTAATTTCCTAGAGAAAAATGGGGTATGCCAAATATAATATAAGTGAAATCTGTTTATTTTGGTAAATAATTCTTCCCTCGTGTCGATAATGAAAGATGTTTGTCAGAAATAAGCATGGGAGAAGTGTGGGTCAGATGAAGAAAGACAGGTAAAGGACCAGGTGTTGTGAAGTCCTTTTCTACCTGATACCCTTCAGAGGGTTCAAAAAATATTTCTGACAGGACCTTTTTCTAAGGGATATATCTAACCAGCACCAGTGTACCACTAGAAATTAGTAGAGCCTGCCACACCAGGTCAAACCGAACAGACCGATGAGCAAAAACCAAATAGGCATTCTAGAATGTAACTAGGAGACCGATACCGTACCCGAGGAGGACAAAGTACAAGAAATACAAGTCCATAAGCATATATACTAACAGGTAGTGGCAAAAAAGTCAAAAGGTTAGATTCAACAACAACTTCTAAGAAAAGAATCGATATAATCAATACGGGAAAGACACTAACAGGTTTAACATCCTTTTCTAAGAAATGTGGGGATTATAATTTATTTTAGATGCTATAATACAAAATTAAAACTTTTAGAAATTAAGCATATGTTTAACATAAGAAACTATTGTAAGTATAAAAAAGTATACTATTGTAAGTAATTTAAGAACGGTATAATGAATTTATTACTACATACAAATATAAAAGAAAAAAGTTTTAGTTGACTTATACTTTAGATAGAGTCCAAAATAAAAAACTTTTGGTGAAAATATCCACAAACCATGGGTTCTGTTTTGAGATATTCAATTTTAATATCTCCAGAACGATAAGCCTCTTTAATGTTTAGTGCGAGGATGACGTCCATACTTTTCCCCAAAAAGTATACACTGGCACTACAGTATGGATGTTTCTGTGGCATAACCTTTGGCGTTGGATCCAATTCCTTGCGCAGCCTTCAAAGTTATGTACCTTCTTTTGTGGCTGTTGTCATTGCTATATAATCCGCTTTTGTGCTTCAAAGAGCCACTAAATGCTATTTTCTTGCCTACCAGGATACTGGCCGCCCACGTTAACAAATCCTGGGTACGACCTGCGATTATTTGGTTGACCTGCCCAGTCCGCATGAACCAATCCTCGATGTTTCCCTCCAATCTTCTAGTATAGGATGTCAGTATTTAATGTATGTAGAAAGTAACGGAGAGCTGCTCTTGCTGCATTCCAATGCTGGAGTTTAGGACTGACCCATTCAGTGCGGGTGGATCCACTGTGGATCCATGCCGTGCTAACACGCCTGGCGGGTGGATCCACAGTGGATCCAAGCCCCTTCCTTTCAGCCCTCTGTAGCTCTATTCTCCGTGCCTCGAGTAGAACCATCTTGCAAGGTTCCGTCAGGTCCTCTGACGTTTGTATCCACAGGAGATCAATTTTTTTTTTTTTTTTTTTTTTTTTACATTAACTTTTAAAGATTCTATTCAGTCACTAAGGTAGGTTCATGAATTAGATTACGCATTCAATGGGTTGGCATGAATTCAACTAAGCAACCTTACAGAAAATAGACCAGTCCACCATGACTTAATAAGCGAATTTTCAAAGAAATCTGCGTATTATTGGATTATGCTAATATTTGAAAATTTTGGTTTAGAAGATGGGTAAAAAAATTGGACACAGGGGGGCTACAAAAGTCAAAATAGTATTTACTCTTAAAGATGCATGTTGTTGGAAAGCTCTTTAAGAGTACAGTAATTGTTGTTATGTATACTGTTGTCATATTTTCATATTAGAGGGGGGTAAAATGGAAAAACACGTTTTTATGCTATTTTTGGCTCTAAATTGTCAAAATATGACCCCTAAATGGACTTCATAACTTCTGGCCAACGAACGCCTCCTTTCTTTTGATATTATTGACATTTTAACATTTGTTTGGATTTTTTAAGTGCATCCTAGGGTGAGATATCGTCTGGAGTGACACATACATATATAAATACATAAAAAAAAGTGTTAAATTACAGGAATCGATTAAGAAAGGTCTAAAACGGATTTCTATGGAGAAATTTTTTAAAAAGCAATGTTTGTTATGTCTAGTACATATCGCTAAATACAGAATATCGAATATCAATTAATGATAAGCGTTTTGATCGGCAGTTTCCCCTTCTTTTGTACTTGCAGGATTAATATTGAGGTTTACGTTTTATTCTAAAGGGTGCCATTAGGGGTTTAGCGTTTTTTATGTTATATTTAGGTAGTAGTTCTTTAATGTAGGTATATCTTTTGTATCATTAATATTTTGTCAGCTAGTTTCTCAATTTCAATTTCTAAAATGTATTAGTTCACCCAAATTTGAGAACTTAAAATTTATTTTGTAACGCAATTTTTATATCCTGAATTAATTTTTGGTCGCGTGACATTCACATAACTATGATATGTCATCAACGTATACTGATATTTTTACTTTTTCATTTTTTATAAAATTAGTATACGTGCAATTTTCGTTTTGCATGCGTTTTAATTTTATTGATTGTGAATTTAATTTTGTGTGCCATTGCCCACCTAATTTACCTACACAAATTTAAAAAATTAAGACCGTAAATGGCATTTTTTCAGCTGACACACTTTCCCATCTCCTTTAGCAAAGTGTCCAGTTTGTTTCACATAAATATCTTCATTTAAGTCACGTGTTTAAAAAAGCTGTTGTTTTTCATAATAATAAAATACTTATTTTGGGGGTAAAATAACTAATGTAGCTTGTTTAATATAATAAGCCATGTTTTTTAAATAGCTATTCTAAGATTTTAGATCTAAAAAGCAATACAGTCCCACCCATGAACTAAATTTCATGTTTCTTATTTTAGTGCTAAATATGTTTCTTAATAAGTGCCTAACAATGGGACGAAGATGCAATACGTTTTAGACAGCGCAATAAAAAATGGGTTAACTCTCTAAAACTATACAAATATTTAATAAGAACCAAAACCAAAAATATGGACGGTAAAAGGTTTATTATAATTTAACCACAAAAAAGGTATACGATAAACGAAGTATACATACATATGGGTTAATCAATACTATTTCCACTAACCTTACTTAGGTAAAAGGCCAGCTTTTACATATTTTTTAATAACAATAACCTAATAAGCAGGTGGTAAATGTAACCACAAACCATATAGAGGAATAAATACTTGTACAGTACATAAGGCTAAGAGTTGTAGACAGGTGCACAGAATAACTCCCTCCTGTGTTTTTGTATTAACAATCAAGAAATAAACCTTAAAGAGAAGAGATACACACATATTTATTTCTAAAAAAATAAAAGTAACTGATGTCTTTAAAATTAAAGACCTCTGAAAATCCCCTATAAGTTAATGTCAGAGATAAAATTCACCTAGAAATTAATGGATAATTTCTCGAGGTTAAAACATGGTTTTCAGTATTATATAAATCAACGTAGATTCAAAATTAAATTAAGTTGTATTATAAGTCTATTTATCTTCATGCTTCAATAAACCTATATTGTCGTACAAATGCAAAAAAATGAATCAGTAATTTGATTATAGAATGGAAAAGGACCACATAAAGGTAATTATTTAAAAAAAAAATTGGTTGTCTAGCCAAGAAAACAATAATTATGTATATACTATTTACTACTCACAGTTTTGGGAGCTCCAGAACTTTAATTTTACCAATTATAGCTTTAAAATTACCTGAAACAGAAAGTAAAAGCAACTAAATAAGACGACTTTTAAAGTTAATTAAACGATTAGGATGATAACAAATGTAAAGTGCTCTGGGGGATGAAAAAACACATTATTATAAAGAAGGAATAAAGGTGAAGAAACTTAGTAAATTATTCACGGAGCCGAGTGTCGAGATTGTGTGTGCTATATTAAGGGGCGAGGCAAAGAAACACGTCTGGAAAATGACTTAACAGAGGACCCGACATCTTTATCATCGGGTCCTAATTGTTTCAAGTCATTTAAACGGACAGCGACCATAATAAATTCTCACGGGTGTTTAAATTGACTAACGGCACAGGTACAATTAATTAAGACAATAAAATAGATTATAATTAAAAATAACTATAAATTTTTGGAGATACATGTATAATAATATAAAGGGTATTAATTAACGACTAGACGAGAGGGAGATATTTATGAGCCTGGCTTCCGAAAAAGTGAAAAGAAAGATGCGTTTAGCGAGAGGGTCAGAAGGGCATAAGTCAGTAGGTAATTATATTGTCAGTGGGTTCTTGTTCTTCTAGAAAGAGGCGGAGAAGGGAAGCGGAGTTATTTAAATAATTGCCGGTAGAGAGGGCCGCGGCCGGTAGGATCTCCACATATCACTCGAGCAAACCGTGCATTAGAGAACCGAGGCGAAACTTAATGGCAGAGTTGTAAATCTATCTCGAGCTAGTAATACTCACAATTATCTTGTGACGATTATATTTGGCTGCAGGAATTATCCAAGCGATCGGACAGCGACTGCAGAAGGAAAAAAGGATGTGGGAGAGGATCCCAAAGAGCATTAATTTTTAATTGCGAGGGGCCGGTAGCCTGGCGGGATCGAGCGGCCTTTCAGACTCCAAGAGGAGAATTTATTGTGGCACGATGGAAATGGGCGGACGGTATGGGGTAAAGGAATTAATAAGAAGGCCAAAAAAGAGCCACAGTATTGTAGTATGTAAATGTGAGGTGGTTTACCTTGGGGGTTACGTCAGAGCCGGTTAACCCATGTCGACTTCACTCCAGAGCAATTCAATAACACCGGTAACAATGATTTAGCCTATCTATCAAGGATTTAGATAACTTGATTTTCGGCTCTAGAGATAGAGTTTTTAAAGATTTAAGGTTTACCTTAGACTAAAAACATTATTAGTTCAAAAAACAGGATACTTACTAATTATTTAAAGAGTAAAATTCTCCCTTTAACCTAAAAATGGTACCATATTTCGAATACTTTTTAAATACATAGTTTGCAACGACGAAAAGAGGCAAGGTCGAAGGTGGAAATTTCAATCTTGCATCACTGTAGAGCGTTCCAGTAAAATAAAATATTTTGGACCTCAGGCAAAGCATTAAGGACTTTTAGACATATTTAAATAATCTAGAAAACGAAATTAAGTTTTAAGCCTTTCGGCAAGAAGTATTATGTAGGCAACATAAATGCAATCGTGCACAGTAATGATTAGAAAATGCTTCTGCACTTAATATTGCCTTCAAAGAACACAGACAGTCCTCAAAGTTTGTAACGGCTACTAACCACCTCAAATCCTTGCTAGCTTAATTAAATTCGGCATAATAAATCCACAATAAGTCGTAAAGGCGGCTCAACATGAAAAGACTTTAACCTATGAATAAAAACTGTTCCCACAGTATACCATTCAATTTTTACGACCAATAAAATTCTTCTCTGGTAAAACGAACCGTCATAATTTTAATGGACTATTAAATTTAAGTCTAGACATTACAAAGGCTGCAATATAGTACAAAAATCACGTCCTTAATTAAATCCATAAAAAATTAATAAAACAAGAACTGATTGAAACAAAATAAACTAAATCATATTGAAGTTCGACTAATTTAATAATAAACAAGTACACTGTTAGTTTAAACAAAACATATAATTTTCCGCAGGGGCCATCGAATAACTGCGTACACGCTATAAAATTACACATCTTCCCAAAGCACAGTTCCATTAAGAAATATTTATTGGTACGACAGAGACAGTCATTAAAATTAATGGCCGTGGAGATTTTATTATTCCTAATCTCGGCCCACGACCGTCATTTTGCAACCGGAGGACGTTAAAACAAAGCGGACAACGGTAGGAAAAGACTTAGGACTGTCAATTCACAACGAGTCCAAGTACATTCAAACGATCTCGGTCCGCGTGACAATGGAGGGATTGTGCATTTGCAGAGCTTTTGTGGCGTCCACGACGAGAAAGGGACAATGGACAATAGACAACCGCCGGGACACTAAATAATCTCGAGATGCTGGAGAGAGAGAAAGAGGACGGGCAGAGCTTTGAACGTGGCTAACATCAGATAGGGAAGTCAGTGAGTTTAGTCTTCTCTCTAGTGCCGTGAGCTGGTTTCTAGCTGTGTGGACACCTTACCGTCACCACAGCCTACCAACCTCCTAGCCCTGAGGCAACACAAAATCAAACCTTAACAGTAACAAACAATAGCTCCCTAGCCAAATAACCAACTTTGAAGCAATGAACAGATTAGGCTCCAAGAAACGACACACAGAGCTCAGTACGTAAAAACAAATCCCATACAAATAAAAGGATCAGAACATTTGTCATATCTCTCATCAATTTTTGTTTTAGCACAATATAAAGAATAATAAAAAACCATGAATCCAAATCAAAGGAAGGCCAAACAGGAGACAAGTTAATGCTGGATTTGGCTTTCATATATATTCTGATTATTAAACAAAACTATAATTATAATTTTATATATATATATATATATATATATATATATATATATATATATATATATATATATATATATATATATATAAATTTATAATAAAGGAAGTATTGTAACGGCACAAATTTCGGAACGCCAATAAGGCTAATCCAGAAGCAGGTGGATTAGTCAACTCACTCGAAAGAATTATCCTAATAGGTTTTCTACACAGTTTGATTTCTTTTCAAATTCAAATAATAGTTTTAAAATTAAATTATTCATTTGCCTATTTTATAGGCAATGGCCTGCCAAATGGCATCATCTCCATCAGCTGTAGGAACCGCATCTTTGATATTCGAAACAAGATAGAAGCCAATTTACTTAAGCAGCTACTCATTTATATCGCGATGCTGGGTGAACACCGAGCGTATTCGACCGAACACGGACCTCCTCCGTGAGAAGTGCAGTCGATAGCAATGACGCAATCAGCTACTGGGATCCATTTACCTATTATGGAAAAAAACAAACTTAGGTGTTGAATTAAAATGACAAGAAGATATCTTCCTAAATTTAACACCTCCATTTTGCTAATCAAAAACAAACTATCAACAATAGAATTTCTTAAAAATAATCCAAATTCGAGTTTTTAACTATTTCTTTCAACAGCAAACAAACAGACAACCACTTAAAGGAGAATTACTAAAGCGGCAGTTAAACTTTATTGGAACGGTCGGCTCCCTGTATAGAGAGATACGACGAAAAGGACAATTAAACAATAGTGAAGTGGACTTTACAAGGAAAGGAAAAGGGGCAAAAGCGAAGGATAGGAGAAGACGTTCTCTGTTCTCTCCCCTCGAGGTAATAGGACCGATATTGTGGTCGTTTTGTATTCAGGCCCCGGCACCCTTCATGAGTCCCAAGTCGAGGCCGAAGCCCTAGGCGGACCGGCCAGCCCCATGAATTCGTGATCATTTAATTTAATGAGAGAGTCCAGGCATCTCTCTGTCGAGTCCGCATCTCTCCTTCCCGTCTCGGAGTCCCTTTTTAAGTCACCCTTCATAACCTTAAATATTTCAAACGTCACTCCTTCGCCCACCCCTCTCAGACCGACTAAGAAGAAAGAGGATAAGAAAGACAGTTTCTCTTATCGGAGCTAATAATAAGTCTGTGATGACTAACGAACCTATAGGCATCACACAACTATTCAGCTCTTTATTAAATAAAATGGATCTATCATGATTATTTTTATGTTAATACTAAACGGCTGTTTCTTCTTTTTCTTTAGCTTCCTTCTATTTCCTTGCTACCCAGTGCACTTAGGTTAGCAGAAAAAAGGCATCCCATGAAAGATAACGCAACAGCTTATGCAAATGGTGTTGACAGCTGTAAATAATGAAATTAAAGAACATTTTATTAGGATTTTGACCCAGTCTGTAAAACCTAATGTCGCGTTAATCGGATCATAAAAGAAATGACAAAAAATTCCGTATCTTTACCTGTTCACGGGTGAGTGACCTCGACGTACGAAATTACATTTACCGGAAATACATTTTTTTGCAGTTCTAAGACTATGCACATAAATGAATGATAATAGAAGAAAATGAATAAGACAGCAAAAAATATAGGTACTCTACTGATGTGCATACAATCGACTGCTCAAGAAGCGCAGCTATGAATATCTTAAATCATAAATTGAGCCAGTACCCATACAATACGGATAAAAAAGTATAAACATAAATGAAAGAGTTAAATTATTTGTTTCTTAGTTTTTATTTTAGTTTAAAAATAAGAATTGGAATAAAAAGCTCGACAATATTTACCAGGTGTTAAAACACCATTGCATTTAGAAGAGTTATATTTGAAGAAAGTGGTTTATGAAGGGATTGATGGAAAGAACTTGATGGTGTTTCCACAGGCTTGTGTGTGGTCGATAGTGTAGTTGCTCGAGGTATCCTTGGTCTCCGCATCCTTCTTGCTCCGACCCGAGAGGTCAGAGATTTTTTTTTTTTTTCCTCCTTATTGCCCGAGGATGATGTTTGTGCCGGAGTTGAGCTTGAGGGCCGTATGATGAGACTCAGGGTCTGATTGAGCCGCTCCACCTTCGGGCCAAAAACTTCAAACCTCGACAAAAGAACCGGTTCTGGCCGGGGTCTACGCGGCCGCTCTTTCCGCCGTCCTCCTCTTCACTCAGTTTCTCCCTCACAACACATTATTTATTTAAATTAACTTTCGATTCTTCTCTTCTTTCCTCTCTTCCCAGGTCTCCCTTTATTTTATTGGCAGAATAATAATAATAAAGAAGCAGAATGAGAAGAAAACTTTCAATCTCCGTCGCCTTACTTATTACTAAACTTGTTTCTTCTATTTGGGAAGCTTAACGAGTTTTTTCCGGCAATTGCAAATACATATGTGTATATATATATATATATATATATATATATATAAACAGTTTTAAATTCTTGAAGGAAATAATATACAATCAAAGAAGTTAATACATTTCGGCAGCACTAACATTCATAATTAAACAACAAATAAATAAACACATTTATTCTAAATACGAAGTAAGTTAAATACAATTAAGTTAATGCAAATTATACAGGAAAGCGATAAAACTAAATAAAAGATAAGACGAAATACGTTAATAAAAAACACATAAATTGATGGTATCTGACCTTTTGGTTATTAATGCCAAGTAAAACTAATAAATATTCCATGCCAATAAGGACCGTGGATCTGTTATCTTCTTTATAACAATAAACAAGATGAAAGATTCAGATTTCTTCTAAACTTAAGAGCAACGATACAAAATAAAACATGTTTAAAACTTATTTTTCCTGGAGAACTTCAGACACGAAACGTAAAGAAAATTCTTGTTTGTCTTTCGGTAATAATTATTGTTTCCTAATCTAAAATTCTTAAAATAAAATTAAAGGATCTGAAACTTAAGTAATAACGTCTTTATTTTTATTATACAGTATCTTATTATACTTTTTAATAATATTGCAAATAATCATTGTTTTCCGTACCTAATATACAATTTTAAAATACTTGGTGTTCGTGAGTTCTGAAAATTTAATTTAAAAAATTGCAAATACCCAATTGATAACCCAACAAAACGGTTAGAGCCTATTTTACCTCAATAGACTAAATATATAGGCTTGAGGCTTGGACATGTGGGTATTGGTTAGTCAGTGGCTAGGGTTAGAAGGGATCAATAAGGTCTGAACTCCTCATAGAAACCAGAGAATGGATATATTCACTTCTAGTTTAGGAGCCTATTTCACTTCACGGCTTATATTTATACTTAATTGATTTTTTAGAAGTAAATAAGATTCACACTAATCTACTTTTCTTTAAATGGATAAAAGTATGAATTCTACAAGAGTAAGTATGTCACAAGATCAAGCATAAGAACATAATATATTCAAATACCAATACCAGGATATACAGTTCATACATTTTGTTTTAATGAAATGTTAACCTGGGTTAAAACGGGAGTATGTCAACAACATACCACACTAAGACGTATCAAAATACACCTTAATATGTAAAGCAAGGAGTATACGAGGATTTAAAACATGAAACGGAAACAAAAGCGAATCGAAATTCCTACGGAAAAAAAGCTCAAGTGACAGTCCCACTCTATACAAGACCGTCCTAAAAGAAAAACTGTTCCGAACCCAAGAGAGGATCGATCGCTCAATTAAAAGATTCCTAAGGTGTTCGTTATTTTCTTGTAACAACAAATAAGGTACGAGATAAAATTCTCTACGTCGGAGTCACGAGGGATACACATCTATTTCTTTAGCCTGTCCTACAGAATCCTCTGCAAGGCTCGGATACTTAGTGGACAGGCAGGCTCTTCAACCAATTAAAGCAAACGTCCGCCTGTAATAAATTAAGTCCTATCAAAGAACAAGAGCTATTATAAAACTCAGTCTTTAAAAATACATATAATCCACTTTCAAGACAAAGATCAAATGGATATTATTGAAGAAAATTATAAAATTGCATAGTAATGTATAATAATAACAGTCTCGAAAGTAAAGTAAAATTTTAGTCACCTAAAAAGATTAATTTTAAGCAAGTAACTGATATTTTTTTATTTTACAATTATATTAAATTAAAACTGATTAAACTAAACATCATAAAATATATATTTTTTTAAACTTTCAACAATGGTCTCTAAAAATAATTAAATAATAAAATGACAGAGATTCACAACCATTTATTTTAAATGCATAAAAAAAATCTTTAACTTTAATGAGGACATGTTGATGGATGTTAACAAAACCCTGAAATTTTTATTATTAGCTAATACTCTAACCTTTTAAGCAATCAATAAACAACTTTAACAAATGGTACAAAATAACTAATTTAGTTTATAATTTTTTTGTATTTTAGTTTTATTTCATTTTTCAGGCATATATAAAAAAAAAATGGTAACACAAAAATTATGACTAAATAACAATATTAACCCTTTTATTTAATATATTCAAGAATATATTATTGAAAAGTCTAACAAATAAAAAATAGCAAAAAACCTAATTAAGAAATTAAATAAAGATATATATTTACTTTACACAGAACTTAAAATGTAAATGCGAAAGAAAACAACAATACATCAGTCAAACAAATTAAAAGTCACCTAGTTTAAATAAATAAAAAATCGAGAAGAACAACAAGAAAAGAAAAGGTCAGGATAAAAAGATTAGAGCAATTATCTTTTAACAAAGAAAGACAAAAAAAAAACAAAAAAAAAAACAGTTAAATAAAAATAGCAAAATAAAAAAAAAAAAAAAAAAAAAAAAAAAAAAATATATATATATATATATATATATATATATATATATATATATATATATATATATATATATATATATATATATATATATATATATATATATATATATATATATATATATATATATATATACGGCAACATCTCATGCAAACAAGGAGAAAAAAACCGCGACAAAATTATCTCGATTAACTTTGAATATATTATTGAAATACGTATACATGAAAACAAGGACATTAAATTAAAAACAATTATAAACGGTATATATAACTACTATGAATTTTGGTACGTCAAAACACTAAGGACCATTTCCCCCCTAAAAATTATGATCCCGTAAACCATAAACATGTAAATGAAGTTGAAATATGTATAAATGCAGGAATATAGCGTGAACTATGTTTACTTGTATTTAACTAATAAATATGTTAACTGTAAATATAAATTTTTATAACTATAAACTAGGTAGCGTACTTAAAAAATAATACCTAGATATTAAAAAAAAGAAAGTTATTGTGTAATAAAACGTACAACTAATTTTAAAACTGAGAGAATAATTAACAGTTTATATTTCTGCTACAATTAGGCTTAAAATTATAATTTAATAAATTAATAAAAATAAAAAAGAAACAGAATAAAGTATAATCAAGTCTACCTCTTGTAATTAAGATAAAAACAGTCAAATAAAGAATAAAGCATTTTCCTTAAATAATAAATGGGAAGAAAGGACGGTACAACTAGAGATCGTATAGTGAAAGAGGAAGAGATGAGAGCTAATGTCTATTTAATAAGAATCCACTTAGAGAAGCAATAGAATAGAATAGAATAGAATAGACAGGAATTATCGTAACCCTGGCGTGATCGAGAACCATTCCACGCTAGGCCGGTAAACAGAGGGTGAATAGGGGTATAAGTAAAACTGTACGGTTAAATCAAATTATCCTTTCAATCAGAGCTATTACAGTAGACTTACTTAGTATGACCAACCACTTGCATTCATCCATTTGAAGTTTTGACATTACACATCTCATATAATAGTAATAGCTAATTGCATATTATAACATTAAATCATGCAAGCTTTATCCTTAAAACTTAAAGTTGTTCTCTTTTGTTTAGAAGTACAGAAACTTAAAAGTAACTTCATGTTAATATACATACCTATAATATTAACTTAATTAATATTCAATATCACATTACCATTGAGAACAACCAGAGTACCGGCAGAGAACAGGTAGGGGGCACTATAGAATTGATCTTACTCATATAACCCCACAACTTGTGAAATTAACATAATTGTATTATCCTTTCAATAGCGTGGAAAAGTCTATTATTTCTCTCTTTAAGAACGTTAAAAATATAAAAATAACATTACCAAAAAATATAAGAAAATACCTAGTCCTGACAAGGTTTTTCTTTTATTGCCATGTTCATTTTTAAATTATACATGATGAAACATATTTTATATTACCGCGTCAATTAATCATTGCCATTGGTCGAATCAAGGAATTCCTATTTCTTGAACCACCTTGATTAACAAATCAATACATTATTTTAAAATAAGAGATCAAAGAATAAAACAGATACAATAAAACGGCAAGCACTGCAAAAGAACAAAAGTATTGAGTGATTAGTCTTTGAAGAAAAAAAAATGTTTCGTATAAAAAATAAATAAAAAAAGGCGAGGGAGTGAAAAGAAGACATAGGAAGAATAGAGCGATTTGAAATAAACAAAAAAAGAAAAAAAAAAATGAGATGAAAGACTTAGAAGGCCGTAGCGTAGCATTCCTGTCTGTCACCTGGGCAAGGAACGATTAGGAGGGCGAAAGAAAAGAAGTGACTTGGATAGAAAAGCGGAGTCGCGCAGTGAGAAGGAACGAGCTAAGAGTCGAGGAGAGTGAGAGGACACGACGTCATAAGAAAGGGTAAGTACTAAAAGTAATTACTCAGGAGAAAAGGAGTGAGAATACTCGGTTAGACGAGATGAGATACTTGTGTACATTATAGCTTGTAACTGGGCAACTACAACTCGGCTACAGAACATGGACTTTACAAGCTACGACCCTAGTAAAGATACCTCCTGCTCGGATGCTTTTCTTCACTCGATAGCCCCGGCTCCTCTTCCTCACGGCTATTTAGACTTTTTGCTAGCAGAGTCGGGGGGAGAACCGATCCGAAGAAATTGCGGCCCCCACCAGGGAAAACCAGTCCTTAAAACCTGCAAGCTGCACGTCTTCATGTCTCTATTCCTTGAGACTCACGCCGGCCAGAGGAAAAAAACCCTTAAATACCCTACTTCTACCTTAGACTAATACCTCTAAATCTTATCCAACGCAAGGAACCCGAAGAAAAAAAGAAGGAACACTCTTGAAAAAGGCACTTTAAAGAGTTTAATTAAACCGACCACTAGGCAGCGGCCTAAAATACAACTTTCAATTCCCTTCAAAGACAGAAAAGAATGCAAAAAATTGGTCCGGAGAAATAGAAAACCCGGTCTAATTTCAATTGAAAACGCTTTTGTGGCCATTACACTTTTGAATAGATGAGAGATGAAACGTATTGACTAAGCTACACGACGACAACGGTACCCGTTTCAAGAATCTACTCTTGGATTTACAACAAGATAAAATATAATTAAAAATAAATACGAGGATAATAGGTTAGCAGTTTTTCGTTTGTTTCCCCACGTAATTAGTACAGGGATATTAACAATTTCTAAAACTACCACAAGAATTAAACACAAAACTGAAGCTATTATTAAGACAATAAAGCCAAATACAATCTAGCTGAACACACAGTAATATTTTTTTCCAAAATATTAACACCATTAAGCTCTAATACAAACCTACTAATTTCTTATTTAGCTTTTGAGAAATTTTAAACAAATTCGAATAAAAGCTATCAACTAAAATTAAAAGTTAAGAAAAAAATAATAAATAAAATTTTAAAAGAAATGTGCATACAAATGCGGTAAAGCAGAGAAATATTTTTCGCATTATCAAGAAAAATAATAATGAATAAAAAAAATTGGTTCAAAAAACAAACAAAATTTTCTCATATAATTATATGTAACATAGAAGACAGGATTTAAATACAATAATATCTAATCTAATAAATTAATTTAAACACAGTGGTTAAAACATTAAACACTACTCGGAAAGATTTTTTTGGGGAAAATTACGTTTATGGTTAGATTCATATTTAAAAGGACTAAAAAATATAATTTTACTATCAAATTCGTTAAAAGCGTTTTTCTTTTTCACAGTATTTGGGGTGTACCGCCCCCAAATATATTAATATAGCTAAATTTAATTTCCCGATTTCGCCTCGGGGTATGATTTTCTGTACATGAATGCCAAATTTCATCGAAATCGGCCTAGTAGTTAATGCTTCGTGCGTCTAAACTGATTACAATAAGACCTTTTTAGGGTCCGTAGGCAAAACCAAGGACCCTTATATTTTCCTGCGTGTGTCTGTCCGTCCGTCCTGTCACCTGCTCTCACGGCTACACCTTTCGTCCGATCACTTTGAAATTTGGCATGTATGTGTCTTGTACCAACCCACATATTTTAAAAATATAGCGACTTAAAAAAAATATTTTTCAAAAAAATTAGGTTAAACAAACTTAAGGGTTAATTTTTTTTTACTTTTTTTCGACACCGTAAGGGGTATCATATGAAAGGGTATTTCGAGCTGATTACAAAAATATATAATTCTTTGGTTATAACTTTGATAGGGCGAGCGTAGGCGAGTTTGAAGCGGCTGTGAAACGTGCCCCCCCCCCCTCTATCTCACTTATGTGAAGTACAAAAAATCTGAAAAAATTCCTGAACATTCTTCGACCAAAAGTAAAGATACCACTTTTTGGAAATTTCGAAAAAAATATTATTTTATTTTTTATTGACAAAATACGTTTTTTATAATTATGGTCTTTTATATGTATTTATATGGTTGTAGTCCGGTTCAGTGGCAAACAAATACTTTATCGGAAGTTTGTTTATGTGTTTTGAGAATATCAGACCCATAAGATATTTTTTAGCATTTTAAAAAACACCATCAATAGGGTACTACTTAAACAATACAGTGTGGCCTACGGACCCTCGCTGACTAGCACACACTTGACCTGTTTATTTAAAAGTCGCTTTTATGGACTGGCCTCATTAGAGATTCCGGAATGCGATTCATGTATGAGATACAAAAAAAAAAAAAAAAAAAAAAAAAAAAAAAAAAAAAATAGAATGCCAATTATAGTGTGGCGGCACATAGCTATTAATTATATGTAAGCTATTAATTATGCGAGGAAGCTTCCTCGCATCCTATCGTGTACTTTATTGTTCTATTAACAAAATTATTGTTATATTACTTTATTGTTATATTGTTTATTGTGTAAAAACTATTAATAGTTTTAGCGATCGTTAACACTTCATAGACTTCGCTGTTGGTTTTACTAAAAATTGTATATGAAAAAAAAAAAAAAAAATCTCATTGAATAGATTAAGTTAGATTTTTTTCCCGACGTAAAATTCCAATTTTAATTTTTTTTTTTTAAGTGAAGTCCACGTTTAGGCGAATGTTGCTCGTGAACGCTTTGACGGATAACATTGTCCAACGAACTTGTCCTGGGCATTGGTAAAATGAACATGTCTACCAAATTCCATCAAATCGGTCGTCATTTACTCAAGTTATCGTCACACGTTTCATAATTTGCGGACACAAAGACCGACAGACAGACACGAGACCAAAAATGTTCCCTGATGTCTGAAACGGATTTCTGTCTTGAAATTTTTAAAATCGGAGTTATAAATGTTTTTCGTTCTCAAAAGTGAATACAATGCTTCCGTTACCTTCGGTAAGCTCGAAAGCAATATACAGGGTGGTCCAAAAGTCAAAAGTTAACAGGGGGGGGGGGGGGGGCCTCTTAACTTTTGATAAGTTTGAGATAAATTAATGTAACTTGGGGATCTCTATCATGCAAAGGGAAGTTTGTTTTCATGCAATCGCCTACTAGGGGAACCACCCAGCTTGGTCACCCAACTTCAAAATTTCAAATTGGAGTTTATATATTTGATAGCATATTTAGATTCTACGGTGAAAAATAATAAACTTTTACTTGAAACTTTTGTTCTATTTCCAATATTTTTCCCCCTACAGGGGGGCAAAGATAGCAAAATAACCCTTCCGATAATACGTTGTAAAATCTAAAAGGTTAGAGATAAATTAATGAAACTTAGGAGGTCCGTACCATGTAAAGGAAAGTGTGTTTTCATGCAATCGCGCAGTAGGGGCAACCACCCATTTTTCCCACAGGCCACCTAACTTAAAAATTTTAACCTAGATTGTATATTTTTAATAGCAGATTTAGATTCTACGGCGAAAAATAAAAATATTTTACTTCTAACTTTTTTTCTATCTCCAATATTTTGCCCCCTATAGGGGGCAAAGGTATAAAAATGGTAGATTTCAGCGCCTGGGGGCAAAATGGTGGTTGCCCCTAGTACGCGAGTAGATGAATACACAATTCCCTTTACATGGTACAGATCCCCCAAGTTTCATTATTTTATATCAAACCGTTTAGATTTTATAACGATCTAAGTGTTATTTTTTTGATATTTCGGAAGGGTGATTTTGGTATTTTTGCCCCCCTGTAGGGGACAAAATATTGGAGATTGAAAAAATAGTTTGAAGTAAAATTTTATTATTTTTCACCGTAGAATCCAAATACGCTATCAAATAAATACATTCTAATTTGAAATTTTGAAGTTGGGTGGCCTGGGGGCAAAGTGGGTGGTTGCCCCTAGAGGGCGATTGCATGAAAACAAACTTCCCTTTGCATGGTAGAGATCTCCCAAGTTTCATTAATTTATCTCAAACCGTTCAAAAGTTAAGAGGTGGGGGGGGGTGGAGACTTTTGGACCACCCTGTATATTAAATAATATATTACATTGATTTATTAAAACATTTATTGTATAATTAAAATATTTGTACAACGTAAATAAAATTATTTATAATAAAATATAATAATTAATGACATTACAGTAATTATTATGAATTTATATTTAAAATATTTTATTTAAAGAAAATAAATAACAAGAGGATTGAAGCTGAATGCGATTCGGAATCGCCTAGACTGAATGGGCCCATATAGCGCAATGTATCATGAGCCGCTTTTAAAGCTGCTTCCACCGGACGCGCAATCGTGTTTGCAAATGCTTGCAAACGTTTGCAAATGCTTGCAAACGTTTGCAAATGCTTGCAAACGTTTGCAAACAGAGATGTGGACGGCACAGCGCGCACGAACGAATGCTTGTTTGTGTTCGTGGGTGCTCGGGGTAGAGTCGGTACATCAAAGGATGTTTGCTGTTTGTGCGCGTTTGGTGTGGACGCGTTTTGAGCAAACTCCTTGAGCATTCGCAAATAGCCTGTGGTTTGACTTGAAATGTATTTTTTTTTTTTATTCGTATTATTTATGACCATAACATATAATAACTATATAATATCTAATAATACATTTTAATTAATAAATAGTAATTAAACTAATATTCTCCGGAATTTTTTTATTCCCGTATAGCCTTTATTGGTTTTATGAAAATGAATTAAAGAGAATAGATAGTAAAAGAGATTGATTGAAGAGTTGATATATAAATCCAAGATTAAAAATACCATATTAAATAGATAAATATATAGATATAAATATATAGACATAAAAGTTCAAAAATGTTTCACACTATTTGTTTAAATAATTATATTACCTGAAAGCTTATATTACTAAAGGCACAGGCCTACGGGCCCAAGCCTCCTATGGGCACGCGTAAGACCAAATTATGCATTGACATTTATCTTTTTTCCACCAAAAGAAAAGAGTTCTATTTGTATGAAATTTTTTGTTTTAGCGTTTTATTCTTGTAGAAATAATAATCTAAAATGATAATGATGTATTGTGAAGAAAATAATGAAGAATAAAGGCTCGGCCACGCAGAAAGCTACGCTACGCGAGCTAGCTATGCTACGTCTGCTAGCTATGCGAGCTACGCTAGCTATATTTAGGCGGGCCACACAGAAAGCTATGTTTTTAAGCGATGTTTTTTTAGTCTCGTTCGATATGTTGAGTTGGAAGGACTACAGCAGCTCTGATGAAGAGCAATAGCTTTTAATTTCATTATGTGAGGAAAAAAAGAAAAGAAAGTGGGTTCATGCAGTGAACACTAAAAGGAATCAATTTGGGGAATTTCATCACTTGATGGATGATCTTAAAAAAGATGATGAGAAGTTCAGAGAATACTTTAGGATGACAAGAAGTGACTTCAAATTTCTTGTCAATCTTCTTCACAGTGATATACAAAAAAATCGATTAAACTACAGAGCAACTATATCACCTGAAGAACGGCCTTGCTGTATGTTTGAGGTATTTAAACTTTATATTCGACATTTTGTCTTTAATTTCACACAAATGGAATATTTAAAAAAAAATAATAACAACAATTATTATTCTTTTCTAAATATTCCATTTGTATGAAATTAAAGACAAAATGTCGAATATAAAGTTTAAATACCTCAAACATACATGCATGCGAATTAAGATCTATTTACATTATAAAATGTTTTTTTATCACAATTTTTATATAAAGGGTGTCCCCGGATCGGGTTGCCAGTATGTGTAATGAGTAATGACATTATTGCACTTTTAGAAGAAGTCACTTTTTTACTCCTGCTTGTTCAAAATGAAGATTTATATTATTTTTGCACCCTGTACCAAAAAAGTACAATTTCCTAATTAATATTAACATAAGAGGAAACTGGGTCAAATTTTGACTTTCAAGAAAAAGTATTCTTTTTTCCTTATAAAAATATCTATTTAAAAGAAATTGATCTATTATTTATGATTCATGAATAATTATTATTTAAATATCCAAATTTAATCTACTTATCATTTTAAACATCATTATTGTTAATTTTCTGGTTGGAGGAGGGGTGAGGGTAAGGTTTCCCCTATTACTTTTCATACTGTCACCAAATAGAATACACACAACGGGACATTTAAATCGATCCCGCAATTATTAGAAACACACAAAATTGTTTTGTTTTGTAAACGGTGTAGGTGGGACATTTTTACACGGGGGGACACTACTTACTATAAAACACGTCAAAACGCTAAAATGCGTGTAGGATAAGGAGATGTGGAACGAGCAGAGAAGGGTGGGTAGAGGTGGAAGGGGTAGTCCGTCTCCGAGAAAATCCGTTCAAATAGAAATGCCAAAACATAGCTAAGATGCGTCGCTGACGTAGCGTAGCTAGCTAGCATAGCGTCGCGTACTGTGTGGCCACCTCCATTCATTATTATAATATAATAGAACGGAAATTTTCAAACATAGCTAGCTCGCGTAGCGTAGCTTTCTGTGTGGCCGAGCCTTAACTGGGAACAAGGACAAACGTTTGCAAACATCTGTTTGTCCAGAATGCGCGTCCGGTGTGGAACGTCGTGTTTGCGGTTGTTTGCAAATGTTTGCAATCCCTGTTTGCGAATGCGCGTTTGGTGTGTACGAGGCTTAAGAAGAATTTTCGTTATCACACTGAAAAAAAAAAATAATAATAATAATAAAATGCTCTACTGTTCAAGCGGAAAAACAAAACAAAACCAGCCAAACAGCACACACAGGAGAAGAGAGTTCCTGAAAACAAGGGAAACTAATTTAAAACTCTACGAGCTGACGTTATATTGAAACGAGCTTTTATCCTTTCTGTTCGTCACGAAAATACTTCGGGGCTTTGCTCTCAAATAAATAAAGAGCGTTTTTAATTTTCACAAGAGCACAAAAATAAACGAATGCGAGGAAATAATATAACTTTTAAATTACTATCCCCGCTCGACAATAATTGAATCCACTTTACAGTTAAAATTTTACATACATTAATGAATATGTTTATCTACGATTGATACGAAATATAAACATTGTTTAGATGCGTAGAAAGTGATTCTTTACGTACATGTATTCATTGCGCATGCGCGTCTCATAGTTCTGAAGAATTCCTCTTCTTTATACTACCCTAGGGCGGTAAAGAAGAGGAATTCTTCAGCTGTACGCACGATTAGAGAGTTTGTTTACATTTAACAAAACTAATTTGCTGTTCTTTTATTAAAGTAATTGTTTATATCGAGTTTTTAGTAAAAAACAACGAGTGAATCAAGTGACTTTGACGAAAATGTTCAGAATAATACTCCTCCAGAAATTATTAATTCGGCAAAAAATGCAACTCAAGAATTAATGCCATCTTTATCAAGAGAGAGAGATACGAACTTACATATAGCAAGTTTATTTTTTTCTGTATTTATTATTTTAATCCAACAATCGTAGATAATGTGCGGTACGCAACTCGTGCGAAAACGGCATTTTGCTTTGCTCGTGTGGTTTTACTACCCTCGCTATCGCTCGGCACAAACTCCACACTCGCATGCAAAATGCTACTTTCCGCACTCGACGCGTAATGTACTATGTTACAACCCTAAATCTATAATACCTATAGGTATTTGTGTATAATTATTATTTAAATAACATTAAGTTTTATTAAATATTCTTAGGTTAATCCCTTAATGTTCTATATTTTTTCCTTCTTGCCCTTCTTGGGCTATAAGGGATGATCATTAAATAAACAGGTCAAGTGTGTGCTAGTCAGCACACAGCGAGGGTCCGTAGGCCACACTGTATAGTGTTTAACTGTAACTGTAAAGTGAATAAACAGTGTTTCAAATTATAAAGAAACTAGGTTCAAGAAGATATTTTTACAGGCTATATCTATAACATCTATAAGTCCCCATGATTAACTTATAGAGTCTAATAAGGGGGAAAAGTTAACGTATTTAAAGGAACTCAATCGAAAAAACCGAATCCTCGGGTCAATAAAAAGAAATTTAGAGAGATAAGAAGGCGTGAGGAAGAAAAGTTTAAAAAAGAAATAAGAAGAAATCTACTGAGATACAGAGGGAATTGAGTCGTCCCAAGAACAAGGCAAGGTCTAAGGAGGGCAAAAAGGCAACGGCGCGGCATTAGGCTTATCGTATACGGACAAAAGTGACAGACAGACTGACTGACAGGACATTCTGGTTGGATTAACAAAAGCCGACACATCCTGGAGGCCCTTTTCACCGACAAAATGCCACTTCGTTCAAATCAACCGGCACCTTTATACCTTACCAGCATCCTCCCTTAATTGACTCTAAGACTTAAAAACTTATTTCACACGTTAGGATTTAAGACCGATCAGAGTTAGAAATTGACTTGATGACGTTTGACAGTCCATGACTTCAACGGAACAAAAGAATCAATTTAATTTTATCAATGGATTTCCCTTATTTGATCTGCCCGATTCAGAGAATGAGATATAATTAAATATTTAAATATAAATAATTAATCTAAAATGACACGGATTTTCATTTAGAACGAATTAATCAAGGTCTACTAATTTTAGACCATAAATGCACCCTACTTACCTTGACATAACTCGTTTAACGTTTGAACTAAAATAAAAGATAAATATTTTACCCAAGAAAAATTAAATTATAGCATTGTAAAATGTGTATACAACAAACGAGTAAACCCCCAATTAAAAGGGATGAAAGTGTAATTAACAATTACATATCGATGGTGTTGCGCCAAAAGGGCCAATCTGCATTTTATATTTGAATTCTAAAACTTGAAAAGCTATAATGAAAAATTGATATTTGAATGCCTTATTTATATTTTTATTCATTTAAAATATACTTGGATACCTAATTAATAAGTCAAATTAACCAAATTTATTTTATTAATTATAAATAAAAAAACAAACGTGATATTAGTTGCAGATTGGCCCTTGTGGATTTTTTCAGATTGGCCCTTTTGGCGCAACACCATCGATATATACTTAAAGGGCCAAGCAAAAATGTAGGCCAAAAATAATGATTAAAAAAGAATTAGCTAAAGCAGATTAAAAAAAAATGTGCTTTAACATTAATTGTAATAAGATAAGCTTCAGAAAAAAGTTATTACACAACTTTAATTTTACAAAATGACCAAGTCAATTAATTTTAATGGAAAGCACACACTTTTAACAATTAAACAAAGATTGTCTTCAGAGCATAAAGATTTGTGCCTTTTTTACACTGCTTTTAACCAATTGAGCCATTAGCTTAGTAATTGCTTCCAAATTGTCACAAAAACAGCGAGAATATTATTTGAGTCAAAAGATTCTACATGGTCTTCACGATGGCTAAAACTAGATAAGTATTGAATACCTTTTGACAACAGTCAACAAGAGGAAATTGGTGTTGAAAGCCAAATGGGCAATTAAGCAAGTATTAAAACCCGTCATAACTACAGAGAAGGTTTAAGCCGCTGGCTGGGTTAGCCAATATTTAGAGAATAGGCGATATCGGTTTTCCAAGTGTATATGGTTAAGGCTCGAACCTGAAACCTTACAAGGTTGAATTATGTAGCAACAACATGGCTTTGTTAGCTCCCTTTAGTTGTTGCAATTGGCTGCTTACAACTTGGACTCAGGGCAAAACATCTAACTCCAACTAATAATATCCGATACCATACATATTCAATTCTCTCTTAAACTTGGTCTTTTTCCAATTACAACTAAAACTAATAATAATCCATCAGACAAAATCTAAAGATTCATTAAAAAGCAAGACAAGAGCAAAACAGAGATATAGTGACTGATGCATGATGTTTATAAAGATGTTTATTTTATCTGTAATCTGTAAGACAAGTTTAAATCAAAAATATACATTCCTTTAGAAAGGAGAACGAGTCGATAACATATCTTATTTAATACAAATGTGGAAATATATATATATATATATATATATATATATATATATATATATATATATATATATATATATATATATATATATATATATATATGTATTGAGAGTTTATAATATATATAGCTACCCACACACTCGAAATAGGTAGTAGTGGGGGAGAGGAAGGTTGAAAATTAAATAAAACGTAAGTGGAAAGGGGGTTGTTGTCATGAATGCATGGTATTACTAATGTGGAGAAAATTTCATATTCTAATAAGGGCTGTTAGACTGTCTGGTAGAGGGAGGGGTCTCAAGAGCTTCCAGTGGATATTACCCAGTGAATACGAGGTGCCTTTGAAGCACTCACAGTAGCACTTAAAAACACACGGCCCCCAAAAACACCAAGAGTGCCAGTACCAAGCAAACAACAGCACCATATAACATGTGTTTTTATTCGGCAAACACTCACACTTATTACTGTCAAGCATTTCTACATTTATTACAACGCATTAAACCCTCCGACCCGGAGAGACCAGGGCTAAGTGACACACCTCAACAACCTGGCATTATGCACATGCACACAAATCCTTTACAATTTCTTTAGAATAACCGCATTATAAGTATTGTGGCTCATTTAACAAGATTAAACTGATAACCCTTATTATTCATTCCGTGAAAAAGTTAATAACAACCTATATAAGATACAAAACTATTTAACGTCATAAATGTAAAAAAAGTATAATATATTTGTGGAAATGACTCTTTTAACTTTAAACTCGTAGACTAATGTATTTTATCGAACCGTTTTGGAGTTATGAGATTTAATTTATTTTAAAATAGTATACTTTGTGTAAAATATTTTCTATTCCAAAACTATTATGGCTGGAACATTGTGATGTGCACAGTTTCAAGTAGCATTTAATTTTCAGGAAAAAATAAGGTTATTATTTTACAGTCTGTTCATGTATACACTGTCCACGGATGGAGTTGCCATAATAAAATCAATTTTCATTTTCAAAAATGATTTTTTTTCTTAATTGATTATCTCTTTATTACATTTCATGTTGTTTTTATGAAATTAAGCAATAAATACCAAAACTTTTAATGTACTCAATGAGACCTTTAAATCGACCGCTCATTAATTAGAATTAGACAAATGTGACTTTTTAAAAATGGAAATTTGGTCCGGTTCCTCTACTCTTATACCTACGATTTTAAAAAATTGCACTTTTTGGGTACAGGGTACATTTGGAACAAAGATTAATACCATAAATCTTCATTTAAGAACAAGCAGGAAATTTGATGAAGAGTGACTTTTCTTCGAAAATTGTAATTTTTGTGAAATTTACACGTATAATATTACATGTATAGGAATCCAACCATGGACATACTGTGTATGTGTCAATGTGCACTCATATATATATGACTGCACATTGACCAGAATTGGGAAATTATATTACGATAACATTACGATTGGAGTACGATAACAAAAACCGGCCTTAACTTTTCTTCTGTCTATCTGTCACCACAGATCTGACTTAATAGGTGCAAAACAGGCTGAACAAAGTCAAATAATTTTTATCTACGATTGATACGATATATAAATATTGTATCTCTGTTTAGATGCGTAGAAAGTGATTCTTTACATTTTACATACTTGTTTCAATGCGCATGCGCGTTTCATAAATCTCTTTTTTCCGTACTAGGGCGGAAAAAAGAGGAATTCTTCACCGTTAAATCGTGCGGTAAGATTAGCAAGTTTGTTTACATTTAACAAAACTAATTTGCTGTTTGTTTAATTAAAGTAACAGTTTATATCGAGGTTTTAGTGAAAATTAATGAGAGATTTTAGAAATGATTAATTCGGCACAAAATACAACTAATGAATTAATGTCATCTTTATCAAAAGAGAAATACGAACTCACATGCAGGAAGTTTATTAATTTTTTTTTCTGTATTTAATCCACAATCGATAAAGGGCGGTACACAAGTCTTACGACAACTGCATTTTGCTTTGCTCTTGTGGTCGGTGTGGTTTTACTACCTCGCTATCGTTCGGGTGCAAACTCCACACTCTAGAGCAAAATGCTACTTTCCGCATTAGACGCGTAATGTACTATCACGCAGCGGTATGTTATAAAAAAATGAAAATTTTAATAACAATGTCGGTAGTTGATTTTTTACACCATAACAAAATGATTTTTAAAACAAATATTTTATATCATTTGCTGTGTTTACGTTTTTATACTATTATTATCATAATATGTATACTGTTTGCTTTTTATTTATTTATTTTTTTTAAATAATTAAGTTTAACTAATTAGATTGCATTTATTTTAGTGTTTTTTACTTTGTCGTATAAAGAGAAAGTATTGTGAAGGCACGAAAATTCAATTTTGATGGATTTACATGTTTTGAGATCCCCTGAGTCCAAAAAAGTGGTTTTTAAAAAAATATCTGTCTGTCTGTGCAGACACCTGGAGCTTAAACTACTGGGAATCGAGAAACGAATTTTAGCTCCAAATTTGGGGGCGCTACCCCCCAAAAACTCTGAAAAAACGTAAAAAAAAAATATATCTCGAAAACGGTTCCAACGATTTTGATTAAAAAATTCTAAAATGTAGCCCATTTAAATACGAATCTAACGATATAAGCCGTTTTCCCGGGAAAAATCTAGTTCCTGAGAAAAAAAGCTTAAAACGCGGACGGAGAGAGCCCGCGTTCGATTCCTCACCCGGGATATGTTTTTTTCATGATAAATTTTGATGAAATGTTCAATAATAATTAAATGTACATACGAAAACTATTAAATGGAAAACACTGGGCTAAATAATTATGAACTCGTATATGAGAAAGTTTGTCTGAGTTGTCTCGGACCGATTTTTTACTCATATTACATGGAAAGCTTTTGAGGTGTAGATTAGGTATTCATTTTTATACACATAATAAGGTAATTTTGAAATTAAATTCCATCTTGATTAAAAAATTGTTATTTAATTATAAAATAGAGGAATTTTTCCATGCAATAAATAGTATCTTAACTGCGATTTGAAGGGTATTTGAACTTTATAATAAATGAATGATGTATGATATAGTCCTGATTCATTTCCATGAAGATTTTGGGAACGAAACTAGCAAACCGTTTCATTTAATCGTTTGGTCTACATAATAATAAGAAATCTAGCCATTGATTTCTAGCATGAGCTCCACCCACTTGGTGGGTAGGGTGAAGACTAGTTTCTCTTTAAAGCCTTTTGAAAATATATAGATATTTTTTTTTAAACAATTATAAATAGGTCATTTTCAAATAAAATGTACCTTTAGGGAAATCAATTTGGCTACTTTAAAGAAAATTAAAATAAGCCTTAGACATGATAATAGTGATTATTCTAACACATCAGGGACTTAGGATGACATTCTCATTCAAGAACAGACAGTTTTAAAATTCATTTACATATATATGAACATAATATACATTAAAAATCACATTTTTGTCGTAATGAGTGTTACTATCATAAAAACCGTATTTTTATATATTTTTTTCTCTGTTTTTATGAAACGTTACGAAATCGTATAGATGACGTAAATATTCTCTTCCATCCCACCAGAAATATTTTTTAGATCTAAAATATTTGCAATTTTTAAAAAATAGTAATGAGTGTTACATTTATTATTTGTTAATGTTTCCTCAAAGCTTCAAAAATGTAAGGGATGCGTTTTAAGTGCATTGTAATAAAAGTTTTTATTATAAAGAAAAAATCATTTTTATTTATTAAAAAAATAGTTGGACACGGCTACATAAGACTATTTTTTATTCAAGTAACACTCATTACATTTTGGTAACACTCATCACACATTTATATATTGGACCTAGAAAACTTAATATTTTAACACTAACTTTAAACATTAAACTTTTATTTACAATTTTCTTTTACATACTGCAAATTTATTTTTTGTAAAAAAATTAAACTAAATCATTTTTTTAAGTTCTAGAATATACATTATTGAAGAATAAACAGTATTGTAACACTCATTAAATTTTGAACTTTAAAAAATCTTTCCTCAGAAACTATGCTTCTTAATTACACCAATTTAATGTGTACTATCAATTAATAACTGCTAAATCATATTAATAACATAAATACATTTTGAGTACAAAAACAAAAAATGCTAGTAACACTCATTACTATTACAATGAATAAATCTTACCATTTTTTTTTTTTTTGGTGAAATATTAATTGTAGAGAAGAATAAAGTGCTATCAATCCAAAATGTCGTTGATTACTGATGTAAATGTCTTCTTAATATAAAACAAACCCTAATCCCTCCTACTTTCTTTCATAATCACCCTCTAATTCTGCCAATTTCTTATCAGTAACACTCATTACTAAACCCTTGGGACATACATATAAATATATTTGATTCGTTTTTTACTAAGTTTTATTATTCCCCATCCTACTTATATAAACTAAGATATTTTATTGTTAAAAAAAAATGAATAAAAATCACATTACATGTTATCAAAACTACTGTGGGACGTAACACTCATTACGATTTTTAATATCAAAATTTTTTGAAGCAAGAAATTTTCACCGAATAAACCATAAAATGACCCTGGTTAACACAATAATAGACAGACCTCTGATCAATAAACCTAAAGTTTTTTATTTTACATTAATATGATTTTTTTTTAGTTACAATAAAATTGATTTTATTTGAAAATGACCCAAATACTTTGTTCTTTAGCGAGAACAAAAAATGAAAACGGAGAATGTGAAAAAAAGTTTGTATGCATTTTGTCAGCATTAATATTATACTTTTCAACTATTCCCATAGTAAATCGACGAAAAAGTGATTAAAACCAAAAAGTAGAACTAAACCACGCAAAGGGGATGGGGCTGGGTTTAGGAAACTTCCAAATAACTGCAGAGGCGTATGAGTCCCATGTTTTCTTTGATTAAATTTAGTTATGTAAGTCACCAGTGAATCCCTTCAAAATATGTTACAACTCAAATTTTGGGGTATTTTTCATGATTTTATAATTTAATATCCCCTGAAAAAAATTATATATATATGTGTGTGTGTGTCGCGTAAATTCAGATATTTAAAATTTAGTTAATAGAAAACGTAAAGGAAAATTAACGCTTATAATAACTTATAAATATTTATAAATTAAATTTTCTAATAGAAAACAGTTGAAAAGCCAGTAAAGTAGTATAGACGAAGAGAAAAAAAAAAGAAAACGAGAAATAAATAACATCAACGCAGAAGAGAGTAGCTGAGGTTCGGACAGACAAGAAGAGGATCGGCAGAGATGCGAGAGGAAAAAAGGTAAAAAGAACGAAGGATAATATTAAGTCCTGAGCATTTGTATAGCTAGGAGTCATCCTCATTACTAGAGGGCCTGAACCCGCTGCAACGGCTACACGGACCGACACGTTAAAGCCTTCCACCGTACAAAAAGAAACAACTCTTAAAAAGCCAATCAACCTGGGAGAGAACGCAAAGGCGGCACCAAGATAAAGAAAAAAAGAAACCTGGGCTTGGTTTACGAGGGAGTTTAAGAGGCTTAAGAACGTTAGGACCGGCAAGACCCCAACCTCGGGATCGGCTTGCTCCCGCCTCTCCGAGCTGATTAAACCGCCTGCATCTTATATTATACAGTCTGTGAAACTCCTTTAGTATACATGACTAATTATACTAAAGATCTGACGACCCCGGAGCTTCAACTTTAACCCTTCTAACCGAAGTACAGTCCTCAAATCCAACTCCTACTTTAACCAACCAATTTCAGGCAAACAAAGGAAACTGAGCAACAGATAAGGCAAATTACATTATCTTTATCTTTATCTACTACTATTCATACATTTATTCAACTTTACCTTTACACCGTTCAATAAGAACTTTAGAGATTTCCTTTAAGTAAAATACTTACTTTAAAAGATTCTAAAAAAAATAGACTTGCCAATTAGTGTGGCACTTGGCTTCCTCGCATCCTATTCACGTACTTTATTGATTTTATGCTTTTACAAACCATTATTGTCTAAAAAAAAAAAAAAAAAAAAAAAACATTGGTATTTTTTTAAATTTTACCCCCTCAAAACTAGAAATAACACAAAATAGAACGTAACAAAATTTAATCAACTATTCAAGAGCTTTTCAACGATATACATCATATTATAAAAGATTAACTTTGACATTTGTACCCCTGTACTTTGAGGTACCAAAATTATATTTTAAAAAAACAAACAATACAAAAGGGCATTAATTAAACTAATAAATAAATATAAATAAGAAACCTAAAAACAAAAAAAAAATTAAACCATTTAACCTACAACAAAATTAAAAATCGGTGCAAAAGTACGTGTACAAATTTCCTGGCACACGGGAAAAAGTTTACTCTCATGTTCTCAGCAAATAGCATGAAAAAGAGCATTAGTGTAAGATTCCAGCGCCTCAATCAGAAATAAAATCGGTCAACAATTATAGAAACTTTGGCCATTCTAAGACAAAAAGGAAAAAAATATCAAAATTATCACCATCTAAGGTACAACCGATGATGATACGACAAAAAGTCATAGGACCAAAGTTGTAGATCTTTTAAAATAAGTTACCGCTGGTGCTATCCGGTTTCCAATACGACTTACCGTTTAGCCGCAATAAGTCCCCAATACAGCTTAAAAATCAAGTCGGCCATTATTATTTTTTAAGGGGGGGAAAGAGGGGGAAAAGTGAACTTTGTATAATTATTTTGGTTCACAATATGGACGTTGCGCGTCGAATGGCGCAAACCACAAGTCTCTAGCTCTTCTGGAAGTGGGTAAAGATTCATATCAGTCAGTGAGTCAGTTAGCCATGCGGCTTAATAGTACATAGACATTTTAATTTAGCACGATTTAAAGTGCGCAGACGGTTGAAATTAGGCAGATGCTATCTGCAGGCTACTTTCGACAAACCATAAAAATCAGATGATTACTTTTAAAGATATAGCTGTAAATAAATGTATGTATGGGAGCATGTGGAAGATAATCAAATAAGCGCAGAAGGTTGAAATTTATATGGGACCAACAATGGGCTAAGTATTACCTACTAACTAAATTTCATTAAAATCGGACAAGTAGTTTTTAAGATATGGTCGTTCGCAAAAATTGAGCGACAGTCAGACCGACAGACGGACACGGGCCAAAAAATGTTCCCTGATGTCTGAAACGGATTTCTGTCTTGGAATTTTTGAAATCGGAGATATAAAATATTTTCGTTCTTCAGAACGATCACATAGCTTCCGTTACCTTCAGTAAGCTCGGAAGCAAAATAAAAATAATAAAAATAATCGATTAGTGAAAAGAGATGACCGATACTAATTATACTTAACTTATCTCATAAAATAAATCATTAATTTTTCCAGATTTTCCATTTGTTAGTTATATGACTAATACATATATTAACAAAATATTTATTTTCACCCGTTTACATATTACGTATACATTTTTTTGTAATAAGTGTACAAAGGTAGGTCCTCAGTAAGTGTTTTTATTCACCTAGAGGTAGAGGGCCTTATCTCAAAATTATTTAACATTTATTTTTATGTGCTAATTTTATTTATAATCTAGTTTTTTCCCTTTGTTTATACAAAAAAAATCTTTAATCAATTCACAATAATAATCTATTTTTTCTGTTGTGTAATTAAATAGGGGTTTATTTAAACAATGATATAAAATGAACTACTTCATTTAATTTTGTTTAGCGAATTTTCGAAGAAAATTAAGCTATTGAAATGGCTTTAAAATGTTTGAACATTTTCTTCGTGGAAATCCGTTTTAGACCTTTCTTAATCCCTTCTTAATGAAAATTTTAGGACACTTTTCATTTCATACACTACAAAAAACGAAACAGGTCTTAACTTTTCATGTCTATCGCCACAGGCCACAGGTCCGATTTTAAAGTTTATCATTGTCACCCCAGAGTATTCCACAAGCCATCAAAATAGTACCAGTATAGTTAAGGCTTCAAGCGTACAGACTGACCGTGACATTTAACAAACCAAACTTTCTTTGGATTCAGGGGACCTTACATACAACGTGTAAATTCACAATAGCGCCACCCCAATACTTTTTCTATACTTAACACGCATTTGAAAAATTAAAAATTATGAATAAATTAAAATAACATTACCATCACCACTTGAGGGAATCAGATAAAAAATGTATGTATATGTGTTGCTAAATAACAACCCTAGTAATAAATTGTACCCAGAAAAAGTTTCAACCTTAATTATTACATGGAAAAATAGCTTTCTACAAGCATATTAATTTCTAGTAATTTAAGATAAGCACAGCCACTCAAAAATGGGTATTCCTAGCAACAGTAAAATCTTTTTACATTTTAATATAAGCATACAAATAAAATATATAAATATGAAGGACAATGCCTCGTACGCTATGCATTTCTACAAATTATTTGAAAAACTAGAGAGCAACTTAACATAATTATATAAACCTATTATATAATGCCTTAGAACACAGGTACATGTGGTAGGACACTGGAGAGCTGTATTAATTACCTCTATCTCCCTTCGAGTAAGATAATTAATTACGAGTATCTATAAATAGGAAAAAGGGTAAATTAAAAACAAAAATAATTCCCTTAAAGATCATGTCGTAAAGTAGAACTTAATTTACATTGAAAAACATTTTAAATTACACTGTTAAAAGGCTGTAAACTAATGGTAGAATTTTCAAGTTAATAGATGAAAATAGCGTGTGCGTAACCAAGTAGCTCTTCAAGGGGTTTGGGTCAGAGTGGATGCGATGTGTAGTGCAAGGCTAAAACTTAAACTCCCATTAGGGAGTATTAATTAATAATATTAACTTCGGCACGGGGCTTAATTTTAACAGATGGCCCTTGAGCTTCTAACTATAAAGGGCCCCATTGTTTGGGTAAGTGGGCCCACCATTGTTCACTCTCGCTTAACGTAAAAATATCAATCTAACAAACACTTTATTAAAAAGTGGAATAAAACATACAACATACATAATAATGACTAAATTATATAAACCCCAATAAAGCAGTGCTTCAATTTAAACGTCAATTTAATTTAAATTTGAATGCATATTTTAAATTGGGGTTTCAAAGATGACAAACGCTTATTTAAAACTTGATTACTTTTCACTATATTAGCCTTAAACTTATATCTGAAACTAAATAGTAATACGTAGAAACTTGAGGATATTTAGTTGTTTAACCAACAGCATCAAATAAACAATACCCGTGTATATAATATATATAATGTAGATTACCCATAGTACATTAAATAAAAATAGCGGGAACTGAGGATCAGTAAAAAATAAAAATTTAAATAAATCTACAATTAAGATTTGAATTTGGACAGATCCTCGCTATCCTTAATCGTTATAAAACATTTTTGTAAATAAAATGAAAAAAAGTGAGTGATTTCAATCATTACTGACACACATGTATTAACGCAACGTCAGTTGTTCTTTATACTTCTATTCGAACCTGCGATATCCTAGCGGGTATTGTCCTAGGCTTTTTCGAAACTCAAATACAGATTAGAAGAAAATAAAACCATTTATTTTTTAAAACCAAAAATATGCGAGTATATGTGAATACGTTTACAAGAAAGAGAGAAGAGAAACGGACACACGTAAAAGAACATAAATCAATTGCTTAAGTATACACGATAAAAGTATAGCACAATCCTAGAATCAAAAACTCTCTGCACTTTCAGTCTTAACGGGATAATTATATTCAATTTATTTGTTTTTTACTGCTCGCATTAAAAATCTCCTGATATAACGATATGTTAATACTACACGAATCTACCCAGCCGAGTAATAAATGTCACTCAACCACATTCCGAAATATCCGAGTTCACCAGAAGAAAATCACAAAGAAAAAACAAGAAAATAAAATAAAGAAGGACAACAATAAATTTTATGGAATGCAAATGTGTGACACACGGAGGGCTCTATCCCATCCGGCATTTTATGGGCCGAGTTCCCAAATAGTCGAGCAGGGAAAGGGAATTCCTTTCTTCTACATGTCAGAGAAATACAATAAAACGAGATGTTAGAATTAAAAATGAAAATGTTTGAAACGTGTTAATATAAAAGCTTGCAGGAGGAGTTTGTAGAAGTTGTGAGGGAGGGGGACATGCTTGAGAGAACTGGACGGCTCAAGCGGAACCAAGCGTTGCCTTATCTAACTCGCAAGACGTTTGACTACTCTAAGGATAACACTCATGTATAATTCTACTCTAATTCTCTATACTTAGCCTCTTTGCAGGCTAAGCTTTAATCATCATACACAACACTACACACTCTAACCAAATAACATCTCCGCTATATCTCATAGTAAACACAATTTGTTTCAATCACTAAAACCATAAACCTCCTTACATTTAAAGCATTGATCTAAAAACATAAACGAAACTTGTTATTAAATAAAAAAACAGAAAAACTAAAAACAAAGGGCAAAAGCTCTTTGCTAGCCTAAACCAATATTTGTTTAACCTAAAGTGGACAATATAGGAGCTCCAAATCATTTGTCTTACTAGACTACTAGACCATCCCGCGCTCCACGCGGGGGTCATGCGGATAAGTGGTCCTAATATTAATTAATATACTGTTGTAGCATTATCTGGTTATAGACTGAGTCATTAAATTAAATAAATCTTCATAAAATTTGAGGAGGACTATTATATAATGTATTAATTAATATATAATGCTCTGCGAAGAACCACTGTTTGAAAGCTATTTATTACAAGCAAAAATTCCTCCTAATTATTAATAGGTAAGATAAATAGCCATATTTATATCATATTATATGATGTAAAAAAAATTGAAAATCTGTAACCTGATTAATGGTAAAGCTAAATTTTAATTATCTATATATGGGTCATTTCAAAATTTCGGTGCATTTCAACCTTGGTAATTTTTCAAAAAACAAAAGTGAAATAATTGTAATTTTTTTCACTGCTACCATGTCTTTATGGCCTCCCTAGTAACTTCCCTTTGTATGCACGCACAATCACCAACATTTCCAATAATATTGATTTTTAAAAAATCGATTGAATCTAGGGAGGGAGATTCAAGTCTTGTTAAAGAAAAGCGTAATAAATTAATTAATAAAATATTATTAATAACATTAATAATATTATAGCTTTATAAAATATTTGTTTAAAAACTAATTTAATTGAGCTCTTAGGAAGCAAAATCACATTTGGGCCGTTTAAAAAATTAAAAATCTTGCTCACAAAAATAATTATTATAAGTACATTACAAGTCAACATTTAGAGGAATGTGATAAAGAGTGGTCCCGGCTTGAAGTAAATCAACTTAAAAAAGGCAAAAATAGTTGAAATAAAATGTAAAATCTGATTGTTTCATCAAGATTCTCACTCTCTAGGTGAATGGAATGTGTCTATTAGACTAGGGAGTGAGAGGCTAGGGAGTGAGGTTTTAGTGCCAAATGAGATATTATGTGAACAGGGATGACTCCAGGTTGATCCAGCTTATGTCCAAGACTGTATTCTACAATCTGAACTATAAATTAAAAGCAATACTAAAAAAATCACTTTCCTTCATTTAATTATAATGGTCTAGGGAGTGAGGTTGAATAAAAATACTCGTTAACTTTCAGTACTAAAACACCATAAAAGACAAGAAGCCCTGGATTGTAACCTAATAAAACTTAATTCTATCCAGCATGTTGAATTAGTGTTGCCTATTTATGAAGCTAGAGCAACAAATATTGCTTCTCTACAAGTTTGGTGGTCATTTTTAAAAAATTCTAGGGAGTGAGGTACAAACCTTGTGACACATATAAAATGTGCTGTTTTGTAAGCTAATAAGCAGAAATGAACCATTTTGGATCACTTTATGGAAAATACAGGTGAACTCTCACAACCTCTCGTATTGTTAAATTAAATTTTGGTTTCTAGATTTGCAAAAAAAATTAGGTGAACTTGGCCACCCCATGCTTGTAACAGGCTAGGGAGTGAGAAAATAGCATATATGTATATTTATAATTCCTTAGTAGTGGACCCCAGCCTGTCAAAAAATTAGTGGTTGTGTTCCCTTATGTTCTTAGGTAATATTTAAAAAATCACAGGTAAGTACTTGCGTCCAAGTACTTTTTAGGGTTTTGTAGATGAGTAAGCATACCCGTTATGTAATTATGATTTTTTGTCTTCGAACTCAAGGGTCCCGGGTTCGATCCCCCGGGGGGTCACAATGTTTTTTATCAGTAATAAAGACAAGATAAATTAAATTTTTCAGGAAATTTGCATCGCCCCACCATAAGGTATAACCATAAATTATTTTGAAATTTTAGGACCAGCCGTTATAGGGGGTTTAGGGAGGGGGAATGTTTTTTGGGTATATTTTGATTTATTTAACCAATAAGAAATGCAAAATTTAAAAAAGCATATATATATTTGTGTCCTACTCTTCAGCAGCTTTCATTTGATACCCAACTCAAAATTTTCAAAAAATAAAATTATGGGCGCACTTCACTGTTTCGCGCCCAAAATTGGCAATTTAGGATGAACTCCCGGAATTTTCATCGCGCCACAATAAGGTATTAGCATGAATTATTTCGAAATTTTAGCACCAGCCGATCTATAGTGGTTGGGGGGGGGGGGGGGATTTTTTTTTGGGTATATTTTGATTTATTTAACCAATAAGGAATGCAAAATTTAAAAAAGCATATATATATTTGTGTCCTACTCTTCAGCAGCTTTCATTTGATACCCAACTCAAAATTTTCAAAAAATAAAATTTTGGGCACACTTCACTTTTTCGCGCCCAAAATTGGCAATTTTTGAAAATTTAGGATGAACTCCCGGAATTTTCATCGCGCCACAATAAGGTATTAGCATGAATTATTTCGAAATTTTAGCACCAGCCGATCTATAGTGGTTGGGGGGGGGGGGATTTTTTTTGGGTATATTTTGATTTTTTTAAGCAATAAGGAATGCAAAATTTAAAAAAGCATATATATATTTGTGTCCTACTCTTCAGCAGCTTTAATTTGATACCCCACTCAAAAATTAAAAAAAATATAAATTTAGAGTTTATCACATTTTTTCGACTTGCGCATGCGCATATCAAATTTTGAACTTCTATATAATTTTCCTGTGGTTGGGTCAAAAAGTTGCACCAGTGTTTCAAATGTCAGCACTTTTGCTTAAACGGTTCGGGCCCTATGAACCAAAGAGCGACGAACAGACGGACACGTCACCATAAGGGTTTTGAGAAGTATCTACAAAACCCTAAAAAGAATTCAAACTTTATGATAAACACTTTTCTTTTTATGACCCTGTGACACGAATTGTACCGAAATTTTGAAATGACCCATATATAAATGAGATGTTTTAATTACTGCCTCCACTATTAGTAATTTAATTATCCTTATTTCTTAAGTTAAAAAAAAACAAAAGCAATACATTTTTTCACACTTACAATATGTAAAACTTAAAAAAATATACTAATCTAATCTAGTTCACTACAATTTTTTCTTGTTTGAATTCAATCAATGGGTGAGTGTTACATTACATAGTCAATGTTACGGGCCAGTTTAGGAATGATTTTCCGAGTTGTTTTAGTTTAGGAAGGATTTTTCCTATTTCCTATAGGTGAATGCGATTTCATCTAAAACTAACTTTGAATGGAACCACGAGGGTGGAGAGAGAGGGTCGGTATTATCTCTGGTTGTTTGCGAGATTCGAAGCTGATATCACAAACCATTGTCGGACATGCTCCGGTAGAGAGAGCTTGTCCTTCTAAAGGCCGGGATGGAAGGTCGGGCCTGGCTGGGAGATAGAGTATATATATATATATATATATATATATATATATATATATATATATATATATATATATATATATATATATATATATATATATATATATATATATATATATATATATATATATATATATATATATATATATATATATATATATATATATATATATATATATATATATATATATATATATATATATATATATATATATATATATATATATATATATATATATATATATATATATATATATATATATATATATATATATATATATATATATATATATATATATATATATATATATATATATATATATATATATATATATATATATATATATATATATATATATATATATATATATATATATATATATATATATATATATATATATATATATATATATATATATATATATATATATATATATATATATATATATATATATATATATATATATATATATATATATATATATATATATATATATATATATATATATATATATATATATATATATATATATATATATATATATATATATATACATATATGTATATAGTTACACGACCAAATCCAGGTGAGTTAATGCTGAAAGCAAGAGCAAGGTAAGGAGACTCATCTGCATAGGCGTATTGTAAGGTATGGAGGACGGACTGGTCTGATGTTGGGCATCCTCTCATTAGGTAGGGGTTCCTTGCCTTTAGGGACACGGTGAGCTGAGAGGGAGAGAAGACAATCAGCATAACAAGCAGTCGCGCCCCGCTCATACAATACAACCCGGGGGACACTTCCTTACCTTCGCAGAGCAGCCAAAAGAAAAAAGTAGAAACATCACTCTGCACAATGCAATACTTAAAAAAAAAAAAAAAAATACCTTCGACCAAACCAACAGAGCTTACACTACACTCCGTATGCGCGCTGCTAAACTAATCTTTAAATGTACTTAATATCCAAAAAAAAAAAAAAAATCAAAATCAAAACTATTTATTCTATGCCAATTGTTTTAAAGTAGGATGACAATTATTATAAAACATCAAATTTGCATTTTTAATCTTAAGTAAAAATCAATAATTTGTTGTCGCAATTATTTTGAGCAATAGCTTAGGGTTTTAATTAAAGTATATAGTGCATACTCTACTAAACTAGTTTAAATATAGTAAATGCAGTGGAATAAGGATAATTGAAAATAACTTATTCAGGTGTGTCGAAAGAATTTGTAAGAAAGTACGAGAGTAGTTGTGTAAATTGGTAACCTCATTACATATCAATAAAATATATACTATGAAGAAATGGTTTGATGCCTGAGGCCAACAATTAATACAGTTAGTGAGCATTGTAAATCAAAGCAAAATGTTTCAAAATAATTATCTAAAATAGACAGCTTCTAGAATTTTTATTTATTTGACGAAGATTTTTTGAATCTCCCAACGGTAAAAACTAAAACAGTAAACATAATTAGTAAGTTTATTACTATACTAGTCTCGAAGAGAAATTAACTAATCATTTATTGCAGTAAGGTGAGACAGAGCTAAGTCGTGTTGGAAAAACTCAACGAGTTCTTTCAAAGCTTTTCAGTATAAAAATGGGTTCAACCTGTACTGTGTTCTGTAGATAGTAAATAATTGTAAATGGGGCAGTAAAACCAGGATTCATGATCTTTATCTTAACTCGATTTTCATTTTCACGGTCAATTACAACGTTTCTTTTTCTTTTTCAATAATAAATTTCAAGGGGGCGAAGGGGGATGGGGTCGACAACAAGTGGGTAAAGGGGAAGGAGAGAGGGCAAGGAACAGGGGCATTGTGCAAATAGAAAAGATGGTATAGAAGGGAAGAGGGGGCTCTGTACTGTGGGATGCAGCGAGGTGCAATGCATCAACTCTGGGGCGCATTATTGGACAAATCGCCTGGCATTACTCTTCTGGCCTCCAGCTAACCAACACCGACCAACATTAATATATCTAAAACTTTAACTCCAGTCCCGACACCGGCCCAACCAGAACTTTAATTCAGCACACATACTTCCAGCTTAAACGTCATCTTTAGAATTAAATAATACACGATTAAACATCAAAGTGCAGGTACATCAAACCATAAATTAACCAAATTAAATCCACTAATCTATATTTCTCCTCTACTTTATTCTGCATTTTCATCGGCTCAAATCAAGTAAGGAATTTTCATTGCTGCACGCAGTCAATGGTCACTATCGAATTGTCATCTTTAGAATAAACAGTGCATGTTTAAACAACACAGTGCAGGTACATCAAACCGTCGCGTCGTTCAAACTTATGGTCAAAAAGAATTTGGCAAAAAAGCTGGTGCGTTGATAAATTAAAAAATATATATTTATATACAGGGTTTGCTCTAAAAGTAATGCCAGTGAGTCAATTAGAAGACATTTATTGATCGGTACAACGCATTAAAAGGTTTCAAAATAGGCTCCTCCTGCGACGATACATCGCTTCCTGCGATATTTCTAGGCATCGAAGGGAAAGCGGTAGATCTTTTCCGGAATGTCTTTTAGAGCCTTGGGGCAAGCCTCTTTGACTTAGTCAACTGTCCAGAAATAATGTCCTTTCATGGGAGTTTTCAACGCGGGAACAAGAAGTCGGTGGGAGCCGCGTCAAGACTTAGGGCGGCTGGGGAACCGTTTATACCTTTGAATCGGCTAGGAATCGGGTCACGAGGAAGGCAGTGTGAGCCGACGCGTTGTCATGGTATGGGTTTGTCAAGGTTTCCAATCGTCCGCGATGTCGGGTTGGACGCGATGAACTCTTCGTTTGAGTCTCTTGAGCACTTCCACGTAGAATTTAGCGTTGACGGTTACTACACCATGTGGTACTAACTCAGGTGGGCGAGCCCTTTGATGTCAAGAAATAAAAGCGTCACATTTTCGTCCGCAGTGGTCGTTGATGACCACTTCATCACTGCCCTCGTTACGGCCTTAAAAAATGCCTTGCGCCACCGGTAGACTTGGCGTTCCGATGAACAGTCATTAACAAAGGCTATCTTTATCCTGGGAAAAGTTTCCACCGGACTTGCCGAGTTTAACACAAAACTAGATGGCAATACTTGGCTCAATTATGCGATGCATGACAGTTACACGCGAGACGAAAATGAGGTTTCAGAAAATGCCTATCCTTACTCTCTTCAGTCGGAGACGCCTAGAGTCTAGAGCGACCGTTCGTGCTTGTTTAAGCACGAACGGTCGCTTAAGAGAGTATGCCTCATCCCTCGACCGATCACTACTGCTCCGAGCACGCTGCGACGTGTATTCGATTGACAGTAAAATCACTGTCATCACTTTTCGGACAATCTCTGTATACATCAGCGGTGTGAAGGCATAATGTAAATATTGTAGTTTTTTGTTAATTATTAGCCTTTCACTGCTAATAGATAAATGTTGGTTTCTTAAAACTATCATAAGATACAAATTTTCCTGTTATTACATATTTTAGGCAGTTGCGCATAAGAACTATTAACCATTTGAAACGGATCTCAGAGGTACCCACATTTTTTCCTAAATTTCATGAGATGTCAGTCTGACCGCCTTTGGATGGAAGTAATGCTTAAGAGCCAACATTATGCATCTGATTCGGAAATCTAACTCTAAATGTTAACACACATCTTTCGAGGTCTAGGAAATTTACTATTAAAACAAAATCTTTTTTTAATTATCAACGAAGTCAAATAGTGTTAGTTTATTGTTAAAATTATGCTAAAACGAGAATTTGGGCAAGAATATAGAGACTATATTAATTATATAACATTGTATCTATTATATATTTATTTTATACACACACACATACACACACACACACACACACATATATATATATATGTGTGTGTGTGTGTGTGTGTGTGTGTAGGGTATTGCATGTACACCTCATTGATATGACTCGATAGGCGAGCGAGAGCTGTGTCAAAGAGTGGAATAGGACTTTGTATTTGATCCAGAAAACATGCAAATTTGTTTTATTAGTTATCACGACCCGAATTTGCATTCATTGAAATACATTTGAATGTCAGGAAATGCAATGGGCAAAACACCCAGACAGATATGAATATGCCTCGAAATAAATATTCATTAGACTAATCCCCCCATAAATCCTAACAAACAAAGAAAAAAAAACACATCAAAAGAATCAAATGTCAAACACATGAATGAATAAAGACTGCAACCTTCATAATATAGTATTTAAAAAAAACCACAGTAATAAATTAATTAAATTGCCCAGTCAGTTGTACTTCTATTTCAATTCAAATTTGCAGAGTCGAAGATCATTATGAATCGTTGGGCCATTCTGACTACAATTCAATTTCATTCAAATTTAATTCAACATCCCTATTACTTTTGAAAGAGGTTCCGAGTTTTCTGTCAAGTCAAACATGTAACTTAGGCCATAATTTAAATCTCAAGGTGACAAAGTTGAGTGAGGTTTGTTTAAAAGAATAACAAAATATACAATACATACAAATTCACATACCGCAATCCAACAGCATATAAGATCACAACAGATACAAAACACTTCTATTACCTGCAAAATAAGAAACACAAACAGAAATATTAAAATAAAATAAAGAAAAAATCAGAGAGAGTTACAAAAATCAGACTTATTTTTTATTGTAATATTAAAATAACCACCGTGAACTAAATAAAACCCCGCTGGGATATGGTGGTAGTTTACATGGGCATGTTTCACATTTCATAAATATATAGGGTGTCCCAGCTAAAGTGAAACAGCGAAATATCTCGGGAACCATGATAGATAAAAAGATGTGGGTTTCAGGGTTCAATAATGGCTATAAATGTGCTTCCAGAAAAAATGCTGAATTTTTTATGTCCAGTAAAAGTGTGTGCAGTTTACGTAATCTAAAAAAAGTAAATAGGAAGCCATAATTTTTAGACTAGATTTAGATTAGATTGGATTCTATGGCTAAAAATAAGAATTTTTTACTCTTGGAAATATTTTGCTTCGAGCACTAGTTTGACGTCTAGAGAGCACTGAACTTGCTAAAATTGAAACTTTAAGTCCATTTTACAGCTAAACTAATGGATTTAGGAAAAAAAAATTAAGATACAAAAAGTTCTTATTTTTTGCCGTAAAATCCAAATCCATTCTTAAAAATAGCATATTTAAAAAAATCTGAATATTTAATAATTTTTGTAGAGGTGATGCAGATTCGTATTTATTTTGGAGGGAAATTATTTTTATAAGAATATTTAGAGTAGACCGCAGAGATATTGCGAGCATAATAAACTTGAGTAAATACTTTAATATCAAATATATTCCTTAAACTTAAGAGAACCTACATAATTTTTCTTAAGTTGCTATTGATCGAGATAATATGATGAGTCCATTTCATATTGCAGTCAATTGTTACAGTTAGATATTTGGCTTGATATCTTTAACATATTAATATTCTATAGAATTACATCAACATTTTTTTGCCACAATCATCGTTGTGTTTTGATTCATTTGGCTATCCTAATTTATTCAACAAAAAGGTAATTTGGTGTATTCACCGATAAACTATTTATTTTCAACCATTCAGAAATTGTTTTTAAGCCTTCATTCACAATTCATGAGAATCCTTCCAATTTCTACTAGTGAATAGCGCAACATTATCATCAGAAAAACAGTAAATTTTACCGTAAATTTCCAGGCAACAGAATTCAGCGACATAAATTGACAAAAATATTGGGCTGAGAACAGTTCCTTATGATATGGAACATTCAGAGGTGTCTGCACCGCTAATAGAGTCAGATATCTTAGTGCAGTTGTTCTCTATTGCAGTGGTTCTTAACCGGGGGGCCACGAATGTATGTAGGGGTGCTTTTTACTTCCATGAAAATGGACGTATGGTGATACCCTCCAAAACGTGATTCCGAGATCTCTGTGAAGGAGGGGTCGAACCCGGGGATATAATTAAAATTCGTTTCATATACATATATGTCTGTGCGTACGTATGTACGTACGTACGTTCGTTTGTAACTGTAAGCCTTTATAACATGGCTTCAAGAGATCGTATTGAGATGCGGTTTGCGGCATTTTTTAGAACTTTTGTCGGAAAAACTGATGGCGCAAAGCCAAACATCGTAGCTCACGTCGTTTCGGAGCTTCAGCCACTTACACGATTGCACGAAATCGGTCTGTCGACGATAACTTCAGTAGGCTTTATTTGATTTCAATTTCCTTTGGGGTATATAATATGTGTCCTATATGGTAGACTGTACCTGTACCTATACTTTTTGAGCACAATCGGACAAGCGGTTTGGGAGATATTGGCATTTTAGTGTTTTTTTTATAAAAAAATTCTTTGGGCATTTGTGTCCGTCCAGTTGATCGTATCCAAACAATTCTTGCGTCTGGTTTATAATAGGACGTTCTCTCTTGCTCCCGTATTGACACCACAACATTTCATGGAAGTCGTGTGTGGGATTTCCACACCGGTATTCTTTTATGTTGTACCTTTAGCTGTGGATATTAAATTAGGAGTCCTAATTCAATATCCACAGCTAAGACACTGTTCTTAGTTTGAATGAAGTATTTTGATGTTTTAATTTAACTGAATAAGCTTTTCAATATTCAATAGGACTTTTTATTTATTAAAATACTACTTATTACTCTTAACTTAAAATACACTACATATTATACCTCGGAGTATAAAATTAATTTTGATATAATAACATTATTTTTGAAATCCACAGAACAGCTCACCTAAATTTCGTGACAGCTGCATTATTTATTGCCTTCGGCCTTTGCTGCATTTTTATTGATATAAAAAAATAAACTAAAGGAGAAACAGTCTGCCAATTAGTGTGGCACATAGCTTCCTCGCATCCTATTTCGTATGATTATAAATTTATTTAATCCCCCCCCGTTTTTTAAATCTGTCAAAATTGTTTTAATTGTTAGGGTTTCGAGGTCATCCTAGAAACCATTATGCTATTGGTATAGTTAGTCGGTCCGTCAGTCGCATCATGGAGTATATCTCACGACCCAAAAGTGTTTTCTAACAAATTTAAAAGTTCTTAAGACTTATTACAATGCTTCCGTTACCTGTGGAATGCTTGCAAGCATTATTTCATATTAATTAAATTACTGAAACTTTTAGCTCAAAAGTAATCTTCAGTAAGTAAAGTTATTTTAACTCCTTCGCACGATATTAAATATATTAAATACTACAGTGAAAATATTTAAATATTCAGTAGATAATTTTTATATACGACGTTTTTCTTGTTATTTGTTGTTCAAGGACTATAAGTACAATATATTATGAAGATGTAATAAGTAAGTGAAAAGATCTATTAAAAAAGAAAATCGAGGCATTTGAAAACGTGTTGAGGATTCATGAGATGAAATTATTATTACTTGTAAGTTCAACCCGTGTCGAAACTTCCTAGTGTAAACAGCGTCTGTTTTCAGTGTAGCAATAAAATAAACCACTATAGTAGGTTAGGGTAAGACTACCATAAAACCCCCCAAGGCCACTCTTTTAACAGAGGTGGAAATCTCAAAAAGTGAAAACTTGGGTCGTAAAACGATACCCCGCACACTCTCAAGTATAATAAAGGATAGGAAGTGGAGAACGGGACCATGGGAGGAGGGGGGTGTAAAAAAGTGTCATCACTCGTGCAAGGGAGGAAAAAAGAGAAGACACAGTGGCGGTGGGTAAGAAGTGAAGTGTCATGGAGCGGGAGGAGTGACGAGAAGAAAAGAGAAGTAGTCATAACTGTTATTAGGGTTATAAGGAGGGCCGTAAAGAGGTGAAGTAAAGGATTTTTATAGGGTTGAACCGGAGGAGGAGAGCACTGGAGGGATTGATTTTTGAAGGGGACAAGAGAGAGGAAGGCAGCCGGCGGTGGAGGTGGGTACACTTATATAAAACACATTGTTAGCGTTGGCGCGGGCGGCAGAGCTGGCTGGCTGGGGGCCGCAGGGGGAGGGCTAGACAGAGAGGGACCGCTATCTACCGATTCAGAGAGAGAAAGAGACGGAGCTAGGACTCGGGTAAAAATCAATACAGCCCCCGGTGGAGGGAGAGCGACCGTCGACGCACACCCCCTCAACATTACACCACACAACAATACCGCTAAAATTATATACATTATTCTTATACTCACGAGCTCCTCTTAAATATAACTACTTACCCGGTGGCAACTCAATCTCTCACACACACCGGAACCGATCACCTAGAAAAAACACTAAGGCCGCCTAATTACATCTCTCCTGTCATATGATGGATTTTAGGATGAAAGACCCGTCTTTTGCATTTACCTTACTAGATTTATTACTAATCTCCCGATTTACTGATCCTTTCAAGGCTATTGTAAGCTTTATTGGTCTATTTAAAAGAGGCCATTAACAAAGCAACACTTAGATATAAGAAAGAAGATCAAACGAAATAGACAAAATAAGAATACGGAATTTTATGAACTAAAATAAAAAGAAAAATATTAAAATCTTATTATATCTTGACTTAACAAGTGAATATAAGGCCTTGATTTGTTAATCTTATTATTATTAATGAATTTATTAGAACAAAGCGGTTAGACAGAATAGGATTACAAGGCGTCTTCAAAGAATAAAACATTCATTTTAAAGTAATAATCAGAATGGATTATTAAAAATATTAACTAATTTTCAGATTGCGATTTAGATTGCGGAATATACAAATACCTATCGGGTTTTTAAGAATAAATTAAATTATTATTAAGAATTTTAAATTTAAAAGAACAAAATTAAAAATAAAAAAAAAATCCTCCAGCAGGAAATTTTATATGGAGGCGTTTTCGAGTGCAACCCCCAAAACTTATATTTATTTAATTTATATTTATTATAATATTATGTATTTATTTTATACTTATTATTAATATTTATTTCTCGATTTTACCTATAGGAGTATGGTTTTTTATGAATATGTACCCCAAATCATCAAACACATATTTAACCAGTATCATAGAATATGGAATTCTTAAAACATGTAAATACATCAAAATATTAAATTTAAGTTTTTGCGCCACTAAAATACTTTCCACCAATAAAAAGTAAAAAAGGGATATATATATATATATATATATATATATATATATATATATATATATATATATATATATGTGTGTGTGCGTGTGTGTTATTTATTTCATGCAAAAATTTCTCTATTTTATAATTAGGCACGATAAATAAACATTTTTCTATAATAAAGATTGAATTTAATATCATAATGATCTTAATTGTGTGTATGATTTTTTTTTCAATCTATACCTCAAAAGCTTTCATGTATATACGAATTAAAAAAAAAAAAATAAATGCAATCAAATTAGTCCAGGATTAATTATTTTTAAAGAAACCCCTATGAAAAGGTAAACAGTATAAAAATTACGATATTAATCGTGCTTTACGTTTGCACGGTTGCTACACATTTAAACCCACTTTTTGCCTATCTAGAAAGCTAAAGCTTTTACTGATGATGTATTACCGACGACAATGCAAGTTAATAAAAAAACACGAAAGTCGACATAAAAATAGTTTAAAGCCTTAATTACACAGGGCGAGTTTACTAGATTGAGCGGGAGAAGATGGCGAATTTACTCGCTGGCGAGCTTACAAGCTGTGTGTAATTACTGCGCAGAGCTAGTAGCAACTCGCTCGCTAGTTTACTCGCCAGCGAGTACCTCGTGTAATTGAGGAGTTAATAGTAATTCGTCTTTATGGAAAAATCAACAACCCCACATGTTATAAAAATGTTTAAAAAATAACGTTTTTCATCTTTTATTTTAATAACTTTTGTTTTACTCAATATTTCGATGAAACCAAGCAAACAACATGTTCCCCAATGTGCACATACCACTACATAAAAATAAATGAATTTCGTTAAGCCAATCAACCTGTGACTTTACTGCGGCAGACATACACCCAGAGAGAGAGAGACATAAAAAAAAGTTAGAGCCGGTTTTGGTTTTTGTAATGTATGAAATTGAAAAAGTATCCAAAAATTATCCAATTCTGAACTATGTACAGAAAAAACTTAAATTTTATATTTATAGATCTATACATGATTTTCTATATTAGATAATGAATTTCTATATTAATTTGAAATTGGGCATCGTGCTATTGTTGTGTTAACAATGTTGCATTTAGAACAATAATAATAAATACTTGTGTTTTTGTATATCAATTTGAGTTTTTAAATTTATTTATTAAAGTTTTTTTTTAATGTTTTAAGATATAATGTTGCGTTATAATAATAGAAAATAACATTGAAATCAAGATAATTGACCTTTCTTAAAAGAATTAAACATGTATTAATCCTAAAATATTAATAACAATTTATTAAGTTCACTTTATTGTCAACTTAAGTTTCACAAGTACTTATAATAAGAAAAATTCTAAGTTAAAAACCATTAAAAGATAAGTAAAAACTAATATCCTCGAAGATAATAAAATATTTTAGCTCCACCACAGATTATCTGATCTAACCATACTTAAAGCAAGAAATAAAACATTAAATATTATATTAAAAATCGAGAAATTTTAGTTTATATATAATATTTTTGCATTTTCTTAAAAAATGAAAAATTATTAGAAATAATCTAAGAAAGACAATGTCAGTTTTAAAGTAATGGAAGAGACGTAATAAGTTTAATCTCGATGTAAGTTTAACCGGCTGTAGCACAAGCTCTTTTACAACTTATTAAAGTAGTTCGAAAGTAAACGGCCAGATAAGTACTCTGGGACATTTTATTTCAAATAATCACTTCATTTTACCTCCTCTTTTCCACTTGGGGATTGGGCAATCAAGTAAAAATAATGCCCCTATTATCAAACCAACTTTAAGCAAAGAAACTTGAAAAGTTTTTAAATAACCACTAATAAGTAATTACAGAAAGCGGGGGAAGAATATTACGTTTTTAAAACTTAATAACAATGCTTTTCAAGTGCAAGGTGTCGAGGCATCTCCGTGAATTTATGTATATTCTCAACATTATTTGCACTATCTAAAATCTCTATCTTTAAAATTATACTTCATTTAAAACTAAACAGTACATCATTTTATTTATCAATATATAAATACACACACACACATATATATGGCCTGATGGTACCCTGACCAAGGCAATTGTTTGTTGATTAAATGTAATTTATTTGTTAAACAATTACAAATAAAAAAATAACGATTATTATATATATATATGGACCCCTCAAGATACTTAGATATATTATATTAATTTTAAATTAGAGTTAATTACAAGCTGAATCTAAATAAAATGTTCACACTTTTACCCATATTAGTTCATAAGATATATGAGCCTAAAATTGAGTTATTTTGATATAATTTAAAATAACTAATAATATTGATTGCTCAATAAAATGATTTTGATTGCTCAATAAAATGACATTGATCAATCAAAATTCTAAGCCACTTCTAGTGATCCTAGAAACTAAAAAAAAAATGTATGGGTAGAGTTTATTGTAAACTCTGGTTGTTTGCTGCTCTCAATGCTAAAAAAAAAAAAAAAAAAAAAAAAAAAAAAAACCACCTCAAAATATTTTTAAAAAAATAAAAATATAACTAGCACTACTAACGATGCTTAATAGAGAACATCAAAACTGAAGTATTATTTTATTACATTGAAATAAGTGTGGTTTAGCTTTATTGGGTAGAGCTTGAAGGTTGTATATATTCCGCCTCCTGTTCATCCGCACAGGTACACTAGATTACTAGATAATTGTTTAGTTCAATTTGAACACCCACCGTGTTTCATACCTTGCCTTTTCGTTTTAAACCCCCATCTCTAAACAATGATTATATGAATCCCTATTTCTATTTATTTCTTATTATTTCCTTCCTTTATCTTTCTTTATCTTCCTATTACATTCTACCTTCCTTATTCTTATCTTTTCCATCTAATCTATCTTTTCTTAAATTATTATGTATTATATAATATGTATGTATTATAGAAGTGAAATCACAACAAGAAACACTTAGGTAGTGTTTCTTAAGTCTCGCGTAAATTTTTTTGAGATCATAGGTTTAGCCTAGTCTCTCTGTCCGATTAAGTTCTACTAGGTCTATTCCATTCAGTACAAGTAAATTATGTTTTTGTCTGTTTACTCTCTATTCTCAGTCCCAGCAGTTTCTTTCCCAAATAACTCTACACGCTTTACTTTAAAAACATTTTTTGACTTGGGAATTAATTAAAAGATGTCAAAATTAGGATGCAGTCTCGTATACATTAGTATTCTCGTGCTGCGACATTCAAATGAATTTGCTGTAGTTTAACAATAAATTTAAGCACGAGGATACAAAATTGTATACACTACATAATATTTTAATTTTTTTAAAAAACAAAAGATCTTAATATAAATTAAATAACACTAACTACTCTAACGAGTAGAGTAATTTGGGAATGAAAATGTTAGAGTTTATGAGGGACAGAGAACAGTGAAGGGGACAGACAAGCAACATCATTTTCACAGGATGGATTAAACCTAGAAGAACTAACTCTGACAGGGGAAACTTCGCTAAACCTATGATCTACAACTTTTTACGCGAGATAGCGATTTTTTTACATAGTGTAGAAATATATATATAATACAATAATATGTACCATTTATAGAGGAAGGCTATACCCCCCCCCCCCCCCCCCCCCCACTCATACCGGGTGATTTTTCACATAAACATAGTTTCACCCTTCAACTGCTCTAGCAGACAGTGAGTAGTATATGAAAGATTAAAAAAACACAATTTATTAAAACAATAACACTCAAATAATACCCCGTTCTTTGTAAAAACCTAACTCCCGCCTCTTTCGAATTAACCGCACGGACAACATCGAACAAGGACGTATATTCTAATAGATAGTAGCAAACTAACATCTATTATACATTTATACTAATACCTAGTAGACTAATTAATTTTAATTAATTTTTCCTTAAAACTGTAATGAGATAACAACAATATCTACATATCATAACTTTCAACAAAGGTCAAAAAAAGTATAAAAATATAAATATATCTTTAAGTATCATATATAAGGAGATCAGCCTAACGCGTGGTTTTTCAGCTGTTTGTGCACTATATTTACAGTCTAAAAAAAAAATCTAAGTCAGTCTAAATTTACAGTCTTGGGAAATCAGATAACCCCATAAAAGTTGAATGGTGCAACCCGGTAACTGCGTATAATCGCCCTGTATAGGAGTGGGGGGGGGGATAACAAAAATGACCCATCATTTCTATACACATAAATATTAAAATAATAAATAGATAAAACCTAGAGAGTAAACAGAGACAAGTTTATAAAATTAATTCAAATGCATCATAAAATTGTCTAAACAGGTTTTTTTTTTTTACATTTCCTATATTTATTAAATTTAATATATTTTTTTCCCATTAAACATTGTGCATAATTATGACTAGAGAGATGAAAAAAGAAACACAACAATATTGTCACCACAATTTTTAGGGTCCGTAGGCAAAACCAAGGACCCTTATATTTTCCTGCGTGTGTCTGTCCGTCCGTCCTCTCGCGTGCTCTCACGGCTACACCTTACGTCCGATCACTTTGAAATTTGGCATGTATGTGTCTTGTACCTGCCCACATATTTTAAAAATATAGCGACTTAAAAAAAATATTTTTCAAAAAAATTAGGGTAAACAAACTTAAGGGTTAAATTTTTTTTACTTTTTTTCGACACCGTATAAAACCACCATATGGTACCATATGAAAGGGTATTTCGAGCTGATTACAAAAATATATAATTCTTTGGTTATAACTTTGATAGGGCGAGCGTAGGCGAGTTTGAAGCGGCTGTGAAACGTGCCCCCCCCCCTCTATCTCGCTTATGTGAGGTACAAAAAATCTGAAAAAATTCCTGAACATTCTTCGACCAAAAGTAAAGATTCAACTTTTTGGAAATTTCGAAAAAAATATTATTTTATTTTTTATTGACAAAATACGTTTTTTATAATTATGGTCTTTTATATGTATTTATATGGTTGTAGTCCGGTTCAGTGGCAAACAAATACTTTATCGGAAGTTTGTTTATGTGTTTTGAGAATATCAGACCCATGAGATATTTTTTAGCATTTTAAAAAAACCATCAATAGGGTACTACTTAAACAATACAGTGTGGCCTACGGACCCTCGCTGACTAGCACACACTTGACCTTATTATTTATAATTACTAGACGCGTTTCGACTTACAATGTCACCTTCAGTATGCTGTGTTTTTTTTTATGTATGTGTATGTTGTATTTCTTTTTTAACCTCTCTAGTCATAATTATGAAGTGGTACCACAAAATCTCAGTCAAAACAACCAACTATTTGTTAAACATTGTGCAATTAAAAGAGTTTATCGGACGGAGAACATGCAAACCACCTACTCACAATATTGTAATAACTAACACTGCCTGTAATAACTGACTCAGCATAATCTTTGGAGGGAAATCAAATAGGAAAGAACGATTGGGAACATTGCAAGAATTACAAATTACACTACAAAAGGTTTAAAAATGCTTAATCTATATCAAGACATATTTAAGGTAACGACCGGGAACAGTGTTCTAGAACAATAAAGAATGTACATACTTACTACTAAAACAAAGAGCATTCATTATAAAAGGGAAAATGTTTTATAAGTGGCGTATTTTCTTTTTTTCAAACGGGCGTAAAGACAAACCTTTGTAATGGTTATTGATGCGACTTACTATTGTAAAACAATTTAAGTGCCTCATTTAAATTAATCTTACCACGCTTACAAAAGCAAATATTGTTCATTTGCATCTGTTAAGAATAAGTAAATATTATCTATATATGTGAAAACAGTTAGTATAAGCAAATACACTGTTTACTAGTATGAAGACATTTCAATAGAAATATTGTTTCTAATATCAGATTCGGATAGGTTGGAGAGCCTAAACCTAGAAGGAAAGCCATTTATTGTTTATTCAATAGCTGCTTTAAGGGAGTGGTGACGTCAGAGCAAACTAAAGCCACACTAGGATGCCTTCTCCATGCACCCAGGCCATCACTTATTTCTTTTAACCCAAACATCTGGCAGCCATTTTGACCCAGACCACACCAGCACCAGCATCAAACATCACTAAGTTAAAACTCGTCCGAACACAGCCCGCTTTAACAAGTGCAACCAGTCTAACTTCGAGAAATAATTAAATTTTCTAAATATATCTAAGCAATATATCCGTTTCTTTAAAAGAGACTTCTGTGTAGTAGATATAGCTCTGATTCATCAAATGGATAAACTAACCATGACATAATGTAATTAATGTTCCATCTAGAACCATCTTATGGAAGTATTAAAATAGCATATAAAAATGACATAGCAGAAAAAATAGAATTAATTAGGTAATTTTATATAAATATACATATTATTTGGAAACCAATTCTATTTTAAAAAGGTAATGATTAAAACAAAGAAAAACGCGCATATAGAACAAATGAAGAATAAAACTAAACACATAAATAGAGGATGATATGTAAAGCAGGTCAGATACAAACAACGCAAAGAAGCATCACGATTCAAAGGGAGAAAGACAAGTGGCTATAGAGATTTCGTGATGCTGCGAAGAGCATGAGGCCGGGGGCACGAGCCCGGCACGGTCAAACAAGGCACGCCGCACTCTCTCAACTAACTAAGAGCTCTAATGAGAACCTTAATGAATATATCAATTAGCAAGTCAGCACCCGGCAGTCGGAGAGAATGAACAAAAAGCAGACGGACCTTCATTCATACTGTCAGCCCATTCCCGTCACTCCAATGGGCCAAACAAAGAATCACCGTAAAAGCTTCAAAGAAAATAAATGATTAAGGAGAGAAAACCGTTTGTAGTAATCAGTTCCACTCGCGACCTACTCCTTCCAGATAGACCTTAAAAAAAATGGTCAATAAATAAAGAGACAATGTTTCAATCAATTCAAAAGGAGAAAAGTTTTTTTTTTTTTTTTTTTATAAACAAAATTACCCTTAAAAGGCCAATTTAAAAATAGAGTGCCAATTGGTGTGGCACATAGCATCCTCGCATGCTGTAACGTACTATTTTTATTTTATGCTTTTACAAGCCATTATTGTCTAATAGTCCAGGAGATAGCGTGCAAAAAAGTGTCTGACTAAAATCAAGCTAGAATTTTGTATGCAAGTCAATCTTTTGGCGCCTTTTAAGAATATGTGGTCGGCTAAGTTCGTCTACGGGACATAGCTTGGCAATAGGCGTTTGTAGAAAACAAACCGGTGGAGAGCGCCCATGTCTCACCAATTATGGTGGACAATGTCATTTTTATGATCCTGAGTACAGAATTAGTTAGTAGACCGAAAATCAAGTTGATGTTAGTTAATCCCTTGACAGGTGACAACGTTGAATTTTAGTAATATTTGAATAACTAACCTATCAGGTGTGAAAATAATATCGACTTGATTTTTGGTCTACTAACTAATTCTGTACTCAGGATCATGAAAATCATACTGTCCACCATAATTGGCGGGACATGGCCGCTCTCCACCGGTTTTTTTTTTCAAATGCCTATTGCCAAGCTATGTCCCGCAGACGAATCTAGCCGACCAAATATTCTTAATAGGCGCTAAAAGATTGACTTGTACACAAAATTCTAGCTTGATATTAGTCAGACTCTTTTTTGCACGCTATCTCCTGGACTATAATTTGTTTAAGTGTTTCCCCTGTTTTTTTAATCTGTCAAAATTGTTTTGATTTTTTTCTTGAATTAAAGATTCAATTAAGCAAAAGTTAAAGAGCGCTGACGATTCAAAGTAATCTGGGGCTATCTGCGGGCTACTTTCGATAAACTATAAAAGTTTCACACAAATCAGATAAGTACTTTTGAAGCTATAGGAGTAAATTAATGTATGTTTGTGTGCATGTGGAAGAGAAACAAATGAGCGTAGAAAAAGAAGAAAAGAGACCAAGTACAATAATTTGGACAGAGCTGCAAGAACCCTAGCCTTCACCTAAAAAGTGGAGAAAAAAGTTGTATAGGTTGACTTCATATTGTATTAATTATTATCTTGAGAACTCGGCAATGCGATATAATACAAAATCGGTACGACCAACTCGAACATAACTTCCCATCATCATAACTCTTCATCATTCATAACTTCTTTCTCATGTACATAATAAGACTGAATTCCAATAATATTTCATTTAATAATTTTATTTTTTAACAATCTAAAAAAGGGTTCACAGGGTGATAGCTTACTTTTTGTCGTATTTATTGTATGGATTTATTAAAATTAACTGAATTTTAACTTTTTTTTTATATTTCGTACAAGACAATATGTGCCATTAGAGTTTAAAGTTTATTCTGAGTATTGGGGGGGGGGGGGGGGGAGCTCCCAAATTTTGATATAAAATTAATTTCATGATTTCGCCTTTTGGTATGATTCTTCTAAACATGCCAAATTCCATCGAAATAGGACCAGTTGTTTAGGCTCCATACGTACGCACAGTGTTTTGTGAAAAAAAAAACACACTCATTTAGGGGACAAAAACAAATAAATCCATTAAAATCTGAAAATTGAATTGATGCGCTATTACATTTCTGCACTTTCCTTTTATATGCACTACATACATGATGAAGTAAAAAATGGGCAAAAATATTCACATTTACTCATGCATAGCGATACCAAGTTTAATTCCCAAAATATATTTTGTAATAAATTTGTTATAATAAATTGTATAAAACTGTTCTATCAAAATAATGTGTCCCCCAGGATATTGAAGGTGGTAGTCTACATAGACCTGTTTCAATTATTATCAGTGGGGTCACATTTTAATTCAATAACTCGAAATCAAAATTTATTTCCTATGTATATGAGAAAATAAAAATAATAATTAAATTAGGCCATAGTTTAAATACTTATAAAAAGCTTCGTAATAAGCAACCTACAACGGTTAAATTTATTACACAGGTATCATAATTATCAGTGTTCTTGGAATGGTTTTAACTTTAAGAGCCACGTATGATAAGGTTTATAAGAAAGACTCAACACTACTTTTATCTCCAATTAATAATTAAAGGCATTAATACTGACACGATAACTTTAAGTTATATAATACAGTAAGTATAGCAGGAAAATTATATTTAAGTGAAAAATAACACAAACTCCGGATAATTTATTCGATTTAGAGGCAGTACATCCAATAAAGTGTATGAGGTCAAGCGTTATGTCCTGGAGTCTTGTAGGTGCAGCTATATTTATTAATTACCGACATTAATAAAATTTGACATCTACAAAATTAAATTAAGTCGAAACAAACAGAAACCAACGAGGATACCATGTAGGAATCAACAATAATATATATATATATATATATATATATATATATATATATATATATATATATATATATATATATATATATATATATATATATACACATATACATATATATATATGCATTTGAAACAAGAAAATATTACGTTCTTTCCTTCTAGACATTTATAAGAAGTGACATAACTTGAAAACAGGATTTATTTCTTAAATAATACAAAAAAAAACGTTATGTGTATAAAAAGAAAGAAAACCCAATACAGGCGGTTGGTAAACCATAAAGTCAGGGGAGCTTTAAAACTTTTTTTTTTCCTTTCTAGCGGGAGAAATAATCTGGGCTGAGGGGAAGAGGTCGGAGCAACTCGGCGGGAGGTTCTGAGTCCGTGGGCTTCAGGAGCTCCAGGATTCCATTCCCATTAAACGTTAACACGAGGAACGTTTTACCCGATGTACGGTAACCCGACACATCCACTCGCTTTGGACATAACCTCTAGATATTTCATCTCACAACACTTTTTGATACAAAAATCTTTTATTTATTTATTAGGACTCGGTTGGTCAAGGGGGTATCTTAATCATACTCGAGTATAAAATTTACATATCTTAAGGAAATAGAATGTCTGTGGTGGATAAGGTCGGGCCTTGGCGAGTGCAGGGGAAGGGAGGGCAGGGCTTTATGTCATCGACTGTCAGGTTGCTTCCAGCGGGGAGAAATACTCAGAGAAACACGACTCCTTCGACACGCATATCAACCGACACTTGATTACAAAAGTTATCCTTTTTTAATCTCATTAAAAAACCGGCACATTTAAACAGTTCTATCAGTAGAGAAGATAATCCCAAGAGAAGGAGAAAACCAAAGAACAACTTCGAAATGTAAACAGACACGAAAAGTTCCCAAATAATATAGGACTCTCTCCCAAATAAAAAAAAGTCTATTCATCATAAAATGTCTATATACTTTAACTGTCAGTCATCTCCAGTGGAGGGAAATTTATATACGATTTTAGCAAAGTGATTAAAAAAGATGAAACCTAGTGTCGACTATCTAATAAAGTCTAAGTGATAGAAGATGTTAGTGCTCAACATAAGTCACTAAGGGAACGTGAAACACCTAGCTTGTTAAATTCCATATCAGGATTCAATTCGTATTTAAACACATGGAAACGTAGTATGTATTATGGGTTTGAAGTTTGAAGGTAGAATGCTCAAAACACAAAAAGTATCACACAAAACAAAATCTAAATTTAAGTCATCAGTGAAATCAAAATATGTCCTCTCTAAGAGTCACTTAATTTAACCGGGGGACTTAATTCTAATCAGCATAATTTAAACGAAATAAGTTAAAAAATCTTTGTTATTGCACGTTGAGTTTTATAACAAGTTTAAAACTTAAATTTAGTTTAAAAATTATATTAATCAGATGACATCCTTTATTCATCATTCATAACTGAGTGCGATGCAACAATAAGCAACACACGCAGACACACTTCTGGCGAATTTAATTAAAATTTCTGAAATTACGTGTCGAGTGTTACGTTTTAAGTCCTCCAGGATTTCAGGTTAACTCTAGTTCACGTTAGATAACATGAGGCACAAGAAATAATCCAAAGCCGGCAAAGCACATAGAGATATCAGAACTGACCCTCTCAAAGTTCCATGAACAATTGGATACATGAAACCTTGAATATTTTCTTTTTTTTGTTATTAAATATTAATTAAAAATTGGTCACTCTTAATTTGTATCTCTATGGACATCATATACGTACATGAGAAATACAAAAGTTGCAAGGTATTATAAGAAGGCAACTGTGTCCCACTTGGAGTAGGGCCTGAACTTTAACGCGATTCTTTTATCTTTAATGTCGATTAATAGTTTATCATTAAAACATTATTTTATTATACAACAATGAGGGATCAGCCACACAAAAGTAAATTTAGAAAAAAAAAACACCTTTGCCGGATCTGATGGATATTACGGTGAGAATTAAGCTGAATACTGGATCTTCGAACGGTTCCTATAAAATAATAGGAAATGTTGAAAAGGAAGCGAGAAAAAGTGCCAGACAGATCTGGTAATTGTAGTTGTAAAGACGCACAGGAAATCGTCTGATTTTTTGTCGGATTTATTGGGAGGTCTGACAGATGTCAAGAGAGGACAACAAGTACAATTGCCAACTCTTCTGGTAGGATTCCTTATAAATTGCACTCACCGTTAGACCAACTCCAATCCTTCCATTCAATCACTATCTTCACGCTTATAAAACTTATATAAAAAAGGTTTTATTTTTATAAGTCAAAAGAGAGACACCTAGCCCCATATTTCTCTCCACTATCTTAGGAAGAACCATCGTCTCCAGTCCAAATGATATCATGATTTATAAGTATTTTTCTGATGCACTTATATACCAAGAAGCATACTTAATATCGAATTATGAGTTCACTGTATATACTATTCAAATAAAATATTATGAATAATATTACAAGAAAGGAATAGCAAAATATTTTTCTTTACTAACCTTTTTTTTTTTTATTGTATTTTGGAATTAAGAATAGTGAGATGATTACTTGCAATGCAAGTTAACAGTTACTGGCAGGAAGTATTTCCGTGACGTTGACTATTGCTGGACGGATAGCGCGAGTTGACCACCATGTCGGATAGAATAGATATGGGAATAGAAGCAGAATTCCAAAGTAACTTGTTGTTAATACCAGCCCTTTTATTAATTGTAAAAAAAATATGTTCAAAATATTTTTAACGCTTTAAAATTGTAGATGATGTAAAACTGCTGCCCGAAAAATTGTTTTTAATTAACAATTACTCAGCTAAAAATTACTTGAAATATTACCTATTTTCCAAGTTAATCTAAAAAAATATTATCTTCATTAAAAGAAGTAAAAGAATTTCCCTAAATATTATCGTTAATCTGAACTTGAAATATTTTCTAGAATTTCAGGTTGATTTGAAATTTAAGAATTATTTTACCCATTCCCGATAAAACAATACTAAGATAGATGGAATTGTTGGGAGGATAGTTTGTGTGCGCAGTTTTGTCCTGAAACATGGTGGTATGATTAAAATTTACATAGTTTGCTGAAGTTCAGATTCCTTTATACATTGTTCCGAACCCAAAGCCGCCAGATAGAATCAAATTCTGTACATTCTTTTAAAGGCTTTTGTAAATAGTTTCTGTTAAAGCATATTCTAAGATACTAAGATGACAATAAACTTTACAAGGAACCTTATGCTAAACGCAATTCTTTAAAGGATATTTTCACCAAGTTTTAACTTATTAACAAGCTTTATTAGCAATAAAGTAATGAGTTCTTTCCGCTTATCAGTTGTCACTAATAAATATTATCGTTGTTTCTTTTTCAGGGATATAAAAGTTCCACAAATGGTTTACATACACATGTAACTATTTTATTTTATTGAAGAATTACTTAACACAATATATAACCACCAATTTGAACGTACGAGAGAAATAAAGAAAATATTTAGTGAGTTCCGTTTAACAACGTAATTTCGGTTAACTCTTTCTATTATGCTGCAGTGTATTTCAATTTTATTTTTATACTAGGTTAAATCGAACCTTAAAAGTCGTTGAAACTAATTATATTTACCTACCCTGAGTTCTTATAAATGAAATACGTTGTATAAGTATACAAGGTCATATATAAAGTAATTTGAGGTATGTATAATTTAATATAAACATAACTGCGATATGCATATATCTAATCCAAAATGGCTGAAATGGGATGGAGAAGGCGGGAAGAGGAAACATGGGAAGCATGTAAGCCGAGTGGCAAAGGCCCTACCCCTAGCATCAAATTAGCATTTATTAATCAGTCTGTCAGTGTGTATATCCAGTCAACGATGTGTACAACTCTGCGTATGCGTTGCATTATACTATATTTTACAATTTAAGGAGAATTAACATGAAAAACCCTGTAATGAACAACCAGTGTAAGTAAATATAAACCTATTTTAAAAGTTAGTGCACACACGGGCATACATATATACTTATATATATATATATATATATATATATATATATATATATATATATATATATATATATATATATATATATATATATATATATAAAAGTATATATATATATATACTTTTATATATATATATATATATATATATATATATATATATATATATATATATATATATATATGTGTGTGTGTGTGAGTGAGTGTACAAATAGAAAATACAGTAATGGGGGAACAACACAATTCGATATATTACCAGCACCTGATACCTTTCTCTCCCCAGGCCAGCCCACCCTTTAGAAAATGCCACAGTGGAAATGTATTGCGGGGCAGCGTGATAGGCTTCTCGAAGATCGAGAAAAAACTACTAATTCTATTTACAAAGTCAATCAGGAGATAGTATTGCAATTTATTTTCAAATTTTGCAATTCTTTAAATCATATAATATACTATGTTTACATCCAGTGAGAAACAAGTAGTTATAAATTTTACAGTTAGAGAATTCATAAAAAATAAGGATGGATATCTAAATTAATTGTATGCATAAAGCTGACTTTACATCAATAGTTATTTAATTTAATAGTGTTATATTTATTTTATACGCATGCACTATGTTATGTTATTAACAAGAACTTCAATAAGCATTACATCTTTTTTAGGGTTTTGTAGATACTTCTCAAAACCCTTATACCGAGAGTGATGTGTCCGTCCGTCCGTCGCTCTTTTGTTTATAGGGCCCGAACCGTTTAAGCGAAAGTACTGAAATTTGAAACACTGGTGCAACTTTTTGACCCAACCACAGGAAAAATATACAGAAGTTCATATTTAGATTTGCGCATGCGCAATTCGAACAAATGTGGTAAACTCAGAAATTTATATTTTTTTTCATTTTTAAAAAGGGTATCAAATGAAAGCTGCTGAAGAGTAGGACACAAATATATATATGATTTTTTAAATGTTGCATTCCTTATTGGTTAAATAAATCAAAATATACCCAAAAAAAATTCCCCCCCCCCCAACCTCTATAGATCGGCTGGCGCTAAAATTTTGAAATAATTCATGCTAATATCTTATTGTGGGGCGATGAAAATTCCGGGAGTTCATCCCAAATTTTCAAAAATTGTTAATTTTGGGCGCGAAAAAGTGAAGTGCGCCCAAAATTTTATTTTTTTTAATTTTTGAGTTGGGTATTAAATGAAAGCTGCTGAAGAGTAGGACACAAATATATATATGCTTTTTTAAAATTTGCATTCCTTATAGGGGGAAAAAATCAAAATATACCCCAAAAAAATGCCCCCCCCCCCCTAACCACTATAGATCGGCTGGTGCTAAAATGTCGAAATAATTCATACTAATAGCTTATAGTGGGGCGATGATATTTCCGGGAGTTCATTCCCAGGTTTTAAAAATTACCAATTGTGTGCACGAAAATTTGGAGTGCGCCCAAAATTTGATTTTTTAAAAATTTTGAGTTGGGTATCAAATGAAAGCTGCTGAAGAGTAGGATACAAATATATATTTGCTTTTTTAAATGTTTAATTCTTTATTGGTTTTATAAGTCAAAATATAGCCCCAAACCCCCCCCCCCCAAATTTTATATAATGGCTGGTCTTAAAATTTTGAAATGATACATGGTTACACCGTATGGTTAGGCGATGAAAATTTCCTAAAAAATGTAATTTATCTTGTCGTTATTACCTATAAAAAACACTGTGACCTCCCGGGGGATCGAAACCGGGACCCTTAGGATCGAAGAAAAAAAAAATCATAATTACATAACGGGTATGCTTAATCATCTACAAAACCCTAAAAAGTACTTGGACGCAAGTTCTTCACTGTGATTTTTTTAATTACCTATATAAAGGGAATGACTGACCGACATAAGTAGCTTATTCCTTTCAGTTTAAGTATGAAAAAATAATTATTCAAATTTATGTTGAATATTATGTCGTTGCTGGAATAAAAGTTTGCAACAATTTACAACAGAAAAAAATAACACATTTATTTTTTTATAATTTTCTGGTATGACTTAGTAAATAAAATACATTTTTATGAATCACAAGGTAAAACCCAAGATAGACAATTGCTACTATTTTTTTCATTACAGTTTTTTAAATCATACGTATATTATTGTATTACTTGTTTGGTAATGAGTTTTAATATGTTTTAATAATGATAATTTTTGCTTTTGTTAATCACACTTTTATCAATAGTTTCATTTTCTCCAACTATTTTTATTACTCTTGTTTAAGTACTCTCCATAAAAAGAGCTAATAGCTTAAAATGTAAAAAAAAAGTTTTAAGTTTATTACTTTTGGATTGATTCTGGCCCATTTATAACAAATCAGTGAACTATCAACAGCATCTTAAATAAAAAGAATAAATTAAGTATACTTTACACAGTCATGAAGATTAAATTGAATTTACAACCTGTTGAAAGTAATTTATAAGATCAAATTAATTGATTCTATTGCCATTTTTCGTAACTTAATCACAGCGAAAATAACTTTAAAGAGCAATATCGACATTTTTATTGTCATAAAGCGTCAATAACTACACACACACATTAATTGATCATAATCTAACCAACTGGAACTAAATAACCAAGAACTCCTTGGGCATTTATTCCCAAGGAGTTCTATTTGATGTTTTATATAATTTTTACAATATACATACTTAATGCTCTCATTATTTTTGATTCATTAGAAAAGCATAATAATAAAATAAGTAATAATAATAAAATAGCATAATAATAATAAAATTAATACGTAATACAAATTGTATGAGTAAATACCGTGATTTAACAGTATTTATGTAATGAGATGCTACTTAATTAGCGATCCTTTTGAATCAGATGTTTTATAATGAATCATTTTCACTTATAATGCGTCATGTGAACATTTGAACAAGTTTTGTGGTCCTCCTATAGATTAGACTGCAAAAAGACTAGCGGTTTTCATAAAATATTTCCAGAAACACTAACAAGGATAAAAAACTAAGAATTGTGGAGGATACTCAAACAAAGAACACAAAAAATGAAAATAATATTACTGCATACAACAAACAATGAGGAAAGGATAAAAAAAACTTAAAATGAAACTTTGCTCTGACACTCGTTTAGTCAAGGACGTGATCCCTCATGAATACACATTAAATGATAAATATCTCTGCTGGTGGGTTAATGAAGACGAAAGTCGAATTAAAAACAAAGAATACAAATTTACATAAATTTAAAGAGACCATTAATATTACTATACATGAAAAAATAGTTTTGAGTGAGCGGCGATTTGATTTTTTTTTTTTTTTAAATTGAGTATACGTGGAATGTTTGAACAAAATTATCGGGTTTAACTATCAGTAAAATTAAACCACAAATGTCCATTAATTAATAAAACAACCGGATGTAGAATAAGTGTAAAAAGTTAAATCCAGATTACAGAACTTTTTAGTTCAGCCATTAATAATGGTGCAAAATTTAAAAATGTGTAAAGTAGAAACGAAGGAAAAATGGACTTACATAGTACGTGATATGCATATTCATTAAATATGTTCCAAACTGAAATATCCAAATTAAATTGTTTAAACATAGATACACGTGTCATAAAAATAGTTATTTATTCGTAATTTTTGAGCTCTAAAAATAATCCTGTCTTAGTTTCTTATATTATGAGTGGTAAAAAAATTATGTGGAATGCGGGTCGTTAGATAATAAATCTATTTGTTACTTGGTGTTTTTACAATATGCAAGAATGACTTCCCTCAATCATAATTTATAATTTATGAATATAAGCGCTGACATGCTAGCGAGTTATTATTCGATTAACACACTCACTTAATTAAAAGTCTACAGCATCATATTTCCCAGACAAATTTTTATTCAAAACAAATTGGAATCGGGACATAAAAATTATTAAAGGCTCACACCAACAGCAATTATGTACCTACAAGTAAGGATGGACAAGGTGCATTCATGGCAAACTGTCTTTTATGCATGAAATGAATTAAAAACACTCTAAACACCACTAAATATAATACGGCATTCAACTAGGAAAAAACACCATTTTGGATGCGTCATTAATTTCATATGGGCCGTTTAGCTTTAATGGCAGGACTTAAGAACAACACTCGTTATATTCGACTATAAACATAGTGAAATAATTCTCTATCGCTTCTCTTACACGTAGAGATACATGAGAAATAATTTAATTCCCTATACCGCAACACGTGACTCGGACCGCGGCACAAAATCTTAATTGAAAAGGAATTAAATAAAAATATTTTAATTGATCAACAATTACTGAAAAAACAAGTTCATATGGAAATTTTATGCTCTACGTGATATTCGTTATAAAATTTACTTTTTCACAAAATTATGGACATTAGTTAAAAAATGATTAAATTCAATATCGTCATCACAATAAAATTTAAACAAGTGCAAAATTAAGGATATATAGCTTGGATTAGAAGAGAAACTAGTAAAGAACTTAAAACAATAATAGAATACTAGTAATTTAATAATAATACCTTGGAAAAAAGCAATCATAGCCCCTCTTAATAGCATAACATATTAGATTTTAGATAAAAAAATAATACATTTTAAATAAAAATACATTTTAAATTTCATATCGCATGGGTTTTCTGAACATTTATGCCAAATTTTATCAAAATCGGCCAAGTAATTTAGACTCCACGCGTCTGCACAGACAACAGACAAATAAACATTTTTTTAAAACACTTTTTTGGTCTCAGGTGACCTTAAAACGTGTAAATCGCAAAAGATCGCATATAGTGTAAGGATGCAACAAAATTTTATCACGTATTTAACACATATACTTTTGTAAAACAAGCTTTGTATTATATCATATTAATAATTTGTGTAAATAAAGAAACTTCAAATACGAATTTAGTTCAGGATATTAAAACAGGATAACATGTTGGATATTTTTTATACCTACTGTATGTCCAAAAAATTAATTTTTTAAATAAAGTAAAAATTAATAAAAAAAGTAATTTTTTTCAGAATTAGTTTTATAAATTAAATATGAAACATTTCAATCAATGCTAATTAAAATTGAAAAGAAATTCTTTATGTTTTATATTAAATATTGTCTTTGAAACAATGCACACAACAAGAATTATCAAAAATTAAATATTATTATTACATGAGCGCGCTTAATACAATTTTATTTGAATCATTGAAACATAGGATGTGATTATTTTCGGAAATATAACGGATAAAAATAAACAAACTCACGAAACATTAATAAGATTATTATTGTTATTATATTATTAGTCTTTTTTATATTATTGATATCATTACATAATATTATTATTATTATAATTATTATTGAAATCTCTAAATAATTGAGTTGAGATCGAGCTTTAAAAACTAAAAAATAGACGGTAGAAAGTTAAATTACTCGGTTAGGATTCGAGGCTTCGACTCGGGTCACACCTCTACCCCTCTCGCCGGCTAAAACACTTCTATCTACCTACGGGAACCTCGTAAGTATTAGGTAGTTTAATTTATATTTTAAAAAATATAAGCTAAAAACACAATAGCAATGATAGCTGGGTTATCTAGTTTATACATTCGCGAAGGTCTGACAAAAAAAAAATTATATTATTATAGGTATATTATATTATAGGTATATTATAGGAAATTATAATTATATTATTTAGGTAATAGCACTATAAAATCGATGTATAATAAAAATAATTTAAACTTAATTTTATGACAAACTAATTTGGTTAACATATTGATTCGAATTAAAATTAGACTTGCCAATCTCTGTATTTGTTATAACTATATACAGACCACTAAATAGGTTTTCTATAAATATGTATGTATTTAAAAATAGATAACTATGAGTATTTATTAATTGAGTATTTTTACTATAATAAACATTAATCTGATATAATATATAATTATATTTCATAATATACATTGTGTTAGCATACTGATTTATGACAAATGTTTCAAGAAATAAAATTAATTTTTAAGCAAGAACCTAAAAACTGATAAGTAAAGCTCCCAATACTAATTAGTACTCGCGTTAGTGATTTTATAATTATTTAAAAAAATTGTTGGTTAATGATAGTGTTAATTACGAGTGAATAAATTACAATAAACTGACCTGTTTTTTCCTTGATTTCACACAGAACGCTAAAGAGGGATGGCTTCATTCGATGGCAGTTTAACGTATGTTTCCTGTAAATGACAATAAAAGAAAAGAAAATTATAAAGGTGACAATAAAATGAAGTGATATATATAATTATAATAGTGATAATAAATAGTGAAATGAAGAATTAGTCAAATTTCATTGTGATTTCTTTATCAGAAATGAAAAAACGGCACATTTACAAAATAACTAATTCATTAATGTGATAATAAGTATGATGATAATTTGACTAAAAGAATAATAATATTGAATAAAAATAAAGATAATGCTTAAAATATTTTTTAAGCGGTATGTATGCGGATGTTCCAAAAAAACAAAAAAAAAATAGAAGAGCTTTGAGCTGAATTTCTCTCTTATTACAAGTTCTCTCAAAATTATCTATTGTAAGAAATATATTCGAGTTGATTTTACTTTTGATCTTTATTTATTTTTGTATTTTTAAAATAAAGAGAATCAAAGAATTTTTAAGAACTAGGATATAGATTCATATTATTATGATTACATTTGGACAAATATGCTAATAATCTAATTTACAATTTTTTACCTTAAATAATATACAGTATGGACGATATTATGAGCGATATTTGGCTATTTATCACTGTTATAACATAGCTTAAAATCAAATTCTCGTGAACTTTGGCCTTTCTTATGGACTAGAACTTAATTTTTTGGAAAAAGAAGCTAGATAAGAAAACACTGGAATGGCAAATTTCCAAATGTTTAATAAATTAAAGCTTGAATTACTTCTCTGATTCAAATAATTGTCAGGTCCATATATATTTGTTTAATTAAATTTTATACAATTAAATTTTTGTAGCTAAGACAGCGATGACCTGAATCAAAGAATTATTATCATAACAAGCAAATATAATTTGGATAAAATAATTGACTACCTACTATAACTATTTATATCTTGATTTTATTGGATTAAATTTCGGAGCATTCCCACGATTAATATATCACCACTAAGAATGACTAATTTCAGTTCATGCTGCTAACTTGAATTGGAGCTAGAAAGGCGAAAGTCTAGAGTCAGTTGCAAAAAAATCATTTTCTTGAAAGAATAATGTTTTCCAGTTCAATTTTAAGACTATTTGGTCAAAAACAAAAAGAATATATTATTAGAAAAATAAAAAATGGCTTTAAAATTTAAATATAAATGAATCATAAAAATAAATAAATGTAAAAAAAATAAAAATAAAATAATAAAATAAGAAATAAGGATTAGGAGGTTGGTATTATTGAGGAAATTAATTTTTTAATTGGTACTTCTTGTATGTGTGAAGAGTATGTACGCCATAATAAGTCTTTAAGGATAAGGAGAAACTGATGGACTTAGTCTGCAATCCATAAATTTATAATTTTATTTCTGAAATATCCCTAAAATATCTATAAACAATTCAATGAACCCTACTTTCTTCTATAATGCACATTCTGACGGGCTAAAATTGACATTAAAAAGACATTGCATTAATTAGATATAAGCTTAATCAATGTTCATAGCATACAAGCTTATTACCAAATATGTATTCCTATTGAAATAACGAAGCAGAGGGCAGAGGCAAGGACGACCTTTATTGAAGACCCTGTGATTGGCAAGTAAGATATTCTTATATTTAATTTTTTCAGGCGGTAACGTAGACTGAAAGTTCGAAGAAGTAAATTAATAACTATGTGTATGTTTTTAAAGTTAAAACACTTTTTGCCAGATACAGTGGGAAACTCCCTTGACCCAACCCTAATCAATAATTATTTTAGTATGGATCCTTAAATTTCATTTTAGTACAACTATACATTTTAACTCGACTTAAATACGAGTATAACATAGAAGTTAATAGGTTGCTTAAATAAAAACCGGGCCCTAAGTATTACAAAGAAAACTTCATAACGCTTAAATTATTATTATTTTTTAAAAATAATTCTATCCTTAATCTAAGATAAACCTAATAAATAGTAATATTGCTGAAATACAGAAATTGGACATTTTTGAACTATAAAATAGTGGGTTAATAAAACTAAGTGTGTGAACAACAATGTACCTTCAGATTCACAAAGTAATAAAATTCAGTTCATAAATAAATATTAAAAGCAAATATAGCGAGAATGAGAATAAAGAGACATTTCTTATTTGATGGTACAATCTAATCTGTATGTTGGTTCGGGTTAGGATGTCTCGAGACCCTGGGTCTACGTGCGGTATTGCCCGTGCTAAAAACAGCTCTTTCTCTTTGATTTATGTTTATGGCTCCGTCTTCATTCATTCAACGCTTTCAAATAAATTTCAAAATGATTGCGATAAAGATGTTTATAACGGATGCATCTGTGAATGTTCTAATGTGGAACCATTAACATTATGATCACGCATATTTTAGTTATTACCCCGAGTATTCGAATCGAATTGCCCGCTTCAGTCCTTTAAAGCACATTAGTTACTTTCTCTTACTAAGAATTTCAACTCTCATCACTGAGGTAAAATGTCATACATGCATCACAAAAAAGAAGTGCCATTAATCATCAGGCTTAAATATTATAACAAAGTACCTACTAAAACGTGTTTTCGTGTTTTAAAGTTTATTTTCAATGCTTTACAAATAAACAAAAAATGAAAATGAACATTAAAATTTTAAGAATATTTAATTTTAAATGTTCCTCACCTTTAAAGGAAAAGTATTGTTTTCACCCAAATAAACCGAAGCCGAAATTTCAACGGAATTATCCGTTTTGGGTCTTTTTAAGATCATTTGAGCAGTTTTTAACTGGCATCACGCATAACGCCCACAGTTTTTAAACTAGAGAGATGAAACATAAATAATTCGTTACATGTAGTTATGTGCCCAGAACATCACATATTTGTGACGTCATTAACCCATTTTGCTGAATCAGTAAACATTACAAAAATTCGTAAAAAAAAATAAATAGAGAAATTTTGCATTAATGTTGCCATTTTTGGATGAAATTTACCCCAAATGCTGAAGTTTACCCCAAATTTACCCTTCTTAAAATGAATAATTCCTCTATATTTCAACTTAATATCTGCCGCCATTTTGGGATTATTTGGTGAGGAAACACCATTAGCATTATTGCATTGTAGCAACATTGATTTCACTGAGACAAACAAAATTATCAGGTTTATTTTACAAATATCTAGTAGATAATATTTATATTATACACAATAATTTCAAGAAAAAAAAAATAAATAAAAATAACTAGACTAATTTATTAGGTTCTTGAATGAATTGCAGGACGTTTTCTATGAATATTTCTAGTAGTATCCGAATTATTGCCGCTGCGTCTAGCAAATATTAATTTAAAATATATTTATATAAAATTAATAATTCAGGAAAGAATAAAGTATTATGAGAATATCTAGTAATGTATTTTTAAGCATTCATTGCTCACTTAATTCATTAACTCGTCTATTAATAAGTTTTGACAGAAAGAAAAGAAAGTTTAGCAGAAGCTTTTTTAAGGCACTTTTGTTATTGCTTAGGTCTCCTATACCAATATTTATGCTGAATACATGTGTTATTATATAGAACAGTTGAGTTAAAAAATATATCAAGGCCAGAACAGCGCCATTACCAATACGTTAAAGGTAGAGAGAGCTTTTAATGTCTATTAATACATACGTTATAGATAAAGCTATTAACTAAATGGATAGTTTTTAGCAAATCAGTTATTCAAACCTATGGTCGTTAAATAGGATTAATTTGTTGTCTATGAGTTAACTTCTTCAATTCAACGCTTTACCTGTTTCTTTACCATATAAAAAAGGAAGCGAAGTTTACCCTCCTCCAATTAAGTATGAATTGAAAACTTTTTAAAGAAAAGATAATACTGCCGTAAAGAATTTTAAGGAACTATAATATATATATATATATATATATATATATATTTTAAAATTAACAATTGTCGAATACGATCAAAGCTTTAGCAATAAGATTATAATACACCAATAGTAAAAGCTTACGAATGCAAACTCAATGATGAGTTATCTAGCTTGACAAGTAGATTAGAGAACCTACTTAAAATAAACGGAAACGCCATAAAAAAAGGAATATAGGAGCGCGTATGTTAAGTTAAAGCTATAAAACAAGCTCCGAGACAACTCACACGGACAACCCGACAACTTTCTTATCTACATAAAAAAGTGGTCTTCCTGCATTTTATTGCAAGTAGGTAAAGTTTTACTATGTTTCTGGACTTGTCTTGAAAGTCATTCTTGGCAAAACGGTTTAGTAGTTAAGCTGTTATTTTTGCCACATTATTTATACTTATAATCTTAACAAATTATGAATTAAAACCATTCTGGATGATCCAATCTTAATGTATGAGTTATTAGGTGAAAAAAGATAGAAGCTTTATTACTAAACACGATTAAATGTCATGAATGAAATAGTCTCTACAGTTTCTCGGTTCTTTTTTTTATTCAAATATTTTAAATAAACATTTTGGAAGCGAGTTAAATATTATACTGAAATAAGGGACAACCGGAAAAAGCACAAAAAGTAGCTTGAGTTTGAACAAACATCAACTCTTATAATATTTTTAGGACCATTTACCCAAACTAAATCATCAGCAGTATATTATATGTTTCGTCTTGTTGTGCTATCATTTTGTGTAGCTCGCTTAATGTCGGAGTTACAAAAATCAAATTAATGCAAAAATAAATAATGTGTTACGCATTTTAACATATTATATAAGAAAAAAAAAAAGACAAACTCTACTTGATAACTTTAAACTACTACTATTATTGCTCTTAAACTAAATTTAAATTAATTTCGCTAATGATTCAAAGATACTTTGACAAATCTTTTTTTCACAATAGTCTTTACACGCATCGCACTTTTACAACAAAAGAGCATTCTACTAAAAAAAAAATAAAACAAAAGGAGGGAATAATTTTTTATGCCGCTCAAATAATTCTGGAAAGTAAAACAAGAAAAAAGGGCTAAAACAAGCTAAAAACTACATTATCTAAAAAGGTAAACATACGGCATGCTAAATAACTAAACCAAATAAGGAAGGTAGTAAACAAATGAGGATAGATGGCCCCGGCCCAGTCTCATGAACACCCAACTTTATATTCTTTCCTTTAATAATAATTATTTTATCGAAGCTTTTACAGAGCAGATTTACTTAAACTGGGTTAACAAAAGTGTCTAGGTACTTGGAACTGTAGCTTCTCAACATTACCTATACGTATTATGTATATTGTTATTATAGTTGTTATTATAATTGTTAGCTAACAAGCCTCATTTCATATATGATACAATTGTTTAACTTGATTAAAGTGTAGCTGTATCTGGCCTAAAATATGATAACTAAACACATCGCCGTGAATTCAATGCAACCTATAAACAGTTCAGTTTATCCGTTATAGTTTATTTCTTTGATTAAATGATTTAAAATAACAGTTTTTGTTGTAACTGAAATAAGGGACAACTGAAAAAAGCCCACCCTGAGTTTTTAACACATCTCCACTTATTTGTAAACTTGATTTTATCATATTAAATTAATATAATTGATAGGTGTATTTTGGTGAATAAATGCTAGTTTTAATTCCTTACTATTAAAAAAAAGTACTTCCTAAAGAGCCAACTATGTAATTATAATAAGATTTTTGATAATTAATCAAATTGGGTTAATCTGTAAAAGGACACAAATGTAATGAACTTTTAAAATAGTATTCATCTAAATTTATTCCCTACTCTCTGATGTAACTTTATATTATATGGTTCATAGCCAAATAATGCAGTATCTAAATTCATTAAGTTCAATATCCTTGAGGGTTGGAATTTATATTGTTGTGGGGCATTTTCAACAGTATTTCAACAAAAGGGATAGCATTTCTCTTTAACATTGACTCGGTATGTTGTTAGATTTTGTATAAATAAAAAAAAATTTGAAATATATATTGAGATAAAGAAATTTAGAGAAGATTAAAGTCGGTAATTACTAAGACAAAAATAATATAACTCAGTGTATTGAGATAACCATATCTCACATCAGCTTGAATCTCAAAACCCCGTTTAAAGCCTTTAACGGTTAAGACCAGATTATACTTTGACATGGTCATTTCTTGGGTGTACAGTCAGGTATTTATTATAATACTCAGTAGCCACTCAGATATCTTAGCCTAAATTTCTTCCAGAGTGGAATTGCTTCATAAATAATGCATATAATGAAATTGTCAAATTTTTATGTTGGTAAATTGATATTTTGAAATTAAAATGGTAGTTAATTCCCTTAGTTTACCCTTGTTTTTTGTTTAAATCAATAGCAAGTAAATAACCATTACCATAGTAAACATTTTTAGTCATTGTTTACTACGAAACAAACGAATTGCTGAGTTTAAGTAGGGTTCAAGATAAATTTAAGTACCTACATAAATATTTTAAATCAGACCTATTTTGTCATTGTTTCTGCAATATATTTCTTATCACACCTATACAGCAACTTCTCTTAATTAAATGTAAAATCCCTACCAGTGCCGGGTCAAATTTATTAGCCGGTTCCCAAGATTACCAGATGTACAAAACCTACAGTTCCGACAAGTCTAATTGTAGTTATGTACTAAGGTAGGCCCTAGACTTAAGTAAGTAAATAAAGCAGTTATCTACACATGCTTCAGTGATAAGAGCCGGTAACAACAATAGATCAGGAGAAGATGTAAGGAAAACTTGTTGTTTGCAGACGCCGGTAAGGATGAATAAAGAGAAAATAGGGGATATTAGAGTAAAATAACGGGTAAGATTTTAGAAACTTTAGGAATGAATCATGTGAAGAAGGTAGTTTGTTGTGTATAGAGTAGGGCCATCAGGAGAGGTTGCAACTAATAGGCGTTAGGTTATGTTTACCTGGCCTGAGCCTCGTCCAGAGACTGGTCCGTGATATTCATGATCTGCTGCAGAATTTCGCCGATGTCTTGTTTTCTGCCGTCCTGCTCTGTAGGCGGTTGACCGCCGTGGTTAGGATCTACGGGCTGCATGCCGTATCCCTGGGGCAACATGCCTACTTGTCCCGGTACTGGATGCATCATGCGAGACGACTCAGAGTCCATACTCTAGACACCCACTAACACAATGCCATATCCGCCTTCAAGACGACACCGACACTACGATCCTATCATATACCTTAAGACTATTGTCCACTAACGATAAATATTTATTAATAGTTATTAAAAAATAAAATTATTCGACTATTATTCTTCTAATTTAAGGCCCGACACATCGTATACACTTTGTTATTGAGTAGTAACTTGCGAGTCCGAGTTCAAAATAAAACGCGGTTAAAAATACAAAAAACAGAAAAAAATCATAAATCAACGTAACCCTGACGGCACGACAGTTTGGGAGCGACTGAGCATCCGTCACAACGTGCAATGGCTGTGAGGCAGGGAAGAAATCACGCTAGCCGCTAAGCCACGCCTACCGGACCGACACACACTCAGTGCTCCGCGACAAAAATAATAAGGATCGGCGTAAAAACTCGGTAAAGGAATAATACGGCTCGAACCGGCGAGCCTTACACGTAAAACGTAACTGGGAAAGGAAGAACTAAAAGATAGTAAAAATAAATCAAACCGGGAGGAAAACTAAATGATTTATGAGGGGAATCAAATATGGCTTCTGTGGAGGGGGAATGCGCAGGTTCAGAAACGGCCCCCTTACAGAGACGCCACCGCTATCTATCGGCACAAGCAACTAACTAATTTCTTACTTTTAACTTAAATAATATTAGATTCACATTCCTTAAACTTTAAAATAGCTTCTCATTATTGAATAATGTTTCCCGTCTTTAAACTGTTAAAAAATATGTATACATAAAATAATGAGTTTACCATTACAAAAAATAAAATAATGGGTAGGCCAATCCCTTAAAAAAAACATATCCTTGATACATTTCGCAAAGAATTTTTTTTTTATTTTTCATATTTGACCAATAAAAATAAATATAAGTTTGTATAATGAATTATTTAGGTCACATTTAATTATAAAAGAGTTTTATTCACCTGAACATATTTTTTTTTATAGAAGGCTTACAGTTGTTGATTTGTTAAAGTCTCTAATTTTTAATACCAAATCAAATTAAAGTTTTGCCTTGTACTACAAGATTTTTTTATCCATTTTATATCTAAAATATAAATATACGTAGTCCCATTTTTACACATATATGTATATATATACATATTTTATTTTTTAACAAGTTATTATAGGCATAAGTAAAAAAACATTTTTGTGTATACCGGAGCCATAATGTTATTATGAGTGGGGATATAGTTTTTGCCTTTCATAATTGATTTGATATTTTGTAAAAAATTAAAAGACTCTTCAGTCAGTGATTAGGAGTCTACTAAGCATCATGACTCTTATAAATGATTTATTAATTGATGATTTAAAAGATTAAACTTATTAACAATTTTTTTACAGCTAAGACCTCTAATAAGGTTTTAAGAGGTTTGTTCCAACCGATCATTGAAACGTCCGCGGGATCGTCACGGGCATGCGCAATGGATAAAAGCCCTTCCAAGCTGACTTGTGACAGTGTTTCGTTCTGTCCTCAAAACTGTTCCAACTCACGCAGGGATCGTTTGCGAACCGTTTACTGTACCGTCCAAACGATCCTCTGAAAATTTCAAGTACTGATATGTATGACATGCCCAGTTATGTCAATGGTCACACATGTCAACAGGAAGGTTCCCTAACTGCTAGGTTTCCTTGAATGTTTTTATACAGTGTGAATTATAGTCATAAACCCGTTCTAACCTGACATGATTTTATTACAGTACAATGTTAGCGCATGCGTATAAAACCAGTCCTAAACAATACCCGAACGATCCGCGGGACGATGCGCGAACGACGGGGGGTTGGAATAAACCTAATATTTCCCAAAATAAGGGATGAAATATCACCATGTAATCAATTAAAAATGAGTAATTATTTACCCTGACAGACAAGAAAGAATTTAATAAATTATACAATTTTTTTGTTAATTTACTAATTCATAACCATGCACATAATAACCATGTTCATTTACTTACTTTTTGTAAAAAATTATTTTGGCACATTAGATGGCTTTACTTGATAACTTGTCTTATTCTATTTAATTTATTATAATAATTAAGAACTAGTTATAAATTGACTGATAGACAATAAAACTATACCAGTTTATTGTAAAGAAAATACAATATACGTATATTTTTTGGTCTTTGAGTTTTATTTCCTACTAGCTGGATTTCCATGCTTCACTTGGAATCCAGAATGAGCTCTGTTTAATATATTTTAATTAATTAATCAATAATAATAATTTAATTAATTAATTAATCATTTCAAATTGTTAATAAAAACAAACAAACAAATTTATTGATATTTTGGAAGATAATCTGATATTTACACCGATTTCAACACAATTTTCATCCCCCAACACCAAATTGAAAATAAATTGATTAAACATTTCTTTGTAATTTTTAAAATATGCAAGCGATAATTCCAAGTAAGAAAAAAAAAAAAAAAAAATTAAGTAGATATGTGTAATTCACAGAGACAAAGAGAAACCCTCTCCCTGTGTCGCAGGTGGGGTTGTTTTGATAAACATTATCATCTATCTAACCAACTCTCCCTTCGATTATGATGTCAATATTTCAAAGCCGAGTTAAATGGCTCTTGCCTGGGTGTCTCATTTTTATTTCGGTCCCCTCTACATTGCTGTAGTAAATAAGGGGTATGTATTTTTGTTTTGTGAAATCTTCTCGTGTTAAGCGATTTTTGTTTCGTGTGAAAAAAAGAAAAATTATGAAAATACCTAGTATTTTGTCGGGACCACAATATTTTTTCGTATTAACCGATTTCTCATGTTAAGCGATGTTATGTTAAACGTATTTCACTGTATTTACTAAAATGTCAACAATGGAATGAAACAATGTTAATCGGATAAATTCAGTAAAATGACAAAAGGAAAAGCCTTCATTAAGTTTTCACTTTCTAAGAGCAGGGAATGTACCTTCTATTCTAACCCGTCCTCCCTTCCCCCTTTCCAAGTCCCCCCACTCATTCTGGGTTTAAATTGGAAATACATTTTATTAATAAGTACTTACATCCTAAATAGAAGCCCTTTCCCAAGTATTAACTTCCTGAATTCAGAAGATCAGTCTGGTATCACATAAAGTAACTGGTATCAAAAAAACAAACAGAGATTACGCTACCACCTAACAAGTCCTGATATTTAAATTACACTTAAAAAAATTGAATCATAATGAACAAAATGTTGATAGAGCTTCTATTGCCTGCTACTCTTGGCAATTTATTTAATCATATGTCCTAACTGCTTGAAAAGAGTAACATTTATACATAGTAAATCAAAGAGCATAATTAATCAGCTCATTGTAAACACCACAATTGCTAATATCAATAGGGACAACTTTTAGGTCAACAGTTCACTGATGATTACTAACTAGTTATCACTTTGGTAATTCTGAGGAAGAATCAGTCAGAAAAAAAAATACGTGTGGTGTCGCGGGACACCCGGTAGGAACGAAGTTCCTTACATTTTTCATTAAATATAAAATCACACTGCTAAGTACGTATACGTTGCTAACTACTCGTTCCAATAAATATTTTTGACTCAATTAGAAAATTATTATTAGTAAAATTATTACATAAAACTTTTTACAAAAATCTCTTGATCCGCTTATGAGCAATATTATTTTATTACATCTATTTATACTTATATACTTACAGTTTTACTGGTTAATAATTTAACACAGTCGACACTGTCAATTTCTGACGATTCTCTTGGTGCACTTTCCATTTTAAATAATATACGAATACTTTTCTCAATGATAGAAACAATAATTGAAAAAAAGCGTTGTTTTGTGGTTAAATAGCGAGTTTGACAGGAAGAAGGAGTAAGAGAGAGAGAGATGGAAAGATAGAAGAGTTGGGATTGGGCATGAAAGGATACCAAACCAAGTATAGTAGAGGGGGAGTCACTCTACATTCTTAATATTCCACCTAGACTAACTACAAACCCCACACTTAAACCATCAACTTTTAAAAATTGTAAAATATATCGGTTGAACTAGCCTATATGGGGCATCATGTATAGAAATAAATAAAACTGGCACGTATAATTAAAGTCTTTTCTTTATATTGATAAAAAATGCACCAATTATGGATACTTCTTCATTTCATAAGTTTTCTCTTAATACAATTTCCATCTTCAGTCCTCTATTTTGAGACACAGCTGTATACAGGTCAATTTTAGAAATCTTGGGCGTATGTATCTTTTGTAGATTACCTGGGCTTCGATGTAGTGTATCTGGTTTTTCAAAAGAGTATGAAATGAAAAAGAATACATAAATAATGCAATTTATATCAATATACAGGAAACACTTTAATTATGTATGCATTATATTTGTTAGTTTTTGCATTTCTATACATGATGCCCCATATAGGCTAGTTCAACCGACGATGTGTATGAAGTTTTATTAAAATCGTTACGTTAGAACGTAAGATATCGGTAAAAACGTTGTTTTCTTTATTTAAAACGTTTAAGGCCGCTTTAATAAATTTAGTGATCTTTATCACTTCATAACAGAGTCGGTGTTAGTTTTACTAAAAAAAAATATTTATGAAAGTTGTTTGTCTCATTAAATAGATAAAGTTGGAATTTTAGGACGGGAAAAAATTCTAAAACTATCTAAGGCCGCTACTTCTAAAACGTTCTAAAAAACTTCTAAAACGTCTAAAAAACGTCGAAAAAACTTCTAAAACGTTTAAGGCCGCTTTAATAAATTTAGCGATCTTTATCACTTCATAACAGAGTCGGTGTTAGTTTTACTAAAAAAAAATATTTATGAAAGTTGTTTGTCTCATTAAATAGATAAAGTTAGAATTTTTTCCCGTCCTAAAATTCCAATTTTAAATTTGAAGCTTACGTTTACGCAAGCGTTGCGTGTGAACACTTGGGCGGATAACGTTGTCCAACGAACCTGTCCTGGGCATTGGTAAAATGAACATGTGTACCAAATTTCAACTAAGTCGGTCAACTTTTACACATGTTATCGTCGTCCGTAGATTTCGTGACGCTTTTAGCGTGACAGTGATTTGTGATGGTGATTTTGGTCGTTTTTTTCGGATTCACTCCCGGGCTCCAGAATGTGCCAAAAGGAAATTCGTTCCAAAAATGTATTTCTGCTTAGCTAGTCTGGTGGCTATGAAATCATTATCCATATTCAGAAATATTTCTTCTTTACAGTGAAATATGTTTGTGAGCATATTGCTCCTTTTAAATGATTAGACATTAAAGTGATCAATTTGGTGCTTAGAGTTTTATTCACTATGAGTTTTCTCCCTAATAAAAAAATAGAGAACACTTTGCATGGAATAAATAGCCTTCAAAATTATTATGAATTTTAATCATAATAATGCAATGAATTTATAGCCTTCACCAGGGCACAAGCTAGGACTCATTGGCTATGTTTTCTATTATCGTGAAGGCCAATTGATTAAATGAAAAGCCTTAATAGTTTAGTTTCCAAACACTTCATAGAAAATAATCAAAACAATATTATACATCACTCATTCTATTATTAAGAATAAAATACTCTGCGAACATAATAATAAAATACCCTGCTGAACTGAAGTTCAGTTTAGAGGCTATTTATTGCATGCAAATATTCCTCAGTTCCATTATAAGGCACAATAAATAATTATTTTTAAACTCACAATGATCTTAATTATGAGTATAAAAATATTAAAAACCTAAATATTCTTAATCCACACCTCATGAGCTTTCATATAATATGATATATAAAAACACAAAAGTAAATGCAATCAAATAAGATCAGAATAAATTAATTATCAAATTTTTAAGTTTTGTAGGTAGTATTCAAACTAAGGAAAAATTAAATTTTAATTTAAATCAAATTATAATTAATTCTATTTTTCTCTGTATGTCTCCCATAGCTAATGATAATTTGATTTAAATTAATTATTTAAACCCATGGCGAAGTAAACAGTAAACCTATGACAATATTAACAGTTAAAAAAAAACAAAGCAAGTAATAGAAAAAATATTAGTATATTACAGAATATTGTTCAGGCCGAATCCATCAAAAAGTTGATGCCCTCTCGAGAAGATTATGTCAAGAAAATGGTAGATTTTGTCTAAAATTAAAGAAAACCAAAATAGATTACCAATTAACAGGATTAGCATAGTTTTTGATGGTTGGGATCCGAAGGAAATCAGAAGGGATCTACAAGAAGATAGTTGTTTGACCTATCCTGAGGTAGAAGGAGGAGGGCTGTAGACCAAGTTGGATGTGAATTTCTGATAGGTCTGACTTGAAGTCTCATTGGGCATAGTGGAACTCTATATTTCTGAAAGATGGGCATTTGAAATAGGAATGGGAGTCAGCAAATAGAATGAAATACAACTCTAGGTGGTGGCCCCAAAGAAAATAAAGGAAATTCCGGATGAAACCCACACTGGTGCATCAGGGGGACATTTGGGAGGTAACAGATTGTTAGCCAATCTGGGTAGGTCCACAATCAGGTTAATACAACATTTGAATTTGGCTGGACTCTTCCCAGAGTCTATCCAGGCAAATTAGTATATCAAGTATATATTATCAAGTGGCCTGAGGTGTATGCTATTAGTAATGAGGAACCCTTGTCAGTGTTGGATGTTCTTTTGGAAGAGTGGGTGGCAAGGTTTCGAGCTCCCCTAGTACTTCATTCTGACCAAGGTAGAAAAGAATCTGCAGTATTTAGGGGTTTCTCAAAGAGAAAGGGTATACACATAATAATAATGAGGAAAACTGATTTTTTGCTTGCAAATTATAAGGCTAAAAAAAGATATTTTATAATTAAAAAAAAAACTTAATTTAAATGTTTTATAATATTTGGCTAATATGTTTTCATGTGTATATTTATTTTATTTCAACGGTTCTGTGGGTAATTAAAACAGATAAGTCTTTTCCATAAGAGATACGATAAATCTTGTTGCTCTTTTATATATAATTGTAACTGATCAATAATACTCATCATAGCGTAATTTTTATTTTCAATGTCTTCTATGTATGTCATTTCACTTTCAACCTGACTAAAATCATCTAAGAACTGCTCTATTTAATCGTGTACTATTAAGACCCAAGTCCAATGGTCTTTTGATGTTTTTACTCTCTCTGTCACATCATTCAATTTTATATTTTGATTAGAATAAAAATAATTGTACAATCTGGTAATTTTACCTTTTTAAGATGCACTTTTAAAGATCTTCTTCAACAGTTCCATCTGCTCCTCATTTTCCCTGATCTGGTTGGCATTGGTGTTTTCATTTGTTGCCATTGATAAAATAATTATACGCAACTACATAGTTTGAGAAGTAGAATAACAAAGTCCAAAAATAAAGTAGGCGATGGGACAAGATACAAGTTTTGCCTACTACATCAGGGAATTGATTGTGTATATATGTAACGATGCCAAAAAAATCTAATTTTGATTAAGTAAATAAATAGCTTAAATTAATATCTACACATTTAGTCCACAGGCCACCATAAGAAGTGAGTCGCTGATTGATAAAGTTTTCTTACCTTATGGAATCGCTTATTTATGCCTTGTCCACCGATGAACTGGGTATATGGCAACTGGGCGCTGGGCCATTTCTTTTTTGTTGACATGCCAAACTTGCCCTTCGGCGGGAACATTGAAAAGAGATAGATAAAGTTTTGATTTTCACAGGATCGTTTAATTAAATTATTTAAAAAACAGTGGTAAAGGTGGCCACCGATAAGAGTGGGCCGTTTGGGGTGTCCACCGCCCCAAACATATCGCTTTGCGGGGACGTTGAAAAGAAAACGGCCCACTCATATCGGTGGCCACCTTTACCACTGTTTTTTATATAATTTAATTAAACGATCCTGTGAAAATCAAAACTTTATCTATCTCTTTTCAATGTTCCCGCCGAAGGGCAAGTTTGGCATGTCAACAAAAAAGAAATGGCCCAGCGCCCAGTTGCCATATACCCAATTCATCGGTGGACAAGGCATAAATAAGCGATTCCATAAGGTAAGAAAACTTTATCAATCAGCGACTCACTTCTTATGGTGGCCTGTGGACTAATTTAAAATGTCTATTAAAAAAAATGATGATCCAGCAACTATCTCAGCATCCAACCAGATTACTTCTTTCACTCAAAAACAATCCTGTCATCTTTGGACAGGCATTCTTACTTGCTTGGTCAAGCTGAAAGCCCAGAGGGCTGGCTGTATGAGGAAGAGGATGAAACCTCTTCTCACCTTATTAGTAGCTCATTAACATTCCTCAGGTGGGAAATTTTTGGCTTTGCCATTCTACCAACTGAAGAACAAAGGTTACTTTCTGTAAGCAAAGTACTCACTTTCTGTGAGCCTGTCAGCTTGCTTAGTGGACAGTGTACTATAAGAAGATTCACTAAACCAGGTTTGTACCTTGGACCCTCAGGTGAGGTCTTACTGCTTCGTACTTTAATTTTTAAAGTCCCCCAGAAAAAAAAATCATGACCTTAAAACTATGAAAAATCTTAGACAAAGACACCTTAGACCCTCATAGAATAATTCAGTTGTGGTAACAGTCTCACAGAACCCATCCCCACCCTACTACAATGCACGTTTGAACTATTACAATACAAATGTGAACTATTTTTGTGAAAACAAATAAAAGAGATCATTGATTGGCAGTTTCTTGTTCAACCACTATTAGCAAATATAATAACAGATATTTAGCCACTCTAGTTTGTCATCTAGACACTATTGATACTTAACACTATAATTTCTCTCAGATTGAATTGATTGGTGGATAACAAGGGTAACCAAAGCTCTCTAAACCTTCTCAATAAACCCTTGGAAGGCTGTAGATAAGCCATAATTGCACAAAATATATTTATATACAAAAGCGAATAATTGCACAAAATATATTGGATCATATATCAAGCCATTTGTTGAATCCTAGGTGATAAATCATCCTCCTTATACTGTTTGAAAGCACACCCCCTTAATATATATATTTTTTTAAATTAAAAAAAGGTAAGAATACACTTAAAATTAGCTAAGGGGACAAAAAAGTTAAAATTAAAGGTGGAGAGTTTAATTAGAAAAACTACACCCAATATATATATATATATATATATATATATATATATATATATATATATATATATATATATATATATATATATATATATATATATACACACACATACATACATACAGTGTGTCCCAAGATAGAGTATCCGAGAGGAATAATTTTCTTATTTTTGAAGAAAAGTCATTCTTTATAAAAACTCCTGCTTGTTCTTAAACCTCTAAAAATTATAAAATTTTCTTGATTTTGTGTACAGGGTGTTCTGTTCTTTGAAAACTTTAAAATATGACCAAGAGTAAACTACCCTTATTTTTGATGGTATCAAAAAATATTATTAATTCATATTTTACGATTTTGGTAGTATTCATACGACGGAACGATTAAATTTTACTTTAAATCAAATTATAATTATTATTAACTACGGGAAACAGACAGAGAAAAATAGACTCCAGCGCGGGGATTTGAACCATCTATATTTCCAGTATAGCGCTCTAACTAGGTTAGAGTGCTAGGTTAGAGATTCAACTAGGTTAGAGCGCTATACTGGAAATATAGAGGCCGGTGGTTCAAATCCCCGTGCTGGAGTCTATTTTTCTCTGTCTGTTTCCCGTAGTTAATAATAATTATAATTTGATTTAAAGTAAAATTTAATCGTACCGTAGTATGAATACTACCAAAATCGTAAAATATGAATTTCTAATTGATTGTACGAGGTACAGGTACTAATTGGGTACTTTATAATTATAAGCGTTGTTTCTCGGTCTAGTTCTTTGTCATTAATGTTGAATTCTCAGACTTGTGGAAAAATTGAAAGCTTTAAAATTCGGGTCAAGGTATCATTAACGTCAGAGAAATTCATTCTCCTGCGTAGCTTAGTTGGTTAGAGCGCTATACTGGAAATATAGAGGCCGGTGGTTCAAATCCCTGTGCTGGAGTCTATTTTTCTCTGTCTGTTTCCCGTAGTTAATAATAATTATAATTTGATTTAAAAAAAAAATAAATAAATAAAATATATATATTATTTAGAAAAGTGGTTCAGAATTGCAAAAAACGTATAAATATTAAATATTAATTTATTTTTTGAATTATTAAATTTTAGTTAATTTTCTGAAATATTAAATTTTAGTTTGTTTTCTAAAAATAAGTAATAAGCTAACTACAACAAATAATAGTCTTTGGATTTTTACAATAAACAAGTATAATAATTGTTTGAGAACAAATCGTTTTAAAGGAAAGAATTAAACAGGCCACTGCTAATATTCCCATTCATAAATAGAATCAAAATTTGTGCAGAAGTAGGTGGCAATACATTTGAATGATTATTTATTTTACTTTATTATTCAGCTGTGTTTTTTTTTTTTTTTTTTTTTTTTGGTAATACTTAATAGTCCCCAGGCCACCATAAGAAGTGAGTCGCTGATTGATAAAGTTTTCTTACCTTATGGAATCGCTTATTTATGCCGTGTCCACCGATGAATTGGGTATATGGCAACTGGGCGCTGGGCCAATTTTATTTGTAGACATGTCAAACATTTCGTTCTGCGGGAACATTGAAAAGTGATAGATAAAGTTTTTATTTTCACAGGATCGTTTAATTAAATTATTTAAAAAACAGTGGTACACGTGGCCACCGATACGAGTGGGCCGTTTGGGGTGTCCACTGTCCCAAACATGTCGCTCTGAGGGAACATTGAAAAGTGATAGATAAAGTTTTTATTTTTACAGGATCGTTTAATTAAATTATTCAAAAAACAATGGTACATGTGGCCACCGCTACGGGTGGGCCGTTTTTCTTTATTTTTTTTTTTGCAAAATAAAAAAAAGTCTAGTATACACAAATGAAGCAATAAATAAATTCAAAAGCAACACAAATACATTTTTGAAGCATATTTATAAGTATAAAAGGATGCAATATTTATGGAATTTATAGATACGTTTTTTACTTACTGATATAAAGAGAAAGTAGTGATGGCGCAAAAATTCGACTTTAATGGATTTACACTTTTTGAGGTCCCCTGAGTCTAAAAAAGTGGTTTTTACAAAATGTCTGTCTGTCGTCTGTCTCAGGCAGACGCCTGGAGCCTAAACTACTGCGCCAATTTTGACGAAATTTGGTATACATGTTCAGAAAAATCATACCCCAAGGCGAAATCGCGAAATGAATTTTAGCTCCAAATTTGGGGGAGCTTTTTTTTTTTTTTTTTTTTTTTCTTCCGGGGGACTTTTTTTATAAAAAAAAAAAGTCCGAAGCAATAAGACCTCATGAGTGGATCCAAGGTGCAAACCCGGTTTAATAGTCCATCCTATAGTACCCTATCCTCTAAGCAAGCTAACAGACCCACAGAAAGTGAGCACCTTGTTTAGGGGAAGTAACCTTAGTTCTTCAATTGGCAGGATGGCTGAGCCAAAGATTCTCCACCTCAAGCGTGTTAATGCAGGACAGCTGCTAATAAGATGAGAAGGTGTTTCATCCTCTTCCTCGCACAGCCTGCACACTGGGCTTTCTGCTAGGCCAAGCAGATGTAGATGTCGATTTAGCATGCAGTGTCCAGTAAGAAATCCTGTCAAAAGGTGACAGGATTGCTTTTTGAGCGAGAGCAGCGATCTGGTAAGATGCTGAGATGGTTCCCGGATCATAATTTTTAATTGTCGCATACCTGAAGCAGTGTTCCATATTCTGTTCATATCTAGCCTCATGAATGTCCTTATGGAATGTTTCACTCCACAACGTGGCACGCCTACAACTGGTTCTGGTGTAATTGGGGTCGAATTGGAACCCGTTTTAGCTAACTGGTCAGCAATCTCATTCCCCTCAATGCCACAATGTCCAGGAACCCATATCAGTTGTACCTTGTTAAGTTGTCCAAGAGTGTTAAGATGGCTTTTGCACTCAGCAACCAGCTTAGATGTATACCTTGGTGCAACCAGTGCTTTGATCGCTGCCTGGCTGTCAGAGTAGATTCTGATTTGTCTGTTAAGCATATTTTTATTCAGGATAATTTGAGAACAGGCCAAAATTGCATATATCTCTGCCTGAAATACAGTGGCATATTTGCCTAAGCTCACACTAAGCTCATATCGGGGTTCTGCACAGAAAACCCCAGCCCCTGATAATTCTTCGATTCGGGACCCGTCGGTGAACCACATGTCTGTTCCTGGTGGCACTTGAGGATCATCTCCAGGTTCCCAGTCTTGTCTTGAAGGAAGCAGATACTCCCAGCTAATGTCAAAATCCCACTGTGGTATCATAGAGTCCTGTAACATCACTACTTCCGGGCAGATTTCTGTGATACAATTCCATATTGCACTGTGTCCTATACTGTCATATCCCATCCATAAACCAGCACAGTGCAGGCGATATGAAGCTAACATAGCTTCGTACTTCAGGTACATCTCTAAAGGTGGTAAGCATAGCATAGCCTCAAGTGCCAGGGTTGGTGTAGTTTTCATTGCTCCTAGTATACCAACACAAGCCGTTCTTTGAAGGTGCTGAAGTGATTTCTTTGCAGTTCCTAAGGATATCCTTGGCCACCAGACGACACATGCATAGGAAAGAATTGGTCTCACCATGGCAGTAAAGATCCAATGCAGTACTTTAGGTTGTAATCCCCAGGTGGGACCAATGGCCTTCCGGCATACCCAAAAGGCCGCCATTGCCTTATTCAGTTTTGCTTCAAGATGAAGTTTCCAGGTCAGTTTTTTGTCCAAAATTACACCTAGATATTTTACTGAGTCTGCGAGGTTAAGCTTCTTACCACTTAGCATCAGTTCTTTACTTCCATCCAATTTTCTTTTTTTTGTAAATAGTGTCACCACTGTTTTTTCAGGATTAACTCCGAGGCCGTGATTATAACACCATTTTTCAACAGAATGAAGAGCTCTTTGTGCAAGCTCAAATACTGTGGTAGTGAACTTGCCCTGAACCAGAACTGCTACATCATCTGCATAAGCTTGAATGTAAATCCCATCTTTCAGAATGAGGTTTATGAGACTATCCACTACAAGGCACCAAAGTAACGGTGACAGAACTCCACCTTGTGGACAGCCTCTCCTTATAGCCACTTTTATGCTGTGGCCATTTCTCTCAACTTTAGCTAGTCTAAGAGATAGCATTGATCTGATCCATGCCACTATAACTGGGTGAACACCATGGTCAGAAGCAGCTTGGCTGATAGATTCAACAGAAACACAATTAAAAGCCCCTTCAATGTCCATGAAGAGTCCCAGCATCAGCTGTTGCTTATTGAGGGCTCTTTCGATTTTGCAAACTAAATGGTGAAGTGCTGCCTCACAAGATTTTCCTGCTTGATATGCATACTGCTGCTTGCTTAATGGACTGGTCATGTTGTCCCTAATCCATCTATCCACCAGCCTTTCCAAGGTCTTTAATAAGAACGAAGTAAGACTGATGGGTCTGTAAGATTTAGGAAGAGTAAAATCGGGTTTACCCTGCTTTGGTATAAAAACAATGCGCACCTCCCTCCAGGAGCTAGGGATAGTTCCTTGAGAAAGGAAGGTTCGGTAGATCTTAACTAAATCGTCAATAATCAGATCCAGGCCTTGTTGGAGCATTATTGGCATAATCCCATCACAGCCAGGGGATTTAAATGCGGCAAAGCTTTTCACTGCAAATTCCACCTTATTGTTTGTAATGATAGTATCTGCTAAGGCTTGAGCTCCTTCCACAGGTAAAGCCATAGGAAAATCAGATATTTCAATGTCCTCACTTATATCGGAGCCTGGCATATGTGTATTTACCAGATATTTAAGGGCCTCCTCTTCTGAAGAAGTAAATGTGCCTCCATTAAGCAGTAAGGGACCACTACACATATCGGTCGGTGCTTTGGAGAGAATCCGGTGAAATCTTGCCGCTGGAGCTATTCCCCCAATATCTGCACAGTAGGCTCGCCAAGCATCCCTCTTAGCTTTTTTAATTTGTGCCTTGTATTTTCTACGGACGGACTTATATTCCTCCCAAAGCTGTGGCAAATTATTTCTTTTAGCTTTGTTCAAGATTCTGTTAACCTGTCTTCTAAGAGATTCTACTTTATGAGTCCACCAAGGTGTTGAGAACCTTTGGGAGCGGACTTGTAATGGACAACTAGTTTCATACGCTGTACTTATGGCTGTTGTAAGTGCTTGTACGTAGTCTTCGGTTTCTTTAAGTCCGTTGGGACAGTGTCCTACTTTGTCAAGTTCTTCTTTGAGCACCTTTCGATATATGACCCAGTCAGTGGTTCTAATGTTCCTGAATCGAATCTCTTGTGGAGGGGGAACTTTTATCATAAATAGGATGTGCCTATGGTCTGATAGAGATTCATCCTGAATAACATGCCAATCCTTAACACATGTTAGTAAATCTTCTGTGCAGAAAGATATGTCGATCACTTCTTTTCTTCTTGCTGTGAAATAAGTAGGGACAGCCCCGTTATTAAGGACAAAAAGCTGTGTGCTAGATAAAAATTCAAGTAAGGCTGCACCTCTAGGGTTAGTGTCACTGCTACCCCATAGATTGTGGGGGAGCTACTCCCACAATCTCTGAAAAAAAACCGCGAAAAAAATATTTATCGGAAACGGTTCCGACGATTTTGATTAAAATATTATAAAATGTAGTTCCTTTAAATACAAATCTAGCGATATAAGCCTTTTCCCCGGGAAAAATCTAGTTCCTGTGAAAATAGCTTTAAATGCGGACATAGAGAGGCCGGGTTCGATTCCCCGCCGAGGAGAAACTATTTTTATGATAAATTTCGATGAAATGCTCAATAATAATTAAATGTACCTACGAAAAATAATAAATGGAACACAATGGGCTAAGTAATTATGAACTCGTAAATGAGAAAGTTTGTCTGAGTTGTCTTGGACCGATTTTTTTCTTTTCATGGGTGGACAGCGAAATGGCCCAAGTTTTTAGGTGGACAATAGTACATTTCCTTTACAAATACATTTTTGTATCATGTCTTTTCATGTCCAATCATTATCTATCACTTTTCAATGTTCCCTCAGAGCGACATGTTTGGGGCGGTGGACACCCCAAACGCCCCACTCGTATCGGTGGCCACGTGTACCACAGTTTTTTAAATAATTTAATTAAACGATCCTGTGAAAATAAAAACGTTATCTATCACTTTTCAATGTTCCCACAGAACGACATGTTTGACATGTCTACAAATAAAATCGGCCCAGCGTCCAGTTGCCATATACCCAATTCAGACACGGCATAAATAAGTGATTCCATAAGGTAAGAAAACTTTATCAATTAGCGACTCACTTCTTATGGTGGCCTGGGGACTATAATTAGATGCTAATAATAGAATTATTAATTACTTGTTGTGATGATATTTTTTTATTTATTACTTTAGCTTATTATTTGATTTATAAGTAATTTATTCTGTTTTCATAAAATAAATTAATATTTATACATTTTTTGCAATTCTGAACCACTTTTATAAATAATATTTTTTGAGCAAAAATAAGGGTGTTTACTCTTGGTCATATTTTAAAGTTTACAAAAAGCCCTGTACACAAAATCAAGAAAATTTTATCATTTTTAGAGGTTTATGAACAAGCAGGAGTTTTTATAAAGAATGACTTTTTTTGAAAACCCAAAAATAAGAAAATGTTTCCTCTTGGATACTCTATCTTGGGACACACTGTATATTTGTGTGTGTGTAAATATGTTATACATATTTTTATAAGTGCATATATAGTTTATTGAAATATAAATGTCTCAAAAGTCTTCCTTAATGACAATAAAATAATATAAGTAATAAAAGTTCAGTCACTGAATTAAAATGTAGGAGTTTCATTTTTAAAAAGAGCACAGATTGATTAATTAAAAAATAAAATGGCACATTACATGAATAAGTAAAATAAATAAAATATAATCATGAAACCAGTACATTTTGAGGTTCATTTTTGGACAAACACATGGCAATCACTGCTAATGCTTTATCCAATCTTTTATCTAAAGCACTGTAAAACTGATCAGCTAAAAGTGGTAGAAGTTTGAAATGTTTTAACAAAATGCTTAACCATTTACTTAGTACTTCATTCTTCAGAGAAACCAAAACTGATAGGAAGGATTTCCTTAACCTGAAACAGCACAAATAAAATATCTTGATACATTAACATTACCATAAAAATGATGTTATGAATACACTTGTTAAAAAAAGAAATTATATAGGTGTATGTAATAAATAAATAAAATCACAGAGAAGTACTTGCATCGAGCAAGTACTTTTTAGGGTTTCGTAGATTATTCGGCCTATACGCTATTATTTACTAAAATAACATTTTAGTATCCCCCCCCTATATGAAAGTAAAAAAAAATATAAACAAATTGAAATAGATCCCCCCCAAAAGAAAAAATAGTGTAGAGTAAGAGAGTAGAGTAGATTGTCCCTGGTTCGATTCTTTGGGGGTCATAATGTATTTTATGGGTAATAGCAAAACGTTAAATTAATTATATTCTGGCAATTTTCATCACCCTATCAAAAAGGTATTAGCATGAATTATTTCATAATTTTAGGACTAGCCGTTATAGGGTGGAACCGGTGGGGGAGGGGGGATTTTTTGGGTAAAATTGTTGTGCTAAAAACACAATATTGGCGATAAAAAGCACAGTAGTCCTAAAAAGTCATATTATATTTGTAATCTGCTCTTCAGTAGCTTTCATTTCATATCCATCTTAAAAATTAAAAAAAAATAAAAAATTTGACTAACAGCACATTTGCACACACAAAATTTGCAATTTTAATTTTATTTTGTTTTATTAAATTAATTAAATTTTTTGGGTAAACATATAAAAAATTGAGGTTTGCAAATTTTTGTGCATTACGCATGCGCATATTAAATGTTAACGTTCTATATATTTTTCCTATGTGAGGGTCAAAAAGTTACGCCAGCATTTTAAATTTCAAATCTCTATCGTGAATGGTTCTGGGGATATGAACCAATGCACGACAGACAGACAGACATATCACCCTTGGCATAAGGGTTTCAAGGAAGATCTACGAAACCCTAAAAAAACAGGTCCCCCTATTCCACAGAAAATCTGTAAAATTATAACTATGCAATCAAAATTCAGATGGACACTAGGGTGAGCCTTCATCATAGGGGTAAAAAAAAAGTATTGAAATTTTGTGCTCCCAACCCCTAACTTTGTGCGAATACATGAAAAAATGATTTTTGAAAAGTTTCAGGTCAATCGGAAATTTCTAAATGGTGCCGCTTTTTATTTGAAAATTGGTATATAAAAAAAATCAATAAAATAGCGATTTTTTCGAAAAAATTTCAAAATTTCATGTTTATAATGCAATATAATCCGTGTTTTTTTTATTATTAACATAAATGATATACTTTTATTAACTAATATAACTCAAAAGTAAGTCAATAAAGATAAAATATTTAGAGATATACGTACATAGAAAAATAGTGAAAATTGGGAAAAATATTTGTTTTTCGTATGAATTTCGTAATTATTTTAATCATGTGAACAATATTAAATGTTTTAACATACATTAAAAGGTACTACAGGTTATGTGCTTCATATTAATACGTATTAACAATGCATACCTATCATAGTTTTTTTTAAACTAGTAACATACATACTAGTGGAGTCAATGAAGGTATAACATAAGCCACATTTTGAACGAAAATGGCCGTCTTTTGAGTTTGAATATATTTTATGCACTATTTTTTATTTTTTATTGCAAACAAGGAATAAGGGTAACTGTATAAAATAGTAGAAAAAATGTTTCATTTTATTAAAATATTCATAAAGCAATAACGTGCATTGTATAACATACATAATAAAATAGTGGAAATAAAAAAAAAATTGTAATTATTCCGTTTAAATTTGGATGTTATACATTCAAATATTTTAATTGTTTCTAGTTTACGATGTTAGTTATAGTTTGTTTCAGTATATTCTTTATTGAACCCTTCTTTTAGGTACTCTCATCTACCTGACCCCTAATCTGCATTCCTGAGTCTGAGCCCTCAGCCCTGAGGCTCAGGAATGCACACTAATCTTAGTAATCCTTTACAATAAAAATACAAAGTAGTGGAAAAAATCTAATTTATTTTATTAAAATAATAATAAAGCAATAACATAGTGCAAAAATAGCAAAAGCAGTGAAAAAAAAAAAAGAAAACAAAAAAGTAAAACTATGTACAAAAATATTACATTATTATATATTACAAATGAAAAACATTATAAAAATAATTTTGCAACTTATTTTTACTTTCGTATATCCTTTTCTCAAGATCCTTGTTTCATTTATCCGGAAGTTTGAATTATAATTTGATCATAATATGTATTTTTTTCACTATACATTTTTTCTACTATTTTGTACAGTTACCTTTAATTCACAATCAGCGACCCCCAAAAAAACTTTTAATAATAATCTTTCTTTAAAAACTTATACAAAAGGTTTAATGGGAAATTAAACTTAAAAATTTAAGTTAACAGGTCGTGCGCTCGATCTGATCGGCACACGTACTGAATTAACTACCTGGGGTCAAGTAAGAACTCTCTTAAACTTAACTTTTGGGGACCAACGCAATATAGATTGCTTGGTTCAAGATTTACTAGCCTTGGTACCAAACAGGAATGAATCCCCTTATGATTTTGGGATGCGCGTACAAGACGCAAGATGTTTAGTTATAGCAAAACTAAACCAGTTAGAAATCTCTGCTGAGGCAAGGCAGGATAGAGTAAGTGGTTATAATAATCTTTCTTTAAAAACTTATATAAAAGGTTTAATGGGATCCTTGCAAACAAATGTAAGGCTCCGAAATCCTCCAGATTTGGAGACGGCTATGGCATTCGTTATAGAAGAGGAAAACTTCCTTTACTCACTGAATAGCCAAGCCAATTAACAAAGTACATATAGAGCTCCGGCTAGAATTACATATAGCAATAATACTCAAATTGAAAATACAAATAATTCTAGAAATAATGGATTTACCAATAATCCAAGAAATAATAATAATTATAATGGTGATAATAATAATTATAATGGCAATAATAATTTTAGAAATAATAACTACAATAATACTAATTGTACAATAACTACAATTGTAGTTATTATTTCTAAGTACAATAACTTAGAAATAATAACTACAATAATACTAATTGTACAATAACTACAATTGTAGTTATTATTTCTAAGTACAATAACTTAGAAATAATAACTACAATAATACTAATTGTACAATAACTACAATAATTGGGAGAATTCATTTAACTTGCGTTCAGGATTGGGGGCCCCCCTCGACGTTGGTAAAAGGATAGTAATTCCAGTTATTTCTGGATTTGGCCCCCCCCCCCCCCCCCCCCGCAATGCGAGCCCATAGTTACGCTACTTGAACCAAGTATGTCATATCTTAAAGCTACTTTCTAAGTGCATTGGGGAAAGAAGCTTCTTTTCTATTTTGAGAAAAAAAATCTAGAAAACATATACATATATATATTACCTGCAGCATTGGTATAAAGGAGCTAAAATATCTATGTGATCCACATTTGGGTTTCCAAAGCTAAAAAGAAAAAAAAAAATAAATATATACACACACAGATAAACCTCAAGTTACGAATGTTCAACTTAAAAAAGACATTCTCAAAACAACCGAAACAAAAATAGTATACTATGTTACTAGGCTGTGAAGCGAGTTTTTTCTTTACCGCGGCAACTACATTTTCTGTCGAGCAAAGCGAGACTGTAAATATTGCCAAGGTAAAGAAAAAACCCTTCACAGTCTTGTAGCATATGCTATTTTTTCCGTGGTAGCAGACAATGAAAAAACATTAAATATCAATCAATAATAAATATAATAATAACAAATATTAGTACATACTTAAGACTTAAAAAAGAAACCTTTAAAAGAGGTTACACTATAAGAAAAGATAAATAAAAGAATTGACATCTAGCGGATTGTAATCATACTAGAAGCATTTCTACAAAGAAAGTTTTGATAACTACCAGCACATAAGAAAAAAAAAAATTACATCCTAGGACGTAATAGTTATTTATGAAACTAGGCAGCAAAATAGAATTTTTCTGACGAATAATTAAATTAGCCTCCGAGCCGGAGGCGAGGTCAGGCTATGGAAATTAACTATAACTAAGAAATTAATTATAAATTAAGGTTATTTATTCGATTGACTGCCGAGGGGAAGCCGAGGTAGGCAATATATCAATATGAGGCAGAAATGTTTCCTTTGCTGCCTTGTTGCATACAATATTTTTCCTACTGGCGGCAGAAAAATGTTTCCTATAAATAATATTAATTTCATAATACTTACTTACTTATCAAATACTATTATTGAACTATTCAAATTAAAAAAAACAAGCAACAATATCAAATGTTACAATTATAAAAAATGAATTGACAGAAGTACAGTAAAAACAAAACAAAATTATGATAATAGACGAGCTGCAGTGTTGCCACTAATTTAATTATTTATGATTATTTTAAGACCTAAAATTTTTTATTTCATTTTTATCTTTTTACTCCATTCTATTTTATAAATATAATCCATAATAAGTATTTATAAACCTTTTATTTTATAAATTCGTAATATTTTTAAAGTAAATTGTTCAAATAATTTAGGTTAAAGATAATATAAAAGAAAAGTTTGTTTGTTTATTATTTGTAGCGGGGAATGTGGGCGTGGCTTAGCCTGGAAAAATCCTTAGCAAAATACGATTTTGCTGATTTCCTCTTTTTATTCGTAATCCTATTAGCTGAAGATTGAATAACATTCCAGTATTAACCTGTTACTTGACATGAAATGTTATATCGTTGATGCAACTGTTGTACTTTATAGACTCATTAAATGAAATTAATTTGTATCTCCGGATATTCTTGATCAATTGGCGCATAATTGTCATTTTATTTTATTATGAGAAAGTTAGTTTGAGTTGTCTCGGACGGATTTTTTATATCTAAATAAACTATTGAAAAAAAAGTAATTTTTTAAAATTTGAGTCCGCCATTTTGGACCGGGAGTAGATAGAAAGCTCGGGTTTGCGGAAAATGTTTTATTTTTTTATGACCTTTCCAAAAATGTATCATTTTATGGGTGTTTCAATTTAAAATTTCGAAGTTGAATCCAATATGGCGAAAAAAAATATTACCCACCAAAAAAGTAGTTCTTTATAAATGATAAAGAAACCCGCAAACCGGAACTAAATATCTCAATTACAACAGGAGATATTAAGCCATTTCCGGACTTTTGGATCACCCTGTATAGGCACAAGATTTAGGTCGATCGAAACCTGATTAACCCCACAAAACACTCATGTAATGCTGGAGAAACAAAAACAAGTATGACACAGTTCTATTAAAAAACCGTGAATGATCAACTGGTCATCACACATCACATACATATTTGTTATTATCTGATCGCCAGTTAAAATTAGTCAAAGCCAGTTTGTTATATTTGTTTTTAGAAGGAGATATGGTAAGCTTTTTTGAGGATGCAGTGTGGAAAGTAGTAGAAGCTATCAAAATATCTTCAACTCGGTTTATTAATTTTGTGGGTTAGCCTATTTTCCGCTAGATGCCTCAAATAAATATTTCAAAAATAAATAAATATTAAGTATATACCTTTTTCCATTATCAATAAGTAACACCTTTGAGTTACTGTCATCAAATATTTCATAATGATGTCTATCTCCATTTCCTATAAGGAAATCAAATATGGATATTTCAATGAGGTCAAGAAGTAATTCTTCACTTTTGTACAATTTGGAATTTCTAACAATGTGACAGTAGTCTGCTCTTACCTCCCACCTGAAACAATACCAAGTATAAAATAATACTAGCCCATAAAAACCAAGTTTTTATTATAAATCCTTTATATTTTTGCATTTTGGTTGTGAGGGTAAATATTGGTATTAATTAATTTTAATTTTAAATAATTAATTAAAAATTTAGTAATGAGTAAAATTGAATTATTAATTAATTTGTTAAAATATTTTTGTATTGGTAGTGAGTCTATGTACCAAGTTTCAGCCCGATTGGATGACTGAAAGAGGGTGAACTTGCACTCCAAAGATTTTATATACCTACCAATTAATTAAGAGTTAAATTGTTATATTATTTTTATTACTTAATTTTTTTTTATTTTAATTAATCCATTCTTTTTTAAAAAGATAATTTATTAAATTGAAAAATTAATAAATTAATTAAGTATTACATTTATTTAATTAATTAATTTGTCAAAATGTTTTTGTAATGGTACGGAGTCTATGTACTAAGTTTCAGATCGATTGGACGACTGGAAGAGGGTTAACTAGCCTTCCACAGCTTTTACATACCTACCCATTAATTAATTAATTACATTTTTATTACTTCTTTTTTTTAAATTTATTTAATCCATTCATTTTTAAAAAAGATTATTAATTAATTTTAAAAATTAATTAATTTTTTAAAATGTTTTTGTATCGGTAGAGAGTCTATGTACCAAGTTTCAGCTTGATTGGACGACTGGAAGAGGGTTAACTCGCCTTCCAAAGATTTTGACGTCAGGCAGCCAGGCACCCACAAAAGTGAAGTTAATATAAAGGATTTAATAATAAGAAAACCCCAATATATTTAACTACACCTGTTCATTATAAATGTACACTTATATACAGGGAGATAAAGTTTGGGGCATTAGTACACCTCATATGGAAAAGAAAGAAATAAACAAAAAAAAAAAACCACCAAATATACCATAGGTCAATTCTCAACTGTTCTGCCACATAGTCAAGTGTTGTAAATTTCTGAGGAGTTTCAACCTTTTCTCATAAAATTACTTGTTGCTCCTACAATATGAAAGCTAGAACAATGTTTTTGGTATCATTGGAAAGGTTATAACATTTCTTAAAAGAAAAGTACTCATAAGTTCATTTATTCAAAGTAGCAATTGCTGAGTATTTGAAATTCCAAAATTTCTGAAATTTTGAAAAAAAAAACTTTTTTGTTGGTGGTTTCTTTATTATCGAGTAAACTTTCAGAAAAAAATTCCTCATTTACCTACCTTTCAAAAAGTATTTGGCCAAATTTTGAGTAATAACCAACGTAAGTTAGAAAAATTATGGTAAATTACAGTAAAATACATATATATAATTAAATAACATTAAATAATACATAAATGATAAATTTAAAATTATTTTTTGTTGAAAAGTGTCCATTTGTTTCTATTAATGACTAACGTTTTTACCCTTATACAGTGTGTCCCCAGATCGACGCATAAATAGATGAAAAATACTAAACATTTTTTAATTAAAATTTCATCTTCTGAGGTTCAGCCCTGCTTGGATAGAAACTAATTTATGTCATAATTTAAGTTTCGAAAAATCAAGTACGTCTTGGAAATTTACATAATAGTTATTTTTCCCACTAGTAAAGTGCTTCTTCTCTAGGAGATATGACAAAATGGTATTAGAAAAAGTGTTCAGAGAGAAAAACTGAGTAAGAATACAAATTTTTTAAACGCTGCATTATTTACCATTTTTAGGGTTTCGTTGGTAAAACCAAAAATAAAAACCCTTATTGTTTTGTTCCTGTGTCTGTCTGTCTGTCTCTCTGTACGGTTCCAATAACTTTTGAATAAAAAGAGATAAAAACATGAAACTTTCCAGTATTAAAGTACGTTTTGACGCGCACGCAGGAAAAATATAGAAAACTCAAAATTATCAGCTGTTCAAATTCAAAATGGCGGATAACTCACGTCATGCAAAAATTTGAATTTGATCATTGAAGAGTAGATTACAAACATATATACCACTTAGGGAAAGTATTCAATTTTCGGCGCCATTTTGTCAAAAAACATCAACATTTTGCGTGTGTCCCCCCCCTAAAATCGTATTTCCGTTGTTACTAAAAATATAGAAAAATATGCAAAATGTGCGGTCTGATGGGCCAAAGAAAAAATAAGAATAGCAACTTGGTCGGATTAACTGGGAATCCAAGATGGCGGATAATTCATGTCACTCGAAAAAAAATATTTTTTTTAAAAATTTGAGTGAGGTATCAAATGAAAGGTATTGAAGAGTAGATTACAAAATATATAACACTTGTGGAAAGCGTTTAATTTTCTACGCCATTTTGTCAAAAAACATCAAAATCTCCCCCTCCTCCTTACTAATTTCATGTTTACAACACCTTTCAAGTTGTCACCTTTCAAGTCAAAACAAAAGTTCTTAGAAAATTGATAAATTATGCAAGTGCAAAAAAAATTAGTTTACTTTCAATCGTCTGTTAAGAACTTTAAATATTTATTATAAGAAATAAGAATAATAAGAATAACAAAACACAAATAATTCACGATTAAATTTAATTTTGTACTAACATAATAATATTTATAGAGGTATTTTCGGAATTTGAAACCAATTTTATGGCACAGAAAACACCACTAAAATTATTATTTTTTACTATTTTTAACACCACTATAGGCATACTATGGAGTGGTAAATAATGCAATATATCAATGTAGGCAGAGAGTATTCAAATTTTGTATTCTTACTCAGTTTTTCTCTCTGAACAACTTTTTCTAATACCATTTTGTCATATCTCCTAGAGAAGAAGCACTTTACAAGTGGGAAAAATAACTATTATGTAAATTTCCAAGACATACTTGATTTTTCGAAAGTTAAATTATGACATAAATTAGTTTCTATCCAAGCAGGGCAGAACCCCAGAAGATGAAATTTTAATTAAAATTTTTTTAGTATTTTTCACCTATTCATGTGTCGATCCGGGGACACACTGTATAAGTCATATTCAATCATGTTATATTTTTCTTAAATAATAATGTGAGTGAAGAAAATTTAAAAATATTTTTTCCATCTCTATGAGAGAGGATCATAATTTAACCCTCGGGAACGCACGGTCCTGTGAGGCCTAAATTTGAGATATAACTGTGAAATTGAGATAGATGTGGGTGCTATTAGAAGATAGGGATTTTTCTAGCAACATTTCTTGCTTTTATCAAGAGAATCAGTTACTGTTTGACATTGTACGTGATTATACTTTAATTCTGTGTCTATATTGTCCTGACAGAGGACCCGCGCCACTTTCACTCAAATTTTAGTATTACGCAATTTTAGAGAAATTTATACAAAATATAATAATTCAAAATAAATGAATATGGTACCTGAATTTAAAAATAAAATAATAAAAAATGTACAGAAAAAATTAAAAATGGGAAAATTATAATTGAGACTGACTACTTTTGTGCTTATAAACTATGAGACTAAACAATGGTATTTTATAAATTAAAAAAATAATAAAACAATAAAACCAATTTAAATATGTTTTATAATATTTTGCTAAAATGATTTCAAGTTTATATTTATTTTACCTGTTGTGTGGGCATATAAAAGAGATTAAGTCCTATCAGGGGTCCGTGCCGCCTCATGTCTGCATTAGACGACGAGGGTTAAAAGCATTTATCGTAATTAAAAAAAATCCCGTCAAGTACTTGCCAGCAAGTTACTAAAAGGGTTTCTTTGGTCATAAGAATTCATAAGTACATTATTATTATATATTTTTATTTTTTGTACAACATATCTATAAAAATTCACTTTTAAGAAACAAGGTGTGCATATATTATCCATTACTATCTTCGGTAGTAGGCACTAATTTGGTTATTTTAGGGGTAAAATGGCCGCCATTTTGAAAAAAAAAAAATGTTGTGAACCAAATTTCAATACCTTTAAAATGATACCCAACTTCGAATTTTCAAATGACAAATATTTTGGGGCTCCCGAGTTACGGCCCCCTAAAATGTTTAAAATTTGACTTCTTTATATCAACTCCCGGAAATATCATTGGACCACAGAGGTGCATATTTTTGTATTTTAACCTTATTTTTAGTACCTGTCCTAATGGGGTAGTGCAGGGGGGGGGGGGGGGGGGCATATTTTTAACGTTTTGTTTTAATTTCTTAGGAGGTAAAATGGCCGCGATTTTAAAAAGAAGATATATTTTTTTTAGAACGAATTTCAATACCTTTAAAATGATACCCAACTTCGAATTTTCAAATGAATAAAATTTTGGGGCTTCCGAGTTGCGGCCCCCTAAAATTTCACTTTTTTTAGATCAACTCCCGGAAATTTAATTGGACTACAGAGATATATATTTATGTATTTTTGCCCTTTTTTAGGACCTATCCTAATGGGGTAGTGCAGGAGGGGGGGGGGGGGGGGGGTCATTTTGGGTTTGTCTTAATTTTTTTGGGGGTAAAATGGCCACCAGTTTGAAACGCGATATATATTTGTAATCTACATTTCAATACCTTTGAAATGATACCCAACTTGAAAATTACAAAAAATATAAAATATTGAGATCTATTCGCAATTGATCGCAGATCGCAGAAATTTGGAGTGTTTAAGTCCGCAATAGTTTTTCTGTTTTTGGCCAAAAAAGTTTAACTTGTATACCAAATTTCAAGTCTATAGCTTCAGTAGGTCGGGAGATATACTCCAAGATGCGACGGACGAACTACCAAAAGCATAAGGGTTTCTAGGACGACCTCAAAACCCTAACAATTGATCATAATGAAAAGCATTTGTTAGATTGATATTATTAGTGGATTTATTAGGTGGATCTACAATAATTTCTTTAACCTAAAATAAGTTTTTTTTGTTGGCTGTGAAAGGCCACTAGACGTTCGGGACGAAGCTAAGGCAGTCGAGTACGATCGGGCCTTACCCCGCCACCCCACTAGTTTCTACACTGTGCATTCAACTCTATCTTCTCTTTAGCCTGTATATCTCTTCAAGGCCTTTCCACTATGACACGACTATTCATAATAACATTTAAAATTTAAATATACAAATATTTATTAATATAGCAAAAATAATACAATAATTAAACATAGTCATGTATAAATCATACATATAAAGTATAAATAAATTAGACATTAAATTATTTAGTTACTTTTACATTATTTATAGTTTATATATTATCACGTACACCCAAGAGTGATTGAAATGGAATACGTAAACATATTATACACGACTAGTAATTATAATTCTAGAATGAAAAATGCAATAAATCCAAAAACAGAAATACGAAAATAAAATATGAATTAAATTGAAATGTAATTTAATTAACAACAAAGCTTTTTAAATAGATAAATGCGAGTTTAAATATTTTATCGTATCTTCTTTGGTGTGACACCATGTATTTTAAGAATTCCCAGCAGTATAAAATATAAACATAACATATAACATTATTATTATTATTATTATTATTATTATTATTATTATTATTATTATTAAAAACCCTTTTCTTTTAATGGTCTTAATAAATATTATTATCATAACATGATCCAATCCGAGGTGGTCAAATTAACCATTTCTTGATTTATTATTTATTATTTACCAATTGATTTAAATTAAAAAAATTAAATGTTAATATATTTGCGTAGAATATTATAAAATTTAGAACATAATCAGAGTATTATTTTAATTGAAGAAGGTTGGTTTGATTTTTGCAACATAACTATTTTTTTTAATTAAATATTTAAATAATAAGTAATAATGATACATATGTAAGATATTCAGTTAATTATTTATCATATTCATAAACATTATAATAATAATTGGCAATTTGAAATATGTTTTAATAATAATGTAGTGCATAAAATGGAATATGCTTTAAAATATCTAATAAAAGCGACCTAATTATTATTAATTTTGTAAAAGATGAATTATTTTATTTAAGATAAGTGTTTATGTTCATTCATAATAATTAAAGAGGACTAGTAGTTCCACGTAATAAGCATTCTTTTAACCTATGATCTTGTTAAACGAAATATGTATAAGTAAAGGGTAGAGTTAAGGGGGTTAAGAGAGTGCGTGTTTAAAGTTGTAGAGGAGTAAGCGAGAGAGGAGTAAGTAAGGAGTAAGGAGGTAGAGGTGGGCTGTGGAGCGGACATGATGATTCCCGAGTGAGATTCGACTTTCTTCGACGACTTTTTTTTGTGTCCTGAACGTCTAGTGTGAAAGGCCTATTTGTTTGTTTCTCTTAGTGGGGTACCTTTGACCTCTACACTTTGACTCTACGAGCTTTAGAGAACAACTTCAAAACATAGCTCATCTAGGAGCATTGGAAAAACAGAGGCCAACTTCAAGGACTTCCTACAAAACAGTATAAGTTATTGTAAAGATTTGCAAGAACTGCCTGTGAACTTGACTGTATTGTAAATAAACTGAAATACTGACTGATTATACAAGGTTTGTTCAAAAAGTATTATCATTCGCAAACAAATGGCTTATTGGTGATCTCATGCCTGCTTGAATTTTTTCCTGCCTGCAGAACTGCATTTTTACTGATGTGTGGCTATCTTTAAAGCTGTGTTAACACTCTTTTATCTATGTTGCGCCTATTGCTTCCGAAGGCCTATTGAATCTAGCAAGTCGTTTTCACTTGGGAATCTTCAAGCTTGACAGAAAATTTAATGCAGTAGATTTGTCAGAAACAAAAATCTGACATCACTCACTAACACTTCCTCAGTTATTGGCAGGCTCCCGAGGACTCTCAGCTGCTGCAGGCAGGCAACAATTTAAGAATGCACATTATGACTGCCTACATACGTGCACCAAACCACACATCCCAGTTTCAGCATGAAAAATTATGAACCACCTATGGATGAAGTCAGAAAAACCGATGTGGGTATCAGGACATGAAGAAAATAAGAGGGCTGATCACTTTGTGAAAGAAGGTGCAATCTTCTCATTTTACAGGTCCATAGCCCATCGGTGGAAAACCGTAGCCCATAAGCTAATTGTCTTCACATAGAGAATAAAGGTTTCAACTTTTTTTTTTTAAAGATAAGGACAAAGCTGTGTCCCTCTCCTAACTGGCCACTGACCTCTAATATATCATCTGAAGAAAATAAACATGCCATTGCCTGAAAAAGAATGGAGTACAAAGGTTGCTTAAGCTCAACCTGCGAAGCAGCAGCATGCCAATGGCTGTCCAATCTTAGTAAGGCTATCCTGGTATAAACTTAAATAGCTTCCCCCCCAGTGAGCAGTGCTTTTGGAGGAACCTCTAGATACTAGATCTCATACCATAAATTTTGAGTTTAGGTCTTCCAGAGGCCTATTAACTTAATGGATGATCAAAAAAGCGATGATTCGAACTGCCTTCCAGTTTTGAAATGACGTTTGATTAGGTTGTATTTATGTTTTTTCTCGGAAAGACGTCTAACGTTAATTACACTTCACGTCTTATTTAAACTCTTTATTTTTTAACTAATTATAAGTCCCAGAATTACCCACCAAATTCATCGTAATTTCAAAATAAACAAGTTGGATAGCAAAGTAAAAGATTGATGAAATTTGAATAGCTAGTGAATTTTATTTGTAGAATAATAAGTATACATATATTTAAATTGGTGAGGTGATGAATGAATGTCATCCTAGGCCAGGATGGTCCCTTAAAGATGTGGCAAAGGGAGGATTTATTTTAAGGTCAACCCTCCAAGAGCTGACAACTCCCATTGCAACTTAACTTCTACATAACTAATTATTATTCTGTCAATTTTCATCCAGATAAAGTTATTAAAAACATATACAAAAAATACATACATTGCAGCTTTTGAAGTGTAAGTCCTTTGCCATGGATGTCGATACTTTTTAAGAACAAAATGATTGGGTAACCACAGAATAACAGATCCTTCCATCCATTTTCCTTTTCCACAAACAGGGTCTTCTTTCTTACAATGGTAACATATTCCATATAAACAAGTGTTTTTATCTGAAAAAAAAAAAAAAAAAAAAAAAACAACCCACAATTTTCAATATTTTGTCTTAAATTCATTATTTTTCTTTACACATACAACTACAAACATAATGTTTTTACTGATTAAACATTAATGGAAAATGAAATTATTTTACAGGGAGAATTTTTTTTTAAACCCTTGTTTAACATGTTCATGATGGATGAACATTTGCTTGGCATCACGAAGTGCTGAGGGAATAAACCAAAAAATCAACTTTAAGTAACGAAAAAAGCTAAGATTGAGTGGAAAGTATGAATAGATTGTAAAAATGCGCTCTACAGGACTGGTTAAATAGAATCGAAACCGTGGACCCTGGTATTAGAAAATAGATAGAAGTGTAGTTGGGAGAACATTTCCCAGAACGTGATCCCACTGACCTGATCCGCCGTAAACGTGTTAATTTATTTTATAAATGGTAAAAAATTTCAGTAGGTTCATTCTTGCTTTAAAATAAATTGTTTTTATTCTTTAAAAGAAAAGTTGAAACATAGTTTCTTCTAACATCTATTTCCATACAACTTTCGGCTTTGCAGCACATAATAATAAATTATTTTTGAAGGAGAAATCAAAATGGTTCATACCAATGATAGAAAATGTTTGATTAAGATTAGATGAAACAACAGGGAAAATTTCAGTGTTTATATTTAATTTCCTCCAGGTCACTACAGGTACTCTGTTAAGTTTAAGTAGTCTGGCCAAATGAAAACTCACTACTTCACCATGAAACCTATCTTTTCCTGAGTAAACAGTGCCTTCTATTATCTTCTCTGGTTCGTACCTGGGGGAGAAAAATAAAAATAATTTCTTCACTGAAAACAGCAATATAACATAGTAACATATTTGCTTCCCTGAAAGTATATTGACACTAATTTTACTGTAAATGATCCCCCCCTCTGTAGTTATTCTTTATTATGTAGACTTAAGATTTTTTTTTTTTTTTTTATAGAATTCTGGGCACTTTTTTACTTTAGCACCCCCTTGTTTCTAAACAATAATCTGCCCTACAAAAGTCTCTTAGGATTGTGTGTTTGTCTCCCCAAGACATTGAGACTCCTGGGGCAGTTTTATAATATGTAATATTCCTTTATCTTAATACTTCATTAGTCTATGGGATATGATCACAATTAGATACGCAAGTGTCCCAATGTACCTACATTGGAATAAATATCCCTTCGTCATAATAGTAATTTAGACTAAGGAATATATGCTACTCTGTATATGTTCCTTTGTCAAAATAACTATTAACACAAAGGGATAGGGGGGGGGGGGGGGGGGTTCTAAAGTGAAAAAGTACCGAATTCTGTTTCCCTTTTAACATAACCTTATGATGCTGAAGTGAGAAAAAATATTTTGATCTATATTAGGACTCTCCTGTATCTGCAATGTCTTATCTTTCAACTCGGTATAATCTTTCAGGGAGGAAAAAATATTCAAATTTTCAAATATCACATAAATAATTTGGTATTGGATTAAGAGTGACTAAGAATCTCGAATATGACTGACTAAGAGAAAAACTATTTGTTATACTCACACCAACTATGAGCTCTCTCAAAATCAGACATTGATGTTGGCCAAGAGGCCAACAGCAGGCTTTAAAAATTAATGTTTTACTTATAGAATGACTTTTTTTAAAAATTATTATTGATATCAACTGCATTTGTATTAAACTTATAACTAACTAAACTTATAACTTAACTACTACTATTCCTTTTTCGAGTTTCTAAAAATAGAAACATCTGGAGAATCTCAAGAAATAATTTAGTCTGGTAGCATTAAGTGCAGAGGAAGAAGGTAAGATCAAATAAAAATTAATACAAAAAGTTCTTAAGTTGAATAAAGCTCCCCCTCTGTTGTTTAAATGGAAGCCTTTCTTAACTTTTGGGCTTTTCAAAATCTCTCACTTTTGTGCAAAATGAGCGAATTCTGTAAGACATATGACTACCGTATGCGCATTTTGAGTTGTGACTTTTGACACACAGATTGGCTAACATAAAAAGGGGGGGGGGGGGGGGGGAATAAAGCCACTAGGCCTGTGGGAGGGGTGGGCCAGTGACATTTTTGTTTGCCAAGTTGGCCCGACCTTCTAGAATTCAAAATCCTGACCTCTCATTGGCTCCCCACCCCAATTTTTCGGATTTTCCCGTCCCTTTCAAAAGTCACAACTCATAACGTGCAAACTGTAGTAAAAGTTTGTATAGATAATATCTGTGCTGTACCATAAATGCACTTTAATAGTTAAGTTACAACATACTACTACTCTTATACTATAGCTTTCTTTCTTTTTTTTCATGGTTAAATCATCAACAGATTTGAAATAATCAGCTACATTTTTCATCTGAACATATTTAACCTTTAGATGGTAAGTAATTAGACCTGATTTTATCAGTTAAAGACATACATACTTTACTTAAGCATTTTACATCAGTTTCAATTCATAAATGCTGAATGTAATCTTGATTACAGGTGGGTAGGGCCTTAAATGAAAAATGATCCTTTTTTGCAGATTTAAATCAGAAGTTGGTTAATAAAGATGCAGATAAAGATAAAAATCAATTTGTGTACCATTTAGGTTTAAATAAAGCAGGTTGTCCATTATCTAGAATTAGAAGTATTTTCAGTTGAGTTCCTTTTTTGGTCACATCAGCTCTAGTAATAGGTCGAGTTTGAAGAGCATCAAGGACATCTGGCAAAAGAGGAGCGAAATCAGGTACTATGTGTTCATTATTAACCCACTGCAAAATAAATAACCAAAAATAATAAGTCAACAAATAAATATGTAGAGTTATGGCTTAATTTATAAAGCTAAACAGGGTGTTTCAGGTTCAATCTTCAATGGTGGTTTGAGGAACTCAATTGGGGCAAAAATCCCTATAATGTATTGTATAGTCTTCCGTGGCTTTTATGCTGTGCTAATTTATATAATTTTTAAAAATAATGAGGTCTCCACAGAATCTGCCTTTATCTGCTGAAATACTGGTTCCAGAGCAATAAATGAGGTTCCAATTAAAAGACAGTTAATGTTATTAACCGCTTAGTGTGTTCAAAATAGCTTGGAATGGGTCCACCCAATACCAATTCATTGAAAATTTTCCTTTTATTGTTATCAATATTTCGTTTATTGGGATCAAAGTCGAGAGCTTTGGATTTTTTATATAATTTTTGGGGGAACAACTAGAGCTGTGGCACGGTGCTTTGGTGAACATCCTTTATTCTCAGACAGTAAACCTGACTTCACCTCCCCCAATTATTGCAAAGGACCGCAGTCGGATCTCAGAGTGTTTTATTCCCTTTAAGCCCTGTGGGCGTAAATTTAAGACCTCAAGTTTTTCTTGTTTGGAGCCACGGTTCTGTCAGAGTAAATTTATTTGAGTATATGTAGCACTATCTCTTGGCTGTCTAGGGTATTATGAATGTTCATAGAAGAGCCCAATAGATAGTAGGATTGAAGATGGTAAAGAAATTATAGACGAGATTTCGTCATGTAGGGTTTGTGAAACCTGTCATCAATGTACCTTGTGTAGCTAGCCCCTAGGCTTAGGGGTTTTTTCCCATTTATGAAATTCCTCAGGCATTACAAACCCTTTTATACCTTATTTACTACAATATAATCTAGACTTTACCCGGTTTTCCCTACCCTTTTTTTTAAACACTCTTTTTACGTATTTATACACGTTGTTTTATATATGTACCATATATTCTTATATATATATATATATATATATATATATATATATATATATATATATATATATATATATATATATATATATATTATATATATATATATACTCATTTAAGTACTGTAATTTTTAATAAATATAATTTTTATAAAAGTATTACAATAAAATAGGGGTTATAAATGGTCTTTGTATAATAATATATTAAAAATTAGCTTAATTATGGGGAGAGAAAACAGATGACGTCTTAAAAAAAAGTGTGATACATTTAGTGTATAAGGTAGAAAATACCTCAGGCCAGGGGAACAACCTTACAATATAATACAGTCCTCAAAGGGTTACAACAAATTTACATAAGTTCCGAGATGATTTGTTTTGTTTTTAAGTTTGAGCACTTTGAACCGTTGTGATAATGTACATTTATTTACATACATACATGTATGCACTAGTTTTTTCTCTAAATATTCATTTCTTATTGTTCCTAAAAAAAGGGGGTTATTATGTACATTGCAATTCAAAATATTATTTTCATTTTCTAATGTGTCATCACATCACTCAGTGTAATAAACAGTATTTTTATAATTTTATTTTGTTTTGAGTTTTAATTCCTCCTGTGGTACCTTCTGCTTAAAATGATCAGCCTCAATCGTTTAATGTTATCATATCACTTTGTCTGAGTCCCAAAGTGATAACATTAAGCAGCGTTTACTGTATATAGACTACAGGATTTTCATCACTTAAATATGTAGCATTTTAATGTTTGATGATTGCCATAGTCTTATTTACTAGCCAGCCTATATACAATATTCCAAGGATTGGGAGGGTGAACACTAATAACAATAACATTTGGAATGGAAATAAAATACATCATTAATAAAATCACCATTAATAAAACAAAGTATCTGTAATAAAGCAAAGTTGGTTATTATTTGTTCTTTACAGTGTTAAAATACTATCTATTTATATTTATTTATGTACCTACTAGCAGCAACAAAATGAGGCATTATTAACTGATTTTGGGCAGGAAAATGTAATTTTCAATGTTCTAACTTTCATAATTATTCTAAATCTCTTTTTTCACATAAATACCGGGCATTCCTCATTAGTTCAGATTTCCGGGGTTCTACTGTACATATTAATAAATATTATAAGATGGTATTTTAGCTCGGAGGCTAACTTAATCACTAGTCAGTAAAATTCCATTTTGCTAAAATTCCATTGTTAGTTAAACAGTTAGTTGAACATGAGCTTAAAAAAATTTTTATGTTAGACACAAATTTATTTTTTTTATAATAAGTTAATACTCAGCTCACCTCTGAAGCAACATCCCAAATACTAGCGTTGACAATGTTTTGTTTCACAAGTAAACCTTCAAGGTAGAGCTTGTATGATGAGTTAATGTACGTGTTTAATGATGATATGTGCAAGAGATAATCATTAATTACTTGATTCGCTAGGATTGTAGTATTTGATGATTGCTTCTTATTTTTAATCTCTTTTTTCGAAGATTGTTCAATATTAATCTGTAATAAAACAAAGTTAATTAATTCTATCAAATTTAAATCAAATTATAATTATTATTAACAACGGGAGACAGACAGAGAAAAATAGACTCCAGCACTGGGATTTGAACCACGTTTAATAATAATTATTTTTTCCCGTTGTTAACAATAATTATAATTTGATTTAAATTAAAATTTAAACTTTCCATAGTACGAATACTACCAAAAACTTAAAAAATAAAATTTAAATTTAAAAAGAGTACTGGAGATACTGAGGCGCCCAGGTGGAACAACACTCCAGGTGCTAAAACAGTAGAGGCCTAGAATGGAAAAGAAAAAATAATAGGTTCACTCTGGTGGAAGGCAAGCCATATGCAAAAGTGCTAGGACAAATTTGCAAAAATGCAAAACTGGAGGACACTGAAATGGAGACTAGATTTTGTAAACAGCTGCTAGTTCCATGAAAAATAAGGAATGTCTGGGGACCGACGGGATCCCAGCAGAGGTTCTAAAATAGTGGTAAAGCACACTTAAATTATGCTGCTAAATATGATTAAAGCATGTTTGAGGGCTGGGGTATTTGATACTGATTAGAAGAGAGCAAACCTGGTCCTCATTAGTATGGGCAAAGGAGAAGAGGGAACCCCATCTTTACAAAAAAAAGTCGCCGAAGAAAGTCGAATCTCACTCGGGAATCATCGGGTCCGCTCTACAGTAGTTAACCTCTACAACTTTGAACACGCACTCTTTTAACCCCCTTTACTCCACCCTTTACTTGTACATATTTCGTTTAACAAGATTATAGGTTAAAAGAATGCTTATACAATAATTTGTAAATTGCATTGTCTTTAACTAATTTATCTTTTACGAAATTAATAACAATTAGTTTGCTTTTATTAGATACTTTAAAGCATACTCCATTTTATGCACTACATTATTACTAATACATATTTCATGCAGTCAATTATTAATATAAAATATAATGTTTATGAATATTATAAATAATAAATTGAATACCCTACATATTTAACATATTATATATTATTTACATATTTAATTTAAAAAAATAGTTATGTCGCAAAAATCAAACCAACTGCCTTCAATTAAAATAATCCTCAGATTATGTATTAATTTTATAATTTTCTACGCAAATCTATTACAGTGATGTCTGGTAGAAAATCCAAAAATATAATTTTTTAAATAAATTACAGTAGAGTCCCGCTAATCTAAACCCCGCTAATCCACCTAATCCGAACAGGATTAGGCGGATTTTTCTTGGATTAGAGGGCCAGTGATAGGGATTCCTTTCAGTCTTTCTTGAGAAAACCATAGGAAAAGCGCTTCGTCTAATTTATCATAAGATAAATTAGAATTCTAGAAGGTTTTCTAGAATTCGTTATTTTTAAATTAGGATATTATTGCCTCCTAAAGTCAATATATGACATTAATTTACAGCAATTGGTATGAAATGGTTAACTTGACCACCGGTAATAATATTTATTATTATAATATTTATTAAAACCATTAAAAGAAAAGGGTCTTTAATAATAATAAAATGTAATGTTTATATTTGAAACTGCTGGGAATTCTTAAAATACGTGGTGTCACACCAAAGAAGATACTCAATACCTATAATAAAACTATATTTCTAATTTAGTAAAAACACAGATCATGCGATAAAATATTTAAACTCGAACTTATTTACTTACAAAGCTTTGTTTTTAATGAAATTACATTTCAATTTAATTCATATTTTACTTTCATATTTTATTTTTTTTTGGATTTATTGCATTTTTCATTCTAGAATTATAATTACTAGTCGTGTATAATATGTGATATGTGTACTTATTCCATTTCAATCACTCTTATTGGGTTTACGTGATAATATATAAACAATTTAAAAATAACGAAATCATTTACTGTCTATTTTATTTCTATTTTATATGTATGTTTTATACAGGTCTATGTTTAATTATTGTATTATTTTTGCTATAATAATAAACATTTGTATGTTTTAAGTCAGTGGCGTACACAGGGGGGGGCCCAAGGGGCCCTGGCCCCCCCCGAAATGATTACATACCTAAGACCCGCCATACACTTAAAACCAAAAAAACACAGTAATGACAGATGCATTCGAATTGGCTGTAAATATTTTCCAATAAAAGGAATTAATTAAGTATTATCTTATGGTGTGTATACACTTAATCACCCCAAATAAGCTCGGCCCGGATTTGCCGATAGAATTAAATTCATTCAACACTATACCGGCCCGATTGTCGGCTGGGCCCGGATTTTGCCGATGGAATTGAATTTATTAAACACTATACCGGCCCGATTGTCGGCTGGGCCCGGATTTTGCCGATGGAATTAAATTTATTTAACACTATACCGGCCAGACTGTCGGCTGGGCCCGGATTTTGCCGATGGAATTGAATTTATTAAACACTACCGGCCCGACTGTCGGCTGGGCCCGGATTTTGGCCGATGGAATTAAATTTATTAAACATTATAACGGCCCGACTGTCGGCTGGGCCCGGATTTTTGTCAATGAAACTAAAACTATTAAACACTATAGCGGCCCGATTTTGGCTGGACCGAGATTTTTGCTGATGGAATTAGATTCATTGAATTAAATTAGGATGCATGAAATAATCCGCTCATTTGCCGACTAGGCCTTGATTTTTGCCAGTGGAACTAAAAACATTAAACTTGATCGACCCGATTTCGGCTGGGCCCGATTTTTCACCAATTGAATTCAATTATTATTTTGTGGTTTTAGTCCAGTTCAGGTAGCATTGTAGGACAGCTTCAATTCATTACGAATCCTAATGCAATGAATTGAATTTGGATTCATATATATAGACTGCTCCGATTGACAGCTAGGCCCGGATTTTTTGCTATAGAATTAAGTGCATTGAATTGATTAGGATGAGTACAATGAATCGGCCTGATTGCTAGTAGGCCCGATTTTGTCGATGGAAATTATGCATCAAAATAAATTGGGATGCGTTCAATAATAGACCCGATTGCCGGCTCGGCCTAGGTGTTAAGCACATTAAATTAAATGAGGCCCGAGTCAACTCGAACTTTTGCCGATGGAATTAAATTAATTGAATTAAAATATGCACACTAGAATGGCTTAAACGGGAAAATGATGGTTGTGGATTTCAGTAGCAAATTTTTGTTTTGGACCAGGATTGTGTGTAGAACACTACGTGGGTCCTCTTGTCTATGCGGCATTCCCCTCTTGCTGACTCAGGTCGGACTAGTGTTCGTCGACATGTAGTGGGAAAACAGAGGCAATGTAAATAAATCGGTTTATCATTTTGTGAAAAAACTGATTCATATTACATAGTAAATTTAAATCTAAAAACTCAAAAAGCGTTCAGAAAACATTTGATGTTAAATGTCCCATGTAATTACCCAGCGAATGAGCGAATGATTCTTTTGTTTTGCAATAGGTATTTAATTTTCTTAGAGAAGAATTCTCTTCTAGATAAAAATTTGAAATTCGTATGTGCTCCAAATCCACGTTTGCTTTTGCAGTATGGATCACGTTTTGCTTCCGAGCTTACCAAAGGAAACGGAAGATATGTGACAGTTCTGAAGATCGAACAATTTTTATGTCTCCGATTTCAAAAATTCCAAGACAGAAATCTGTTCAACAGTTTGGGTCCCGTGTCCGCCTGTCCTTCAATTTTTGCAAACCAGCATAGCTTAAAAGCTATTCGTCCAATTTTATTGAAATTTTGATGGTAGGTCATAATTAGCCAGGTTATAACATTGCTGGTCCCGTATAAGTTTCAATCTTCTGCACCTATTTATTTCTCTTCCACATTCGCACAGACATACATTTATTTACACCTATATCTTCAAATGTACTCATCTGATTTTTATGAAATTTTAATGGTTTGTTTAAAGTAGCCCGCAGATAACCCAAGAATAATTTCAACCGTCTGCGCTCTTAAAATATTGCTATATTGATACTTTATTCATGTTAAATTTACTCAATTTTCCCTCCTTTTTTAAATTAGTCAAAATTGGTTTGATTTTTACATGATTTAAAGTATCAATTTACCAAAATTTAAACAGCGCAGACAGTTAAAATTAATCTGTGAGCTTCTATCAGATAAGTTTTATAAAATCAGATGAATATTTTTGATGATAAGGTGTAAATAAATGTATGTGTGTGCACATGTGGAAGAGAAATGGTGGCAGGTGGAGAAATGTGGTAGAGGGAAATGGGACCAGAAGATTGGACCTTATATAGGACCAACAATGGACTTTTTATATGCTAATTAACTGCCATCCGAATTTCATTGAAATCGAAGGAGTAGTTTTTAATAATTGTTCGCCATGATTGAGCGAGAGACGGACTAACAGCCAGAAACGGGATCAAAAATGTCTGATAACTGGAACAGATTTCTGTCTTGGAATTATTGGAATCGGAGACGTAATCGTTCTTTAGAACGATCACATCACATAGTGAGGTGTTACCTCATAGGATTTTAATTTAATTAAATATGAGGTTAGAAATTGAAATTAGAGTGTTGAAAAGGGGGAGAAATTACAATTATAATAAATTATGGGGTATGCTAAACCCGCATATAAGTTAAATTAGGTTGGGCCCCCCCCGAAAAAATTTTCTGTGTACGCTACTGTTTTAAGTGTAATTATTATTATGAATAGTCATAGTCGAAAAGGCCTTGAAAGAAATATATAGACAAAAGAGGGTTGAATGCATAGTGTAGAGGTAGGGTAAGGCCCGATCATGCTCGACTCGTCTCTCTGCTTCGGCCTCCTTCGGCAACTTTTTTTTGTGTGTCCCGAACGTCTAGTGTGGAGTATGAGTAAGGGCTGTTGAAAGAGGAAATCACTTCTCAAGGCCAATTTCTGTTTTGTTTTTTCCCCCTAGACATCAAGAACGCTTTTAATTCAGGAAGATGTAACATGATGCTAGATGCTCTCAAGGATTTTAAAATTCTGCCTTAAAATCCTGCCTCTCCGTTGGATCATGAGGAACTATCTGAGTGACATAGCAATTCTTTATGAGGCAGACAACGGATCCAGGACGAGGAAGATAACAGCATGCACGGCACAAAGGCCCATTTTAGGGCTAGATTTATGGAACGCGTCCTACAATGCAGTTGCTGGAGGTTACTAGACTGGTTGGTTCACTAGCGTTGGTACCAAAGGAGTTAGCCCAACTAAGGCTCTAAGGTTTAACCAAGCTATGATAAGAGTTTCTACTAGGCTAAAGGATCATGACCTGAGCCTGGCACAAGTAAGATGAAGATAGTCATCATGACCAAAAGGAGGTTAGCAGTGGCCCCTGTATTGATAGTAGGAGACATAAGGTTTGTTCCAACCACTCTTCAAACTGGTTTGGAACTGTCCGACGCATGCGCATTAGGATGGGCCTTAATAATGAACATTTTTTTTAAATTTTAGCTCCCAACCCCTAACTTAGTGCGAATACATGAAAAAATGATTTTTTGAAAAGTTTCAGGTCAATCGGAAAATTTAAATGGTGCTGCTTTTTATTTCAAAATTGGTATATAAAAAATCAATAAAATAGCGATTTCATCTAGAAAATTTCCAAATATCACGTTTATAATGCAATATTATCCATGTTTTTTTTATTATTTACATAAATGATATACTTTTATTAACTAATATAACTCAAAAGTAAGTCAATAAGTAAAGAGATAAAATATTTAGAGATATACATAAATAGCAAAATAGTGAAAATTGGGGAAAAAAATTGTTTTTCAGATGAATTGTGTAATTATTTTAATCATATGAACAATATTTAATGTTTTAACATACATTAAAAGGTACTGCAGGTTATGTGCTTCATATTAATACATACAATGCATACCTATCATAGTTTTTTTTTAAACTAGTAACATACATACTAGTGAAGTCAATGAAGCTATAACATAAACCACATTTTTAATGAAAAATACCGTCTTTTGAGTTTGAATATCTTTTATGCATTATTTTTTATTTTGGATTGTAAACAAGGAATAAGAGTTTTTGGGGTCGCTGATTACGAATTTGAAGTCAAACACACACACACACAAAAAAAAAAATGGCGGCCCTAGGATGGCGAGAAAAATTTTACGTTTTATACGAAATTCGTGATAATTATACATAAATTAAGAACTAATCATCTAACCAAAGTTTTCTTGGGGGTCGCTGATTATGAATTTAAGGTAACAGTACAAAATAGTAGAAAAAAATGTTTCATTTTATTAAAATATTCATAAAGCAATAACGTGCATTGTTTAACATACATAATAAAATAGCAAAAATATTGGAAATAAAAAAAATTGTAATTATTCTGTTTAAATTTGGATGTTATACATTCAAATATTTAAATTGTTTCTAGTTTACGATGTTAGTTATAGTTTGTGTCAGTATATTCTTTATTGAACCCTTTGAACCCTTCTTTTAGGTACTTTCATCTACCTGACTCTTAATCTGCATTCCTGAGCCTGAGCCCTCGGCCCTGAGGATCAGGAATGCACACTAATCATAGTAATCCTTTGACAATAAAAATAAAAAGTAGTGGACATTTTTTTTTATGTTATTAAAATATTAATAAAGCAATAACATAATGCAAAAATAGCAAAAGCAGAGAAAAAAAATTATTTATATTATGACCAAATTATAATTTAAACTTTACCCCAACCTAATACATTGGTGGGATTTAACCTGTGAACGGTACAACGCTTATCAAAATTTTAAAAACCACCCAAATATAACAAATTATATTTACTTTAAACGTAAACACGCAAAATTTAGACGGTTAATTAAACGTAAACAAAAAAATAGTTGGAAGCAATACTGTGAAAACTTAAACTTTTCAAAAAATACACCATCCCATGTTTGGAAATCTTTTAAAAAACTAAATAAAAGTTCATCGAACGAAATACAAACAACACCGGGAACCTGGTTAGAGGAATTTATGGATAAATTAGCCCCCCCCATCAGTAACAAATAAAATCCCACCATCACTAACAAATAACAACACTCATATACTTACCAAACCTTTACATTATTTGAATTTCAAACGGCTATTAAACATAGCAATACCTCCCCTGGATATGACAATATTCACTATGACATGATATACCATTTACCCCCAATTTCAAAAAACAAACTTTTAGAAATATTCAATAATATTTGGCAAACACAACAAATTCCTGAATCGTGGCAGACATTTATAATAATCCCCATTAAAAAACAGGGAAAAACCGCCGATTTTGCTTCAAATTATCGCCCAATTTCCTTATCATCATGTATGCTGAAAACTGTTGAACGATTAATTAAAAGTAGATTAGAATGGTTTATGGAATCAAATGAAAAACTTTCAAAATCACAAAAAGGATCTAGGAAAAATAAATCAGTTTTAGAAAGCCAAAGTCAGCTTGTAACAGACATACACGACGCATTCACTCAAAAAAAGTCAGTACTTACACTACTCCTAGACAGCTAGGAGCTTACGACAATGTTGACCTTTCTATATTAGGCTATAAACTAACACAGATGGACGTACCACAACAAACAGCAAATTTTATAATCAAACTAATATCAAATAGAATACTACTTTTTCGAGTAAACGGAGAAATAGTAGGACGTAGAGTAACTAGAAAAGGTATCCCACAAGGAGCTATTTTGAGTCCCCTACTATACATAATTCACACCTCGGACATCGAAATGAAAATACCCTTTCCGGTAAAGATACTCCAGTTTGCCGATGACATATTAATATATTCAATCAGTAAAAAAATTGTTGACATGGTAAATAATCTCAGTCAAGCATTAAAAACAATAAAAGACTGGACTAGAATTACTGGACTAGAACTATCACATGAAAAATCAGAATGCTGCATTTTCACTAGAAGAAATAATCTCAACCTAGAAAATAAAATAACTTTTGGAAATATTCAGATAAAAAGAAAAACAGTAGTTAGATTTCTTGGTCTCTTCCTCGATCAAAAACTAACATGGAAAGAACATATCAAGATTATTACCTCAAAATGTGAAAAATACATAAATATAATGAAAATGACCTGCAACAAATCATGGGGAAGTGATCCAAAAACCATGCTCACTCTATACAGGGCTACAATAAGAGCATGTTTAGACTTTGCCTCGCCTTTCTATGGTAACGCCAGACAATACTTACTAACAACACTCGACCGCATTCAATACAGAGCCCTAAAAATATCTATGGGATATTTAAAATCAACACCAATAGTCGTAATCTTAACTGAATGTTGCGAACAACCACTTGACTTACGACGACAACATCTAGCTGACAAACTACTATTAAAATTATACACTCAAAACTCTGACATATACACATCCGTAACAGAACTATCAAATAAAATAAACAGAGGACATAGATACTGGCGACACAAACCTTCACCCTTACTAAACAATAGCTTCAATTCTCTATTACCTTACTTAGATCAAACTATATGTTGGAAATCACTATGGTGGCAGTTGGTCACCTTGATTGTCAACATGTTTATTTTGTAAAGTGTCACTCTGTGTCACTTCATATTGAGACGTTGTGTAAAATAATATAGTTCTGAGTTTATATATATCCAAGTGTAATAGTTCGCATATTAGTTATAGTAATAACTTTCCAATAGGTTATGGAGCCCAGAAAACGGACGAAAACCGGGTGAAAAACGGCCTTATATGAAGTTTACATAAACATTTGTAAGTTATAACTTTATTCATATTTAATTAAAAAAACAAAAAAAAAAAAAAACTTTAATTAAAATGAACAGCAATCACCGCATTGAACCTCTCAAGCGCGATAATTACGACACTTAGAAGCTGCAAGCTCAAGCCATTCTGACACGACTAAGTCTATGGAAGTACGTGTCAGGAGCTACTCCTAAACCCTCAAAAGAAGAGGAAATATCGGCATGGGAAGATAAAGATCTCAACGCCAAGGCTGAGCTAATACTCATTATTTCGCCGTCGGAACTTAAGCAGATAAAAAACTGTCAAACGTCAAAAGATGTGTGGGACACTCTTTATAAAATATATCGAAGTAAAGGGCCTGCCCGTAAAGCTACACTTCTAAAACATCTAATTATGCACAAAATGAGTGAATCGGACGACGTCAGGAATCACCTCAACGATCTAACAGAAACCGTCGACAAGTTAGCGGAGATGGACATCTCAATCCACACTGATCTACTCAGCATAATGATGCTATACTCTCTTCCAAATTCATACGACAATTTCAGAGTTGCGATTGAATCAAGAGACGAACTACCGTCCCCCGAAAATCTCAAGATAAAAATTATTGAAGAACACGAAGCCAGAAACAAGGGCAATGTGTCAAATCCAGAAGGTGCATTTTTCAACAAAAACAAAAATACAAATGTGTCAAAATGCATGCTGTCAACGCAATCAACGTCAAAATTGGACTAAACAAAATGAAAATAAAAATCATAAATTTGAAACACGTCAAATTAAAGATCGCGATTATGACACATGCCAAAACGAAAATACTCATGTCAAATCGAAAAATAATCCAAAATTTAAAAATAACAATTATCGAAACTGTCAAGAAAAATAGTGGGACATCAACATATAACATCGAAGAATGTTTATCTTCGAACAAACAAATAAATAAAAATAAAAATGTGTGGTGTTTAGATAGCGGTAGCACATCGCACATGTGTTCCGATAAAACTAGGTTTGAACAATTAGATGAAAATATATCTGGACAATTAAAACTAGCATCCAAAGACAGTTCAGCTCAAATTAAAGGATCAGGACATGTTGAGTTCGAAGCTATAGACCCGAAAGACAGCAATGGAACAACAACCCTTCTGAATACTCTATTAGTACCTAATTTAACGACCAATCTTATATCTGTCGGGAAAATGACCGAAAAAGGACTCATAGTTACATTCACTAAAAACATCGCCGTAGCTAAAGAGAGAAATGGTCGGGTAAGAGCTAAGAGCACGAAAATCTGAAAATGGACTTTATTACGTTGAAGAAACTAATATCAAAAATCAAGTTTATGGAAACAATCACGGATCTTGCTTCACATCTAGAAATAACATTGAAATGTGGCACAAAAAACTTGGTCATCTAAATGAAGCTGACATGAAACTCGCAAAAAGGAAAGAAAAATTAAACGGACTTGACTTCAATACTGCTGATAATCTTGAAGACTGTGAAGTCTGTATCCAAGGAAAATTTTCCAGATTACCATTCCCTAAAAGAGAAAAATCTGATGCAACGGATGTTTTACATACAGTCTGCTCAGACGTCTGCGGCCCATTCCAGTCTAAATCCCCTGCTGGATCGAGATACTTTGTAACTTTCATCGACGAATTCTCACGTTACACCAGAGTATACTCCTTAAAACATAAAAATGAAGTTTTAACAAAATTTAAAGAATATCAACATGAAGTTGAGAATTCAACTGGTAAACGAATAAAAAATCTTCAAACCGATAACGGAAAAGGTGAGTACTGCAACTACGAGTTTGATAAACACCTCAAAGAATGTGGAATCACCAGAAGATTATCCGCTCCGTATACTCCACAGCAAAATGGCTTGGCAGAACGAAAAAACAGAACCCTTATTGGAAAGGCAAGATGCTTATTACTCGAAGGGAAGCTTCCAGCGATGTTTTGGGCTGAAGCAATTCATACTGCCAATTATCTTATAAATAGATCGCCATCAAGAAGCCTGAACGGTGACACACCATTTGAAAGGTGGACTGGAAGAAAACCGTCAGCACGACATTTTCAAATATTTGGAGCTAAAACTTTTGTACTTAAAAAGGGGCCGAAAAAATCAAAATTTGCTGCAAAAACCGAAACAGGGATATTTGTCGGTTATTCAGAAAATTCAAAAGCATAACGAATTTGGATACCTAATCTAAGGAATACAATAGTCAGCAGAGACGTAAAAGTTTTAAATAAAATTGATCATCAATACATGTACGGAAATCACAAAGATATACTCTCCGAAATAGATTCAATAAACGATGAAAATGACAAATTTATAACAGTGCCAGTTACAATTGAATCCCCTGTAAATAATCAGAATAAATACGAACCTGAAGATGACGATGACCACGACCAAGACGATCCTGAAGAACTAGATGAACACATTATACCACAAAATACCAGACTACAGCGAGACAAAAGACCACCAATTTGGACCAAAGACTATGACATGAGCTGCATTGGAGAAACTGACTTATCAGATGAGAAAAACCCTGATGAATGGCATGACGCAATCAAATCAGAAATACGCTCACACATTAAAAATGGAACCTGGAAGATAGTAGAAAAGAAACCAGGCGTGAACGAAGTCAGCCACCGCATGATACTTAAAAATAAATTTAACTCTGATGGAACCCTAGAGAGGAAAAAAGCTCGTCTCGTAGCTTGCGGATACTCACAACAGAAAAACGTCGACTTTACTGAAACATTCGCACCGGTGGCAAAACTAAGCACAATTAGACTTTTACTCGCGATGGCTGTAGAGGAAAACATGAAAGTTCATCAATTAGACGTAACCACCGCCTACCTAAATGGAGACATTGACGCAGAAATTCATATGAAAAAACCAGCTTACCTTGACAAATTCGTTCAAGAAATCGTTGTTGACGAATCTGACAGTCAAGACCCTACTTTATTCCACAAAGCTAAGGAAATGCTCGAAAACCTTAGAAAGGGGGAGAAACCAAAAACATGCTCGATTAAAAAGGCACTGTATGGACTAAAACAAGCTGGGCGTCAGTGGTACAAGAAGCTTGACGAAAAACTTAATGAAATCGGCTTCAAAGCATCATCAGCAGACCCCTGCATGTACGCCTGTTCACCAGGGGGGGCAAAGACGCTGATAGCGGTGTACGTCGACGATCTCATCATTGCGTCAACTAACAGTGCTGAAATGGAAAAGACGAAGCAAACTCTTAAAAATCTTTTCGACATGCGTGATCTGGGAAAACTCACCTTCTGCCTGGGGATAGAGTTTGAACAGAAGTCTAATCGCATAACGATGAACCAAAATAAATACATAAATGAAATTTTAAAACTTTTCAACATGGAAAATTGTAAGAAAGCGTCAACACCAATGGAAACAAAACTAAATTTGACAATGCCAGAACGACCTACTGACAACTTACCGTATCAAAATTTGATTGGAAAATTAATGTATCTTTCTGTTTCGACCCGACCTGACATTTCATTTGCAGTGAGCTATCTAAGCCAATTCAACTCATGCCATGACAATGAACATTGGACAGCAGCAAAACGAGTACTTAGATACCTCAAAGGGACGAAGGACTTATGCTTAACATACAGAAAGACAGGACAACCACTAGTCGGCCTGGCGGACGCTGACTGGGCTTCATGCAAAATCGACCGCAGATCCTACACAGGCTACGTTTTTATCTACGCTGGAGGACCCATTAGTTGGGAGTCAAGAAAACAGCGAACTGTGGCGCTGTCAACTGCGGAAGCGGAATATATGGCCATAACCGAAGCCACCAAAGAGGCCATACACCAAAAACAACTCGCTCGAGATATGGGACTTCAACTGACAACAGTTACCGTCTACAATGACAACCAGGCTGCGCAGAATCTCGCCATTAACCCAGTCATCAGTTCGAAGTCGAAACATATCGGCGTTAAAGAACATTTTGAAGCTATTTCCAGAAATGAAGTTAAACTGGAATACAAGCCAACTGAAGAGATGGAGGCTGACATCCTCACCAAGCCTCTCAACGGTGCCAAACATGATAGAATCACGGAAAGACTTGGTATCACCCAACCACCCCGCTCGTGAGGGGGAGTGTTGGAAATCACTATGGTGGCAGTTGGTCACCTTGATTGTCAACATGTTTATTTTGTAAAGTGTCACTCTGTGTCACTTCATATTGAGACGTTGTGTAAAATAATATAGTTCTGAGTTTATATATATCCAAGTGTAATAGTTCGCATATTAGTTATAGTAATAACTTTCCAATACTATATACCAACACAAATTACTGCCAATTCATCAAATTACTTATATCAACAACCGAATATACATATACCCAAACTTAGTTATCCTTACAATGACATAACATTTCAAGACCAACTTACTAAATTGAACCCAGAAATAACCTATAATATATTTACAGACGGATCAAAGCAACAAAACGTATCAGGATATTCATACTATGACCCTCAATTAAAACAAGGCATTGGCTACTCATGCTCTCAACAAGCTAATATATATACATTAGAAAGCTTAGCCATTCTACAAGCACTAGAATACATCAACACATTACAAAATAACTATTACAAATACACGATAGCATGTGACAACCAGGGAGTCCTTAAACAATTAGATAACATTTCATACACTACACATTTGGATTACATCTTCATGAATATATTAAATAATATAGCAGAAATAAGAAGAAAAAATAAAGAAATAGACTTTATATGGGGGGGAATAGACTTTATATGGGGGGGACTATTATATGGGTCAAATCACATCAAGGAATTAAAGGAAACGAGGAAGCAGACAAACTTGCCAAAAGCCCAACAAAACAATCAAACAAAAAAATACCAACAAGAGATCTAATAGCACTATCCAAAAAGAAGATGTTTTAAAACTGGAACATAAAACTTCAAGAAGAACCAGCAAAAGCAAGAAATTTCAAATCAATTTTCAAAAAAGTTCCAATTAAACCATGGTTTTGGAAATCAAAACTACCACGTAAGGATATGATCAAAATTAATAGATTGAGAAGTTACCATGCAAGATGCATTCAATACAACTATATGATAGGACTAAGTGATTCGCCTATATGTTACACATGCCCAGATAAAAATGAAAATATGACTCACAGCCTATTGGAATGTCCTAAGTATAAATCCGAACGTAACAAATTATTTCAAGAACTCAATATTCAAGAAATTCAGATGAAAATGAAAAAATCAAGAAAATGCTTTTCTCAAAATTAAAAAATATTACACTTACACTGAAATTTGTAAAAGAAATAAATTTACTCCCCTTAGCCTAAAATTGTAAAATCTGGAGACCACTCACCAACAGAAATCCCACAAACGAAAATAAAAAAATAAAAATAAAAATTACTTAGGGAAAACATAGGAAGAACTTAGGAAGGACTCGGGTCCGCCCAACCTAATTGAGGTTTTTTGTGGTTTCCCTCAATATACCAGGCAAATGCCAGGTTGGTCCACTCTTAAGTCAGTCCACAGACTGCCTATGATACCCGTTTAAATTCCTGCAAACAACCCCAATCAAAATCTTCCTTTTTAAAAATAAAATAAAATTAAAATATATAATCCAAAATTGTCCATTACACCCTTCCACAAATTTGATTAAAAAGCTCCAATCCATTACAAAATATCAAAAATTAAAAAAGGCACAAAATAACCCCTCTCAAAATAACATTATGATTCCGGTAAACACAAATAATTTTTTGTTACTTATGCCAATAAAGAACTTGTTTAAAAAAAAAAAAAAAATTAAACTTTAATTTTATAAACTAAAATCTATGTAAAACTATGTACAAAAATATTACATCATTATATATTACAAACGAAAAACTTTATACAAAATCATTTTGCAACTTATTTGTACTTTTATATATCCTTTTTTCATGTTCCTTGTATCATGCATCCGGAAGTTTGATTTTTATATAATGATTTTTTTATACCGGATAATTTGATCATAATATATATATATATATATATTTTATTTTTATTTTTTCACTGCTTTTGCTATTATTGCATTATATACTGACACAAACGATAACTAACATCGTAAACTAGAAACAATTTAAATATTTGAATGTATAACATCCAAATTTAAACAGAATAATTACAATTTTTTTTATTTCCAATATTTTTGCTATTTTATTATGTATGTTAAACAATGCACGTTATTGCTTTATGAATATTTTAATAAAATGAAACATTCTTTTCTACTATTTTGTACTGTTACCTTAAATTCATAATCAGCGACCCCCAAAAAAACTTTGGTCGAATGTTAAGTTTTTAATTTATGTATAATTATCACGAATTTCGTATAAAACGTAAAATTTTTCTCGCCATCCTAGGGCCGCCATTTTTTTTTTTTTTTTTGTGTGTGTGTTTGACTTCAAATTCGTAATCAGCGACCCCAAAAACTCTTATTCCTTGATTGCAATCCCAAATAAAAAATAATGCATAAAAGATATTCAAACTCAAAAGACGGTCTTTTTCGTGCAAAATGTGGCTTATGTTATAGCTTCATTGACTCCACTAGTATGTATGTTACTAGTTTTAAAAAAAACTATGATAGGGATGCATTGTTAATACGTATTAATATGAAGCACATAACCTGTAGTACCTTTTAATGTATGTTAAAACATTAAATATTGTTCATATGATTAAAATAATTACGAAATTCATCCGAAAAACAATTATTTTCCCAATTTTCACTATTTTGCTATGTATGTATATCTCTAAATATTTTATCTCGTTACTTATTGACTTACTTTTGAGTTATATTAGTTAATAAACGTATATTATTTATGTAAATAATAAAAAAAACACGGATAATATTGCATTATAAACGTGATATTTTGAAATTTTCTAGATAAAATCGCTATTTTATTGATTTTTTATATAACAATTTTGAAATAAAAAGCAGCACCATTTAAAATTTTCCGATTGACCTGAAACTTTTCAAAAATAATTTTTTCAAGTATTTGCACAAAGTTAGGGGTTGGGAGAACAAAATTTCAATACTTTTTTTCACCCCTATGATGCAGGCCCACCCAAATGGCCTAATGCGCATTTGGAAAGCGTTCCAACGAGCCCAAACTCTAACTCTGACTGTTAATCGGCTGTTCCAACCACGCTCTGATTAAATCACGGATTAGTTTGGAACCAGTCAGAGCAGTCAGCGATCAGAGGCAGGGTCTAGTAGTTTGGGTGAACAGAAACGTAACCTTCCGCTCCGCTTCATGTTGTTTTTGTTTTGATTTCGCTCGCCTATTATTCTCCTTTCTTGCGAATCAACTCTTCTTTTTAAAATGTTTTTGTACGAATGCGACGATGAATTTTTGTGCATATAATGGCATTTTCTAGATATTTCTGAAAAAAAAATTTTGGACCTATTTTCCAAGATGGACTTTTGATACTTATTCCATTTTCAAACAAATATCAAAAGAATCCGATTTATTCCCGCAATATTTCTTTCGTTATCTGGACTAAGATTAATATTTGTTTTTTAAAACAAAAGAGCATTTAGGATTATATCAATAAAAATACGAGTGTGCTGTGAGTCTACTAAAACTGGCTCACCTCAGTAAGCCCGAAAATTGTGAATTGCGTAAATCGAAATGAAATCGTGAATTCATGTATTAAATAAACATTTCTAAAATGTGTGCATGTATTTTCGTCATATCCTCTATGAGTATGTAGGTTTTACTTCCAACTTTCGAGCTTAATTAGCATTAGAAAATGAAACTTTTGTGGTGTGGCCCCCCCTTGTTGTGCGAGCCCCTAGGCGGCCTAAATCAGGCCCTGATTTAAGCGACTGGCACTTATCTTCATCAACTATTGACTCATCCATCATCCATATCTTTAATATTAATAAGTACACAGGAACGCAAAATCACATAAACGATCAACTCAAAAAGTTGTTCTGATAACAGTGCTAAAACCTACCACAGCAAACAGTTTGGTTTGAGAAAGGAGCGTTCCAACAAAAAACGAAATCACAAATCAATTCCCAACGGTCAATGATCGCGCATGCGCATTACGTCAATCACGGACTAATCCGAAACTGATTCGGAACTGGTGGTTGGAACAAACCTATATTGTAGCAAAAATTGATTTTGACCTCAAAAAATTAGTACAAGCAATTAAGCAATTATTTGGTAGATGAGTTGTGTTTACCTTCCTAATGAATATATTAAAAGTCCCCTAACATTGAAGTTGTACAACGGCCACCATAGTGGATAATAGTGGCCAAAATATTTAGTAGTTTAATATAAAGTTAATAAGTAAAAAAGAAGAGCGCTACATATTTAGGACAAGAAAAAGACACTAGCGCAACAAGTAGGCCATGTGCAAATGGTCCTGTGCTGGATTCTGCCTGGAAATAGGGTTGGTGGGTTTAATAGATCGATTCCCACAGTAGCCCTTGTAAAAAAATAAATAAGTGTTACTTTTTAAGTTTTGGTCTCATGATAAATAAATCAGCTTGCCATTTTACATTATATTAGAAACATTTTCAGAATATGGTTTCCAAGCTCGCAAAATACAGTACAGTAGAGTCTCGCTTATCCGGACCCCGCTAGTCCGGACATCCGTTTAATCCGGACGTGCCAAAAACTATGTACAAATTGGAACCAGGGCCTGTTCAGATTTATGAAGAATTAAGATAATTGGAGTTTCTACTTTTATTCTATTTTATAGGAATAAGTAAGAACATCGATAAATCTGTTTCGGTTCCATAGAAATGTAAGGGGTGGAAGATAAAAAGGTAGTGTATTCCAATAAATACAATTTTATGTGACTGAGATGGGAAGAGGGTTTTGAAACATATAGCGGCGGCTCAACGCAGTTCCAAGAAATTTCGCCAAGCCGCCAATGTCTCAACTTTTTGTGAAATGATTATCGTTCCTCGAATTTCATATCGGAACACAGGAAGTTCTTCTCAGGAAGTCCCTTCTATACCTGCCACCTGCGTAATTGATTGTCATTTTATTTTAATTCATTTGATATTCGGACTGGTGACAGAACAGCTCTTAACTTAAATAGTGGACCTACGTTATACAAGCATGTTTTGGAGACTAATAAAAGTAATTTTTACGATAAAAACATCGATTTTAATAGTTTTACCCTAATAAAACTTGTTTTACAGACATTTTAAAACTGATTCCGTTTAATCCGGACTTTCGGTAATCCGGACTGGGTCCGGTCCCGTCAAACCCGGATTAGCGAGACTCTACTGTAATTAATTTTATTCTTACCACTAATAAACTTTTTAAGACAAAAGGACATAGACTCTTCTACATATCTAAATTTCAAAATTTAATCCGGTTAAAACAATATGTTGCGGTTGCGGGCTTGGTTATCGTATTCTAAACCTCAGCTTTATATTTTGCGAGTAAGTCGATGACGTTTTTTCCTGATACAAATAATGTTTTTTATTTTAACTTCAGTGACTAAAATATATTATGAACGCCTTACTGTTTTATCTGTAATTTTCTGCCAAATATTTTCCAGCTCAATTAAGCAAAAAGAGGTCTGGAAATAGCTTTAGAATACGGTTACCAAGCCAGCGACACATGACTTTGTTCTATTCTTAATACTGTTTGACAAAGAGATATAATCACTCTTGTATATATAAGTTTTGAGAAGACATCATAAACTGAATTATAGCTAAATTTTAAGTGTTTTCCTAAAATGAACCTAAGAAAACTAAAGAAATCCCGTCCCATATTCAAAGTCCGCTGCTTAGAATAGCATTCGTCGTTACACAGTACTTAAAATACATTGTTTAAAAATTACATAACGGCATAAATATACTATTTCGTGTACATGCACAGAAAATAAAATTGTAAGATTACCGTTGGTTCATCACTAGCAGACGACTGATCAGTTATTTTAAAAACAAGGTACACATTTAAAAACACCAAAGCACAAACAGATGCAATTAAAAATCTCCTTATACTACTGTATTTAAGAGACATTAAACATGATGGCTTAAAACTAAAAATAGTACAATATTCAATATTTATTTATTATTTTCAATTTAAAAAATGAGAAACAAAACTCGGTTTCAATGATAAGATAACAGTGTGAATGTGAAAGGTTTTTAGTTGGTTATAATGTTAAAGTTTATATCTTTTTTAATCATGTTCAACATTTCAACTCACCCGTTTTGTCAGTCAAGGGGGCTTCTTTTCTCTTTGCACTTGCACTTTCTCTCTCTTTTTCCAAGACCACAATCTACCTGCTTTCACACTCACTCATTGCTACCAACCCTGGAATTAAATATTTAATCATATTTACCAATTTTATAAAAATGTTCTTAAACATTGTAATAATTCTAGTATAACTATAAATTATTAGTTTTTAAAATATATAATTACAGTTTCTGATAAAGTAAAATTTACACAATTTGTTTTTAAATTAGGTTGTTCGTGATCCTGCATGGAAAGACTGGAGACTGGAAAGCTGTTCACCGCTGTCAAGTAGGAGTAGTTGTAGTGTTGATTGATATATTAATTTTTTTTTGTTCGATATGAGTCGCAAAAATAACGGTTGCATTTGATTTCTCGTTTTGTAACTTTACGAAAGTAGTATCCGCTTATCAATTGCAATGTCTTCGGATATTGAAACTGAAGATATCGAGGCGGAAAACGAGTCAGAAATTGAGATACAACCAGTGGTTTCTGTGGAAGACGAGCTTCGGAATGTTCAAAGTGTTATTCAACTGACTAGAGATAATATAGATGCTTTAAATGCTAAATTTTCCGGTTTCCAAGATCCTCCAAATATTTACTTGACTGAATATCAAGAACTTACCACGAAGTTGCACGAATTAGAAATAAGTGAACAACATCTTATCGAACAAATTAATATTCCAAACGATGTTCCCCAAGAAAATTGTGATAACGAAAGCATTATCAGCTCTGAGAGGTTACATGCACCTAGTATTCAGACGTTTAAAAGTGTAGTCAGAGCTCATCTTCCCAACCAGCAGCGAACTAGTGTCCAAGTACGACAGGGGCAGACAGTCAGGGAATCTTTAGCAAAAGCGATGAAACTTCGGAATTTAACACCCGAGATGTGTGTTGTATACAGCGTTAGTAACAATGTACAGATAGCTTGGGACGCAGATATTTCCTTGTTGGCGCCCGATGAGATCCGTGTCGAAATAATTGACAAGTTTCCTGTTATTACTAGTTTTTCTCATAATTTCGTTAGAAAGACGTTTTTCTCATTAGTTTTTTGTGAATGTTGTAGGCGGTTGTTGTTTCAAGGTTTTTACTGTAGAACTTGCGGGTACAAATTTCATCAGAGATGTGCGACTGGAGTGCCAGCCTTATGTCAGCAGGTAAGAATGGTAGACACTTATTATCAAATGTTACTTGCTCAGAATGATACACCAGCTGGAATATTACAGATACCTTCCACATTTAGGCCTAATAGGAGGCACCCAAGAGCATTGGGACATGGTGAGCGTTCTAGCAGTGCTCCTAATGTTTGCTATAACCTTGTTAACTTAGGTAATGGAGAAGGTTGTTCTTTAGAAGAATTTACTAACTATGCTACTGGTGGGCCGGTCCTCCCAAGCAACAGAATGCCTCATTCTCAGAGTGCCCAGGCTTCCCCTACCAATGCCTTGGGGCCTCTTAGACCGCGGGCCCGGTCAGCAGATGAGAGTGCTAACAAAAAGATACATAGGGATGCTCCAAGAGAGTCTATAGAAGACTGGGAAATTCCAGCAGATGAAATCTTAGTTGGGCAGAGAATTGGATCGGGTTCGTTTGGAACTGTATTTAAAGGACACTGGCATGGGGCTGTAGCCATTAAAACTTTAAATGTTAAAGATCCTACTTCTGCTCAGTTACAAGCATTCAAAAATGAAGTGGCTGTGCTTCGTAAGACCCGCCATGTTAATATTTTATTATTTATGGGTTATGTGAGTAAGCCAAAATTGTCTATAGTGACTCAGTGGTGTGAGGGTTCCAGTATTTACCGCCACCTTCATGTTCAGGAGACAAAGTTTGATTTTTTGACCCTTATTGATATCGCTCGGCAGACATCCCAAGGCATGGATTATTTACATGCTAAGAATATTATTCACAGAGATCTAAAGAGCAACAATATTTTTCTCCATGATATGGTTGTTAAAATAGGTGATTTTGGCCTGGCCACTGTGAAAAGCCGATGGTCAGGGGGTCAGCAGTTTCAACAGCCATCAGGGTCAATCCTCTGGATGGCACCGGAAGTGATACGAATGCAGGAAGAAAGTCCTTATAGTTTCCAGTCTGATGTATATGCTTTTGGCATTGTACTTTATGAACTAATTACTGGAACACTGCCTTATTGCCATATTAATAATAAAGATCAGATATTATTCATGGTTGGGAGGGGTTCTCTCAGGCCTGATTTGGAGTTCCTCCCTCCAGACACACCCAAAGCTCTTCGAAGGCTATCAGAAGATTGTATTAAATTTAAACGAGAAGATCGACCACTGTTTCGTCAAATTTTGGCATCCCTTGAGAGTTTACTTCAGTCCATCCCCAAGATCCATCGCTCCACTTCAGAGCCTCTCCTTAACCGAACCCCACTACATTCTGACGATTTTCTCTATGTGTGTGCATCTCCAAAAACTCCTGTCAACACTCAGTTTGCCGCCTTTCACTTTTACTCTTCAGGCATATAATACCGCCTAACAGATCATTATTCCTCTCTATGTAACTTTGGAGGTTATTATTCTATTTTACAACTAATTATAATTACATACACACGTAATTTTTTGAGAAACAGTGAGACAATGTAGTTTGTGATAGAGAAAGAACTAATTTTTCTTATTAAAAAAAAGTAATGATAAAGTTATTCTGGGGAGGGTGTATAAAAGTAATTTATAATGATAATACAAAGTGACACACATATACTTATATATACACAAATATATATATATATATATATATATATATATATATATATATATATATATATATATATATATATATATATATATATATATATATATATATATATATATATATATATATATATATATATATATAATGTTTATATATAGTAAGTTTATATATTACTATCGTAATTATAATTATGAATTTAGATTATTGTTTTAAGTAATGTAATTGCTTTTATGGAAAATACAGATTGCTGTTATCTATAACGACTTAGAGTTATTTAAAAGGGCTGTAAAAAGTTATTGTTTTAGATAATGTTGTTTGATTATAAACTTTTTTATAATTATTATTGTAACTTATGAATTACTTTAAACTGTGAAACACCATTTGCAGGTATAGTTTTAGACAAATCATCACTAAACCCCTTTAACTTTTATTTAGCTGAATCAAATCTTTAGCTGGCTATCTAAAATTGTTATTAGAAGCAGATATTTGTTTGATTTTACAAATGTTTTAGATATGGACATGTTTTCTTTTTATGTGTAATTTGACTGACTGTTGACAGTTTTACCTTATTTTAGTTAAATATTTCCTTGAAGTCTATGGAATAGAGATAAATTATCTTAACTTTAATTATTTATTTTTATTAAATATGATACGACTCAGAATTAAGTTTAAATAAATAAATTATATATATATATATATATATATATATATATATATATATATATATATATATATATATATATATATATATATATATATATATATATATATATATATATATTTTTTAATTGGAGAAAAGTCCAGTAAGACATGGTTTATCTAATATTTTTCAAAGATCTTTATATTGTATCCAAGTTGTAGATTAAAATATTCTACTGCTTAAATAAAACACCAAAAACGACTTGCTTTGTAAATATGAATTCAAAATTGGAAAAGCAAGTTTCTATTTTTTTTTTTTTATTATGTTGCTAAATGTTATTTTTGACCCTAACTTGTAAAAATATGTTATTTAATTTCAGTTTTTAATAGTTAGTGTTTAATTTTAATTTTAATTATTGGCTATATAATTCCATTTCTTAAGTTTCCTTACTCAGTGGTCTCATGAAAAAGAACTTAGAACTCCAGTAGTTTTCAGTTGCAAGAAAATGAATATCTATACATATTATGGTTGAATTATGTATTAGTAGATATTTTTTCATAAATATGAAAATAAGTATCTTATTTTATTAATTAGTATAAACTTGTAATCATGAGGTTTTTTTTGGGGCCGACCATCTTTTAAAAACTACTTGTCCTATTAAATTTGGACGGGACATCAAAATTAGCCAGATATGGTCCCGTATTAATATAAACATTCTGCACGCATTACTTCCTCTCATATGCCAGTGAAGAAAACATATTTCTCAAAAATATTTTTTATAATTGTTATAAGAACAGTTTATTTATTATTAACATATAATGAATAATAATTTAATGTCACTCACTTTTTCTAACACTCATATTTTAAAATCTATTTCATTACACTTTATTTTATATTCACGTGACCATTTGTCCAGTGATAAGACTCGAGGAATCTCCGTGCCTCACTTACTGGCAGAATTTTTTGTAAATTACTTTCCAGTCATTTAAAATTGTTAACATTCCCCCTCCCCAAAAGACCTGTTTGAGATGTGTTCTTGATCAAAATATTTGATAACTCTTTAATATCAAGTCCTTATACTGTTTATGACGTAAACAATTTTTGATCTGTTGATGGTAGAATTATTAAGCAATGATTAATTTTATCAAATAGAACAAAATTTAGAGCTGGTGTTTTCCCCTATTTTCTTGCACTCAATGTTTATTAATTCTCTCAAATAAATTTGGGGTTTAGGAGTGAAATCATTTCCATAATCTACTTGACATTTTTTTTTTTTTTTTTTTAAACCGGTTATAAGAAAAAAAGAAGATTTTAGAATATTTTTATTTTGTAAATTAACTAATTGATGACTAGCCAGACCATGTCTTTTATTTGTATAACTCAATTATTTAAAGGTTTTCATTTCCATTAGAAAAATGTATCTTTATTTTAGTAAGCATACTGTATTTGGGCAGTGTTTCCAGATTATATTAGTAGAATCAATTGTTTGACTAATTTTAGTTTGCCCAACTAAAAAATGCTATTCAATTTCTCTTTAACTAAAGGCAGGTCAATAACAGCTATGAAAATATGGAATCCTGTAGGCGAAATATGGAACTCTGAATGTATCTAATTCCAAAACCATTCTTTAGTTTAGCTTTAAATTTTATTGAAAGCATTGAAGTTAAATATTGTGCAAGGACTACATAATCCCAGACTAGAAGGAACCTTTTGGCGGATATGTATTTCATCTGATTAATTACAATACCCATTAAGATAAATTATTGTATATACATTTATTTTTAATTCCAAACAAATATTTTTAAACCCAAGAACGCTTAAAATTTTAAACTCTTGAATTATAATTATTTTGTGGTTGAATTTCGAAAAATTAAATTATCTCCAGAGAGATAATTTATATGTAACATTTGACAGAATATACTAAGCCATTTAGTACAAGTATACATTATTTTGAGATGGTTTGGATAATTCCAACGACACCTCTTCAAAATAAAATGAAAAATAAAAAATAATAAGAAAAAAATAAAATAATAATAATAAAATAAAATATAAATCCCTTAATTCTAATAGATTTTTCCAAGTATTAATCAATTTGTAAATGTCTTGTGTCTCAACCTCATTTATTTAAAATTAGCTTTTCTTACTCTTGGTTTATTATAATAAGCTTAGTTTTCACCAACCCAAAGTGCATTAAGATATTATTTATTTCTTGTAGATGTTAAAAACTTATGATAACACCAATACCTGAGGCTAAATGTAAAGAAACTAACAATATGTATATGTAAAATTAAAAAAAAAAAAAAAAAAATAATAATAATAATTAAAAGAGTTTGTCCTATGAAATTTAAGATCATTAATCATCTGAGAATTTTGTGTTTAATACACTGCAGTAAGTAATTGATTTTGGAAATAGTAGGAAGGGAAGTCATGTTACTAGTCGTATTTCTTTATAAATAAAGCTAGCTCCTTTTTTTTAATGTTAAAATGAAAACTTTGCAAATATAGGCCAAACATCCTCATTCAATCTACCAATACAGGTACTTTAAGTTTTCATGAAGTTGATCACATGTTATCTATCTTTTGTTGAATAGTACTTGATGTTTCTATTTAAGTAAATTTATATGTCGTTTTAGCATTGGCAATTAGCAATCATGCATTCGGATTATTGCAACGTATATTTGTTGCCTTGTTATTATTGTGTAACATAATAGTTACTTAAAGTGTGCAAAGCAAGCTAACTAACTGTGGGAATAGCTATTATAAAATTGTCATACTAGTTTTTCAATTTGGGCACTGTAATTCTCAATTACTTCTTTGTACTATCAAATCTTCCTATATCACATCTCTACTACATAAAGCATATAATTGATTAATTTTGTATTAACTTTGGAATCAACATTTCATTTGCAATATTTTATTTTTAAAATTAATCAAGTTATCACTTTAAGATTCAAAAGTCTAAAAAACCATTCAATACATCAATAAAAAATATTTTAAACAATTCTATTATTTCTTAAGAAATTTAATCAAAAGCAGTTTATTGTACAAAGCAAGGATTTTTTAAAAAAATAATTCACTTTTTTGCCAAACCTTATTCCTATAAAGTTTTGGTTTCCTTGGAGAGCAGTGCCATTATACCATGGTCGTAATGTCTTAAACGTTGACAGAATAAACTAAATAACATTGGTTGACTGGAGCATTGACAGCTACAACGCCAAAAAGAACGTCAAATAGCGGTGATGCCTTTTTTATGACCGTAGCAGTTTTTTTTTTTTTAACAGTTTGGGACGTTTTTTCTAGTAGTGTTGAACATTTTAAACCAGTGAAGAGTACGCAATATTGATTGATTTGGTAATGAATTAAGAGGCTCTTAATTTTGTTTTAAGTTGACATCTATGGGCACTGTTATGATAGCTGTCATTTTATGTCCATCACAGTGACATCATCCCCCGCTACATTACGGCCACTAGAGTTAAGACTGCCATCATTTTACATTCACCGCAGTGACGCCACAACCACTAGATTACTGCTGCTATATACTCTCTCCTTGGAAACCAGAGCTTTAGCTTGTTTTACCTACTTCCGGTAAATCTGTTGCTACTGTCATTATTATTATTGACTTTTCTTTCTGTCAAAATATGACCTGTGGTTATGCAATTAAGTTTATTGTTTTACCATCATATTATGTTTATTCAATTTATTGTTTTTTTTTTTTTTATGTTATGTTTTTATAATATAACTGGGCATCCTTAAAATTTAATCATTGAGGCTAATTTTAGTTATAACGTTATGTTCTAGTTGTGTTAACTTACTTCCATGAAAAAAAAAAATCTGATTTTTTTTTTATTATTACTATTATTCAGGTTAATATTTAAGTAGTTAATTCTTTTTTTTTTATATATTTATAAATAATATATCTGACTTCACAATCTTACTAAATCCAGTATTAAATTATTATTTGAAGGGAATGCTTATTATGAATATAATAACTGTTTGTTAAACATCAGTCTCTCGTTGCTTAGGGTTTATTGAAGTATTAGGGAAGTGCAAGTAAACTTAAGACAAAACCTGATTACTATTGTTGAAAATAATTTATTATAAATGCCACTTTAAAATTTTTAGTTTCACTCTCGCTGAGAGAATAAGATTTAATGTTTTTGTTAAATATGATTTTTTTTTTACTTTTTAAACCTTGGAATAGTTTGCATAATACGGTAAAGTTAGAAATATCCTTATATTATTTTTTGACACTTGAAGCTTTGGCACAACATTTTTAATTGATAATTTTTGACCTAATCAGCTTTTCCATAACTGTTTTAAATAAAATTGTTGTAACAATCGGACAAACATTATTACAATTGTTTACATCTTGTTTACTATTATTAATAAGAGGAAGAGGAAAAAAAAAAAAAAAAAAAAAAAAAAAATCAAAAATTGTAAAAATAACATTATATCAAATGTTTCATTTTTTGAGGCATTGAATAATGCCCATGTTCTGGTATAAAAACCTTTTATTACTACTTTATTACAAAATATTATTAAATTTTATGAAGCGTGAACACTATCAATATGATATTCAAATTGGTATGGATTACAAAAGTATAATGGGACCTACAATCTATTAAAATTTGATTCTACTATTGTATAAATGTGCTGCCCTATGGGATAAGCAGAGCACTATTATTACTTAATGAACCTATTTCATTTAACATTTATCTTAATATTAAATGTAGTTTAATTTAATGAAAATTTGGCACTTTATAAGGAAATAAACTATATTTTGCCTCCTAATAAATTTTTTTAAAGTAATTTGATTTTAAGACATCATATGGTTAATTCTAAAATACTAATATTTCAATTCTGAGTTGTGACCATGTCTTAAGGGGGTACACACTTACTTTATTGAACGACACTCAGAAAATCTAGAATTTTTAATTAATTTTGTAGCTCAAACTGATTGATCTCGTGCGGGCTCCTTTATAGAGGAGTCATCTGGACTTTACTGGGAAACTTTTATTTATGCTCTAAATTTTTACAAAAAATGATTTGATTCTTGAGAGAGTTTGATAACGTTTTACCACCTGTATCTAAATAAAAAAAACAACAATAATTTTACCTCTGTCTTAGAAATGTTATTGTACTGTTGTTTTAATTTTCTGGTCATCATAGTGTAATATTTGCCTTCTCTTACAAGTAAGTTAATCAAAATATAATCCATATTTAAGCTATTTTCATGCTTGTTTTGTCATCTTAAAGTTGTTTCTGCAATGCAAATAGTTTCTACTTCAACATAAACTTAAGAATGAGGATGTTGTGTAAGATATTGAATTTTTTAGTGAAATATCTTGGAATGGAATTATCTCATTATTTTTTAGTATATTCTAAACTTGTTTTATATTTTTATTTACAAATCGGCACTCTACCAGAAACTAGGTTTTGCTTTATTTTGAAATCCAGAGTTATAATTATGTAATATATTATATGGGCAAAAATTCTCTTATGTTTATATATATATATATATATATATATATTATATATATTATATATATACATATATATATATATAAATATATATATATATATATATATAATATAATATTTTATATATATATATATATATATATATATATATATATATATATATATAATAATATATATATATATATATAAATATATATATATATATATTTTAAATATAATTTTTCTGTCTGATTTTATCTTTTGTATTAATTAATTTCTAATTATTACTTTCTTAAGCATGTGTAAAATTGTTTTGTACATAGAATTTTAGTTGTTAAGTTGTTATTATCAATAAAATATATTATATTACAGTTTTATCCAGCTTTAATTAGTTTTACATTTTTAATCTGGAAACTGTTTTTGTTTTTTATTGTTTTATTTGTTAATTTCCTTATGTAAATATTGTATTTACAATTTTACTTTTTATCTGGCATTTTTAGGGGACATACCCCAGACTGATTTTTTTTAAGGCAGTGGTATCCGGGATACTTGCTATCTCTACATAGTAATGCAACTCTATACTTAGCCTCGTAAAGTTTGTAGGGATTCAGTTTTGTTGGCTGAATTATAATTTGATTTATGTGTTAACCTAGTGGGTTCAATATATACCAGAAAAATAAAATGGCTATAATACTAGTTGTTTTTAAGTTTAACATTCCCTCTTTCTTTGCAAGCTAAGATTTGTTAATGAATGAATTTCTATCTTTCGAATAATTAATTTACTAATTTAGTCCTGGAAACATAATAGATTCAGGGATTTTATTTTATTGTTTTTTAAATTTAATATTAAGTTTAACTAATTAAAAGCATGGTCCACTTATAGGCCCCCTAGTACATTTTTCACCTACAAAACTCCTATGTGATACCTCAACCTAAATTAGGATTTCTTTATTATTGTTATTTATTTGTAATATTAATACCATGTAAAAACAAAGAAAAAATTATAATAAATAAAATCACTAGAGCACTCAAGGTTAACCTCCAACTAATATAGCTTACTTGGAGGAACTGGAGAATAATAAGTAGATTTTAAGGGCCCAAGGCATGTTGTGGTAGGATTGTTATGGTAAATCCAATTATGTGCAAAGGGTTTTCTTAGCCTTGTTTGCTTAATTTTTCATATAATATATATTCATATAATCATATAATAATATTAATTTTTAAAGGACATTTACTGAAAATGTACGAATAAATTCGTCAGGATGAAGGGGTTGAATGGGAGGGATTAAATGAAAGTAGGGCCACAATCAGAAATCATTTTGATTGGTGAACTTTGTAGTCCACCTGTACTTATGTATTTTTGATTTTTTAAAACTATTTGATTATTTGCAATACTTTATTTTTATGTAAGTTTGTATGATTTGTTACTTTTATAACTTTATTTTGTAAAAGAAGTAATTTTATTAATTATTTTTATGTAAAAAGAATTAATAAAGTATTTGTGTGTGAAATTTTTGAAGAGATTGGATTGCTATGTGGGCAAGTGTACTACTAGTTGCATGGCAGTCCTCTTTTTAAACATTTTACCATAAATAAGTTACCTACAAGAAATTTATTTTTACACTGGATACTGGTCTCATATGTAAAAAAGATAGTTTCTACTTTGGGTTATAATCCAAATGGAAATATTTACCTCTATATAGAAGTTATTTGCAAAGAGGATGGAATATTAAAAATATTTTTTTTTCTTAATTACGATCTACTCCTCCTTGGCTGATAATATTATATTTTCAGTTTTGGCTTGGCTTATTTTATGAGTCGAGAACAACACAATTAGTAAAATCAATTGTTCGATCAATCAACTTCGTAATAAATAGGTGAAATAGTAAAATGATCAACCTTCCCATCCATATTACCGATTCATTAGTTAGGTCATTTATTACTTTCATTGAAATACAAATCTGGCGTTGTCTGGATTTATCAATCTATCCATTTATTTTTCTTGCATTGCTGTTGTTGTATGGGGAATAGCTTAAGTTATTTTTGATTATTAAAGTGAATTCAGTTTAGCACTTATTTTTCAGACTGGTTTATTTAATTAATTAACCTTTATCTCACAAAGGGAAACATGTCTCATCAAAATGAAGTTTTATTAAAAATGTCATTATTATTTGAACTCTACAGGTTTTTTAACTTTATTTATTTTTTGATACTACCAAAGATGAAAATATATTCATAAATAAACAGGACAAGTGTGTGCTAGTCAGAGTCAGCACATAGCGAGGGTCCGTAGGCCACACTATATAGTGTTTAACTGTAAAGTGTATAAACAGTGTTTTTTTAAAATGCTAAAAAGCTTACTTTGAACCATTCTAAGGGTCTGATTTTCTCAAAACACACTCTGATAAAGTATTTTTTTGCCCCTGAACCGGACTACAACCATATAAATACATCGAAAAGACCATAATTATAAAAAAACGTATTTTGTCAATAAAAAATAAAATAATATTTTTTTCGAAATTTCCAAAAAGTGGTATCTTTACTTTTGGTCGAAGAATGTTCAGGAATTTTTTCAGATTTTTTGCACTTCACATAAGCGAGATAGAGGGGGGGGGGGGGGGGGGCACGTTTCAAACCCGCTTCAAACTCGCCTACGCTCGCCCTATCAAAGTTATAACCAAAGAATTATATATTTTTGTAATCAGCTCGACGTACCCTTTCATATGATACCCTTCACGGTGTCGAAAAAAAATTAAAAAATTTTAACCCTTAAGTTTTTTTACCCTAATTTTTTTGAAAAATATTTTTTTTAAGTCTCTATATTTTTAAAATATGTGGGCAGGTACAAGACACATACATGCCAAATTTCAAAGTGATTGGACGAAAGGTGTAGCTGTGAGAGCACGCGAGAGGACGGACGGACAGACACACGCAGGAAAATATAAGAGTCCTTGGTTTTGCCTACGGACCCTAAAAATTGCTGCACTTGTCTTCAGATGTGATTAGAATTTTAATTTGGTATTATTCAATTGTATTAAAGGGGCACAGAAGTGGGACAGATGGATTTATATGCATCCCAACCCTGGGAATCAAACCATTGACTCCAGAATGCTCAGTTCCAGCACTCTTACTACCATCCAACCATACCACTTGAGCTAGGATGAGGAATGATTTCCATCTATCTGAACCAATGGTTCGCTAGATTCTCTTATTTAGTTCTACCCTCTAGTTATTGTTAAGTTTTTTGCTCTTGTTTTTACCCTCTAGGTATTGTTGAAACTTGATTCGCTAAAGTTTGGATTTTTATTTCAATATAGGCATATGAAAATCATTCCTTTGTCGTACCTCAATTGGTAATAGGGCTGGACTAAAAGGTGTTTTGTAGCAAATTTGTTGCATATATTATCAGCAAATTACATGCCTTGCTGATAATATATTTTTGCATATATTATCAGCAAAAATTAAATGTGCCATTTAATTTTTTAAAACTTACATTATTCTTATGATGTGTTCATAACACGATGCAAGTCTGATCATAAACACTCCTATGAGCCATTGTTAACACTAAATGGCACATTCTGACACTTATCACATGCTCTTAAGAACATCATGTCTCCAAAAACCATCCCCAACAACTCATACGGAAGTGGGAGGATTAGCCATGAGTGAGTGAGTTTTGTTAATGATGATATATTTTTTTATCTCTGTTAGTTATATCTTGATAATATAAATTAGTGTTATATTATCTGTATACAGTGGCGCCACTTGATAAAATTATTGGGGGGGGGGGGGGGGGGGGGGGGGCTCACCGTCTAGGGGTTCGAGGGAGGGGGAGGGTGGAAGCTTTGATAGCTATTTTCTCTGGAACTAGATTTTCACGGAAAAACTACTTATATGGTTGGATTTGTATTTAAATGGACATTCTAGAATTTGTTCATCAAAATCATCGGAACTGTGTTCGAGAAATATTTTTTTGTTAACGTTTTTTCAGAGTTTTCGAGGGATAACGTTCCCAAATTAGGAGCTAAAATTAATTTCTTAATTTTGGCTTGGGATATGATTTTTCTATCATGTATGCCAAATTTCGTCAAAATTGGCCCAGTAATTTAGGTTCCATGTGTTTGTACAGATGACTGACACAGACAGACATTTAAAAAAAAAAAAAAAAAACCCCTTTTCAGAACCTCAAAACGTGTAAATCCATCAAAATTGAATTTTTTGGCCATCACAATACTTCCTCTTTATATAAGTAAGTAAAAAAGTTTTACTATAACAATAAATTCATAAGAATAAAAGAAAAAAAAAGAAGAAAAAATCATGTCTTGCATTTACGACCTGTTATTGTTTAATTAATTTAATTTTCCCCTTTTTTAACAAAAAATCTCCACAATAATTGTTTTGTTTTTTTACATGCATAATATATGAAGTAATAAAGAAAAATGATCAATTTAGCAATATTTAATCTGTTGGTTACTTTTGACAAACCATCCAAATATCTTAGAAAACTGGACCAGTAGTTTTTAATTTATATTTTAACATAAATTATACGAAATCCTTTCAACATTTTGAACAGTAGACACACTAGACACAAAATTTTCTCTTATGTTTGAAACAGACTACTAAATTTTAAATTTGAAGACAAAAAAAGTCCTTCGGAGCAATGGGAAGCAAAAAATAAGTCAGTCTATGCATCAACTGTATTAATATGATCAGTGTGCTCAGTTTTTAGGTTTCTGTACGAAGTACGAAAAGAAACCTTATATAACGACTCTGTCTGTCTGTCCATGGGCATGTTTCAATTCATAAACTTCTATAGCTTGGAACATGAAATTCGGCACACAGGAGCATCTCTGATTTCAAAAATTCCTGGACAGAAATCCGTTTCAGGCAATCAGGAAACATTTTTGGTCTAGAATCTGTCATTTAACATTTTTGTGAACCACCATATCTTACAAACTACCTGTCTGATTTTAATGAAATTTAGATGGTAGGTCACTACTAGCCCATTGTTGGTCCCACATTAATTTTAACTGTTTGGGCACATTAAATATTGCTAAATTGATACTTTTATTCGTGTAAAAAACAAAACAATTCTGACATTTTTTTTTTTTTTTTTTTTTTTTTAAATACTTTACTTTACTACCCAACACCTACTCTTGGCTGTTAAACCATTTTGTGACTCACTGACCAGTACAGACAAGCTTCAGTAAAAAGTTCGTTTTTGTCCTCCTGGGAATGGTCTAGGGCAGTGTATCCCAAACTTTTAACATCTGTGTACCCTTTCTATAATTTTCCTAACACTAAGTACCCCTCGTTAAAAAAAAATGCATTTCTATTTTGGTTATCGGTTATCTTTAATTATTTAATTCTATTTTTCTAATTGTGTCAATCGCGGAGAATTGTTCTTTAAAAAAATGAAATCATATAAATATAAACTACTTTCTTTCTTCTAACGATTATAATTCGTTCCCGCCTATATTGGAACATTGTCAACCCTTTAGGTTTAATCCTTTTTTCACACTTTCTATTTGTCAAATATTTACAAATTATTACTCTTAAAAAGTAATTTGTCCAAAACCAAAACAACTAAAAGCAAGGAGTCAGGTCTAATAATGTGAGTCACTTCACTCATTGGGATTTGTCCCACGACTTTAGTGGTCATGAAACAAATCTTACAAGAAATAGGATGAATAAAAAAATAATAATAAAATATGCGAATACTTCAATAACAATATATGCAATTTTTTTAGTACATAAATGAAAACCAATATCCAATTTAAGAACAAAATTAACAGGGAATCAAATTATGATGAGCCGTTGCCTCATCATAAACAATTTTATCCTTCTCAGGATAAAATTGGCTGCGCAGTCAAAGCCCGGTGCAGCTCGTACCCCCAGCAAACTCTTCCCGTACCCTCAGGGGTACGCGTACCACACTTTGGGAAACACTGGTCTAGGGCTTTGCATGTTATAAGATGCTCTGCATCTATGGTCTCATAAGAGCATAGCATTTTTTTTTAAAGAGAGGTAGATTATAATTTAAATCTCTCCCCTCCCTGAAATCAATTAAAATGATTCTTAAATGAATATTATTGTATTTAATTTGAATTATTAAATTATAATTCATAAGTAAAATGTATCTTTTTCTTTGTAATAGATTTTTTTTTTTATTTTTTATAATAATTTAAGATTGCCTGGGGGTGGTTAAGATTTCCCCTATAATAGCTTCCATATTGTTTTTATCAATCACTTTTAATGCACATTTATACAATTTGAGACCTTTAGAAATCGATCCCACAAATGTGATTTATTTTTGTGGGGAGTTTTGAAATTCAATCTTTATATTAAAAAATAAATAAATAGTAGTAAGTAGTTTGGGTTGTTTCCTTATTAAATGATTCTTATTGGTAAGTAGGGTCTAAAAGGAAAAAATTTGAAGCTCACTTTTGCGATATTTCGACCCCTCTTTGGGTCATCTTCAGGCTGACTAGAAGATTACTATTTCATCCTTTAGTTTTTTAAGTTACATTTTCTCTAACCTAGGTGGCTATTGTCAATTGTTTTGATAAGTTTCTTTAAAATTCCATAGATATCCTATGATTGTCAGTACAAATATTTGTTACAAGTCAATACTTATTATTAAAAATACTAATTTCAAATTCCTAATTTTTTCCTTTTAGACCCTACTTACCAATAATAAATAAATAGTATTTAATTAAAGTAATATATTAAGAATACTTTTATATTTAAAAGTCAAAATTTGCTTCAGTTTCCTCTTGTGGTTTTAGAAAATTGTACTTTTTTTAGTACAGTATTGACTATCAAGACGTTAGTTTTTACTAAACTTTCCAATTAAATAATTTTAAAAAAGTTTTTGCTTATAGTGCAACAATTTTTCTTTTGGGTACAAATGTGTCTTAAAACGAACTAACTAAAACTAGTGATACTATTCTAATCTCTAGTTTGGAATATATTTTTAATGTACTTAACCCTGGAATACTAATGCTAACTAGTGAGCGTCTATTACTAAACCTTCGTAATTTTTACGAGCATTCATTTTATACTATCTTTTTGGGTTATACATGAATAAATAACAACTTTTTGTAAATAATACATATTTTAATTATTATAAACATATTTTTCTCAACGATACTAATCAGTATCAACAGCTTAATATCAAAATTTAGGTAAAATGAGCATAGTGAACATAGCAAATAAAATTTGGAACAAGAATCACAAATATATGTATATTTTTTTAAATAGACATACCACGAACTAAACATTCTATACAATAAGGGTAAAATTGCACATAGCACATTGCTAATTTAAATTTAGAATATTCACAATACTTTCTTTTAAATAAATATCTTTAGTAAGAGTCACAATACTAATTAAGTATTATAATTACATAATATGTAATTTAAATTGTAAATTGTTATTAATATTTTGGATTATTTGGGATAAAATAACTACATTTTTTCCACATTTATATCTGAACAATTTTTAAGATATCCTCTACTTCAAAATCATCATCTAGATCTGAGTCTTCGTCTGAACTTAACTCGTTCATTATTCCTATTCAACCTACAGGGTCGCTAAACAATTTTTGTTGTGCCATTGTCTTGTTTAAATAATAAAATATACAATAAATAATGTAAAATATAAAAAATAATCGAGTATTATATAACACGGTATTACTAATGCTCGTAATTATGACGAGTAAAAATTTACTCTTATTACTAAACCTTCGTAAAAATTACGATGTATGTTTTAAAAACTGCAACTTGCGATGACACGAGTGACAGTGCAGGTTCTATATCGACGAAATCTCAAGGACAACTGAATAGTCGAAGCTCTGGCAGCGTACGTCCCTGCAGTCCAGATAGATGTCACCACAGATAAAAAACTAACGTATAGTCGTAAAATAGTCGAACATTAGTATTCCAGGGTTAATCTAATTGATTTATCAAATCAATGGATTATTTTATAACCAATAAAATAATATGTTTTTACTGCTTAAAAGTAAAAAAAGGAAAATTTAAATAAAATTGCCAAATGCTATGCTTATAAAAATTACTTAGAGAAACTGTCAAACTGGGTATAATCTTCTCATATTAAGCTTTTCGATCCATCTATTGGGTTTTACTTTATTTGTACGGATCAGTACAAACCGAGGGCCAGTAAAAACTGTGCAAAAAAAACAAAAAAACTTTGGGCCACCCTGTGTTATGGCCAGGGTAGACTGGGGTCAACATCTTTCACATTTAACTAATGAGTTTGCTATAAATTAGTTTACTAACACTAACTAGTTTACTCTTAATCATATTTGGGATGTTTTACTGAAATATAACAAACTTTGTGTTTTTTAAAGCCTTTATATTAACTTTAGCTTTTGTTTGTTTGTCTGTGGCATTCGTCAAAATCTTTGGAGAGATAATTAACCCTATTTCAGTCATCCAATCAATCTGAAACTCGGCACAAAGAATCTGTACTAATACAAAAACATTCTAACAAATTAATTAATAAAATAATTTTAAAAAAAACCCTACATTATTTAAAATTAATTAATACCATATTTACCCTCACTCAACCAAAATGCATGAATATAAAGGATTTATAATAAAAACTTATGTTTATTTTTATTTAACTTTTAACTGTATTCCTTTTTTAAAACGATGTTGTTTTTCTTAAGATCAAAGTGTAAAGTCTAACTCTGGGGTCAAATGTAACATGGCTTGTAATAGAAAAAAAAAAAAAATACAAATTGCAAATAAGAAATTAAGTATTATACATTATAATTAATCAGACATACAATTATGGCAAATATAAAAAAGCTCTTGTTTTGGGCACTCCAAGCGTGACTAACTTTTACACTCTATGCACTGCACACTTTTTTTTCCACTTCCGAAATTTTGAATTTCTATTTAAAAAAAACATTATCTTCTTGGTCCAAGGAGGTGGATTAAGATTTTGATTTTTATTATGGCCAACATTTTCTTTGCTTTTTTTGCGTTGCTTGTTTCTTTCTTCTTTTGCTTTTTTTTGTTCCTCCTCCTCAATAACTAGCTTTTCAGGTGTATTAGTTAGTGAGGATTTAACTTTTCCTTTTTTTCTTCTACCACAATTTGTTTCCATTCTAAGTTGAGCTTTTGGAAAAGAACGAACTGTTTAAGGGAAAATTGCAGTAGTCATGGAAGTTTTAGGCGATATACATATTTTAGTAAATTTCCTGTTGGGTGCTAAGAAGTAGAAACCGGAGCTGAGATTATAGATCTGGATGTTTTTTGTTGGACGAGATGAGAACGTTCCTATAATAATTAGAAATCAATAAAGAACACATAAATGTACAATGTCATGAGTTGGAACCTAAAATGAGAGATGTCAACATATAATTTTTTATAAAAACATCTTGTGGATGGCTGTGAATTTAAGTCAGAATTACCGCTCTAAAATAGAGATTAGAGACCAATGGTCTTATACCGTTCATTGAATCCTATTTAGCTCAGCTAGAAGGTCATGATAAACTCTTTAGAATCCTCTAATTAGCATTGCTATATCTAAGCTCTAATGTGCTAGTTAATTTGTCTAAAATATTAATTGAAAAGAATATCTCAGCTAATACATGATTGTGGTGATAAAAAATATTAATTGAAAAATTACATATAACTTAAAATTGTATGGGGTCAGAGTCAGTTGCAACATATTACAATTGTTCCCGCAAAAAATACTGCAACCGTCCCCAGTCAGCCATTTTGAAATATTTAAATATTATAAATTATAGAATTATTAATAAATATTAAATTTAAAAGGGAAATAATAGCAACAAATCTTCTCAACCACAACACATTTAGGGCTCAAACTGAAGCATCTACAAGAAAAAATATTACTAAACGGATACAAAAGACATATATATATCAGACGAGGAGAAAAGACTACAAGGCTGCTCTAAAGTTCTGTGATCATAGGTGATCTGCCCAAAAAAATGTCAAGACAATTTCGGCGACATTCATTAATCCTTTGACCAATGTAGGACACACCATGTGCGTCACATAATTGTCTCTTTAGAGAAACTGCATGACGCCCACGGTGCGTCAGGGCCAGTAAATTTTTACACCCAAAGACGCAGGCCACTTAGGTGGGCCCATTGAACAACCCTCCTGGTTTCCAACCAGGAGGGGAGTCATGGGTGTAAAAGCCCCCCCCCCCCGATTAAAAAAAAAGTGTCATTATCATGGTTTCCAGGCTGAAACCTGGTGACGCCACTCTTTCTAGGAGCTTCCCACTTGTTTAAACAATGCTGGGTGGACATTGAGCGGGGGTCCGGTCCGGGAATCGAACCCACAGCTACGGTCACCTTCTGACCCGGCTCGATGCTGCTTAACTTGCGTTATTGCACGGCAAGCGCTCAAGCCTCCGAGCCACTCAGCCCCCATAAAGCTAGCATTACTTGTATATTTACGAATTTTTAGGGTTGTTATTTAAGATGTTTAGATTTTTTTGACTTGGGCGCTAAACATTGCTTTCTTCATTCATTCTTTTGAATGAAGCACCTGTTGTGTCAAATCGTTTTTGTAATATTTTGCCCTTCCCATTTTTTCTTCCCTTCCTTCTGAGCTATATTAATTTCTAAAATAAATACTTTAGATGGCTGGGGTGAAAAGAAAGCTTTAAAAAAATATTTATCTTCATACATATATCAATAATTATGAATAATTTGTAAGATCCAAGCTTTTATATGTTTCAATTACACAATAAATTTTACAAACTTGTTACTTTTTTACATATTGAATAATAAAATAAATTAAAATAGAATAATAATATTTAAAATATTGCAGTAACAGTAAACCGCCAGATGGTGCATCATGGTGACGCATATGGTGTGCCATGGTGACACATATAGTGCGCCATGCCCGTTTAAGTGATAAATTATTCTTTCTGTGGCTGCATGACGCACATGGTGCGTCATACATTTTTTTTTTTTTTATAAAAAATAAACATTAGAAAAACAATTCTGATGTAATTTATGCATGAAATACTAAGACCAGACTAACATAAATAAATGGAAAATAAATCCGTTCCCAGGAAGTACTTTTTTCTCTCTTCTATGGCGCAGCCAAAGGATTAACAGTGATAGGCGATAGGAGATATAGATAATGCTATAATTGACCCATCTTCCCTGATAATTAATGTAGATGGTTGTAGCTTGGCCCCCATTCCACTATCACTCTACACAAAATCTTAAGAAATAATTAATAGGTATTTATTATATCGAAAATAATATTTATTACTATCCTATCTTCTTCAATGATAAGAACCTCACTAGGCGTAGGCCTAGCAATAGTATTATATTATTTTTATTTATTAGGTAGTTGATAATAGAATTAATTTGATGCGTAGCGAATTCTAGTGGTTAAATAGAGTAACTACATTGCGTGGAAGCTCTGTAAGGTGCTGCCCTCTGGTAGCTTTTTATGCAACTAATAATTATTACATCTAAATCAGGTTTGGGGTTCGATTCTCGGTAAAGGTACCCTTAAAATAATAGTTTTTATTGAATTCTCTTGGATTACTAAGCTCTTAGTTATTAAGCGGGTGAAAAAAATAAAAAATGGGTACGTATCTCGCTTACGCGAGCGTGCCATGTATGTTGAATTCCATCCTTGTCAAGGGGAGTGCTAAACTTCTCTCCTTTCATTCAACACACCCACTTTCGCAAATCTACGAATTATAAATGTCAAAAATAAAGGTTACGGTTACCGTAACAATTTATGTATTTTGAGTAGTAAGTATTAAAAAATACACTTACTTAGTTTTATAAGTACAATTTCGTAAGTAAATATGCAGTATTGTCTGTATATTTCCTTGGAGCTCTGAAATAGGGGAGTGGGAGCCTTTACCCTTAGCTTTAGGTTCAGGCTTCAGCCCCCCCCCCCCTTCTGTAGTTGCGGCACTGGCTACTCTAAGCGATTATTCACTGCTAAAGGGGTGCTTTCCTGCAACGCGTCTGACGCGAGGTACTGCTCTAGTACAAATGAATGGGGGTGTTTTCCTAGAGCGCGTCTGACGCTGCCGCCAAGGCGTCAGACGCGCACTACTCCTCCGAGAGCAGTATAGAATAGTCCAGTGCCGGAACTAGCCGGGTGCATGGGGTCAGCCGCACACGGGCCTCGGGGTAAGGGGGGCCTCACTTCCGCTCGGCCAGTTATAAAAAAAAAAAAAAAATTAAGGCTAAAGTTAGATTCTATGGCTTAAAATAAGAACATTTTACTCGGCATTTTTTCTTCAAGAAATAAAGTTTCAAAATATGAGTATTCAACTCAAGTCTAACAGCTAAAATAATGGATCTAATAAAAAAAATTAAAATAAAGAGTTCTTATTTTGAGCCATGAACTCGAAATCCATTCTTTAGTATTAATTACAAAGCCACTTTTTTACTTTAGCACCCCCTTTAGTTCTAAAAAACAATAGTCTGCCCTACAAAAGTCAAAAAGGTTTGTGTGTTTGTCTCCCCAAGACATTGAGACTCCTGGGGAAGTTTTATATTTATATTGATTTATCTTAGTAGTTGATTAGACTAAGGGATGTGATCACAATTATATACACAAGTGTTACATTCCGTTGTCCCAAGATACATTAGAATAAATATTCCTTCGTCTTAACAGTAATTTAGACTAAGGAATATGTATAAGCTACTCTGTATAATGTTCCTTTGGCTAAATAACTATTAATACAAAGGGATGTAGGAGGGTGCTAAAGTAAAAAAGTATCATTAAGTACAGGCAACTTTTTTGATTTTCGTAACTTTTTTGCTCTTTTTACTTTCCATATAAAGGGAAAGTATTGTAATGGCGAGAAAATTCGATTTTGATGAATTTACAATATAATATTTATTTTATACAAATATTTGGACATCTTCGAGGAGGGGGGGGCTAAAAAAATCTTGCACACGGGCCTCAGCAGGTCTAGTTCCGTCTCTGGAATAGTCGCCTACCCTCGCGTGGCTCTGACGTACTTTTCCTTTATTACTTCTTGTAAAAACTTATTTATTTTTTTTTTTTTAACAATGGTGGCAAAAAATAGTTTTTTGTGTTGAAGTGGACAATTATACATATATTTACTATAAAATATCATAGAAAATGGGAATGTGAAATAAATTATCTATATATTTTAAATAACCATTAATAAACATTTCAACATATTATTTAATTTTCTTTATTAATTTTAAATATTTTCATAGAATTGTATTACAAGAAGTTCCATGCATGTCATGAATTTTAAACATTATACAATAGTAAGTTAAATAAAGTCCCAAAAAATTAAAAAGATGACATTCAGACAGTTGCGTTACTAAGGACTAAGGAAATCCTGCGCTCCTCCGCGCAACTTTCTCCCCCTATAACATAACAAAGTCACCCCTGCACCTCTCTCATTTTTTCTCCTTCTTTTTGGATTATTCGGGGAGAGATGGAGTGGAGAGATAAAATAATATGATCAATAAACTCAATTGTGCGTTTTGTTTACTAAAACCTTTGATTGAAGTCATAATAATATATAATATATAGTAGACCATTAAAACCCACAATTTTTTGTTCCATAGACCACTTACCGATTTTTTGGCACTCTTTTAGTTTGGTACCCCCCTATTTCATTGCAAATTTGAGAAGACCTGGGTGGGTAAATGAGTGGGAAATAGTTCTGACTTGCCTTTTGCCTTGTTGGACAGTTAGTACTATGCCCAAAAATTTAAACACCCAGGTCATCTTAAATTTCCAATGAAATGGATCAGTAATTAATAATATATAATGAGTGGATTTTACATACTTTTACAAAACATTGTTTCTGATCATCTTTTCTTTCCCCGAAATGGGAAAGAAAAGACTTCACTTTCATACCTTACGAGATTATGAACTAATATTACTATTTTTTTTCTTTCTTACATTGATAAGACTTTTTTAAGAAAAAATTTGACCAAGAATTTTGTCTTTTGCGGATGTCAGACATGTAAAATTGTATGCACTTATAAAAATTAAAAATAGAGGCATTTAGAAAAAAACCAGCTACGTAGGCTAAGCATCTTTACTTAAGAGTGACTTCCAGCAAAACACAATTTACAGTTTGACACGGTTCGCAAAAACTGAGAAAAAATTGGAAAACTGAGAAAAACAGAGATAAAAGAAGTCTAATAGGGTGGTTCAAACACACTAACACAGTTTATTTTGATTCAGAAGGCTTGGTCTTGCCATTGTATTGATCCACATAGCATAATAGTGTTATCTCTCCAATGCGAATAACTATGTTTGTACCTATTTTTCTTTTTTTTCTTTTCACTAAATGCATAATTGTCCTTAACTTGAAGTTATAAATTTTTATTATAAATGTATTATTCATTTTAAAGCTCTTAAAAATCTGAACTCCCCTCATCCCTATGCCACTGATTATGGTCTTATAATCAGGAGAAGGGTTTTTAGTGATTCCATGAATAATGACGTTTCTACTGCTCTTACCTCTCTATCGCTTTCGCAACACACCAAATTGATGAAGGACAGTATTCAGCAAAAACTAGAAGTTAGGTGTATCAAATAAAACTGCAAAAGCAAATAATTTATCAATTTGTTTTATTTTTACAAAAAATTCTAAATAACCTCTTTCGAAATAAAGTACATAAAATAATTAATGACTGAGAGAAAAAACTCATAAATATTTACACAGAATATATTTGTTTATATTGGAAAATATAAATGTTTGTTTAAGTCAGTACGTTTCTTTTTTTCTGGTAGCAGAATATTAGTGTAATTAAAATTGGAAGGCACTCTAGTTTTATTCATTTTCAGAAAACGATAATCAAATCAAAAAATAAAAGTTATGATCAGTTTCATGAATTAGTATTTAAGATCAGTTTAAATAATACCGATTAGTTATTAATTTAAATAACAAAAATAAAGATTTCATTATCGTACTTATTACATTATGCATCCTAGTGGATAAGTATTCATTTTTTTTACACTGATGTCTAAAGTTTTGAACTGATTTTTTAAATCGGTGCCTAAAATTTATATTTTTAAAAACAAAATAACGTGTTAAAGATGATAATTTAAAAAAGATCTGACAATTACTGGACGAATGGTCGCGTACCATTAGTACATTCTTAAATAATAAAATATAATCATTTAGATCTCAAAATATAAGTGTTAATTAAAACTGAGGATGTGAGCATTAACACAATTCCGTAAAGTAATATGACTTAGCTGGGTATTTTTATTCATATGAAATATTTGTATTGGAATTAAAATGACAACATTCGGGGGTTAATTAACGTATCATCCAAATTTCATTGAAATCGGAAAAGTAATTCTTAAGATAAGGGCGTTAAGCAAAAATGGTTCTTAATATGTGAAACCCATTTTGAATTTGGAGACACTCAATGCTTCTATTACATTTTGTTAAGCTCGTCGGAAGCAAGAACAGTCTAATAGAAAAATGGTTATTCCAATTAATTAATGCTAAGAATAAATATACAATTTAGATGTCAATAAAAAAATAACAAAAAATATATATTTTGCCAATTAGTATGGTGTATTGTATACACCCGCGTCCTGTCGAGTCCTTTAATAATCCATTAATGTCTAATTTATTTAATACTTCCCTCCTTTTTTAAAATCTGTCAAAACTGTTAAGATTTTCTATCTATATAAGATTGATACGAAATATAAACATTATATCTCTGTTTAGATGCATAGAAAGTGATTCTTTTCGTAGCTGTATTTATTGCGCATGCGCGTTCATAATAAGATGAAGAATTCCTCTTTTTTCCACCCTAGGTCGGAAAAAAGAGGAATTCTTCACCTTAACGCAAGATTAGCGAGTTTGTTTATATTATAATTTGCTGTTTGTTTAATTAAAGTAACTGTTTATATCGAGTTTTTAGAGAAACAATGAGTGATTTATGAAGAAAATGAGGAGAATTATACGCCTTCCGAAATAATTAATTCGGCTCAAAATACAACTAATGAATTAATGTCATCTTAATCAAAAAAGAAATACGTACTTTACATACAGCAAGTTTATAAAAAAAAAAAAAATTCTGTATTTATTGTTAAAATCTACAATCGTAAATAAAGTACGGTACGCAACTCGGGTGAAAACTGCATTCTGCTTTGCTCGTGTGGTTGTACTACCCTCACTGTCGCTCGGGTGCAAACTCCACACTCGCATGCAAAATGCTTCTTTCCGCACTAGACGCGTAATGTACTATTACAAGAATTAAAAATGCCAATTAAGAAAAATTTAACGTTCATCTGAGGGCTACATTCAACAAACAAATCAATTTTTTTGAAAATCAGATTTCAATTTTTTTTTAAAGATATTGGTGTTAATAAATAAAAATGTATTTATTTTCATATGGAAGAGATACCAATAAGCGCATCAGATTGAACATTATATGGCACCATCAATGGGGCTAATAATGACCTACCATTCAAATTATTTTTAAAATTGGACGAGTAGTTTTAAAGAGCGACAGACATACTGACTTACTGGTGTCTGAAACCGATTTTTGCCTTGAAATTGGAGGACTTTCGATTTTATTATTTTATATTTTTATTTTCGATCATCAGAACGATCTTAACTTAAAGAACGAATGCTTAACTTAAATTAGGTACACTAATCTTGATTATATATTAAACGAACTTTATAATCTTAAACCTTTTAGTATAGTATTTCAGCTATTTTTTGTAACTCCTTGGACTGCTGGAATATTTAAATATCTTTTTAAAATATTTCAATGAGTATTATAATCTTTTATTTTAGTAAAATACTGTAGAAAATTCTACATTATCAATTGGAATATCCATTTAGCTATATGATATCTTCTCTCAAATTATCATCTTTCAACCATGTTTAAAATAAGGTTGTCTCTCAAACGAAACACTATATTATATACATATACATGCATACATACATAAATATATATATATATATATATATATATATATATATATATATATATATATATATATATATATATATAATATGTAGTTTGTGTATGATTACAAACAAATTCTAATAGCAATGTTTGACATTTTTAACATAGAATTTATAAGTTGGTATATATAATGCAGTCCTTCAGAATTTTACTGACAAAAAAGTATAATTCTATCTTCAGTTATTATTTGAAAAAATTAATTAAAACATAATTTTAAGATTGGCTGGCTTTTAATTAAATTAAAATTGATATCACTCCTCAGAAACAGGTAGAGAATAAAATATTTATTGCACTGACTTGACACTTGAAAGAGTTATAAATTTACCTAATAAACCACTAATGGTATCTTACAAAGTAATTTCCGTAATAAATAATTGCACTAACTTGATTCAATTATATTATTTTTATTTTATTTATATAAATAGAAAGTAATGTGGAAATGTTTATTTATTTTAAATATTAAATAATATATAATAATAGCAAAAAGGAAGAATGTTAATTTAAATTCTACACAAATGTACAATTAAACACAAATATATAAATTACAGAATATGTAAATTACAATATGTATATATGTATATATAATACAATCACGTAAATTAATATATTAAAAAAAGAAAAATCTATATAAAAAAGAAAATAAAATCAAAACACTTATCACAGAAAAACACACATATATTATTCCTTTCCATATATAATTTATTTTATTTGATTATTTTGTTTTTATGGAAAAGTAATGAAAAAAAGAAAAGAAATTTGAAAAATCTATAGAAAAAAAATGACAATATCGAGTATTTTTTTAAGAAGCTCAAATGGTATTTAAAGCATATTTAAATTATTCCGATTCCTTCTCCATCTTCACTTTTTATCCGGAGTTCACAAAATTCTGAAAACAAAATAAATGTTCCTGATTTAGCCTTCAATTAGTATAAACACACACACGCATATATATATATATATATATATATATATATATATATATATATATATATATATATATATATATATATATATATATATATATATATATATATATACACATGTACATAATATGCAAATTTAATAACATTTAAGATGAAAAATACTAAAATAAGTAATTAGTTGCCTATTTTTATGCATTTATAATACTGGGAACAAAACCAAACGATTTTAAGGTCGATTTACACAAATCAGTCATAGTCCAGGAAATGAAGCACTTTGGCTTGCAATTCTTTCGTCCTACATCGATTTACTTGAAATTTTGACATTAGGTAGGGAATAGCCCAAGGATCAAAATCTTTATCATGCCTAGGGACGCTATTACCCTGGGGGTAGTTGCCACCCTATCTCGGCGGTGGAATTTTTTTATTTTTTTTTAACCACAGGAATCGATGGAAAAACTAATTTTAAGTAAAAAATGTTCTTTACATTTTTTTTTTGTAAAATTAACATTTTTCGAGTTATTCATGATTGAAAGTAACAGTTTTTCGTCGAAAAATTTAACGTTTTTGGTCGGTTTTTCGCAAATAACTCGAACAATATGCATTTTATCAAAAGAACTGTAGAAAACAAAATTGTAGCCTATAAAAAAACAAAGAAAATCCTTTTTTTTATAATTCCTGTATCAGCAATACGGACCGAGCTACTGCTTGTTAATTGTTAGCTTTTATTCGTCAAATGCTGCATTAGAGAGATTCAGAGTCAAATAGAGATAAAACTGTGCATTGTACGAGGAAAACTTATAGGAGTTTTTTTAAAGTGCATATAAAGACCTTTCTTTTTCAAAAAAATAGAAGTCAATAGCATCAAAGTTAAGCGAGTTACGATGAAAATAAGGTTGGTCCCTACATTTTTCTACGAAAAAATCATTCAAAACAACCCCCTAATTCCCACCCTAATAAAAATTGATCGTCGCCCTTCAGCGATTCTCTTTATTTATGTATTATCAATAGATCCTAGAAGTTTGACCATTTTAAAATGCTTATTTTTTGAAAAATTGGACTTTAAAGTGAAAAACGATTTTATGCGATTTCGTAAAAAATGCCCTTTTCTTCAAAAATACTGAAGATACGAAAAAAAAGCTAGAGTGTTGAATTGTAGCTTTTTTTAATTGCAAAGATTTTCCATCAAGTAGGTTTTCTTTACAATCAATATTTGGCGAGATATGGCCGTTGGCCGTGTAAAACCTCTATTTACGAGAGAGCACCACCTAATTCGAGCTCTTTAAACTCACCCCATTTTAAAACTGAGGGGTTTAAAGGAATTTCATTTACATAGCCTTGTAGCTCTTGAAAAACCCTACAAAATCATTTTCGGATGAAATTTTTATCATTAAAAATGAAGGAGCTATGCTTAAAAAACCAAATCGAATTTTTTTCGAAAAATTCGAAAATTGAAAAATTGTCGTGATAGATGGATAAAGAAAATCTAGGCTGATTTTATTTTTCGTGAATCACATTGGAAAAGATTAACCCTAACTTTTTGGGAACATCCAGACGGCGGGAACATGCGCGGCGGAAGTACGGGGTACAAAAGTCAAAATAGTAGAAACCCTTCATGATGAATGTCGTTGGAAAGCTCTTTAAGAGCTCAGTAATTGTTGTTATAAACACTTTTGTCATATTTTCATTGTAGAGGGGGATAAAATGGGAAAACAGGAAAAAAATGGTTGTTTATTTTTTTTATCAAAAATTTTGATCCGATATGAATGAAAATTGGTATAGGCGCTTTATTTGATGTCAGAAACAAGATTATGAAATAATCCATGTACATTTAATTCTTTGGGCACAAATGGTACCGGGGTATCGGAAAGACTCGTGAATTAACTTGCTAAAAAGAAGAAGCTGAGTCGGAAAAATTATAAAAAATTGAATTAGAGATAAACGGGGAAAAAGATTAATTTCTCCCCTCCGCCCTCCGGACGGTCCCCCAAAGTTGGAATTAAGATTTTCTCATGTGCCCTAAGAAGCATCTGCCCATGAGTCTATATATGTGTGTGAGTGGATATCTCGTTGATTCCTCACCAGTGTATTTACAGGTTCCAAAGAAATATCATGTTTGCTGACAATTTGTTTAGAATTATTTAATTGTGTTTGTTATAGTTATATATTATAGTTGAGTTTCTGTAACTCAAGACACATTTTTATCCAATTACGAAAATAAAAGTAAATTCATTTAGAACAACTTATGGTGGAATTAGAGGAACAATCTATCCACTGCCACCAAGGTAAAGGCGAAGCTGACGGACTAGTTGTTGAATTTTCTATTCAGGATGGGTCAGATTTACAGAAAATCATAGTAGCGGAAGATGTTGATATACTTGTAATTTTAACTGCCAGAGCTCTTCTTAAACTTGGAAAACAAAATTCTTCCTCCACAATATTTTCATCTAAAAGTTTCGAAATGGGCTACCCAAACAGTGCAAAATGAATAGCTTTTTCTCATGCTTTTACTGGATGCGATACAGTTTCGGCTTTTTATAATAAAGGTAAAAAACGATTTTTTGATGTTATAGAAAAAAGACCCGACGTGAGAGAACATGCCGAGATTTTTTATAGTAGTACTGCTAAACCCGCAGAAATTTTAAACGCTGGCAGGTACTGTGCAGCAGTATTGTACGGATCTGCCAAAGACATACAGCTCAAAAAATTAAAGATTTAAAAACTTTACTCGAGCAGATGCGATGTGAATCGTTCATTAAAGCTACGTCGAAAAACAGTGCCGTAAAACTGTCAAAGCTTCCCCCTACTGTTGATGCCTTAGATGAGCACACAAAAAGATGTTACTACCAAATCCAACAGTGGCTGGGAAACGAAAATATTCAGCCAACAAATTGGGGATGATTCTTCAAGGAAGGTTCATTGCACCCCATTAGAATGAACAAACAGCCTGCACCTGAAGAACTTCTAAAAATTATTTTTTGTCAATGCAAAAAAGGGTGCGGCGTTTCATGTGGCTGCAGAAAAGTAGGCTTATATTGCAATTCGGTTTGTTCTGGGTGCTCTGGTGAGAATTGCAATAACAGTTCACCAGTAGTAGAAGAAGATGAGGAAGACATCGACCACGACAATAATGATATAAATAAAGACTTTTAAAATACGTATTTTTGTCTGAGTTTGTAGAAGTTTTATATTTGTATTTAAATATGCAGTATATTTTTGTGTTAAATGAACTTTTGAATGTAATTTTACTTTTTTTTCCCTATTTATATCTATTACAGTTCTTTTTAAGGATTGCAATGTTGCAAGGGGTGGTTTTTAAAGAATGAAAATTTGCAAAATATTGAAATTGATCATATTTTAAGCAGTTACATTTTTAATTTAAGAACTCTGTCAAGAATTACTGTTTTTGGGAGAGGGGGGGGGGGGGGGGGGTAAATCATCATTTTTTAATGAAGCTTCAATAGGGGTTGAAAAGTTGCCATATGAAATTAGTACATATTTTAAGCAACAGCGTTCTTAAATTAAATAAATATGCTAAATTAAATTTTAGGAAAAATAATTTTTTTTACAATAAGCTCTAACAGGGGTTGATTTTTAAGGGTTGAAATATTTTGAAATTATGTTCTAAAGCATAAAATAATAATTATTCAACTTATCCAAACTGAATTTTACCCATCTTAACCTTTAAAATGTTACTTAATAAGTTTTAACAATTAGGGGTAGTTTTCACCCCTAAAAAATAATCAGCGCCCATCGGCTTACTATAGATTTTGAAGTAGAGGGTAAGATAAGCCTAATTCCAAATTTTTATGTAAATCGATGCAGGACGAACAAATTGCACGGTTTTTTCCATTTATTGAGCTTCATTTACTGGACTATCACGGCATAGTGTCGTGATCCTATCGACGATGTTGAAAAAATATTCTTCTAGAAATTTGATGCTGTTTACTCTTGCCTGGAACGTGGCAGTGTCAGTGCAAACAGTGCTCTCGGTGACACTATGTCCTGAGTCCTGAAAAGCTAATTTCTTAAAGACGATATTTTTATCTTCACTACCACCACTGGCGGATTTTTGAGTGTTCGGTATGGTTTGGTTTTCAAGACAAGAATGATGAAAACATTATGGTGTCAGTCCACAACTACAACTATATCCCGTGTTATTTGATATGTCAAATCCAATATACATGGCCACGGTGGTCTAGAATACTATTTGGAGTAAAATAGGAGCGAAAATTAAAATAACTGAGTATATCCGTGTATATTTCTTTTTATATATAATTACTATTGAATGGCAACAAAGCTGGGCTAAAAATCAACAAAAGAAACTTGAATTATAGCAATAACTTTTTGTTATAATATCTAGGCATTTTATTTAAAAACCAAGGGAGAGACTCGCCTTCAGAAGTAAAGTATTCAATTAACATTTTTTATCTTACACGAAATTCATTAATTTGTTTTTGCGTTCCTTCTTGCAAATAAAAATCAATAAGGGATCATTCCCGGAGAGTCACGAGCCGGTCACGTCACTGTGCCGTCGCTGTCTCGTCACTGATGAGTGTAAATCGACCTTAAAGCGGTGTACCTTTATATTTTTGGAACGAAGTTCCTTATGGCACGTTCTGGAGCCCGGGAGTGAATCCGAAAAAAACGACCAAAATCACCGTCACAAAATCATCGTCACGCAAAAAGCGTCACGAAATCTACGGATGACGATAACTTGTGTAAAAGTTGACCGACTTGACTTCATTTTACCAATGCCCAGGACAGGTTCGTTGGACAACGTTATCCGCCCAAGCGTTCACGAGCAACGCTCGCGTAAACATAAGCTTTTTAGGTCGGGAAAAAATTCTAACTTTATCTATTTAATGAGACAAACAACTTTTATAAATAATATTTTTTAGTAAAACGAACACCTAACTCTGCTGTGAAGTGATAAAGATCGCTAAATTTATTAAAGCGGACCTAAACGTTTAAAATAAAGAAAACAACGTTTTTACCGATATCTTACGTTCTAACGTAACGATTTTAATAAAACTTCATACACATCGTCTAAAGTACAATTAAAACAGGCATGTAAAAATTCAACCTGATACAAGCAGCAGATTTTTACAGAGACGAGATATATTTTACAATTTTTAAAAAATGATGTCCGAAGTGTGAGGTTTGTAGTTAATATAAGTGGAATATTAAGAATGTAGAGTGATTCCCCCTCTACTATACTTCGTTTAGACTCCTTTCGTGCGCAATCCCCTCTTTTATCTTTCCATCTCTCTCTCACTATATTCTCTCTCTCTCTTACTCCTTCTTCCTGTCAAACTCGCTATTTATCCACAAAACAAGGTTTTTTTCGAATTATTCTTTCTATCATTGAGAAAAGTATTCGTATATTATTTAAAATGAAAAGTGCACCAAGAGAATCGTCAGAAATTGACAGAGTCGACTGTGTTAAATTATTAAATAAGTATAAATTTATGTAATAAAATAATATTGCTCATAAGCGGAACAAGGGATTTTTGTAATAAGTTTTATGTAATAATTTTACTAATAATAATTTTCTAATTGAGTCAAAAATATTTATTGGAACGAGTAGTTAGCAACGTATCGTACTTAGCAGTGTGATTTTATATTTAATGAAAAATGTAAGGAACTTCGTTCCTACGGGGTGTCCCGCGACACCACACGTATTTTTTAATCATATAAACGTCCGATCATATAAAGTGACCAGATTTCAACAATTATTAAAGGTCAGTCGCACCTTAAAGCCTAAATTAGAAATTTTTATTAAAGCTCAGGAGGAAACACGTGGTTTAAACATAATACAGTAGCCTGTACTACTTCATAATTAGGAAGAAATGAGTAGTGTATAGTGTTCCTTAACAAAAATGTTAGTTCAAATGATTGCATGAAGGCACTCACAATAAAATTTGGTTACAAATTAATAAAAATAATAACAGGTAAGAGACGAATTTAGTTACCTTGATACTATCTACTGGTTGAGTAGGGTGTTTGTCACCTGAGAGATTGACAGCAGAGGACTCCCTTCTGGTTTATCTGAGGGTAACCGCAGTCCCCGACCACTGAGCCCGCTCCCCTTTAACACAACACAGCAGTTTACAACATCATGTCAAACCCTCTACATTCATTACTATATATAAAAGACTACACTGACATTTAAATCATGCATGTAAATTAGTCATTAGGTCAAATACAGCAGCAAAATTTATCGACAAATCATTATTTTATATACATGAGTTGCGGAGTCACTGATTAGGGAATAAAAAAGGCCGGCCGTCTCTCCACTAAAATTAACTTCATTTTAAAAACCTGGCTTATAAGAACTATAGATCATTTTCAGTGCCTGAATGCACGTCCTCATATTATGCGGTTTTGAAGGGCATCAGAAAAATCTATGGCTGTCAAAGCATGACGCAAGAAAAGTTTGTTTGGAACCAACTTTCTCGCGTATACGCCAATTTGAATTGACGTTCTTCGGCTTGAAGAATATTTTTATCAGTACAACCCAAACGCGCCGAAACCCCGTATGCTATAAACCCACATTAAGGAAGAAATAGAATTACTTAAAAAATTACATAGTTTTCAAAAGTCAAAAACCAATCAAAAAATTAAATACAAACTTACAAATATGGCTACTAGTGATTGAAAGTCGGCTTTGAACAATAAAATTATTTTTAGTGGAGAGACGTCTTATTTTTATTCCATACTTTAAAGTTTATTAGGACTGTATACTTTTAAAATGGTTAATAAGAAAATAGCAACAGGTTAAGTTATCCAAATAAACTAGGTAAACTTAAACTTAGTTTTTTAATTACATCAAAATGTTTGTTCCCTTGAGAAACAATAAATAAAAACTTTTTTTAATATTATGCTTTCTCTTGAAGCCCCTTAGAGCCTAGTCTTTTAGGGATTAGATAAAATTAAAATCTTGTCTAAATCAGGGGTCTCCAATCTTTTTGGTTAAAGGGCCGGACTTGTACAGGATGGTCTACAGCGGACCGGACCTGTACAGGATGGTCTACAGCGGGCCGGACCTGTACAGGATGGTCTACAGCGGGCCGGACCTGTACAGGATGGTCTACAGCGGGCCGGATGAAGTAAGCAACACTCAGCCATCGGACTTCACGATGGTAGGCAATATCCAGATAAACACTAGGTACCCATTTCGGCCAAAAAAAACTTCAGTAAGACTCGTGCTAATCTTTATTGATGTTTTAAATGACATTTGAGTATGAAGAAGTTATAACTTTGCAATGTATAATGTATAGGTTCATTGATTAACGGCCCACGAGCCATAGTATGGAGACTCCTGGTATAGATCAACCAGCAGAGTTATCCTAAATTGGAGCGTAGTATTAGTAACTGGTCTTAGAGTTATAACATTGTTAATAAATGCGTAAAGTGACGATCACATCTAAAATTGATATTATAATATAGAAAATCAATCAAGCAAAAAATACTATCTTTTACTTTCTTTTTCTTGATGGGTCTCGAAGGGGATTAAACCCCTTCGGGAATCACTACTTTTACAGGATTATCTTTTACTATTTCACTTTCTAAAAGCAAATTAGCCAGAATTATAAATGAATTAAGTTTCAAAACCCGTGAAAATATTTTATTCCATTTTTTTTATTAAAGATCAATAGAATTTTCACCAACACCAGTGAAAATTAAAATGAAACCACAACCATTTCTTGTCAAATATCGTGAATTATCAAATTAAATAATATGTATTTATAATAATGCATAACTTATTATAAAATGTCGAGTACTTGGTAACTTTAGAGTACTTCAATTTAAATTTTTATAATAAATATGATTAAAGAGGAAGGGACACAGAGATAAAAATGCACACTACCGCTGGAAATTAAATCCCCATTCAGGGTTCGCTATTAATTTCAAATATCTAAAAGCATGATAAATATAGTTTTTATCTTATACTGGTTTACTATGGGTAATTGATTTTTTAAATTTTATTTATTTATTTAATTTTTTTAAAGGACATTTTCCATTCAACGTAAAAGAAAACAAAATCCTTTGTGTTCGAGGTTGGTATGAAAACTCTCATAGCTTATATTTTTTATATTACCGACATTAGTATTATACTTCATATTTATTAAAGTTAACAAAAGTATAAACATGCTTTAATAAACAGATATTAACATCAAAATAATTTATTTAATATATCCCGGCAATGCTTTAGCGTCTTTAATTCGCATGAAAAAAATATTCAAAGGAGTCGTATATTAAACAATCACTGACTCTAAGTAGTTAAAACAATTTGAATTCTATTCTCAACATGTTTTTAAAATTTAAATATTTTTTTCTTCTAAAATGAATAAGATAAGAATACTGATAATATACGGTTACATTTATAAATAAAACCACATTATAAAACATTTGAACTGCCATTTAAGACCACAAAAAGTGGGTAGAGCTATTACATTAATTAAATATAATTACTTCATAATTCTCGCATATCAAATTAAAAACAAAAAATAGTGCTAGCGTGAGGTGCTCTATAAATAAATAGCTAAGCTTAAAACATGTAAAACATGAAAATTTATTAATTATTAACTAAATAATAATAGAAAAAGTAAAAAAAATCTTAATACACACAATACTTGCTGTATTAACAAATTCAAAAAAAGTCCTATGTTAAAATTCATTATAAATTTGAATTTTAAATATTTACTGTTTGTGTGTATGATTGTCTGTCGTCACCGGTTCGACTTAATACCACAAAACTGGTAGAAACTAAAGCCATAGATTTGTTTGCAGTTGTGAGCGCTAATATGTTGCGCATGTTGTAGGATTGGTTCTTGGTTTCATCGAAAAATATTGAGTAGAGCCAAAGTTATTAAAATTTAAAAAAAAAACATGCGTTGAAAATTTATAAACAATGTCGGTTATTGACATTTTACATCAAAACAAAAAATAATTTTAAAACTAATATTTCCTATGATTTGTTTTGTTTGCGTTAATTTTGTCATATACTGTTTACTTTTTCATGGGGTTTTCTTTAAAAATATTTAAATTTGAAACTAATTAGATAGCATTTACTTTTGTTTTGTTTTTTCACTCATCAGAATTATAGATTTTTAGTACGCTATATTAAGATATTTTGAGATTAAATTCAATTTTGAATAAATAATGGTCATTAATCGCGCCTAGTAATAAAATAGAATAATTTTTGCATGCAATCAATTAAATAGCCTCTAAACTACGACGCGCAGGATATTTAATTCTTAAAAATGGAATGACTGATAAAGGCTTTGGAAACAAAACTATTAAGGGGTTTAATTTAATAGGTTGGTTTTAATGGTAATAGGAAACCCTGCCACTGAATACTTAAGTAGTGGATGTCGTATGTATATAAATATATATAATATTAATCCCACATATAAATCCGACGAAAAAAAAAAAAATAAATAAATAAGAAAAGAGTCTCGGAACTAAAATATTGAGGAATTATTTATTTTATATAAATGTATAATTAGTGCGAATTTCAGCTTAAATAGCACAATATATTTACTTTATTGTTTCAAAATTAAAAAAGTAATAATTTAAAAAAGGTTACGTATTGAATTTTGGCAAAGTTTTTTTTCCAGTGTCTTTCATCCATTTCTACAATTAATAATCTCCCCAAAATAATTTAAGGATCAAAAGACCTAAGTGTTTCAATAAAAATGTAGAAAGTTATAATTTGAAAAGAAATGGTACGCCTGGTGTTGTATGCCTTACTGAGTCTCTCAGACTATTTGTAAACATAAAGAGTTAACAAAAACTAGGTTTATTTAATATTGTAAATGTAGTTTTTAATTATACTTTGAAATTTTTGCTTACTCAGTAAAATGGGTTGATAACGTCAAAAATTTATGATTTTCCGGCCGGCGCGGCGTAACTGTGTGTAAGGACTGATGTTTTTATACCAAGTTTCAACTCAATAGCTTAAAAACTGTCTATGTCACGCATTACTATGCGTGACATAGACACAGACGCAGTCAGACATCAAGCTAAATACCACTAAAATGATCATAATAACACCCAAAACGGATAATTCCGTAGAAACTTCGGTCCATCATATTTGGGTGAAACAATAATTTTTCTGGATACCTTCGGAGAAGGTGAGGAAAAGTATAAAAGTCGCTGATATTCAATTCGGCACACTCAGATGCTGCGCTTGGGGACAGTACCTATACCTCCCCAAGGTGCTCCACTGTTTACTATCTCACATACTTTAGGAATATGCCTACCTCCCCAAATGACGTGAATGAGTTCTAACAAGAAACCCCAAATATATGAAATATTTAGTTATGATATGAGGTAATAACATCAACCATTTAAATATTATTAATAATAAAAGTAATACAACATAAACGAATAAATGTAAATAAGTCCATGCAATGACTACAAGATAATACTATAATACATGCCATGCAAAAAATAAATGTTTAAACTAAAAGGTAAGAATAAGTTTATTAGAAGTATTTACAATATGACTGTATCACCCTCAATGAGAATGGTAGAAATTCCTTGTAAAATGGGCGCAATAGGTAAATATTACAATTTAGGGGCAATCAAAAAAATATAATAGGATAAACAAAGAAATCAAAAATATTCAATGACTTTTCTATGTAAAGTAGAAATCTAAAATAATAAATGGGAAAATAACCAGTAACTGAATACAGGGATCCGTAAGTTATTAAGTATACTGGGTACAACAATAGGGATACATACGTTGATAAGTACCAAAATATTGGCATATCAGATAATCCGTTGTCTTTTTAGTCTTAGTGGGAGAAAGGAAAAGAACTATAGCAATTCAGAATTTAAAATAAGCATAGTATTTACTGTAATACACGTCGGTGATACTTCATCCAAAAAGGAATAATTATTAAAGTCTAATAATAACATTGAAATGGTAAATTTATATTATAACTCTTAGTCTCACCATTATAACTCTTGAGAAAATAATTTATCACTTAACTAAACTATCACAACAAGCTCTACAACTAAATTATTAGACTTCAACAATATAAACTTCTTGAAAGATATTCCATAATAATTAAGTAAACATATAAATAAAGGAAAGACAAATCTAGATCAAAGTTCTACAGGTGTATTAAACAAAGTGAAGACTCACTGGTGGTAAGAATAGATCTGATGTTGCGGCCATACCTCTTGGCCGTGCTCAGTAGGATACGGGTAGTGGTACTTAGGGCTCGGGGCCGGTGGAGGTGTCTCCGGTTTCCACTTGACTTCGCTGTTCATCTCGGCCAGAGATTTAAGCGGGTCTTGCCCCTGGGTCCGCCCCCACATCAGCACCGTCTGCCGTTCGTAGCCCGCTTCTACCTTAATTGGACCGTTGCAGGGGGGTGAGGGTTCTTTAGGAGCTTTTTTCATTATGGGGGAACCCGGCTCACAAATGGTCGGCGGATAAACTCGAGTGTCATACTTGGGTTCCGTTACTGGAACGGTTACCTGCCGGTACAATTTGTCGCATTCCGGTTTTGTCGGCTGGGGGGAAACTTCGAAGAAACCGTTGGACACATAACCGGGGGTGGGATATTCGGGATAATACGTAGGTAGCGGCCGGTATTGGTGGAAGAGATTGTCGGGTGTCGAGATAAACCTCGTATTGTCATAAAGGGTTTGGTGAAATTCGGTTGTGTAGGGGTCCGTGTGTGAGGGCGTAGGGTAAGGAGCAGGATAGACATTAATATTGGGATACACGTCGGGGACTATATACTCTTGGGGCGGTTGAGGTGGCGGCGGTGCCGTAGTGTTGTGACCGGTAGCGTTCGCCGCGGCGAGTTTACGTTTCGTCCTACAGGTTGATAGGAAGTCCCTTAGCTGAGTCTTATATCTTCTATTAACCCTCTGAGGTTGTGTTGCCGCTGGCTGGCTTCCACCAAGCTCGCTATCAGAGAAGTAGCTATTTGTGAGCCCAGCATCGAGGTAGCTTACTTTAAAGTCCATTGTCCTCTTACCCAGCAGGTCCCTGCCTTCTTCTTCCCTAAACATATTACAGACAATAAATATTAGGTTAAAAAATAAAAAATAAAAAAAAAAAAATATTAGGTTAAACTGAAGACGAGTAAAACAAATTAACTATTCTCACAATGGTATATATTTTTTAAAATATGAATTTATTTAAATTGTCTCTTGCTTACATAAGAGGGCGATGAGTACAGATAACGAAATCCGGCTTTGAGTTCTTGTAAACCAGCCTGGATGATGTTTGCAGCCACTGCCACTGACCCTCTTTACTCTGATACCTATACGCTATCATTCCCGATGCTCCCGTCTTTAGCACTGGAAATAATCATCAAGCGAAAATATTAGTGGTAAACCTCATAAATTAGGATCAATAATATAACGAGGAGGTGAAATAGTCGTGAAGTAAAAAGAAGGGATCAAGCCCATGGAAATCCTATGGAAAGCTAGTTTAGGATTGGACATTTCTTAGAACATAAAAAAGTACAATGAAATTGTTTTAAAATTGAACCATAAAAGTGAATAGAATAGAGAAGGGAGTAAAGAAAGGTTGATCGCACCCAGAGAGATTTGACATTTATACAGAGGAAGGCTTTTACATAGGACAGTATTAGCGATGGGGCTAACATCTGGATGTTACTAATTCTGGAAATATATTAGACTGTGTAATAATTAGATAATATAATCGGTCTCTATTTGGTGAAAAGAGTTAAATGAAGGACTTCAGGAAAATGTCATATGTACACTACTAACACATTATCACTAAGTCTTTTGAACCACTTAAGGAAATATCTTAAAATGTTGTCAGCCATAATAAGTTTGCAAGGAAAAACTGCAAATTTCAATAATACATATTCTCAGGGCCGTAACTACCACCGGGGCAACCGGGGCACTGCCCCGGGGCCCCCGAGAGCGGGGGCCCCCGATCCTACTGCCCTATTTGAATTTCAATGGGCAAAACAAAATAATGTAAATTTTAAAAGCCGTTTATAAAAAAAATTCGTTTTAGGAAAGAATAATTATGGACTATTATTAAACGGTTCTATTGAAACTAGGGGGCCCCTAGACATTTACAGAAAAAGATTCAATATTTTCACGCACCAGGGGCCCCATGACAAACGTAGTTCACCAGCAAGTTTTTTGAGGACTATTAAACAGTTAACTGACAAAAAACTCTGACGCTTACTCAATATAATGTTCACCTTCATCAGAGGAGTTATTCCTTAAACTGTTGAGATCCTATAAGTTATATATGTATTTATGTAGTAGCCTAACTAAATTTACCAGGAGATGGGTGAGGATTTAGCTATAGAATAGAGGCTAAATTAGACATTTTCCATTTTGGGTCATGTGCAAAATAAAATACTATAGATGTGGGTAAATTTTACCTCTAGAATGCATTAAAACACGTTTAGGGGCGCGTTATGTTTCAAAAAATTTCCGGGGGAGGACCCCCGAACTCCCCTTTTTCTGGGGGGGGGGGGGGATCCCCTGAACTCCACGAAGGGCCCCCAGAATAATCTGGCCCTAGGGCCCCCAAGATTGTAGTTACGGCCCTGCATATTCTATAGTTATATTAAATAAAATGAGTTTTTAACACTGAACATTACCCAAATTATAAATATTGGACGTTGAAGAACCTACGAAGGCCATATTTAAAATAAATAACATAAATTGACAATCCAATAAGAGTAACACTTCTTTTTTATTTAAAAAATCAGCTTTCAGCCTTTATAAGACCATCATCAGAGCCGATAGCGGAAGAAATAGAGTTAAATTAATAAATGTATTATTAATGATAGGTGGTCTACTTCATGGCGGAGATAAACGTGAGACTCCATTCACCTTTTACTGATTCATTATTTAATGTAAATCTATTTCTTCCGTAATAGGCACTAATGATGAACATATACCTAAAGGCGTAAAGCTGTTATGTTAAATTAACAAAAACTAATTTTCGTGGAGAGACTAGTTTACGTTCATTATAACTTTTACAAAAACATTCCGTTGCGAAGCACAGTTTAATATTACTTACATTAAAAAATAAACAGCAATGATATAACTACTAGATATAATTGAAAACTATGTAATATTAGATTCATATACACCACAGTATTATGTGCTTTAAATTGGGTGTTACATTGGGTTTACTTACACTCTTGGTGTGCGCTTGCTACATAGGCGAGATCGTCGTAGTGGACTAGATCATAACCTCCCATTTCTGCCAGTTCCGAATCGGAAAAACCTAGCAGCATTTTACCTCTGCAAACACAAAGTTATATAATCTTTTAGTAAAAACAATAACGAGCAAAAAAATGTTTTAAAAGTTGCTTTTGTCATAGTAAATACTAATTATTTAGTCTTTGTACTTTAAAAAATTTCGATTTTTATAATTGCAATAATTGAAAAGTTCATCAGTTCCCAAGAAAACTTAGGTTAGGTATTCATAAAGCAATATTGGGCATTCATGCCATAATTCAAAAACCATTTGAACTAAATTTGAGCTGTATTCAATATAAAAGTAAAAAATATAACACAAATTATTTCATCTTATGGATCTTAATCAAAATCAAATTCACCTTTGGTCCATAGAGACTAGAGACATGTCGAGTTTGTGTTTACTCTTGAACATGACCTCTTTATGAGGTATCTCCAAGAGAGATGGAGGCCCGAATGGCGTACAAAGGGCGAACAAAGCCAGTGGAGGCTCCTCTGTTTTACGGTTCTGGCCGTGCAGCACCTTGATTCTCCCCCGAATATCAAGCCTCTGTAAAAAAAAAAATCTTATAAAACAAAACATAAATGTTAACTTAATGCGCGAGGATTAATGACAATTTGTATTTTATATTATTCACGAATGTGGCTTCAAATCTTATTTATAAATAAAAGAATTCCTATAACATTTTATACATAAATTCGATTATAAATTTATTTTCTTAACTTACATTTCCTTAGAAAAACATTAATTTAACACTTTCAATCAAGAATTAAAAACTATATTAAAACATCTATTTTACTTCCTCACATACACAGTACAGTACAGTAGAAACAAGCAGCAGAATATGTATATGTAGACAAGAATTAAAGCCGCGAATATACTATTTTGTGATTTTGATGTCAAACAAACTACTAGTTGTCAAAGGTACTAGTTGCATTAAACTTTCCCATACACGATCACTTTGTATTCAGTGTTTTCCATTTATTAGTTGTAACAGACCTCTTGCCACCCTTGAATCAAGTGCTGTTGTACAACGTCTGCTCGGCCATCACTGGATCAGTGGCCGATGAATCAGACGTGGTAAGTAATTTAATCCACGGCCATATGTGCATTAAACGGCGGTTCTCACAAAAATAAAAATCCTGTTATCTAAAGCAGAATTGAAAACAAATTGCCTAATTTATACTTTTATTGATTTAAAAAACAAAAAACAATTTTGACAGATTTAACATAAAAGGAGGGAAACAAACCAATTAGTCAGTAATGGGTCGTAAGAACTAAACAAAAGTAAAATACGCGATAGGAAGAGAGGAAGCTTTGTGCCACACTAATTGGCAAACTATTTTTTCAATAAGTATTCGTATCTTATGCGAATACTTTCTCATAAACAACTTTGTTTTTAGCGGTGGTTAATTCCAAAGGATATATTATATTTTTCACAGTGAAGCTTCAGTTTTACTTTGAAGATTGTTTCATTTTTTGACCCATACCCTAGTAAATAGAAGAACAGTAACGGTACTAATGCACCACCCTCAAGCACTTCCAACTTAGTTTATACTTATAGTTTGTATATTGAATCCCTTTACATCTAGATTATACATATTCACCCAAGAACTTTACATATTTTATTCACGTTTACCACTGCGCCGTAACAATGCCTTTAATTCATAAAGGCTTCGAGTGGAAATACAGGGGAGTCCGAGACTTTTATAGCTCTTACTTGCAAACTAATTAAGACTTCTCTATAATTCTGAAATTATTTTCCCTTTTATGTTAAAGAATTTTCCTTATAATTGCTATTCCATTAAAAGAGCTGACTTTTTTAAAAAATGTTTTCTATAATATGCATACATGTATAATAATTTTATTGTTTCTAAGTATTTTTTCTTTATTGAGCTAATACGAACATTGTGGTCGGTTAAAAACAGAGATCGGATATTTATATTTTAATATTTATTTCTCAAATACTAATATTCGTGTGTATATAATATGTATATATATATATATATATATATATATATATATATATATATATATATATATATATATATATATATATATATATATATATATATATATATATATATAAATGCTCGTGTCACAGTGTTTGACTCCAAACTCCTCCGAAACGGCTTGACCGATTTTAATGAAATTTTTTGTGTATGTTCGGTAGGTCTGAGAATAGGTCGTAAACTATTTTTTATACCCCTAAGAGATAAGGGAGGCCCCCCAAAATTTTATTTTTTTATTTTTCGGACAAGATTTTTTAATTTTATTTTTTTATGATTGGGCATTAAAAAATACTTATAAACATAATTTTAACCGTTTTACTACCCCTAATTGATAAGGTCCCCCCCCCCCCCAAAAAATGTGTACATTTTTTGGAGAATTTTTTTAATTTAATTTTTTTTTTTTTTTTTATGATTTGGCATTAAAATACTTATAACCCTACATTTTTACCACCCCTAAGTGATAAGGGAGCCCCTCCCCCTAAAGTTTTATCTTTTATTTTTTTTTTTTATGATTTGACATTAAAAAATACTTATAACCCTAAATTTGTGCCCTTTACTATCCCTAAGTGATAAGGCCCCCCCCCCCAAAAACGGAGTGAATCCGAAAACAACATCCAAAATCACCGTCACAAAACCAAACGTCACGAAATCTAACGATGACGATAACTTGAGTAAAAGATGACCGAGTTAGTTGAAATTTGGTACACATGTTGATTCTACCAATGCCCAGGATGAGTTCGTTGGACAACGTTGTCCACCCAAGCGTTCATGCAGACCGCTCGCGTAAACGTAAAATTTAAATTGGAATTTTAGGACGGGAAAAATTCCTAAATTCATCTATTTAATGAGATAAACATTTTTTTAGTAAAACGAACACCGTCGCTGCTATGAAGTGATAAAGATCGCTAAATTTATTAAAGCGGACCTAAACGTTTAAAATAAAGAAAGCAACGTTTTTACCGATATTTTACGTTATAACGTGACGATTTTAATAAAACTTCTTACACATGGTCTAAAGTACAATTGAAACAGGCATGTAAATTTTCAACCTTGATACAAGCTGATGTATTTGAGTAAGGAAGATATATTTTATAATATTTTAAATGGAGTGATTAATATGGAGTCTGAGGAAACAGTCGTGTTCCGTCTCTACAAGTATCAGCTCTAACTATAAACTCATCATGATTAACTTTTTTCTCAATATACATTATTTATTGCAAGACGCTCGCTTCAATGATAAATAAATGCTTCTTTTTAATTTTGTCTTAACTCTGCTAAGTACAAACAGTTAGTTACTTCTAATTTTGTCTCTTTTCTAACTCCACCAGGAATGTAAGTAGTTAGCAACGCATACGTACTTAGCATTCATATTTAATGAAAAGCGTAAGGAACTTCGTTCCAACGTGTTCCCGCGACACCACATGTATTTTTTTTTATGTTTTATGATTTAGCATTAAAAAATACTTCTAATTCAAAATTTTTACCTTTTTACCACCCCTAAGTGATAAGGGTGGCCCGCCAATATTTTATTTATATTTTAGACTACATTTTTCATTTTTCATTTTTTTTTTAGCTATATCAGTACTGCAATAATCTTCAACACTCAGTGGATTAAAAATACATATAACCCTTAATTTTCACCCTTCTACCACCAAACCAACCCCTATTTTTTAATAGCGATATTAGTAGATACTGTAACAATCTTTAACTCTCAGTGGTCGATAACTGATCAGTTATCCCCGCCAGGCGTCTACCGGTGTCATTTCTCAACCAGCAAACAGCTCGGAGTGTAGGGATTACATTTTAAATTTATAAATTATTAAATTTAATATCGTACAATCCATTGCACTTACAGATTGACATTGATTTGTTTTAATAGTCATAATTAGTGATAGCAAATATGGATAACATTTTTTAATGTGTATATAACTTTTAAGAGATATCATTTTAAATATATATTATTTAAGTTAATAAAGTACAATGAATTAAGAAATAAATGCTTGATTTATTATTATTTAATAGGCTATAATTGTCCCCAGCGCTCCTCTTTCAGTCATAGATCACGTCCCCACACACTTACAATAAGTTAGTTATTTTTTATTTAACTACCAAAATATTCACTAAAAATATTTTATATGGCAATACAACGTTTGCCGGGTCAGCTAGTATATATATATATATATATATATATATATATATATATATATATATATATATATATATATATATATATATATATATAGCGTTTCATGAGCAACGATCCTATAACAAAAACATCAGCATATTAAAACCTTAGACATTTTACCTAAATATGTCATATACGCATTCACCATTCAACTATTAATTATTTTTGCAAGCAACCTTATTTGCAAATAATAAAAGCTACTATAAACTCGTCATAAAAATTAACAAACCGAGAATAAATGAATAAAAAAAAATTAAATGGAAAAATAATCAGTAATAACACCTTTAGTGTCGTGAGACACCCAAATTAAGCTATGTAATTGAATAAAAGTAAGAACTGTTATTAATTTAGTTGAATGAAAGTTAATTACTATCAGTGTGGATATGATATAGAAGCAGTTTCAGCGTACTTAGAGATACGTTTTTTTTATTAACCTCTTGGAGGAATACCTACTTTTCGGACAGATAGTGTTTTGATTTTTTGTCACTAGGAGCGTTATCTCAAGTATTTTAACGTTAGATTTTCACATGTGCTTTGAACTGTTTCTAGCTATCAACAAGAGAGGACTCGCTTTGTTGCCGACCTTTGTTTTGTCATTTTTACATGCGCACTGTTTTATTTTTTATCTGTGACAAAATAACAAAACTTTAGGCTCATATTATATCTTATGAACTAATATGGGTAGACTGTGTGAAATTTTTATTTCTGGTTCAGTTTGTAATGAAGTCTACTTTAAAATTTATTTCATATAACTAAGTATCTTTAATAAGATAATAGAGGGGGGTCTAAAATGCCTTGAGTTGGTTCCAGTAAAGGGTGGTGGATGGTACGGCTGTGCTCGGCTTGGCGGGGACGTTCCTTCAGGCGTTTAAATTTCTATCTGCCTGTGAGACATAATATATTCCTACTTACGTCCAATTTCTTATCCCAGATCATTACAAAATTAATTTTTAAAAAGGGAGAAAAACTAAATTTAAATAATTATAGGGTTATTTCTCTAACTGGGAAAATTGTAAACATTAATAATCAATGAAAGACCTACAGAATGGTCCAAAAAAAGTATACTTATTCCAGATACGCAAAATGGATGACATATTAATTTATTTTATATACACCAATAGACAATTATTATTTTATTGTTATATATATATATATATTCATTTTTTAAGTTTTTGGTAGTATTCATACTACGGAAAGTTTAAATTTTAATTTAAATTATATTATAATTATTCTCAACAACGGGAGCAAAATAGACTCCAGTGCCGGGACTCGAACCACGGGCCTCTATATTTCCAGTATAGTGCTCTTGCCAACTAAGCTACACTGAAGAATAATTTCCTCTGTTAATAACGATACCTAGTCCCGAATTAAGCTTTCAATTTTCCACAAGTCTAGGAGTCGACATTACAACAACATTTACATTTACATTACATTTACATTTACGACAATAGAACTAGACCGAGAATTAACGCTTATAATTATATAATATATATATATATATATATATATATATATATATATATATATATATATATATATATATATATATATATAATAATATATATATATATATATAATATATATATATATATATATATATATATATATATATATATATATATATATATATATATATATATATATATATATATATATAGGGCCTCTCTATATATATATGTTAAATTCATAATTCTGTTTATAATCATATAAATTAGGAGAAACAATTACTTCATATCCTTGATTATGATCCCCATTGCTTTAAAGTTTAACAGAAATAACATAATAAAGAGAGATTTAATACGTACAAGGAAGCCGGAGGTATTGTCTAGAAGACAGCGGAACCTGACGGTAAATGATCGGTCAAGGAGGTGAGAGCGGTCAGGATGCAAGGCGTCTTGAAGGGACACGGACCCGGACTCCTGGCCAAGGAATGAGTTCCACATGAGTTGACGCTGGAGCTCCTCCCTGTCCTCACTGTGCACCAGCTCGTAAACGCTCTGGTGAACTATGTCCGACTAAACACACAACATATACCTTAATTAAAACTCACATAGATAAACAATAAGCTCAGAATTTTATACGTATTAGAAAGAGAGACAAATAAAAAATAAATAAAATTGATAAAGAGTATATATTGAATGGGTATTTTTTTTGATAGTTACTAGATAAAAATGCTTACCACACAGTAACATAAATATGCCAGGACATTTAAGTTAGCCACCCAAAATAATTAGGCCCCGATAAATAAAAATAAGCATAATACGAATGTAATTGTTATATACTGATAAAATATAATAACCAATATTATGATAGATATATATGTCCATAACATGTATCTAAATACATCAAATTAAAGTTTTAGTTATAAATGAATTGTGTCAAAGTTGTCTAGAATGCCAGAGGCAAAAAGTTGATCACCATATCACAAATTACCAAAAGAAAAAAAACCCAATTCCTTAGGGTCGATTTCAACACAACTACGAGGACAATGTTGGTCCAATTCCTCCTTTAAACCGATTTGCATACATGCTAAAGATTGTGGACATGGACAGATACACTAGGTGGCCAGAAGCTTACCCGATAAAAGACATTTCCAGTGTTACCTTTGACAATGAATACATTCCTAATTTGGAATACTCTATCAAATTACAACTGATCAAGACACCCAGTTTGATTCGGGATTGTTCAGAGTTAACTAAAATCCTGGGTACAATTACAATCCGAATTAGCACTTGTGCTCACCATCCTCAGGCGAATGTATTGGTTAAAAGGTTCTATAGATCTTTAAAAATATCTAACTACTAGAAATATTTGTTGGAAAAAATAGTTGCCACTCAACCTACTTGGAATAAGAACATCGACAAATAAGGTATGCAATGCACAATTTCAAAGATAATTTAAGGCGAATGTCTTAGATTACCCGGTGAACTATTCATATTACCTCTAGATTCAGATATCATTGATTCGATTAACTTAGTCGAAACTCTTCGAAATACTTGGTCCATTACAGCAGGATTACTTATTTATCTCCGATAAGATTTTCTTTTTTTTTAGACGGTTTTCTTGTTTTTTTTTATTTTTATTAATTCAATTAAAAGACCAACAATTTGCTGTACTCACGGAAAAATAAATCAATAGTGGGAATCAAAAAAAGTCTACACCGATATTGATTCGGAACAATTAAAATGAATGATTGCTCGGGTCTTTTTCTTCGGTTGGAGAGGCAAGCTGGAGGCGCCGTCGTGTTGTCGGGTGCGGTTCACGCTCGGTTGACTCGACTAAGAGCCATAACTGTACCTAAATTAACAAGCCACCTTAATTAGCATAAGAACCAATGATAATCTCATCTCCGAAAAAAAGACCGGTTATTAGTTTAAAGAATAGAAAATTTGCTTGTATAATGCTATGGGATTAGGCAGAGGATTAGGATAGGAATCATACGGACCAAGTCAAAACGTTGTTAATGTCAGACATGTTTATGTTTATACCCCTCCTAATTTTAGGTGGGTGGCTCTAGGTCGTCTATTCACGGCTGTTCACACAGGAATTACCAGTTCTTTCGATATTATCGGATCTTTCGAGTGAGAAAAACGACGTTTTAATGTATATATACAAGTCACTGCTATGTGTCTAAAGTTTATAAAATAAAACTTGTAATTATTGTATTAATTATAAATATATATATATGAAGGGCCCTCTTTTTTTGTTAGAGAATTTAAGTGAAAAATATTCAAAGGGACATTTACTCCGTCTCTTCATGTAAACACATGTCCAAAATATCGATTTACATTTCCCTGGGGTGACGGCTCTTTTCTTCATTTGTCAGTAACAAAAATATAAAACTTTGAAACTCTCCCTTGTCGAAAAGGCTGAATATGAGGGCTCAAGTTTTTGCAGTATCCTAAGCTACTTAAGCATAATCTATATTTCAAATTCCAAATGCCCATTTTAAGAGGAAGCAGAGATATGAGGGAGAGAAAAACCAGGTGAATTGGGTAAAGTAACGATTCACTGCATGCTAGCAGGAACTTGGCATTGCACACTGCCATACTCTCAGATAATAATTTCGGTAGCAATAAATAAAATAAAATAATAATAATAATACACAGTAGCTTCCTCGTGTTCTCAAGTCAAGTACTTTAATGATGTTATGGTTGAACAACCCATCATAGCCTACTTATTTTTCCTTCCTTTCCTTTAAATTTGTCAATATATATATATATATATATATATATATATATATATATATATATATATATATATATATATATATATATATATATATATATATATATATATATATATATATATATATATATACATACATATATATATATATATATATATATATATATATATATATATATATATATATATATATATATATATATATTTTTTTTTTTTTTTAAATTATTGAAATTATAAATTTAGTAGTATTTAATGTGCACAGACGGTCGAAATTAATCTGGGGATTTCTGCGGGCTACTTTCGACAAACCATCTGAATTTCTTAAAAATCATATGAGTACATGACCAAGCGAATTGGTTCGGAAAAATTGAACGACAGATGGACATGAGACCAAAAATGTTCCCTGATGTCAGAGACACATTTTTATCATGGAACTTTTAAATGTGGAGACAAAAAGTTTCGTTCTTCAGAACGATCAAATAGCTTCCATTATCTTCGATAAGCTCGGAAGCAAAATAAAATTAGATTAGGGATAAATAATTATCAATTTATGATAGGCGTTTAAACCATAGTAAAATAAGTATTTGGTATCCTAACTTTTAAATGAGTAGCGTAATTTTATTAGATCCTTGATAAAAAATCACTGGGGTATTTATTAATATTTTAATGATTGGCATGTGTGATATCTTGATAAATTGCAATTAATTTTCGTTTTATAATATATTTTATAGGGTGGAAACTGGATTTAAAAAACTGGATATAAAAACTGAAAAATTGTGGATTCTAACATACTTATATTTGTATAAAGCTTGAAATCTTTCAAATTAATATTTATGATTCGTTTATTTTCTTGTAATGTGGGAAAAATGTAATGAGTATATGTCGGCGCTTCAGTTAATAGTCTCTAATTTGCAAGATAATAAAGTGTTGAATCTTTCCATAACGGTGACGCTTGAATAAAACTGCATAATATAGGATAGCTATAACCTTAAAATCTTTACACTCAGATCTGCAATTAAAAACTGAAGAAAAATAAAAAGAGTGGAGGAGTTCCGCGGAAAATTATAGGTCTAGAAGAATTTCTCTATGTAGGCTCTACTTAGTGCAGCTAGAATACTGTTCGACCCACATCAAGATTATGCTCTAATATCATTCAGCGCAAATAGTTTTCTAAACGGCAAACTAGTCTTTGAATGAAAGAAAAATTTGAGGTCACAAGTTCCACTTGATATCAGTTGGTTAGATGCAGATGGCTGATTCAGTAAAGTGTAATACTTAAGATTAAGGCATCTGGGAAACGATTTTAAAATATTTTAATATTAATATGAGTAGATTATTCTAATACTCATATTTAATTTTAAAGTAAAATTCAGACGCTTACTAATAAAATATTATGCTTGATAACTTCCGTAGGACATATTCATATTAAGAGTACATACACCTTCACAAATAGCTATGTAAAATGTCCCGCAAGCTAACCGAAGGTTAAAGACGCATTTTGATCTTTCTGAAGAACGAAGTCCGTTTCAGACATCACAGAATAGTATTCATTGGCTTTAGGATCGTTCTGTCGGTCGGCCTATATCCATCAACATTTTTGCGAACCAACATAGCTAAAAAACTACTGGCCCGTATTAAATAATTTTTGTACGGTAGGTCATAATTAGCCCATTGTTCGTTTCATATGAATGTTGACCTTCTGGGTCATTGGTTTTTCTTCAACATGCGCATAAACTTTTTTTAATAACGCCTATATCTATATCTTAAAGAGAACTCATATATTTATAAGAAAATTGGATGGTTTGTCAAAAGTGGCCCACAGATGTACCATGTTCATTTGAACTGTTTGCTCACATTAAATTTTGCCAAATTGATAGAAACAATTTAGGGAATAAATGATTTAATAATGGGTCGTAAAAGTAAAACTAAAGTAAATTAATAGGGCGCGTGGTAGCTAAGTGACACTCTAATTGTCAGACTATTTTTATAAGAATTAATAAATTTACATAATTTATCCATCAAGAATTAAAGTGTAAATGAAACATTTATCGAATATTTGAAATAAGGATTTCACTTCGGGGTGTCACAGAAGAAAATTTATTTAAATATCAATTTTAAGTTTTTATAATGGCATTCACTAAGCAGTATAAATATAATATAGTGAATTTGTAAAGTGCTTCATTACAATTAATTTTTAATACCTTATGTATTCATGAAAAAGGATGATTATTTCTGCTGTAATAGTTTGGAAACAATGAATTACTGAAATATTTGTCTACATACAAACACTTATTTTTAAGTAGAAGTATGCGCAGCTTATCTAAATTCTATTATAAATCAAGATTACACATTCATTTACTTACTAATCATACTAGCTAGTAAGTAATATCAAATATAAATTTACTTTAAATGCAGCGACAACTTAATACTGATAAATTAATTAAAGTAACAACCACATATTGTCATGAATAATTAATTATAATAATATTTTTTTTCTATATTTTAATCAAAGATATTAAAAAAGATCATATATTGGATTTAGTGTTAGAGAGGTGGGAAACTGGGAGTAGGAGTGATATGTTAAACAGATAAACGACGCATTATAATACATATAAAGTGTAACGGTGTCTTGAAGGGAGGTATATGATTAGAATACTTAATGATAACCTAGCAGAAGCATATGCCACGAGACAGCTGGTCTAATTGTTACAGGACAGTGGCTACTCACCGTATAAACAGAGCATTTTCCTACTTGTTTACATCCTACTATAACATTACACGTCCATTCCATAACTTTTCGAAATATCTTTCTTATATTTTCATTAAGGTTCATTAAATTAGAGTGCGGCAAATAGAATTACCTCATTGCCATGAAATGTAATTTAATTAGATTGCGGTATCTAGAATTGACGCATTACCATAAAATATCGGTCATGCCAACCAATTTTTTATTTGACTACTTGAAGAGTAAAATTGATGTTTCAGATGTTCACTTAGTTTAAATGTAATAGTTATGTGTAAGGGTTTGAATATTACGTTTAAAGCTTTATTTTCCTAAACACGACTCTAGTGATAGACAATCCGTAGAATGTCTTTTTTTTGTTTCCAAACTAAAAAAATGCCTGGACAGAAATCTAGTTCAGATCAAGGAACATTTTTGGTCTCGTGACTTATTTGTCTACGTCCTTAACATTTTTGTGAACCACCATATCTTAAAAATTACTTGTCTGTTTTTAATGAAATTTGGACGGTAGGTCATAATTAGCCCATTGTTTTTCCCCATCTTATTTTCTGTGGTCATTCCTTTTTCTTCCGCGTGGGCACAAACTTTATTTATTAACCGATATCTTTAAAATTACCTATCCAATTTAGAAAAAAATGGTTAATTTGTCGAATGTAGCACACAGATTGTCCCATATTAATTTCAACCGTCTGCGCAAATTTAATGTTGCTTAAAAATAACGGTGACCCCACTGGGAATCGAAAATACCAAACTTTAAATCCTAGTTGGAGCACATTACTTTATTCTCAAGTGATCATTCGACCATTAGTGATTGTCTATTCTATACCAACATATCTCAAAACTACTCTCACTCTACTCAGATTGTAATTAATTTAGATGGTAGATCATAATTAGCCCATTTTTGGTTCTCTATTAATTTAAACATTCTGCGCCAATAGTTTTTCATTTCCACATACACATAAACTTTTTTTTTATTAATATCCATATCGCAAAAAGCTGTATTATGTTCGCTTCTTTTTTAAAAAATTGAAGCCGTTGCTTTTTTAAAAGAAATATAGCTACAGATGGTCCAATATGAATTTCAACCGTATGTGCACATTGAATATATCTCAATTGGTACTTTTATCACGTAATAAAACTATACAATTTTGGTAGATTTTTATAATATAGTTAAAATGTAATTATGCCCTACCTTTTCACAAAGCATACTTTTGCAATATGATTTCTCGTCTACACGCTAAACATTCCTATACTCAGACAACAAATTTCCCTATTCTTATAAAGAAATTTCCCACACTTGAAACAATCCCTTTCCTTAACTATAAACTAAATATCCTAGTAATAGCCTTGTTTGGTGAGACGTCTTCAATTTCTTTACAAAGTTTTCCTCTTTTCCCGATCCTTTGGACGCGACAAGACTACTCACTATGCTCTTTGAAGTCTATAGTTGTGCACCTCCCTCATCAACTGATCTCGAAGGCGCTCAATAAGTCTTCGTCTAAAAAAGCAAGCGTAGCACTTTTAAGTCTCACTAAAAAATGTTCTGTATAAACTTTCCCTTTTCTGTATAAATTGCTGCGGTAAGTTCTTTCTTTTAGCAACAATAAAATGTCAGCTTTACATAAAAGTTGGATAATATCTCCTTATATCGTCAAAATCTGCCTTCTCTAATTCTGAATCCAAGAAGTGATCCATTACTATTTTAAACACCTTGCACAATAAAAGTTTCTTTTCAAGACATTACGTATTCCAACACCTCTAAGCCCTATACATCCAATTCAATCTCGAACCTGCGAATATAGTACTCCTATGACTCTTGGGATTGATCATAAGGATCGGAACGAAACTTCAATCCAATATTTTGATTTGTAATAGCATTTCCTTGTGCGTGATTTTCCTTTTTCGTTCCTTTTCACCGCATCGCCATCGTAACTTTATAAATATATAAATATATTTATTCATAAATATATACTTTATAAATATATAAGTATATTTATTAAGTTAATATATATACCTACCATATAAAGTTTAGTTATAATTTATATACCGCATCGCCATCACCAAATATTATAAATATACTATACTAATACAGTAGGACCCCGATAATCCGGACAAATTCAGGCACAGGGTAGTCCGGATTAATGGGATTACCGGATTAGCGAGGTTTTTAAAAAATAACTTAACACTTTATAAAAAAAGTGTTTTACTGTATTCATATTAACATAAGTATGGATAAATTAAATGTACAGTATGAACGTAATATGTAATTACATATGTACGTGAATGAACATACATATAATGTACCTACACCTACATTCCTATCAGTTTCAAACAATTATCTAGACTGAGCACGAGCACATCTTTCAAGTTTACATTTTTCAGTGCATTTTCAAAGTTTTCATTGTGCAGAGGGACAGCGAGAATGATCGTAAAAAGTGTTTTGCAATATAATTTTTATTGTTGCGGGCTTGCATTCTCTGTGAAGGATCGTCCAGATTACCGAGGATTCCGGATTACCATGTGGCCGGATTTATGGGATCCGTGTAGAGTGTAGATAGTATTATACATAAATTTATTCACATACTTAGGCAGATGTCAACATAACAACAAAAAGACAAGTTTGTTTTGATTCCCTTTGACAAAATATCTTCGCATAGCGATATATTATAGAAGGAATCGGAAAACGAAAAATTTGACGACAGAGGACAAATCTAAACCTTTTTTCAGGAGGATGAGGAAAAATAATCAGGAAAATCCGCCGGGCCATTCTCCCGGAACAACCGTCGATAGAAAAAGCTTAGCGTCTTAAATATATAGATATATAGATCATTGGAAACAAATCATACAATCTTTCAATAGTTTTAAACTGTAAAAATTTCAACCGTGAAATGTTATAATTATTCAATTATTTCTCAAAATTTAATTACTTATAAAATGGTTTAATTATAATGCAAAGAAACATCTCTTTTAAACCTTGCCGACAAAGCGGCTCGAATGCCCGCAGGGTATCTTTACCCTGCTTCTAATCTAATGAAAGGTTAATATGAAATAAGACTCATTATTCAGATGTTTTCCACGCATACCTTGACTGTCAACGAACATGTGTTAAAATAATGAAAAAAAAACTATAAGAAAGAGAGTAAATTTAATTAGATATCGTTTTATAATCTCTTTTAAGAATTATTAGACACTTACTAAATACCTCAGTAATCTATATTTTATTAATCTCAAGAAGAAAGAAGGAAAAAGTACTTAGCACCTTTATCCAAAAGCTATTCTGAGCCATTGTGAGCAGTAAATATACTATGAGCTGGGTATCTTAAACAATGAGAAAGATATGAATTTATTTTATATTCTAATTAATCTCGGAGTCAGCCATACGTGCTTCTTAACTTGATAAACAATCATTACTTTATTGCTAAACTTCATCATTTTAATTTAACGCTTCAAGTGCACCGTGTTTTTTTTTTTATCAGAATTTCCATTTTATTTTTATAAAGATAAAATTAAAAATACAATAAAAAAAGAAGATAAACATGCAGTACGACATTTTGTAACAAAAATAAAACAAATATATATATTGTATATGTATATAACGTTTGTTTTAGATTTTTTTTTTTAAGATAAAAGTCTTGAAGTTATATGTATGAATTTATTGTTAGATATCATATACGTAAATACATTATAAAATTACAAAAAAGTACAAAACATTTTGAGCAACAAATTAAATTAAATTTTATACAGAAAAAGGTGTTTCAAATATGTAAATAAATTTAGCTAATTAATGCTAATAAATCATGAGGTAGGTTAAATAACATTTACACAGATATGTTTATATCTTTCTGAATATTTTTAGTCCTGGATGCGAAGATTATGTTTAATTCAGAACGTAAGAACCAGAGAGCAATGACTGTAATTTAACCAATCTAGATCTTGGGATAGAGATTCTTTGTTGAAAAAGTAGTCCGAACAGTCCATTATATATTATTTGAAATGTTTAGTAATCTAGATATGTTACTTTTAGCTAGAAATCATTGTGCCAAATACGTGCTTAACAATTTGAACCATGTCTAAATTTATTTTTTAAGTTAATTATTATATTTATCAGGTCCCAATTGAGTCTTTTACCCTTTTTTTGAGAATTTTACCCTTACTTTTTACTTTGCATTTTAAAATTAATAAACGTTCAAACATAAATAGACCTTAATGAGGCTAACTTTTTAATAGTTACTTTTACAGCATAAATCACTATACAGTTAATAACTAAAATATACGCTAAAATGCCTTTCGTTGGCTAATAATAGCTGATACCTTGTGAAAATCGATGAAATAAATATAACGATTAAACCTTATTGACTTCGAAGTACCTTAATTTTTTATAGTTACTACTTTTACCACACACAGTACCTTGCTCAATAACTTAAAATATAAAAATGTTTTTAATATTGATAGTAATGTTTTTAATAGTAATAGTAATATTAAAATGCAAAAGGTTCATTGATCCAGCTATCGATGAAGTAAGATTGATACCAAATCGTAAGAATAACAATATTTGTTAAGTGGAACTTGGTATTTAAAATAAATCTCGCATCGAGCGTTCAATTTAACTGTTTTTATCACTATTTTAGAATCCCTCGGCAGCAGTAATACGAGATTTTAATAATTGATGTAATTTTAACTATGATGTTTAAATTATTAATTAAATGTAAATGAAAAGCAAAGCATAGTGAAAAATGGCAAAAAATCCGGATGAGACGATATAATCTTATAGATGTATTCAACACCACAGCTTTCAATCCATCTCCACTTTGGTAACTGCAAGGAGATACTTTTGTCTAAGAAAATTCATGGTTGCTAAGAGATCATGGGTTGATTGGAATAAATATTATAAAAAAATGATAATATTATAAGGGTCCCCTAGATGTTCAATCGGACTGTTATTCTAATCGAATAAATTAGACTGACAATCCTGAGTTCAATCACAAGGGATCCTGCAGTCAGATTGACAGCCAAAACCAGCTCTGTGGATAGTAAATGAAAGTGGCGAATGCCTCGTAAGAAGAAGGCTTGTTTGACCATTGTCTTAGCATTGCCTATAAAATAAAGTTAACCTCGTACGTTAGGTAAAGAAATCGTACAATAACCGGTAAATTTAACTTATTTAACCGTTTTCTCATCACAACCCCTAACTGTTCAGATTTTTCCTCGGCGTCAGGAGACCTAGGCTGACAAGTGACTTCCATGGAGGCATGTACAGGACTCAAAGATATTAATATAAGAGCCACTACACCGTCACCCTCCTGGATTGAAGCTTGGTTTTCATAATATCTAGAAATCGGTCAACCATATTCATCAATCCAATCTTGACCTTTAACGGTCAAGATAAAATTGACCGATCAGATTGTCAATCAAATTGACCGTTTAAGTTGTCCTATAGACTTTTTACAGTTCTTTTGAACCTATCATGAAACCATCATAATACCTTCTATCGAAAATACACATTTAACTACTTATTTTTTTAAGTGAATGAAAGAATCAAGAATATTTTCATGACAAACACGTACAAACAAATAAATTATGAATCAAGTCGATATTATTAATATTAGTCGGAAATCCGATGTAAAAATGCTTGGGTTAAAGGACGAAACCACTGTATAACAACAACGTTAAACGTTTATCAAACGGCCATTATAATCCAAATAAATATGACAGCTTAATTTATTAGTTATAAAAGAATTGTTTTATCTTGTGAGTGTGTGTAATAACGTTTTATCTTGTGTGAGAGTGGAAGCCTTCCATTCAATTAAATAAATGTATTATAGTGGACAAGTTTCAAGATTCAGTGAAGCCACATTTTATATAATATACTTTTTATTTCTTTTCTTTTATACATTGGTTTCTCAGAGGAAGTTATATTAAGGTAGTTAACAAGGGGCTGAAATTATGAGTCGAGAGAGGGCCCTCGTCTTATTTTCTTCTTCACATATTTCAAATTCGCCCCCCTGAATCCAGAGACGCTTGGCCACTGGGTCCGTTCTCCCAATTGCTTTATAACCAAGTCCTGGGAAGGTTCCAATGGCCCGGACAGTGCCCCTTACTTCACCCTAAGACTTCATCGCTTCCTCTCTCTCATTTTGACTTATTCTTTATTTATTTATTTCATTATCATTATATTTTTCTACAGTACAAATGCTTTGGTTGGATACCGGTCCAGAATTTTTGTTTTTAAAAAGCAGAATCCAATCTAAGAACAACCTTTTTTTATTCCTTTTAAATATCGAAACTTCTTTTCTTCTCACACTCTAGATACAAAACACAAATTATTCAATGCTTAATCTACTACTCTATAATATCCATAAAAAAAAGGAATAATTAAATACTCTAACTTAAAAACACTTTATTTTAAAATAAACGCAAATCTTACACTAAATGACCATAGACTGTATTTAATTATTTATTTTATTTTTTCCTGTTTCTTTTAGATCCCGATCAACATCTTTTAAAATTATAATAGCACAGGGGGTCCCGTCACTTTACTCATCTATTCTTTTATCTATTGATGTGATCATCAACGTGAAACAACAGTCTCGCCTCTCTGGGATTTGAACTCACTAGAAATACTGGTGTTTTGACCTTGGTTTCAGGTGGAGTTGCGAGAGTACGCTAACCATTCGGCTAAGCCGGTCCCAGAGAATGTAGTATAATTAATTATGGCAACCTAAGAATAATAATAAATTTGCATTTTGCTCTACTACCTGAAAAGAGCTTTTAAATGACACTAAGCTTAACGGAACATAAAAGCCTGTTTCCGTGGACTGAATTAAACTTTTCAATTTTTAGGCCAAGACGGTCACAGACTTGTAGAACATCTCATTACCAGCAGTCCATTCAGAAAAACATTTTGGTGCAAAAACACTGGTACTACATGATTATGGGAATATCGTATACTAGGGACCTTAATAAATTATTTACATACTTCTGACAATCCTGAGAACCGAATTACTTTAATTAAAACATTTATAATATTCTAAAAATGAAATCTGTAAAATGTTGAGCAAATTCGTCACGCGGTCATTTCTCATCAAAATAATGAATAAAGTTTTAAAGACCAAGACCATTATTAATCAAGGCTAAGTAGCTGGGTCATTAACATTTCCATAATCTGTCGCCTTATCTTAGGACCTGGTATCGAGTTTCCAGTCGAGCCTAATTAGCAATTCCGAACCATTTCCTCAGTTTGAATACAGCTCGACTTTGTTTTTCGTGAGATGCATATCTGAAGTTTATTAAAGTTAGTTTTGTTATGAGGTATGTTTCATTATAAAATTCAGAGAAAAAAGTTGCACAGCAATACGATTAGCCAAGGTCTTTAGGAAGGCGCAGGCGGCCAAGGGTGATAAAAATGAAACGCCTCGTCATGTTCTAAATGCAAACTAAACGGTGCACACAAATCTTATTGATATCAGAGCGCTCTTAGGATTTTTAGCCCTTCCACCCCCTTGGGACTGTAAGATATATTTTAATCTAATTATCTAATATTTAAATATCAATGCTACGAGTTTTTGTGAGAACAAAATCCTTAAATTATTAAATTGAATTATGCTTCTAGTTTATCATCCTAAAAATCAACTAACATAGAAAATCAGTCCGAGACAACTCAGATTAACTTTCTTATATATTCTCGGTCCAAGACCCCAGAATACATAAAATATATTGTTATCTAAACAGACGGACACTGCAACCCAGACATCTAAAGAACCTTCAATGGGAAGTGAGAGTCCCACACGGCGCTACTCCAATCATCCTTTTACCTATATAAACTCATCATGATTAACTATTAATTTTCTTAATATTAAATATTTATTGTATCATATATAATTTAAAATGTGTTCAACAAGTGGTTTTGTTTACTTTTTTGTTTTCAATTTTCAACAAAATCAGATTTACTTATTTTCATCAATATCTCGGAAACTAGATTATTTTCCAGCAAAACGGCTCTTATCGTTACATTCGTATTTATATGGACTACATCAAAATTGTCGGAACCGTTTTTGAGAAATATTATTTTTTTACGTTATTATGGAAGGTAGCGCCCCCAAATTTGGAGCTAAAATTCATTTCTCGACTTCGGCGAGGGGTATGATTTTTCTGAATATGTATGCCAAATTTAATCAAAATCGGCCCCGCAGTTTAGGTCTACACAGACTACAGACAGACATTTTTTTTAAAAACCACTTTTTTGGACTCAGGACACCTCAGAATGTGTAAATCCATCAAAATGGATGTACACAATGGACATTCTCTTTATATGCGAGAATGCAAAAAGAACTGATGAATACAAAAATTAGTTTTAGATTGAATTTAGACACATAAAATACCATTAACTAATAAAATAATCTGCCAATTTGTGAGGAAATATGATTGGATGAATGCGGTCAGATGAGATTTGGATTTATTTCCTGTGGGGTAACACTTATTTTTACTTGATATTAAATGTAAGCAGAGGATGAAATATTTTACGAATGGTCACATGCACATGAGTATAAAGTGGTCCCACTGGAGTTTAAAGTTTGTTTGTATAGACATGTTTCGATTCCCAGTGGGGTTACACTTATATTACTTCAATATTACTTTCAAGTAATATTAAAAAATGAAATTAATATGGGGTTACCCTCAATTATGGGCTACCTTCAACAAACCGTCCAAATTTTTTGAAAAGAGGATGAGTACTTTTAAAAATATAATCGTTAATAAAAAACATGCTTGTGCGCATGTGGAGTGGAAGGGAAGCAATGCGCTAATTTTGACCTACTATTTAAATTTCATCGAAATCAGACCGACAATCAGACACGAGATCAAAAATGTTCCCTGATATTTAAACGGATTTCTGTGTCCGGGTATTTTTCAAAATCCAGGGAAATAAAATATTCGTTCTTCAAATAATCAAAATGCTTCTGTTACCTTCGATAAGCTTGGAAGCAAGATCAAATTGATAATGACAGTAATAGCTCATTAATTATATGCTCAAAGCCACGACATCATTTTTATCGCAACAGAATAAGAAATGTTAAACTTTACAACTTCCAATTGGCTGTTCCTTACAATTTGTTTTTTTATTTAAATTATTTTATTTTTTACTTTCTCATATACGTAGAGAGAAATTATAAAGAATATTGGAAAAAATATTGTGTGAAAATATTGTCATGGAATTATAAATTATGAGGTCCACTAAATCTAAAAAAATGTCGGCCTGTCGTCTGTGCAGAAAATTATAAGCTAATTTCGATTAAATTTTGCATAAAGGTTCAGACATATTTTATATTTATATTTTATAGTTATACATACTTATAAATTCCCCGAGGCGAAATCGAGAAATGAATTTTAGCTCCAAATTCATGGGCACTACCTCCCAAAAAACTCTAAAATGTAGTCTATTTAAATACGGATCTAATAATATAAGTCGTTTTCCCGAGGAAAAATCTTGTTTTCGAGGTAGAGAAGATAGACTGCCATTTGGTGTGGCACATAGCTTCCTTTTACAAGCCATTATTCTTTAATTTATCTAATTCTTTCCCCCGTTTTTTTAATCTGTCAAAATTGTTTGCATTTTTTACATAAATTAAAGTATCAATTTAGCAAAAGTTAAAGAGCGGAGACGGTTCAAATTATACTAGGGCTATCTGCGGACTACTTTCAATAAACTATAAAAGTTTCATACAAATCAGATAAGTACTTATGAAACTATAGGTGTATTTACACCTATACATATATTTATATGTATGTTTGTGCGCATGTGGAAGAGAAACAAATTAGCGCAGAAGGTTGAAACTTATATATGGGACCAACAATGAGCTAATTATGACCTAGCATCCAAATTGCATTAAAATCGGACGTGTAGTTTTTAAGATACGTTGGTTCACAAAAATTGAACGACAGGCTAACCGACAGACAGACAGACACGGAACCAAAAATGTTTCCTGATGTCTGAAACAGATTTTCGTCTTGGAATTTTTGAAATCGGAGACCTAAATATTTTTCTTTCTTTAGAACGATCACATAGCTTCCGTTACCTTTGGTAAGCTCGGAAGCAAAAACATGAGTAGTGATAATTATTCCACCCTAATAGAATGTAGTATAATATTATGGGTGTATTTTTTTCTGCACCTGTTGCTTATAGTGGGAGATATATTCGTAGGAAAAGGACAATAACTTGTCCAACAGAGTTCTAGATTTAATTTGTTCCTGCTCTTTATTTCCATACTTATAAATTCCCCGAGGCGAAATCGAGAAATGAATTTTAGCTCCAAATTCATGGGCACTACCTCCCAAAAAACTCTAAAATGTAGTCTATTTAAATACGGATCTAATAATATAAGTCGTTTTCCCGAGGAAAAATCTTGTTTTCGAGGTAGAGAAGATAGACTGCCATTTGGTGTGGCACATAGCTTCCTCGCATCCTATAGCGTATTTTATTGATTTTATACTTTTACAAGCCATTATTCTTTAATTTATCTAATTCTTTCCCCCGTTTTTTTAATCTGTCAAAATTGTTTGCATTTTTTACATAAATTAAAGTATCAATTTAGCAAAAGTTAAAGAGCGGAGACGGTTCAAATGATACTAGGGCTATCTGCGGACTACTTTCAATAAACTATAAAAGTTTCATACAAATCAGATAAGTACTTATGAAACTATAGGTGTATTTACACCTATACATATATTTATATGTATGTTTGTGCGCATGTGGAAGAGAAACAAATTAGCGCAGAAGGTTGAAACTTATATATGGGACCAACAATGAGCTAATTATGACCTAGCATCCAAATTGCATTAAAATCGGACGTGTAGTTTTTAAGATATGTTGGTTCGCAAAAATTGAACGACAGACCGACGGACCGACAGACAGACACGGAACCAAAAATGTTCCCTGATGTCTGAAACGGATTTCTGTCTTGGATTTTTTGAAATCGGAGACCTAAAATATTTTCGTTCTTCAGAACGATCACATAGCTTTGTTACCTTCGGTAAGTCGGAAGCAAAAGTAAATCTGGTTTTGATGAAAATTGAAAACAAAACCATACATTGAAAACTTTTAAAACATGTATAAAAACTAATAAATAAATGAGATATTATGGGATTTAAATGGGTATCAATATCTATATCAGATTTTTGTTCGATTTATAGGGCCGAAATTTAACACCTTCAATCTAAAAATGTAGTAGGACTCTTTACAAAAAGGATGATTAAACCTAACTTTAAGAAACTCAGCACAATTAACCTTTGTATTGGTCTCTTTTCTAATAGTACTATTGTAGATGTAAAAACTTGACTTTTTGGTTAACTATCACACAAAGAACTGTATTTAAACATTATCATATTTTTTAAACAGGACCCGAGGTTATAAAAGCATTATTTTGCTATATTACACGACAGTGTCATGTCAAAATATATCTCGAACTGCAGTAATGCAATTCTTTGAGTCTATTTTAATTACGGAAATCACATCCAAGCTAGAATAAGGGATTGAAACCAATGGAATAATATAATATAAAATAAACTGGGAAAATTATAACTTTATACATTATTAACCTGTTTAGTCATAGAAAAAAAATCAATGAGTGATTTCAATAGTTTATTAAAATCAATAGGTAATAGATACTTTTTTATATCGTATTATTATTTAAGAGAGAAACAATTTGACAAGGTTATAACTAAATCCGATTAATAACTGGTATAGTTTTACCTTGTTTAACAAACTTTTCTAGATGTTAGTGAAAGGTGAAATGACTAATATGATTGTTGGCTCAAGTAACAAATGTGAGTAAGGCAGCAGTAAACTATCCTAAGGGTGTGTTGTAGGTTCGCTTCACACTGTTACTATGCTGGGAGTAGCAACATATAGGGGGTAATTACCTTAGCCACTGTAGGATCATATAGGCACCTGGATTATAAAGGAAAGGAACATGTGGCCTTAGCTCCGTCAGCTGGCACGTGCCAAACTAACATATATCACGAGAATATATACACCCACACAGCTACACATGCAGACAAAGTAAAGATATATAGGCACGTTATCTGTCAGCCGGGCAACTAGCTCATTCAGCTACCAGTGACAGCGTGTACAATCGATTAAGAGTCCGTAAAAAGGCTAAAGATTACCTTTTCTACTCTCTTTGGATATCGCCCCACTGGACCCCATAAGCTTTATCTACCCTCCTCCTTCTAAAAACTGATTTGATTAAATTAGATAATAATGTTTATTAATTTAAGCATGCTTCAAGTGTTAAGTTTTAAAAAAGCACTTAAAACCTAATACAGTATAGCAGTTTAGTACAGCACAAAAGATAAATAAAATAATAAAAACAGCAAGCAACAAATAAGGTGACACACAACGTGAAACTTGTTAAAATAGTATCCTAATTAACAAACTGAAACTAAAAAACCACTGCGGTCTCACAACCTTTATAGTAACGTTTAAAACTATCAGACTAAAATTCTCAAGCGTCAACACAACTCACTTAACAGCTACTTATTATGAAATTCCCAACAGCTTTTAAAATAAAAAATATTATAAAAATAAATTCAAAGCTTGCATGAGAACAAAATTATTATAATTTGATAGTAGAAATAATCGATGAGACAAATAGTCGGTAAACAAAACCAAGTCTATATTCATACTAATCCAGAATACATTATATTTAAAGTTTAACTCATAAAATTTAAAGACTAAGAATCCTTTTTAGTGATGCACTGCAAGAATTCTCTCTTTTGAATCCATCGTCTTCTCTAGCAACAGCAGAGTACGTCTCTTCTAGATGGCATGAGCTCCCAACGGAGTGACATTAACCATATTTGTTTTTATGTTTCTTTTATAAAATGGCTTGCTCCATGATACTGTTGGCTACACACGTTACACTTAATAAAATACAAAAAATTAGACTGTAGCCCAAACTCAAAGGCTGACATAGGCGAAATATACAAGGTGTAAGTTTATGTGGCCACAAAAAACATCTTGTTACCCACGTAACTCCTATATGACTACACATAATACTGATGTTTTATGCCTCAGTCACTCATAATTTTGATGATTAGAGTGTCTGGCAGTCAGTACCAAAAATGTAAAACTTTGAAACTCATATATACTTATATACAGTGCTTGATTTCTAGAAATTGAGGTGCCGGAACTGCAACCTACCCTCTCCCCCCCCCCCCTATAGAAGGGGGGTTAGGGGGTCCTCCCCCGGGAAAAATAAACGTTCAAAAACAGCATTTTAAGCACTTTTAGACATGAGCCCACACTCTTAGTGCAAATCTTAGTGCCGATAATTTTTTTTGTTATTTATGAGAGAGAGAGAGCGGTCGCCAAGCCATCAAAAATAATATCAAATTATCAAAATAAATTGCTTTATTAATACGTCATATATTATAAGGTTAACTGAACATAACTTCTGTAAATAACCTAAGAAGCTTTATAAAATGTACAGTTACCTTATATACATCATCAATATAATACCTACCAGAGAATAAAATCTAACTCACAACCTCTATAAAGGTTTGAAGTGTATAATAAGGGCAAGACAAGTTTTTGAGTAGGACAATATTGTCAGGAGTGAGCTGTATCGGAGACTGCATGAAGGTCTGCTGATTTGTGACACGATCGCGTTACAGTTTTTCGTGGTCTGCAAGCGTGTTTCCGTGAAGCTCAGCACTAAATGGGCTGTTGATAGTGGATGTGCGAGACTAGTATTCCATTGAACACGTACACGGCGTCGTACGTCGTCGTCGTTGTTAAGGGGTTGTACGTAGTGCGTGTAACCCGGCGCCTAGCCCCCATTCAGCGGGCATCACGTCAGCTAGCGTGACAGACCAGACACCCACGGGTCCATTCACAACGGCAACCGACATTCCACCGAGCTCCCAGTCCGGCCGAGAGCCTTAAATATTTCACGGTCTCACTGTGGAGCCGCCGACCACGCGAAGTTCCCTCTTAGGACTGTATTCCTGTATCAGCTGTTTGCCTGCACATTCTGCACGGCAAACAACAGGTGTTACATGAAATGCACTTGCACATCTTCACACACAGGCTCTCGTCTCATTTTCACTATAGAACCCATTTCTCTTAAATTTTCTAAAACTAAGGAAGATTTTGATCCGGTCCTTCTTAGGAAAAGAATTCTCTCGAAAAATAAATATTTAACTTAACAATAGTTGATACTACACATTCTAGGGTTAGTTATTTAACTTAACAATAGTTGTTCCTATACATTCTAGGGTTAGTTATTTAAATAACAATAGTTGTTCCTATACATTCTAGGGTTAGTTATTTAACTTAACAATAGTTGTTCCTATACATTCTAGGGTTAGTTATTTAACTCAGCAATAGTTGATACTACACATTCTAGGGTTAGTTATTTAACTTAACAATAGTTGTTCCTATACATTCTAGGGTTAGTTATTTAACTTAACAATAGTTGTTCCTATACATTCTAGGGTTAGTTATTTAACTCAGCAATACTTGATACTACACATTCTAGGGTTAGTTATTTAACTCAGCAATAGTTGATACTACACATTCTAGGGTTAGTTATTTAACTTAACAATAGTTGTTCCTATACATTCTAGGGTTAGTTAGTTAAACCGATTGCTCTATTACTTCTTCTCCATAAATTAATAATCAATGCTAAGCCTATGCTAAGTTTTTAGTCCTATTAAAAATATGATAAAAAAGCAATTTACAATCGAATACACGTAGCGGAATAAAACTTAAAAAAAGGACGTTTCCATTTTAATAATTTATAATGCTTTTAACAATTTATCTATTTATATTGCATTCATACATCAAAATTATTATAGAAATGAAGCACTATACATATTGCCTACTCTATATTACCGTAAATATATATTTTTATATCCTACTCTTGATCACTGCAATATGAATATCGCTGGATAACTAGATCTAAGCTTTGGCTTTCAAGAGTAAAATTTTGTTTATTTTATTTTAATGTTTGTCTTATCAATAATACGTCGTAAAACCGCCACTGAGAATTAATTTAATTTCAAAACCATAATAATATCTTCAAGCATTTATAATTATTATTTTCTATTCTACAATGATCTTGGTAAAAAAAATGATTAATAGGCCTGTCACAGTTGTTCGTTAAGTTATTAATTATTGCGTAGTATATGTGCCGTCCAGGGTATATGTGGCTGTGTGAGTAAGGAATTATAATTCAAAAGAGGATGGCGGAGGGGGAAAGGTGGCCGCGCGGAAATTCTATCGGAGGATAAATCAAGGGAAGGCCGGGGTGGTTGGCAGAAATAAATATTAAGAGGAGAAATAGTGGGAGCGCGGAGGTGACCCCACGTGACCCTCCGGCCGGCTCCTGATTGCCTCTGATTTATAGAGGATAGCCTCCTACCCGGCTACGACTCAACGATAACTTATCGTCCTTATTAGAATATTGGGAGTTTTCAACAAGCCCCTCGTCTCCCACAGCAGAAGCCTCCCAATGTACACCTATTTTATATATATATATATATATATATATATATATATATATATATATATATATATATATATATATATATATATATATATATATATATATATATATATATATTCACGTATAATATCTTCTGTCTACAGGTGACTCTGGAAAAATAAAAAAACGAGAATCGGTAGAAAACTAACAAACTCGAGGGTCCTTGTAAAGTTTGTAACTGTCTGTTCACGCTTGCTCCCTGGCTGGGTAACCGGTCGACTCTTTGATCCACCGCTTGATCTACTGCCAGGGAGCTTTACACCGTGCTCGGACTTTATAAACAACCCGTAGAAAACTCGATTTGAATCGTAATGATTGTGTAAACTATATCCTCACGAATTATTTCCATAAGGGTTCAATATGAACACGACCAGGGGAATCTCTAGCGATGAAGGGTAAATAAAGTTTCAAATGCAACACCGGATCAACCTGAAACCATTCTCTTAATCTTTGTTCAAAAATATCGTATCCTTTGAGGAAAACAACACACTGCTACAACTGGCACAGAGCTGGAAGCAGTTCGGTAGCTTCTACTCAAATAAAACATGCATGTACTTCAGTCTTAATCTTATACATCTTATTATTTCATTATTTATTAACTCTTAACCCTATAAATCAACTTTTATTTTTATTTATTCATTTTTTTGAATTCCTAATTAAAATATAATGCTGAAATTCATAAATATTCAATAAAATAAAAAAGAATATCGAGACATGTATCCATCGTTATATTTTTCTTCTTTACAGATACTTTTGACATGCTTGCCAGTTCTCGATATTCTTTACAGAAATACAAAATTAAATTCAAGCACTATTAACATTTTTATCTTACCGAATTTAAATTATAATGGCTTTGTTATTTATATTCACAAATTTAACAGAATAAATAACCCCATCAAGTTAAAAAAACAACAAATTTGATATTAAGTTTGTCTGCTTTTGCTTAATTTTGTCATTATTTTGCATATTAGAGCTTTTTAGGTAAGTAGGGTGTTTTATATATAATAAAAATTAGATGTTTTCATATATCTAATATCACAACTTTATTAAATACAAATTAATTCCCGTATTACGTATGGAGGCCCAAAATCATTTGATGATGTTTATTTAAGATTATCTAAGATCTTTATAATATGTTAGAAGAAACTTGTTAAGATGTACGTCTGTTTGTACATCGTTTGTATCCTTATATATTAATAAGCCGCTTTATATTATTCTTTTATATTAATGCTTTGTAAATGTATACACTCATAAGACTAAAAAATCGGGCCAAGACAACTCACGCTAACTTCCTCATGTTGTTGAAACTCTTTTTAAATTCTATAATATATCATTTAATTGATTTTTTTTTTTTTTTTTTTTTTTTAATATAAACATAATATTTATATGTATTAAACAGGTGTGGTTGTTTACCTTTTTATTTTCGAATTTTAACAAAATCAGATTTATTTTTATCAATACCTGAGAAAATAGATTTCTTCCGGGAAAACGACTTATATCGTTAGATTCATATTTAAATTCACTACATTTTAAAATTTTTATTCAAAATCGTCGGGGAATCGTTTTCAAGATATAATTTTTTACGTTTTTCATAGTTTTTGGGGTGTAGCGCCTCCAAGATTGGAGTTAAAATTCATTTCTCAATTTTCACCACGGGGTGTTTTTCTAAACTTATACGCCAAATTTCGTCAAAATCTGCCCAGTGTCTACATAGACCACAGACAAACATTTTTTATAAACTATACTTTTTCGGACTCAGGGGACCTCAACACGTGTAAATCCATCAAAATCTCAAGATCAAATTTTGGCGGCATTATGATGCTTGTAAATTTAAAGGGTAAATATGAAGATTAAAATGATCTTAGATGCTTTTTTTTATTAATGACTAATAAAGCATCGTAAATTTGTATATGTTATATTCATAAGAGGTCAATGGAAACTTGAGATTTACCAGGGCAGTGAAATTCTTACGGTAAGTTGAATTAGGGGTCGGGGTTTGTAGAACGGACTCTACCGGTATGACGTGAGGACGACCAGCTGACGCTGTAAGCACTCAAGCATGCGGACATACTGACAGGGAGATAGCTACCTTATGTCGCCTTTGTGTCCCTACAATTAGCTACCAGCTATTGCCCACATAATACAATTGATATTGACCCCTTGAGTATCGATACAAACCTAGTTACCCGACCACTCTTTTCCAATTGACATTGGAGTGTTCCATACGGATCAACAAGGACATAACTGGCTTTAATGGGACGGAAACAATGTAATCCCACTCTCACAAAATTAGATGAGTTAAGTTTACTTTTGAATTCCTTGTATTATACATCTCTTTCCTTCTATATTTATTTATTTTTTTATATCATACGATGCTCTTATAAGAGTGATGTGATTAAGTGTGGTCTTATCGGCCTAATAAACTAACCAAGGCCAGTATTTATAACTATTCATGTCTTTATATTAATGGTAATATGATAATATAATATAATATACATTTTTTGCTCATAACAGTATTTTAGAGCTAAAGTAAGTTTTAAATTATCACCAGTGACTGATAATTGATAGTAAACAATAGAGGATCTAGATTATTTTTATCTTAAAATTTTTACAGACATTTAAATAATAATTAATTAGCATTTATTCTTCACTAACATGGAAAATCATTATTACTGAAAAACTCTTACACCTAGATCAACTTCATATCATAAGCAAACTGTTTCAATCCCCAAAGTTATTTTCTAGCCTTCAATAGAGCCGTTTCAATACGATTAATTATTTGTTTTTTATTTGGAAATGTTTTGAGCTGTTATTAAAGGACCGGAAAAGCTAAGAATTCACAAATTTTAGGAAAATATACCCAATTAGGCAAGTGATTAATGCGTGAGGCTCATGTGAATAAAGTTTAAATATTTTTGATTTAGAGCTATCATTTAAAAACTTCATCATTTCACAAATTTTTCTAAATCTTAACAATTCTTAAGATAAATCAGCTCAAAATATATTTTAACGGCTCTATATGGAGGACACTAGAAAGTGGTTGTTAGAATCAAGTGTGTTAGTGAGGTAAGAAAAATTTGTTACATGTATAGAAGATTACCATCTCATTACAATATATACAATGTATATAAACGTACATATATATATATATATATATATATATATATATATATATATATATATATATATATATATATATATATATATATATATATATATATATACACGAAGAAAAGGGGGGATAAGAGGGACAACCGTCATTTTTTTTTTTTATTTCAATTAAATCTATTCAACAAAAATAAAATAAAATACAATAAATTATATTAAATCTAAAAAACAAAGATTACATTTTTTATTAGAGCAGGAAGATTTATTTCCTTTTAAAATTAAATACCTGATGAAATCCCAGGTAATTTTCAATGGTATGAGTTGCGAAGAAGACTTCTCCCTCGCAGGTCAGGATCAGCAGGAACCCGTTCAGAGCCTACCCATAAAGAAATAATCAATTATATTTCAGATAAATTTATTGATTCAACATCTAAAATAAAAATAAAAAATTAAATAAAATGTATAAATGAAAAAAGATGAAAAACGAGATCGTGAAAACATAAAAAAAAAAACAATAAATCAGAAGCTAGACAAATAGCTAATATATATATATATATATATATATATATATATATATATATATATATATATATATATATATATATATATATATATATATATATATATTTATTCTAACTCTATTATTTTATTTATTATATGGAAGCTAAAGTCAATTACCATTTGATTTTAAATTAAATAATATATATTCAAAAATATGTGAATTCTGTAGCCATACATTTTAAAATTCTTGTCAATTATTCGAGAAAAACTTAATTGGAGGAGTGAACTTAATTATAAATTAGTGTTTACTCTAAAAATATTCAAACATGTCCAGTTACTCATCTATATATCAGTAAATCTTGGAATTCGTAAACGCTTAATCAGCCAAACTTAATATTATTCAAAATTCAACCCCTAGGTTAGAGGATGAAAGGCTATTACTAAAACCATTGACATAAACCTAAAATCATCTCTCTATGACTTTTTTAATACATCGATGTCAAAAGGAAGGGATAAGAGAGAACCAAAACTTAAATTTAATTGGCACACGCAAGAAGAAGTTTCAGTGTTAATGACAGGAATCTAAATGATAAATTAAGGAGTACATTTATAAAAGAGAAGCAAATTACACTACAATAGATTCTTAGATGTTTTAAAGCAATGTAATATTTAGTTACCATACTGACTATAGTTAACCTGTCTTGGGACAATATATAAAAAAAACTTGTAAATATATATATATATATATATATATATATATATATATATATATATATATATATATATATATATATATATATATATATATATATATATATATATATATGCATGGAATAGTACATTACGCGTCGAGTGCGGAAAGTAGGATTTTGCATGCGAGTGTGGAGTTTGCACCCGAGCGATAGCGAGGGTGGTAAAACCACACGAGCAATGCAAAATGCCGTTTTCGCACGATTTGCGTACCGTACTTTATCTACGATTGTTAGATTTAAATAATAAATACAGAAAGAAATAAACTTCCAGTATACAAGTTCGTATTTCTCTTATACTCTTGGAATTCTTCAGAACTATGAGACGCGCATGCGCAATGAATACAAGTACGTAAAGAATCACTTTCTACGCATCTAAACAGAGATATAATGTTTATATTTCGTATCAATCGTAGATAAACTCCTTTACTCAACTTCGGGGGTTCGATATATAGCGGTGCAACCACGGGCAGAAGGAGTAGTCAGCTACTAAATTTACAAACTCACTCATTACGGAATATTCAAAGATACCTAAACTAGAATCTTGAAACTTTACGGGAACTTCATTTTCATGGTATACGAGTATAGATTTCTTAATCCAATCTTTTTCGTGAAAATGGTATTACTGGAGCCAGAATTTAAACACGTTACATTATATTTATCTCTATATGGTAAAAGTAATGACTAAATAAGAATTTTTTAACATTTGATGCTTATTTTTGTGTAAAAGTTGCCTTGAAGCCAAATCTCCATATCTATATTCTGTAATGGTGATTATCCCCTGTAGCATTTAGGATTATCCCCTAAAACAAAATTTTACAGAGATATAATATGTGAGTGACATCAACCGATTCAATCACATTATGTATCTCCACCACTGCTGAAACTGGTAACCAATCTTCATAAGCCTATACTCTTATGTTGTAGACAACATTTTTAGGGATTGATACATTTCGTAATAAAGCACGGGAATTCAGCTGGTAGTTAAGTAAATTTAATATCGATCCACGTTATTCTTTCAAAAGAGAAGAGTAAGTTTGTTATATCGTAATAATTCTTAGAAGTATTCATAAAAAAACTATAATTTATTTAGATATTATGCAATAGTTCCTCTCTGTTATTCAGTAAATCCACCTTTGTTGTTTTAACAGAATCGTTCATGAATAAGAGACCCGTTATTTTTAGAAATGTCTCACTGGCAATTCAACTGATGCAGTCTTAAAAGGGGTTTTAAGGTAAATTTAAGTCGGTTTGTTGTAGAGGGTGAGTCAGTGAAGGTTTATTTGGGCCCTTTAATTTACTTCTAGTTAAAGGGTGAGTAAGTAATGACGTCAGTTTGGGGCTGTGCCGTTTTTCCACCCCTATAACACAGGTTCTAGAGGGGGCTCGAGGGTTGTCATGGTGATATAATATCATCCCCATTACACAGCCCTTATAGGCTCTGATTTAGCCCTCCATACTGAGCCTTACAAAGAACTTTTACCCTTCTTTGTTTACACAATAACCTTCCATAATGCAATGGCCGCTTAGCCATCTACGACATTTTTTTCTCACTAAAAACAGCAACGACAACAAAATATTTAGTATAAGCACTAGATTGTTCCTCAAAGCTATTAGAAATATTTTTTATGTTGAGTAATAAATTTATTAATAGAATTAATATACAGTAAATTTCATATGAATACATTTCATAGAAATCAGTCCGATCAATTCTAATAATAAAACTTTCTTATATAGAATATTCTTACAGTATCTAAATCCAATAATATCTCATATAATTGATTTATTTACTAATTTAATTCTTATTTACTTTTTGTCTTCAATTTTCAACAAAATAAGATTTATACACAGGTATCATCACACAGATACCTCGGAAACTAGATTTGTTTCCCGGGATAACAAATTATATGGTTGTTATTCAAATAGACTACATTTTAGAATTATTTAATCATAATCGTTGGAATCATTTTCAAGAAATGATTTTGCTACCGAGCTTACCGAAGGAACCGTTCAGAAGAACGAAAAACTTTTATGTCTCCAATTTCAAAAATTCCAAGACAGAAATCCGTTTCAGACATAAGAGAACATTTTTGTCTGTCAGTCGGTCGTCGGTCTGTCGCTCAATTTTTGCGAACCAACATATCTTAAAAACTACGAGACTGATTTTGATGAAATTTGAATAGTAGGTCATAATCAGAGACGGGACGTTTATGACTTTTATTTTTCCATTTCATGACCTTTATTCTATGACTTTTATTCTCCTGTTTTATGACCTCTATTTTAGAAAATCGGTTGTTTTATGACATTTTAGCCAAAAGTATGACGTTTATTTCACTGTGAAATTTTTTTTTAGTCTTTATATGAAGCGTTTCGTTATTTTGGAGGGTAAACAGTTCAAAAGAAAGATTTCAATTCTTCATAAATACAGAATTATATTTACAATAAATAATAATAATTAGCAGAATGCTTCAACATTGTAAATACACTGCCAATCAGAGTGGCACATAGCTTCCTGGCGTGTACTTTAATGATTTTAGGCTTTTAAAATCCTTTATTGTCTAATTTATTTAATTTCCCATCAATAAAGCCTGGTCGCCTGGTCTCGAGGTACATAGGCTCGCTGTGCTATTGAAGAGGTAGGTCAAAGAGAGAGGTGGGGGAACCAAGCTATCTCCTATTCCCCTTGTCTATCTCCCTCCTCGCGTTCTTTCCGTAATAAAAACTATTAATAGTTTTAGAGATATTAAAACATATAGAGATATATTAATAGATTAGTCTTCATAGCGGTGTCGCTGTTGGTTTTATTAAAAAAATTGTATTTGTAAAAAATGTTTGTCTCATTGAATAGATGAAGTTAGATTTTTTCCCAACCTAAAATTCCATCTTTAAATTTAAGATCACGTTTACGCGAGCATTGCAGGCGAACTCTTGGGCGGATAACGTTGTCCAACAAAATTTTCCTGGGTATTTGTAAAATGAATATGTGTACCAAATTTCATCAAAATCAGTCTACTTTTACTCAAGTTATCGTCACACGTTTCAGGGGACGCGGACACAGACCGATAGACAGACAGACACGAGATCAAAAATGTTCCCTGATGTCTGAAACGGATTTCTGTCTTGGAATTTTTAAAATTGGAGACATCAAATGTTTTCGTCTTCAAAAGTGAACACAATGCTTCGCTACATTCGGTAAACTCGGAAGCAAAAATAATCATGTGTTGTTCTATATGCTCCAGAGTTAAATTGGAAACAAGTGGTTGACAAAATGCTCCGAAACAAGTCTACTCTCGTTGGGGCTTTAAGAAAACGTTCTTCACTGACGAAATCAGTTTGTTGACAACCGGGTATTATCCCGCACAGCTTCCGCAGCCCGATGAAGCCCTTGGCTGAAGCATGTTAAATGCACAAGCATGGGGTAGAGAAATCAAGAAACTAGTTACGCGAGTGAAATTAATCAATTAATCAAGTAACACGAGTAAGAAATCATATGAGCAATTAAACATTCACTCCCTTACCATGAATATATAATACAAAATCTGAAGTACTGGAACAGCCTATCAGGAGACTTCCCAACCCAAAGGGTTTACTATTGCCTGATTGGAGAATTTATCTCGAACTTGCTGGATTCTAATTGGAGGAGTTGTTGATAGTTGTTCCGAGAAGGAGCCGATCAGGAGCTCTAGTTTGGAATTAGGGATGACCGTCGGTGACTCTCTAGTTGTAGGCATGCATAAGCACATTAGTTAAGTCCAAAAGTGGTCAGGGAATTAAGAGACCAGGCCTTTCACTAAGCTGGTGTAAGGGTTTTTTGTTCGAACTGCACTTTTACCTGGAACCACGAATGTTCAATTTAAAAATTTGTTTTAACTGAAAGAAAACCTTTTTTGCTAAACATTTGGAAAAAAAGGCCATTCTATGACGTTTATTCCAAGAAACCCCCATTTTATGACGTTTATGTGTAAAAAGGCTATTTTATGACAAAATCATATGACTATGACGTTTATGACTTTTTCCCGTCTCTGGTCATAATTAACCCAGTGTTGGTCCCATATAAGTTTCACCCTTATGCGCCCATTTGTTTCACTTCCTTATACGCACAAACATACATTTATTTAAACCTATACCTTCAAAGCTACTAGCTACTCATCTGATTATTATGAAATTAGGATGGATTGTCGAAAGTTGCCCGCAGACAGCCCTAGACTAATGTCAGCCGTCTGCGTTTTTTAAATATTGTTAAATTGACTCTTTAATTCATATAAAAATCAAAACAATTTCGAAAGATTTAAAGAACGGGGTAAAATGGAATAAATTGACAAACATACGATGTAAAAGCATAAAATTATTAAAGTATACGAAATAGGACGCGAGGAAACTATGCATGTGCCACAAAAATTGGCAGACTATTTTCTAAGTTTTTTTCGAGTTTTTGGGGGCAACGCCCCTAAATTTGGAGCTAAAATTCATTTCTTGATTTCCTCTCGGATTATGATTTTTTATAACATGTATGCCAAATTTAATCGAATTGGGCAGAGTAGTTTAGGCTTCACACGTTTGCACAGACGAAAAATATACTTTTTCAAAAACTACTTTTTTGAACTCAGAGGACCTCAAAACGTGAAATCAATCACAATAATTTTTCTTTGTATATACTATGTATATTATGATAAAGTAAAAAGGGTATAATCTTGACTTTTTATAACGTTATATTATTTTACACATACATATTAGTATGTATTACATATAAGTATTAACATATCAAGGTTGATTAAATATAGTTAATTATATATAATAACTTATATATAGTTAAAAAGACAACATGGTTAATTTAAAAAAGTAATTCTAGAGTTAGATATGGATATTAGTGCATTTTGAAGTGGGATACGATTCAAAATTAGTGTAGTTAAAATTGTTCAAGTTTATTTCTTGGACATCCAATTACATACAAATGTTGGGTTTATGGTTAGACAAATCCCTCGTGGGAAACAATTTCTATTATAAGTAACAATTTCTATATATGTAAAAGTTTAGTCTAGACTTGTGTTATATCATAGAAAATTCTACTGCTTTTGTGAGTTACGCTATTTTTGCTTACTACAACTCCTATATGTTTAATTTAAATTATTACATATCCATCAGTATTTTGGCTAACTGTTTACATCTATATGTATGTACTATAGACATATTCAGTGTAATTAAATTGTGGTATAGCCTTTTTCTCATTAGCTTATAACAATTATTGTTTTGGAGCTTAAAAAAAGGATTTAATAGGTTAATAAAGAAGTTGTATGCAAAGTTCAATATCCCAGATTTGCATTCTCGGTTTGCTCTTGAGTAAATTTATTTCAGATAGAAGGGATTTCCTTATGTACATTTCTAAGAGGGAAGGGGGTATTTCCTGGTAGCTTAGTAATAAGTCTTAAGACAAGGTGGAGGAAGGGGTGGGTGGCACTGATTGTATACATAAATATAGATGAGGAAGACGGGGAAGCATGCGCACTGCTTCTACGGGTCGATATACACTCCCTTACAGCCGGACTATCGACCATACCCATCTTACAAACTGAGCTTCACCAACTAGAAAAAGGACTACTATCTTCCTCATACCTGATATCAATATCTCGTCCTCTTAATCCACACTCACATTACTAACATTTAATTAATATCTTTAACAGGGATTAATAGTTAAAAGCATTAAAAGTGTATTTATATATAATGTACCGTATATGTAAAGGTCAAGTGCAAAAAAAAGAAGAAGATACTTAAAGAAAATATAAATGATTCAGAGCTTCGTAGCATCCATCATGAGGTTCCAACACTTTCATACATCCACTGTATAACTTATGTACACGTACACAAATGGATCTTTCAGGATTTGTTATAAAAACATTAATTGATTGATTGAGTCCATATATTAACGCCAAAGGAAATTGAAGAAAATGCTTCTGAGCTTACCGAAGGTAACGGAAGCTATGTGATCGTTCTGAAGAACGGACATTTTTTATCTCTCCCATTTCAAAAATTCAAAGAAAAAAATCCGTTTCAGAACATTTTTGGTTCCGTGTCAGTCCATCGGTTTGTCTATACCTGTCGGTCTGTCGCTCATATTTTGCGAACCAACATCTCAAAAACTACTCGTCCAATTTTTTTTTTCAATCGTCTGCCCTCTTCAAATATTGTTAAATTGATGCTTTAATACATGTAAAAAATCAAAACAATTTTTCCAGATTTAAAAACGGGGGATAATTAAATAAATTTGACAATAATAGGATGAACAAGTATAAATCATTAAATTATACGAAAAAACGTATTTTACCATTAAAACAATTTGAGGTATCTTGTCTTTACTTTTACTTAGAATGGGGGAAATTCCAAGGGGGCAAGACCCCTGTAGTCCCTTGTAGTCGCTTATAGGGACAGGTGTCAGATGTTAAGATAATAATCAGCATAATATGGTTGCATAAGTGCAACGTTCAATAATAAACCTCATACTATGTTATAACAGCCACAAAGAATTGATAAAAATCGGTGAATGATAGAAATACAATTTTTATCAATTAATTACTAATTTGTTACTAAAATCGGGAATTTAGTTTCCTAATAATAGGATAATGTTGGCTATAACAACAGACTTTATTGTCCAGTTAACTGCACCACTAGTACATCAATGGTGAGAACAATGACAACATATTGCCCATTACTGCGACTACATATTTTTATTAAATAAATTAGAATTCAACTGTTGTTTCATTCTTTTAGATAAAAACCGCACCTTTTCTTAAGAATAAAATATAAGTTTGTCGCTGAAATTTAAAAAGAAGTGAGATGAAAAATTAAAGAACAATTTTAAAATCGGCAATTTGAAACAAGTATTTGTAAATAATGCAAGTGTGATTCCTCTAAAAGAGTCGCAGGAAAATCGGTAGGTAAATCCCAAATCTCTTTACACGTCTCTAGACAAAAATTCTATTAAGTGGTGTTGTACTCAAATTCATCAAATTTACGTATCCATGAGGAAAAAAAGTAGTAAAATGGCTTTAATATTTTAGCTAATAACATAAATCTTCAAATTCTATCCTTTCCCCTCTGGGTGCAGATTTTGCCTCCAACCCTATGGTACTTCGTTTGGAACCTAACTCCTCACCCCTAAAATTATTCTCACATAACAGAAGTATAGAAATAACCATCAATTTAAAGTTTTCAATTGATTATAGCAAACACGACCAATATACTTATATTTTACCCAATTTTTTATTCACCTCATAACGTCGTATGCATTAATAGATTAATTAAATGCATTATTTAAGTATGCACATACTAGGTGTGCAATGCAGTTGTCTGCTTGCAATATTGAGCTGAGCGTGCATTTTAATTTTAACCAATAAACATTTGTATTTATAAACAGCTGAAATCGGATCAAAAATAGTAAAATCTCTATTTTTAATTAAAAATCATTTTTTCCTGTTTTTCTATTTTACCCCCCTCTTAAATGAATATATGACAAAAATGAACATAACAACAATAACGGTACTCGTAAAGAGCTTTCCAACGACAAGCATCATGAAGGGCATATACTATTTTCACTTTTGTACCCCGTACCCCGTACCCCTATGACTGTGCCGAATATCGTGCTAATCGGTTTAGCCGTTCAGCAGAAAACGTTTGTACCCCGTACCCCATACCCCTGTGTACCAATTTAGATAATTTTAGAATCATACCTTCCTCTGGTTGGTCACTATGACCGTGCCGAATTTCGTGCGAAACGGTTCAGCCGTTTAGGAGGAATCTTTTGTACCCTTTTCCCCGTACCCCTGGGTACCAATTTGGACCATTTTAGATTTATACATTCCTGTGGTTGGTCACTATGACCGTGGTGATCTTCGTGCGAATCGGTTCAGCCGTTCAACTTTTGTACCCCGTAACCCGTACCCCTGTGTTCCAATTTGGACCATTTCAGATTTATACCATCCTGTGGTTAGTCACTATGACCGTGCCAAATTTTGTGCAGATCGGTTCAGCTGTTCAGGAGGAGTATGCGTCAGAAAAAATGCAAAGTGTTGTATAAGAGCTTCGCTTCGCTCAGCTCAATTAAATTCAGAAATAATTATACGTATATTAAATTTTTATTTATCTATGAATAAATAAATATATTATATATCTATTTGGAATTTCTTTAATAATTTATACATACTATGTAAATAACAATACCAAAAAAGTTATTGTTTCAGTACATTTCTACAACTAACTCGTTAAAAGGAGAAAGAGAAAAAAAAAATAATGATAAATATATACAACAGAAATAACTCTTTAAATTATTTAACAGATAAATGATAAATTAGAGGAGAAAAATAAAAAGAGACGGAAGGACACAGAGGTGATTCTGTTACTTGTTTTTCCATTTCTGTTTAACTAAGTCAGAATATCATAAGCAGATACGAGCTCGGTTATCTATCTCTCTTTCAGTTCCACAGTAGATTTTCAACTTTATTTGAATTATGAGGGAGACTATAATTCGCAGATATATATTATGTTATGTTTTCTTGTCTTATTTTTTCTCTGGCGCTAACAAGTTGTCGGTTCCGCGCTCCCGTAACTCTTCTTATATTATTTTATATTTTGTGTATTTTTTTTTTTAACTTTTGTGAACACTCTTTTATACACAATTCCGTTTAAAATTAAGAAAAACATGTAAAGTATAAGAAACAAATTTAAGTAAGTTTGGAGTTAGGAAAGAAAAATTCGTTTCTTCTTTAAAGCCTACTGAGCTGAACTGTGTCCAAAACTGAGAATTTAACCATTAGATCAGTTCAATAAACGATAAACACAAGTACTGCGATAATGCAGGGGAAAAAATGTTAATATGGTAATATTTAATAGAAATATTACCTGAAGGAACATGTCTCCGTCGAGCATATGATCATACATGGTAAGGTCACCTCGACTTCTATAACCCGCATCTTCCTTATCTTTATGCATAGTAACTGAAACAAATAATACACATAATCCTGAGTACAATGAAAATGTTTCATAATAAATAAATATTAATTCTAATTTAATTAAACTGGGCTCTTTCTGTTAAAAGAAGTAATTTTAAAAGAAGGTCTAAGATTGAATTTTAAATTATTTGTCTAAACTATTTTTGAAATTATGTGCCAAAGAAAAACCTGAGGGAATTATAGTCCAGTCAAAACGTACAGAGAAAGTGGATTTCCTTGCATCTATGCGTGTATAATTTAAGCTTAAAATTTCAAATTGGAAGTATAGGACGGGAAAAGATTCGTTATTTATCTATTTTTTGAGATGAAGTGTTATGGCCAAATATGTTTTATCGCTTCTAAACGTTTTAAAAGTAGAAAAGAACGTAGAAAAACATTATCAAAACAAAAGTTGTCCTCTACAATAACCTATGCCTAGGAACAGATATTATATTAAGCAAAAGCCGAAGAAGTATTTTGGACTTCTATCAACATAATACTTTTCCCTTAAGCAGATTAAGGGTTTAAATTATTAAATTAAAAGAATTAAAATTTTGTTTTCAAAAGCTATGTTATCGTTCTAAATACCGAACAATTTTGTCGACAGATAGAAATCTGTTTGAGACATCAGAGAAGTTTTTGATTCCGTGTCTGTCAGTAGGTTTGTCCAACATTTTTGCGAACTAACATATCTTGAAAACAACTGGTCCAATTTTAATGAAATTTGGGTGATTGGTCACAATTAGTTTATAAGTCGCATTTCGCGCCCATTGGTTTCTCTTCCACATGCGCTCACATTTTTTTTATGAACACCTATGTCTTTAAAAGTACTCATCTGATTTTTAATTAGTTAGTCGAATACAGCACAAAGATAGTAATTACCCCATAATAATTTCAACTGTCTGCACTGATTAAACTTTTCCTAATTGATACTTTTATTTATGTAAAAAAAAAAACAATTTTGACAGTTATAAAAAAGGGTTGTAAAAGCATAACATCATTAAAGTACGGGAGGAAGCTATGTGCCACACTAATTGGCAGACTATACTTATTATAGTCTTTTTTCTCAAGATCGAAGATCGTAAATAGAAATAATGTCAGAGGTGTCTCAGATTTTTATCCTCAAGTGTATTTTAAATCTGTCAAAAATGGTTTGGTTATTTCACAAAAATAAAAGTATCAATTTTGCAATATTGCACCCATTAAGGTGGAGGCGGTTGAAATTAATCTGGGGCTATCAACAGGCAGCTACCATCCGAATTTCTTAAAAATCAGATGAGTACTTTTGAGTACAGATGAGTACTTTTGAAGATATAAGTGTAAAGAGGTGTATGTTTGTGCGCATGTGGAAGAGAAACAAGTAAGAGCAGAAGGTTGAAACTGATGATATGGAACAAAAATTGGCTTAATTTGATCTACGATACAAATTTCATTAAATCGAATAAGTATATTTAAAGATATGTTGGTTCGCAAAAATTGACTGACAGACCGACAAAGAAATACATAATTCCCCTAATGTCTGAAACGGATTTCTGTCGTGTAATCTTTGGAATCGGAGATATAAAAATGTTTCGTTCTTCAGATCGATTATATAGTGCTCGGATTCAATAAACAAAAACCAAATTTTAACATTTATTGTTTAACATTATTAAAATTTTAACATTATATTTTAATAGCGAGCAATATCTCTAATATTTTAAGGCATGTCTGAAATAAGTATCTAAATATTGCATTCAATTTAGAAAACCATCTTAGATATATTTTATATATTATCAGAGTTCATTAGAAATAAATCCCAGGGTCAAACATATCTTTTGTTGGTGCGTGGATCTCAGAAACATGTCTTAAGCCACGGCCAATTTACATCATAGTAAATACAAGTTTTGGTACCATCTGAGAGGGTTACAGATGGAATTGCTTATACACGGAATATTGTTTACGATCATTCATTACTACATAGTTAATAGTATTTTGTGTAATATAGTGTTTGTTTTAAGGATTACGTTTTAGTTTTAGGTGTGGCCTAGCTATAATATGTTTCCTCCGGATGGCGAAGAAATGGCGGAGTTACATTTTATAATAATTTTGGAAGAAGTCCTGCGTTATTGTGGAGGGCCCAATTTCAAGTAATTTATTTTAATTTAAAGTTAAGCAATTTTCATTATTCTATATCAAGCTAAACAAATAATTAAGTATAAAGTTTTATATTTAATGAAATGGCCTACTCAATTAACCAATATGATAGTAATAGATATAAAATAGTAATAATATACAGCCACTGATTGCAAGCATGAACCCCGCGCGAAGCGCGGGGCGAATGCATGTATTTACTAATTTCATATAGTGTCATGGTGTAAAAAATCTCAAAAATATTACATAATTGTAATTTGAGAGTTAGTTTAAAAAACTAAATCATCAGATTAATGTATTTATTCATCACTTACCCGATTTTTGGTATCGATCAACCACTTGTGAATAAAGAGGGGGGAGCCACGAAATTATGCAACGAAAAATGATTATTCGAACCCAGAGTTTTAGGTAAAATACCCATTACAGCTAATGAAAGTGAAGCAAAGTGTGTATTAGACAATTTAAGAGGGTGCAAATTTCAGAGTGCGATAGCGTGCCAAGGATCAAGATTAGATCGGACCAAAGTAATTATTGTCCGAACGATATGCTAAAGAATTAATAATTTGTATATAAATCGTCGCCAAATGAATGTTAAGTGGAAAGGATTAAGTATAATATGTAAAACAACCAACTTTGAAGTTTTTTGTATAAAATCTTTAACTAAAATCGATTTTTATTATAAAAGCAACGTAGTGGTTTTCCTCTATAAAACAAGTGAATATTTTATTTAAAAAACATTTTTGTGATACCTTTATAATAGTCCAGGAGATAACGTGCAAAAAAGTGTCTGACTACAGTCTTCGCACAACTAGAGTCGACGCGTTGACAGCGCGGGAAAAACTAGCAAAAGGGGGGACGAGCCAATGAGAGCTTGAGATTTTCCCGGACAAAAGGTCGGGCCAACTAGGCAAAGATAAATGTCTCTAGTGGAGGGGAGGCCCTCTGGATAACAGTATAAGAAGGCTTCGTAGTGGCTTTATTTTTTCCCCCAGAGAGGTTGGCCAATCTGTGTGTCACTCAATTTCCCGCGCTGTCAACGCGTCGATTCTAGTTGTGCGAAGACTGTAACATCAACCTAAAATTTTTTATACAAGTCAATCTTTTAGTGCCTTTTAAGAATATGTGGTCGGCTAGATTCGTCTGCGGGACATAGCTTGGCAATAGGCATTTGAAAAAAACAAAATGGTGGAGAGCGGCCATGTCCCGCCAATTATGGTGGACAGTATGATTTTCATGATCCTGAGTACAGAATTAGTTAGTAGACCAAAAATCAAGTCGATATTATTTTCTCAATTGATAGGTTAGTTATTCAAATATTACTAAAATTCAACGTGGTCACCTGTCAAGAGATAAATTAACATCAACTTGATTTTCGGTCTACTAACTAATTCTGTACTCAGGATCATGAAAATCACATTGTCCACCATAAGTGGTGAGACATGGCCGCTCTTCACCGGTTTGTTTTTTTCAAACGCCTATTGCCAAGCTATGTCCCGCAGACGATCTTAGCCGACCACATATTCTTAAAAGGCACTAAAAGATTGACTTGTATACAAAATTCTAGCTTGATGTTAGTCAGACACTTTTTTGCACGCTATCTCCTGGACTATAACCGCGGTTGTCCATACAGCATTATAAAGCAAGTAAATATTCTAATTAGTAAAGCTTTACATCCCATAAGCAGTCATAGATAAAACGTCTATTTAATTAATAACTCTTCGATGTTTCTTCCTTGATTTCCAAATCTTTCTTTGCAGAGATAAGCACAACAATTTAAAACTATATAGTGATATGGTATTTCTTTCCTGCCATCATGGCAAGAATAATATTTTTAAAAACAAACATTTAGAGGACTTGTAACTTAATTATTAATCAGTATACAGTGTACGCAAAGATATTCTACTATCCACGAAAAGTACAATTAAATAAAAAAAATTAAAGGCCCAAAACAAGGAAAAAGTATTTTCTAACTACGAAAACAATTTTTTTTGTAACTCTAATAAGGCTCTTGTGAATTATTTACTACACTGTTAAATATTAAAGAGAAATCGTAAATTATACGAAAATATTCAATCCCATTTTTAAAAAGGAAAAATAATTATTTTTAAACCACAATTATTTCTAATAACGTTCGTTAGGACAACTTCCTCTTAAAGTAAATAAAAAGACACAATTTTTCAAACCTCAAATAAAGTAATTGTATAATTCTTTGTTGTCATTATTGTTATATTTATTAACAGTTAAAAAAAAAGCTTTAAAAAATTCAGCGGGTGAAAACTTATCATCAAAAACCAACTTCATACTCACTTTAATAATAAATTTAGTAATTTTTCTTAATTTTAATTATAACGTTAATAAGTAATCCTAATAATAAACTATATTATAAATAATATGAAGACAACTGTAATAAAAATGCAATTAAAATATAAAATGTATAAAAATACTGAATAAAAAAAATAAAATAAATAAATAAATAAAAAAATCAACTTTTATTTTAATTCACATGAGTGAAGTGAAATTTTTATATTTTCATTAACCGAAGTAAGCTGTTACAAGTGGTAAGCAGAATTATCTTTATTTAAAGAAACGAAGGGTTTATATCTCGGTATACAAGACTAATTCAAGTTTTAATGTAAGCTCCCAGTGTTATACATTGAACAACCAGTATTATATTATATCGAGTGGGATCCTGTTTGGCCACCTTTATTAATTTGTGAGTCTATATACTTTTACCTGGATTCCCATATTTCATGTGGTAAATCACATCAAGAAATCCAACTACCTCGACATTTTTTTTTTATTTTATTTTAGATCCAAAGCCCTCGCTGGCTACCTCTCAGACATATTAATTGATTTCCTTTCTCTCTTTTTCTTTTCTCATTTTTCAAATAATACCTACACACAGACACACACATTATATATATATATATATATATATATATATATATATATATATATATATATATATATATATATATATATATATATATATATATATATATTGAAACGGTATGAGTTAGATGGCATTTCTTTAGAATGTATAAAAATATTGACCCCTCTACTCTTATGGTTTTTAGTAACTAGACCGGGCTTTTCAACGGGTTAAGGTAAGAACATAATTTCATTTTTAGCATGTTAGATAGAATTCAAAAGAAATTACTAACTAATATCTTTTAGTCCTGATTAGTTGCGTTAAAAACGTTTAAATTAATTGTATTAAATAGTGTTTCTGTCCGATTAAAACACAGTTAATAAGCCAAACAATAGATATAAAAAGTTAAATAAATACTTAAAGAAAATAAATCATTACATTTACTCTTTATACATATGTTTATATGTGATACTGGAATAATCCCAAATCAAATAAAATACCATTTCCGGCGCTCTTTTAGTTTGGTACCCCCCTATTTCATTGCAAATTTAAGAAGACCTGGGTGGGCAAATGAGTGGGAAATAGTACCGACTTGCTTAGTTGTGCAGTTAGTACTATGCCCAACAAATTTAAACACCCAGGTCACCTTAAATTTCCAATTAATAATATATAATGAGTGGATTTTACATGCTTTTACAAAACATTGTTTCTAATAATCTTTTCTTTCCCTTGCGGTGATTTCTTGCCATAAAGCCAGCATTCTTGGGTAAACTTACTCTCTTCCACATCAAATCTGCGATGTAGGAAGATATGAGCGAGCGACACTAGGTCATTTTCATTAATTTTAATATGTTCAAATTTTAATAAATACAAACTTTCATAAAAATTACAATTTAATTTTAAGTAACTTACCAGTTGGGAAAACTCCCTCTCATCAAATTGTCCATTAAACAGAAGTACCCCATACACCTCTTTTAGTTTGGTACCCCCTTAATAGATTATTCCGTTTTTTCAGGGGGTATCAAACTAAAAGAGGCGTAGAGGGGCACCTCTTTTAGTTTGGTGCCCCCCTACCTTTTTTCATCTCTTTCTTTTCCCTTTCTCAACCCCACACAAAAGCCCCACTGCGGTTTTGAACATTCCCCTATTAAGATTGTTAATTTTTTTATGGATATAAAATACCATTTCAACATGTATTTAAATAAAAATAAACGGGGGGTACCAAACTAAAGTGTTGCCACATGACACCTATATTAGTTTTGGTACAGGGGGGTACCAAACTAAAAGAGTACCTAATTTCCTAGTCAGAATTAGTTTTGGCCAAGCGCTTTTAACGCTTTTTTTATTCCCTGTTAACGCCAGTTTTTACTCGGCAGTACTATAGTTTTGACTAGATATTAAGGAAACATTCTATTTCAATATCGGTTTTGACTTAAGTGCTTTGCCAAAACTAGTTAGGACATTCTAGTTTTAACTGATTTCGGGTTTTTCTAGTATCACAAACACACACTGACAAATAATGGATCAAAAACAAAACAATTGATCAATTCTCACATTCCCAATTCCTCAGGGGTCTCAAATTATTTTATTTTAAATCGGGTTTAACAGAATACCAAGAGTACTTATATTATTTGTTTATTGAGGATTAAAGATAATTAATTCTATACGAGCATATATTCATTCTTACACACAAACATACATAATAGAATGGAAAGGATTGGAAATAGTAAAGGAAAGTGTAATTTTGGAGAGGAGCGTGGGAAAATAAGTTTCTAAAGCTGTGTGATAGCTCTAACTTTGTTTCTAAAGCGGTGGAAGTGATCCATTTAGACAAGTAAATTGGTTTGATAGCCCTTCTTTAACATACAAAAAGAATCCTTACCAAACCGGTGATTTAAACGGTACAAATAATTTTACTCTTTCTGCAAGCTTTGGTTATAAAACAATTCAGCAATCTGATTCTAATGGCCAATATATTTTTAATTATAAGATTAAAAATTATAAATATAATTTTAAAAAAAGAATGTTCAACGGCCGATAAATTTTTAGACTTATGTTAATGACAGTAAAAGTTCTCTATGTTGAAGGGGTTAGAATTATGAGTTATCTTAAGGATGTAGAATGCGTGGAGTGTGTCATTGTTGCTTGAGACTGGACAGCTACCGTTCTATGAGCACATCTGAAGCCTTTCTGTACCATATGGCTTAACATCCTGTATCCTGTTGCACTTTTTCTCCTTCTTCAAGATCGTCATAGCTATAAACAATAATATTCCTTGTAAGCTCTAGTGACAAGTTGCAACTCTTTATCCAGATCTTTTGTAGTCCACAGTGTTTAACAAAGAGAAATAGTAAGCACTCACTTCCTGGTCCACAGCCGACAGTTGTTTTTTTGACTCCGTATCGATAGGTATAAAGCAGCTGAAAAAGCCATCCCTAAAGACGAATAAATCAGTCGGTTTAATAGGCATGATATTGTATTATAGGTGTCGGTAAGCAAAGTGGTAGTATTGTTGAAAGAGAGAACACCTCGGTGCAAGGTATGACTAAAGGCGTGGGGTAGCCTGCCCTGGCCAGGTGGGTAGGTAGTCGGGGATCGATATCGCCCTAACCTGACTGCCACTGGCCGGCATTATCTCTTTCTCCCCGTTAGATTATCCTCGTCGGCCCATTAAATGTGCATTAATAATACTTCCCCACAGCACCCGACCGGCCTAATCAACTATTACCTTCAGCCAGACAGCCGCTCGCTTGCATACTGTACTCAGCCTTATCTCTCTTACTGTAAGACCGTTCGGCTACTACACTGTTCTATTAATCTTCTCTCTACCGCTGCTGAGTCTTTTCTTTTTTTCGATATTTCACCAACGCGTGTCCCCTCAAAAAGAAACCGAAGGACTTATATATTCCTTTCGCCTTACACTTATACGTCTCCTCCAGCCAAATATTTTTATCATTTTAATAAGAAAGAACAATTAGTTACATTGCAAATAGATTTTATGAACAATATTTTTATAAATTAACGCGTGTTATTGTTAAAAATATTTGTAAATGCATAACTTTTCAATCTCTACCTCACCTTTCTTATCAGTTAGAAAAAATATTCCCTGTTAATATGTGTATTGTATATCTACTTTAATCGAAGTTCTAATTAAGCTTTATTCCTGACATTTTTATTTTATAAATTTGTGCGGTTTTCAATTTTTGATTATATTTATATAAATACGTACTATAAAGCTATAATTAAATATTTTGAAATTGGGTATAAAATGATATCATATCACGCTACTTAGCTAAATATTATACTACAATCAATGAAAATGCAGTTCTAGTTCTTTATTTAAAAAATGGTAAACATATATATATTATTTTTCGAAGAAAATTAAGCTATTGCAATGGCTTCAAAATTTTTGTAATGCGACTTTGTGAAAATGGTCTTCATGGAAATCAGTTTTAGACCATTCTGAATCGAATCCTAAAATTTAACACTTTTTTATGTATGTATGAATATATTTGTCACTCCAGAAGATATCTCCCCTTAGGATGCACTTAAAATTTTTAAACAAATTTTAAAATGTCAATAATATCAAAAGAAAGGATGAGTTCTTTGGCCAGAATTTTTGGAGTTCATTTAGGGGTCAAATTTTGACAATTTAGGGTCAAAAACGTATTTTTTCCATTTTACCCCCTTCTTGCGTTTTAATACTATTTTTTTATTTTTTTTTTTTAATTTTATTTTTTAATTTTTTTTTTTTTTAGAGAAATCGAATAATTTATAACTGCACCCTTGTTAATAATAAGATATTTCGTCCCAAAGATTTAAAAAAGAAAAAAAGTCATAGGGTTCCACTGATTTTTCACAGCTTGAACAGGAAGCGCCAAACTGCACAAAATATCACGAAAGGAATGTTATAAAAATACACTGTGCCATTATTTATTGTATAAAAATAGAAAAATGTAGATGTAATAATGACAAAGGAGTGTAAGATTAGTGAAAGGAGAGTATTCAACAGATAATGCTTTGTTCACCTGCAGCCAGGGGATCGCCTGCTATAGATTAATAATGAGGTAAAGTTTAGCTTAGATATCGGTGCTCGTTAGCGGGCACTAGAGCTGCACGCACGTACAAAAACCTGTTCATTCATTTCGTGCCACGGAAAAACTACCTTGTTGTGCACGATCACACCTTCGGCTCTCAGCTGATTCGAACAAGCAATCACGGAATTATTGCTTGCCTGCAAATCTAGACTTAACTCGTACAACCAGGGCCTTTCTTAAAGGAATCCAACCCAAACCCACAACACCTTACATTCCCTGTATTCATGCAGTAACTATAACATCACATACATACATGGACTTCATTATATCACTGGTTTAAGCTAAACATTTAACATTTTTTATTTTCTGTGCTATTTTTAATGCACTGAAGAATTTTTTAAATTCTAGAAATTTCCTTTTTCCAGAACGAACGCTTTTCTTAAAATTATTGAGGTAGAAAATAAGGTAAAATCTTGAATACTTGATATCAATACATGGTTGACGAAAAACGTCTTTACTCAGGTTTTGTTAATAATATTTTTTCAAATTAAGTTAGCTATAATTTTCACCGGAGTATAGAAAGTGACGTGACAACATTTTATTCAGATTCGAAGAAACCTTTTTTAAATAAAAAAACATATATTGATGTTCCCTTTTCAAACATATTCAAGTTGGAAGTTTATAAGGACCTTAGACCTTAATTAAAAAAAATTATATTGAATAAATTGTAGTGAATAAATTGTATTAATTTATAAATGAATACATGGAGCAGGTTATATTATACCTTCTAATAGAAGGTAAATATAATTAGGTAAAAGGTATATAAGTATAAATATATACCTTTGGCTGCTGTTGGCTATCTAAAAGAAGAAATCTGAGTCATAAACTTGAATATTAAATATATACACAGGGTGTGTCAAACGAAAGTCAAAGGGAGTCTCAACTGTATCAAATGTATACTATCGTCTCTCACTAATATAAGGGCCCCCCTGTTCAGTTTTAGTTTTAATAAGTGCTTAGAGCAGGGTTAATAAGCCCCTCCCAGAAGTAAAGGGACTAATTTCCCGATTGGCCCCTTTTGTCAATGAGGTAGACTGTAGGGCGCCACGGCGTTGTACCGGCTCCTACCTCGGCTCTAATGATCGCCAGATCGATATGCCAAGCAGAGGCTCTACAGAGGGTGCCGGCTCACTCTACGCTTCCACCGGAGTAAGCCGCTACCAAGGTTCAAACCCACCGGTTGGATACCGATATATTGACCTAACTCGTCTTCACTGAGCTAAGCCCCTCCTAGCATCGCACATTAAGGACATTTCAAACCTCACTCCACTTCAACTGCATTGTACATTCTATATAAAGCATTTCACATAACATTTGTGGGTAAATTATACAATAATAACAATAATTGTTTAAATAATAATCAGACTTTCCCACACAATTAATATGTGCAAAAATAAGTTATTAAGATCAAACTATATAAAATTTGGATCATTTCAGGTTATGATTTTTCTTAAAATGAACTTCAAACGACATTGACATCTGTTCAGTAGTTCAGGCTTTACACCTTCAGACCACATATCCTGGACAGAATTATAACTACTTTTTTGAACTCCGGAATTCTAAGTAAATGTTGATGCATCGGTAGCATATGCCCCGGACCATTATTTTCATTAGCACAGCTACTAATTAAAAGTGTTCTGAAACGCATATGCTACGGAAAGTTTTGCAGTAATGCATTGGTCTAATATATACAGCAGATTTAAGTACTAGTGCATAAGAGACTGCAAAGAGGCCTTCTCCAAAATTATCCTTGAAATAACAAAGTATACATTTATTGTTAGTGGGAATTATCTATCATCAAATATACTATTGGTGAGTATTTGCTAATGATGTTATAACTTCTCATGTTATAGTAAAAAAAAAAAAAAAAAAATCTTCCTAGACTAAAATAAATTAAAATGCTTATTAAATTATTCTTAATGCAATAAACTAACTTCTTATCTTCAGGGTAAAAAAAGACTGCCACTTGGTGTGGCACATAGCTATCTCGCATCCTATCACGTACTTTATTGATTTTATGCTTTTACAAGCCATTATTGTCTAGTTTGTTTGTTTCCCCCGTTTCATTAATCTGTCAAGATTGTTTTGATTTATTTTACATGAATTTAAGTATCAATTTAGCTTAGCAAAAGTTAAAGAGTGCAGACGGTTCAAATTAATCTGGGGCTATCTGCGGGTTCCTTTCGATAAACAATAAAAGTTTCATACAAATCAGATAACTACTTATGAAGGTAATTAATTAGGTGTAAATAGATGTATATTTGTGTGGACGTAGAAGAGAGAAAAATGAGCGCAGAAGGTTGAAACTTATATGGGACCAACAATGTGCTAATCATGATCTACCATCCAAATTTCACTAAAATCGGACGTGTAGTTTTTAAGATATGATGGTTGGCAAAAATAGAGCAAAAGACAGACATGAAACTAAAAATGTTCCCTGATGTCTGAAAAGGATATCTGTCTTGGAATTTCTGAAATCGGACACCTAAAAATGTTTCGTTCTTCAGAACGATCTCGTACCTTCCGTTACCTTCGGTAAGCTCGGAAACAAAAAAAATTTGTATAAGAAAGAATTAAAAAATATTGTATAAAATAAAAATATTTACTTGATCCGCATACATACATAGCTTAGAAGTAATCCTGCTATGAAAATGATAAGTTAAAACGCAAATAATTTCTAAATTATAGGAATACATGCATTACTCAATTAAGGTAATTATTTATTATTACGTATTGATGTTTTTTTTTTCTTGATAAAACAGGATGGCGGGAGATTTATTCTTTTATTTTGAGTTTTATTAACAATTTACTGGACAAAAAGAAGGAGCTTTATAAGGAAAAAGCATTTAAAAACTATGAAGTACTTGTAGTTATAAAATTGGAAATATTGTTTCTTTTTAGCTTTATGTTTATTCCAATTATGTACGATTTTACTGATTTATCACCTAAAAGTATTTATTTTCAAATTATATTATTTTATGATTGTTTTCATAGTTATTTAATTAACAACATCTGAATGTTTCGTGTATTGCATTTACATAATAGACTAAGAATATTTTACGACAGAACAAATTAAATGCTTAAAAAAGCATGAATGTCAAAACAAATATGGATTTTCATTACAAAATAGACGAATCCACGCAATTACAAATCCCACAACTGGATATTAATTATTTTAGAATAATATTAGGAAACTTTAATGAAAAATACACAACAAATATCTTAAAAAGGATTTTTGAATAAAAGAAAAGTTGATTCAACTTTTTATAACTACATTATATAAGTCAATGCACTCGACGCAAAAAGGATAAATTTAATCGTTATTTTACATTATTTTTGTTTTGTTTATTATTCGAAAGTTAAGTGGAAAGACAGAAGGAGCAGAGCACGACACACTTAAATTTTTATCAATACTCGTATACGTCGGCATTATTTTAGACTTTAACTTTCTCAATACTTCCTCATATTCGTAGTATACACATATAAAGAAACAGTATAGATGTATTTACACGTTTTAAGGTCTACTGAATCCGTAACTTTTAGGAATTAATTGTAAGTCGTTCGTAGTCATTGCTGACCTGTCAAGCCTCTACTGAGACGATTTTAATGAAATTTGGCATACCTACATATTCAGAAAAATTAAACACCGGCGCTGCCCTCCGGCAGCGCGCGCTTTCAGAATATTTATTAAAAGAAGTTTGATTCCACTAGGAATCGAAACAGAGAGAATATTGTGCTAGAATTCATCCAATAAGCGAGGAAGGTTATTACCACAAAAATGATTGCAGACTATTTAAACATGTCTATACAATAAATTAGGTAGTTAGATTAGATATTATGATATAATTTTAGGACTTAAATTCGGTATCAAAATGTGCGTATAAGAAAGATTTGTTTTTGTTTAATGAAGTAACAGAAGAAATATAGTCATATTTACAAAAATTGGATGGTATAGGTCATAATTAGTCCATAGGCGGTTCCATATTAAATTAACCAATGTTGACCAATTCTATCAGCATCCTCACACAATTTTTTTTATAAACAACTATATCTTATAAAATATACTAATCCGATTTTGAAAACAAATGGCTGGTTTGTTAAAAGTAGCCCATAGATACTACCATATAAATTTCAAATCTGAGAAAATTTATAATATTGCTTAAAATAATTGTGACTCTTCTGGGAATAGAAACAGGTCCAAACAATCAAACTTTAAATTTCCAATGGGATCAGATTTCTTTATACTCATCTGACCATTCGTTCAATATTTTTAAAATATTTCATCTTCTCACGCCTGCGTGGGCATTGACTATTTTTATTGATTCCTTTTTTCATGTAAAAACAAAATAGTTGTAATATATTTAAGGCGGGATGTTTATCTGTCAATTAATTTTGATTTCTTAAGATTTTTCTTTCTTTTTGTGGTAGGACGTGAGGAAGCTATGTGCCTCACTGATGGGTTAGATTTTCTAATTAAATTTATTCAAGGTAGAAAAAAGAAATTTGCTCAAACCCGGAATGAATATTTAGTTTGCTGAATCGAATTTAGTTGGTTCGCATTTCTAATGGAATTATTTAACTAAAACACGCAGCTAAGTAAGCAACAGTTATTCAGAATTATCGATCTAATAGATTTGAAAAAAAGTCTAACTATAGTACATTATTTAGATACATCATTACGAATTCGTAACTTCTATAAAGTAGAGTAGAAGGCTGTAATAGAATGTGATTATTTAATTTAATAGGAATTTCAAGGAAGAGCTTTTAAACTGTGTTTGACCATTAATAGTAAATGGGTAAAAGCAAGGTGATAATCGGAGAAAAGTTTAGAATGATTTGAGTAGCTGTACCTGTTTACACAGTTAGACTCGTGTCAGGCAAGCATTAAGCACCTTTAGCACGATATCAGCCTCTCTTCGTGGACAATTCTAGCACCCAATACCTCTAGCATAAATTGACTAATCTTCTGCCAATAATAACATTCACAAAAACATACTTAAACATAGATTACATCTAAATTTTCTAATGTATCTTCACTAATTTATTATTCTTAAATATCTTAAAATTATAAATGTTAGTTAAAAATACTAAGCAATATGTTGGTACCGACTGATTTATAGACTCAATAGTAAATATGAATCCATTGAATGTTTCTTCATCAACTAGAACATTACTTCAACTAGAAGTAAATACTGCCAAACCTACACTTAAAATAATTTTGTTAGAGAGGGCGAGCTCCTAAAAAATAAAAGATCAATTTTGCCCACAAATGTATTTATGTTTATTATTAATATTATTTTACTTTATTTATTACCTTTAATTATAATCTCTGATACTATAAAACCTAAAAGGAAATAAAACATTTTTATTTCTATAATACTTCTTATAGGGTAGGGCAGGGTAAGATGGTAAGGGTGGGTAAGACGCCACTTGCTAATAATGCACAGATAGACCGCTAGGACGCATTAATTATAGTTGATTAACCTTTAATTATGGAAGAACTCTCTAGAGCAACGCTTCTACGTCTCTATCTTCAATCCGTTTTTCTAAAATTTGACTAAGTACATTATTTACCTTTTTGATATAACTCATGCTTAATAATGACTGATGAATTAAAATATTTTCTAGGTAATATTTTTAAGGATATGTATAGTCTTCGTCATCAATAAGATTTTAATATTTAAACCGTACCAACATTATTCAATTTCTTGCTATGTGGTCAGATTCGTTGGTGATATCTTACCCCTCTACCTTGGGGTAAGATGCCACTTCGTTAGTGAGGTAAGATGCCACACCAATTGGCAGTCTATTTTAACATTTTTTTATTTTTTTTTATTTTATTAATTAGATAATAATTTAGATTTTAGAAATAGTCATACTCATTAAAATATTTAATGTACAATTAGGTAACTTTTTCACTCAAATTGTATAATTCATTTTTATTTATGAGGATTGACGATTTATTTACATAATTCTACAAAATAAAGGCTGCTTTGTCTAAGACATGCTTTTTGTAATAAGTAACAGTAAAAATGGCATCATAGAAAGCATGCCAGCTCTTGTTGAATTAATAAAGTTTTGTGTAAGTGGCAGCTTACCCCAATAACGAGAGGCATCTTACCCACCCTATGCGGGAAAGATGCCACTTTCGGGAGTTATATATGTATGCAAAACAAACATATTTGTTCAGTGACTACAACAATAAGTAAACAAGGTTATACAAAGAAAAAGAAGGTTATACTTTTATTATTACGTATGATGTAATTTTATATTCCTATAAATGTGGCAGAAATTTACAAAAATGTCTTAAGTATGGCGTCTTACCCCGCCCTACCCTAGATAATATCCAAGAAAATATAATAGAAATTGGGAATTATATTTGTATATTTTGAAAAGCACTTCAAACACTTTTGGACAACAAGATGTTTTATACAATAAACCATGGAGTAAGTTTGATTCAACTATTTTAAGAAAAAAAAATTGTGTAACTTTGAGTATAAGCATGCGGTGGACCTTGGATAGGCTAGCTCCCGGACAGTTAAACTTAACCTGGGTTATGTTTTTTGTTTCATATTTTATTCAATTTGTTTAGGCCATGCGGAACTTAATTTATCGACAAATTACTCTGTTTATAAGGAATATTATCATTCGTATATTTGGGTGTACCATATAACGGATTCGAAGAGATTATCCGATTATTTGAACAATAAATCGAGTATGAGTTTACTTATTACAGTTTTAGTTTAGAAGTTAAAAATAAACATGTACAAGCGATAAAAAATGTTGCGTTTGTATTTTAACTATATTGCCTCGATTCGAGGTAATAAAACCATCGTAAATCATTTAAACTCCGAAAAACAGCCAAACAAAAGCCATCATCCTTTCTAGAATAATAACGAAGAATGATAAAAAATAATAATAATGAAATGATTTACTATAATTTAAACATAAAACCATGTACAAAACTTTACTAGACAATTACAGAATAAAAATTTGGTGCACTTTTTTTAATTAGAATGTTAGCTAAATTACTTAAAGAAAGTAAAGGTTAACATCATTGGATAAGGTTATTCTAATTCACCTATAGTCTTATCTTAACAGAGTATTTGCTCTTTTTGTCCCCCTTTATCATTATCATTCCCATTTCATTTCTATCCTAAGCTAAAGGCAGTCGTTATTTTGTTTTTTTCGCTAAGGCAGTTATCTAGGTTAGTCCCCTCGAGTCCTATGTTATTTTAAACCTCGTTTTTTCCCCAAGACTGCTGTAATGCGGCCCTTATCGATCCCAACACAACTACCCTTCTTTTTTTTATCGGAGAACTTGACGGGGAAAAATGTAGCGAAGGGTGAAGGTTTTATAGCAGACAGACATCGGAGTACTGGGGTTGGAGTTTGATCCCAGGTAATTACCGGTATAGTTATGCATGCGGGGTGCCCGGACTCTGCACCCCCTCGTTGTATCACAGTAATGAAATTCAATGTACGGCAATTTTCTATCAGGCCCCTAGGGTGAGGTTGGGAAATGTTTCCGGGTTTTAGACTCCTTTTGACCTCTAGCTCTTAAAGCCTCCCTAAACCGAAACAATACTTCTACTTCACCTTCCTAAAGCTATACTTTACTTTACTTCTAAAACTAATGGAAATTTCTAACAAATTAAAATCATCTAGGGTAGAAAAACCCTAAAAGTAGCAACAATAAGAATTTTATTTCCTCAGAATAAAAATTATATATTGTTCTCTACGAATACCAGTCTTCAAACATTATTTTCAAGCACTTATTTTTAAACAACAACAAAGGAGTTGAAATATACAGATCTGAGCATAGCAGCAGCTTCACATAATGCTTTTAAGTGAGATAACGCAATATTAAAATATTTTTTCCAACATAAATTTTAGAAAACCTTATTTCAAGAAGAGAGATAGCTATTATTACCTGTACCATTCGTTTGTAATAGGATTAAAGCTATTTCTAAATCGAAATAATCAATCATAAAATAAAGGGTGTTATCTTGTACATACATCCCTTCTTTTATTTTGTCCCACATTTATGATATATACCATGAGATAATTAAACTTAATAGTAGCCTAATATGATATTTCCTCAATCAAGCCAATTGATAAATTGAATAAGTAAAAGAAGAGTTGAAGGCAAATTTTTAGTATTTAATATTTAGTTATTTCAATATTTAAACTAGATATACGATAAAAAAAAAGTTGGTAACATTCTGTTAAAAAAAGAAAAAAATAACAACACTGTAATAGCAATTTTATCGCATGAGTAATTATCAAGAAAAAAGTGTAAACAGTTTTTTTTAAATATTGGAAAAAACTACTCTCATTATACGTTATCAATATTTTTTTAAAAAAACTGAATTCAATCTCAATTAGTTTGTTTAAGGTAATTAGTTTTAAAAAAAAAAAAATAATAAATAAACCTGACACAATCCTGAGTAGGATATAGTGCAGGGGATAAAGGCAGGCTATAGGAAAAAGACGGGGGTGGATTGTGTACACGCGAACCTATCACTCACTCACTCGCTCTCTCTCTACAGACTAATCCTTTTATCTCTCTTTAGAGTTTTCAACCCCCGGAGTAAGGTACAGGCCGTAATGGGACTGCAAGGCATTATTTTACTAGTAGTACTATAGTACTCTTACACACATGTCCTTATCTATAGAACAGCTTATCTTTTACACGTTGGCCAATATCAACAGCCAACACACTTAAACTGTAATAAAAAATAATCTAACATTTTAAACATATTGCATTCCAATAAGAACTCTATTATAAATTACAATTTAATATAAATTAATAGATAGTTAACATGTTTTGGGTACGTGTTCAGTAGCTTACATAAATACTACTAGATAAACTACTTACATAAATTATTATTTATGTGTAATCATATAACGAATAGTAATACGCGACGCAACAACCCCCACGTGGGCTTAGGCCTGTTAATAATTATTTAAGCACCATGGGAGTAAAGTAAGTCATTCCTGAGAAATAAGTTGGTTCCTGTGGCGGAAGCCGAGGGAACCATAATGTTCTCTCTCTCGGGTTAGGGTAGCCGCACAATGGCCAACTCTTAATCAAGGTGACTAAATAATTTAGTCGCCAGGCAGTTGCCCGCTATTCTCCTCTAAGCGCACACGGGCAACTAAATAGTTGACCAGTTTCAAAATTGATTTGAACGAAACTGCATGTGTTTGTTTCCTGGTTTTAAGAAGGAAGAAAAATTACAGAAAATGTTGGTTCCATCCACTAATTAGCAGAAAAATAATAAAGGACAATTTTATAAATTGTTTGACAGTATAAAAAATCCCGTCAAGTACTTGCCAGCAAATTACTAAAAGGGTTTCTTATTTCTTCGGTCATAAAATTATCGCATGGGTACAATTGAGTTTTAATCCCTAGGTACGTACAAGATTTTATCTACAGAAGGGAGAAAAAAGTAATTAAATAAGATTTTAATTTTAAATAATTTAACTAAACAAAAAGTTAATTTTTTTATATTTATTAAAAAGAAAAAAAGATAGTTAGATATACTCGTAATATAATACAAACAATTCACTAAATATCTAAGTTTAATCACGTTAAAATTGAATTACAGATATGTATAGTAATTATTTGAAATTCAATACTAAAATTAGATGGGAGAATCAGCTGAAAGCTGTCGTGTATTGAATAGAATTGTCATAATTGATGTATTATACATATGGATTAGTAGATCTACATATAGAAATTATGATTTCACCATTAACTTGTTTGTTTCACTGATGAATCGCCATGGTAACAGTTGTGGAGGTTACATGACATGTGTGAAGATTACACTATAGATTTAGACATTAAACAGAAGTTAATAAATGGAATTGTGTATTTTAGCACCAGCACCAACCTTACTTACTTGTGCTTTATCTAGCAACACTAGAGGGAATTACGAAGTCTCATGATTTCCTTATTATCCATTACTCCCTGTTCAACCTGAGAGGGAATGAGTACTTTCCTCCCTGTAAACTAGGGAGAAAAAACTTTTTCTTTTCTCTCTTCTGGAGATAAAGTCTGGTAAACCAGTAATAATATCTGTAAATAATGTATTCTAAATGTATACATTTTAAAAATAAGTAAGCTTTATTACATAATATAAAAATATATAGGCTAAGTAGAAATAATTATAAAAAAAACTCATTTTAAGAATTATTTTAATGGAGGACATTAGGGCAAACAACGACTAGATCATTTATTTTTTTGAGGTTAAAATGATTAAATAATAAGTTTTTATAATACTTTAACTTTTACAAAAAAAACAGTAGGTAGGTACTCACTATGAGGTAATTATGGTAATTTATTTTTTTATGCTATGGTAGGTATATGCGAAATATCCACACGCACACACAAACACAAGTGTACATATATATATATATATATATATATATATATATATATATATATATATATATATATATATATATATATATATATATATATATATATATATATATATATATATATATATATATATATATATATATATATATATATATATATACAGGGCTCGATTTGAGGCTGAACGGCGTTCCGGGACCTCTCTCTCTGATAAATAAAAAAAATTATCGGCACTAAGAATTTTTTAAAATCCTTTGTTACAATGTTATTTGTCAGTGAGTGACTACAAATATGACTAAGGACATCATGTATTAAACTTGCAATTTTTTTTCCAAATAGAAAAAATATCTCTATTATACTATTAAATTATGATAACCTGAAACAACAAAGGTTTTTTTTAATGGCAGGGATCGTATTAAATAAGTACTGCAGAGACGCTGCGACGAAACTCCCGGGGGCGAGTGAGACAGGGAATGTTTTGTTGATTTAATTATTCGTATAAACCTAAGTACCTATCTATTTATTGAGAGTATTATAACAACATGTGACATGCTAATCAAGAAATTGTTTATAAAAAATACTACTTAAAATGATAAAGTTTCCACACGAAATGGGTTTATGTCTAAAACTCTTAAAATGCTGTTTTTGAATTTTCCCGGGGGTGGACCCCCGAACCCTCCTTCTATAGGGGGGGGGGGGGGGGGGTGAAGAGAGGGTAGGTTGTAGTTCCGGCACCTCAATTTCTAGAAATCGAGCACTGTATATATATATATAAACAACATATATAACAATATAAGAAGTTAAGAAAAATTATTAATATTTAAAGCTATTTTTTATGTCGCCCATTTAAATAATTATAAAAGTACGTAATTCGCTTTCCGGGTTAATAATTATAGTTTTCAAAATATTAAATTATATATACTAAGTTTGTTTTAAAGCATTAATATCAATATACAAAATGCTAAAATTATTTTTAATAATATATACTATAGCTTTATCAAGTGAAAGATTTTTACGTTATCAGGTTGATTAGAAAGTCTGTGGTTTTGGGTAGATGCGTGTATTTTGGTTTTTATCCAAATAGTTAGGTTTAAGTGTTAAGAGAGTAAGGGTTGCGTGCGCGGATAGGCGGCGCTACGTTTAATGATTGATAAATCTAACTCACTAATCCTCACCTACTCAACCTCTTTTGGAATTTCGCGTGCATTGCACTACAACAAAATATTATAATTCAATTTCTTCTGTTCTATTTTACTAATAAAGCGGCGAAGGAATATGAAACTGGAAAATGATAAGGATTAAATAGGAAATTCCTAAAATAATTCCGACTGAGAATGAATTGTTTGTATAAATTATAAAAAACCTGTTTAGCGTAATAAATAAACAGGATTTATTAATTAATTATTATTTTTGTTTAACTTTGATATTGTTGAAGAAATGTTGTAACTTCAATAGGAGTATAATTTAACTTATAATTTAGCTTCCCCATCTGTGTATCTCTATTCCTTATTATATTCAAATGAAAAAAAAATCACATTTTAAATATTTAACTGGGCAGCTAGCCGGCACGTTTAAAGATGACCGTATATTTATATCTATAATCATATAATTTTTTTCGAACTTCCCAATGCATAAATAACTATCCAGATATCCGTGTTATGCCATAAAATATGTTATTTTAAGTATTGATCAGTACTTATCAAACTAAAAATATTAATTATTTTATCAAGGCCGATTTCAAAGTTTTGTCACCAGATTACTCAAAACAAAATTATAAAACTCCATTTAAAGCAGTTAAGGTTAAATCAATAACATAAAAATTGTTAAAACCAATTTAATTGTCATTTTTATTGAGTAAAAAATGAAAGTTAAAAATTATAGAAGCAAAATAAAATAAAAACTTGGCAATAGCTAAATATTGTTTTATTTAATACCATATCAATGAGAGTTCTTTTGTTCATTTTTTTGCTTAGATTTTATTGTAAATATAATATGTTATGGCAACAATGCCCTAATTAAAATGAAAAATGTAAAGCCATAGTATTTTTTTAATGTACTTATAGGTGTATATTTCTTTTAACTCTGTGAAAAGTTTATTAAACGTCGGACTAAAAACTAGTTATGTACAGATTAAGTAATCAAATGCAGTTGTAGAATAGAATAGTATTAAAAATGAACGATTGATTAACTGGTTGAAAGCTCTCAGCTTTTTATATCATCATGCATACAATAGTGCGTGGATGTATGAAATGTTGCTAATTGAATAGTTTTTTAAACGCGCTTGCTGCGTGCGAATACTATTTCGCAAAGTTCACACACGGAACACCAGTTGAGTAACATCCCGCCGGACTCGAGTAAAATCGGAGAAATCAGCTTCACAATAGGCCTAAGAAACAGCTGGATTTAACTGATAATACTTCTCAATATAAACATTCATAATTGATATATATATATATATATATATATATATATATATATATATATATATATATATATATATATATATATATATATTAGTGTGTGTGTGTGTGTGTGTAATACTCGAGGACTTTTAGGATTAAAAAAAGGATCAAGAATAGGCACAAGGAGATGCAGGAAAAATGATCATTTGGTAATAATTCTTTCCTCAACCATACTGGTGTTGAAATGAAATACAAACATTATTGTGACTCGCAGCCTGAGCTTATTTTTTTAATTATTATAACGAAAAGAATGGATTTTATTTCTCGTTGCAATAGAATGAGAAGCTGATTGTTAATAGTTCTCAGTTTTAGGCCTCTGACCAGAAATTGAATAAATAATCAAGTAGAATAAAAATGATGTGAAATTGAAATAAAATAATATCATAATGTTCATTAAAGAGGAATAACAATAGAGTATCTTTATTAGAGCCACACATCTTGTTGTAAACGTTTATAGTAAGTTCCTATATACACATACGTTTAGAGCACAATAACATTGCCCTCATTGCTAAAATGATGTTTGGCTGTTGGGGAGACAAGACCAAGACATAGTATAGGTACTTACTTCGTAGGACTGTGGTGTTAAAATTTGCATGCTATTGTTTTTATTTTTATTTCATTATATGTAACGAGCACCACGGGCTTAATTTTATGTTTAGAAAAAAAAATTAGGTAAATTGATTTCGATAAGTTATAATATCTATTTGAAGACCAACAAATCAAAACAAAAAAATATTTTTATTGGAATAAATGTTTTGCCTTAGCTTAGCAATAACAAATCTTTCGAGGTGCGTCGTCGTCGGGACACTACTCGATTATATAAATTATTATTTTTTAAAACATCCCTTGTTAAAGTAATAAAGTTTATTTTTATAATTCAAAAGCTCAGGCCAAATAATAAGATGGTAACCAGTGGTTTAGTGGCAAATTTTCCAATGTGGGAACGCTAAATGAAATATATTTCAATATTATTATTTAAGATCAACATCAATCGAGTTTACAAATGATTGTAAAGTATTGTTTTATTATTTACATCACTTATTTTATGCCCAAATCAATATTTAGGAATACTTAGGCTATTTTTTACTGCGGAAAACCAGAACGCCGTTCCCTCTCTGAAATAAATAATTCTGCAAAATATTATAAGGCTGCAAAATAAATAAATAAATAAATGCAAAATATTATAAATAAATAAGGCTGCAAAATATTGTTATTGTATAAACATTTACTAAATTAGGTAGGGGCAGTGTCGTAGTCTAAATACTGAGAAGAAACAATAAAATATTAAATAAATCAGGCTGTTAATTGGGATAAACGTGAAGAAATATTAAGAGAACTATGGACTTACAGATTTTGTGTGTTGAGCACATTATCGGGGATGGTAGAATTATCTTAACCCTAGACCTACACACTGGGGTCCCACAGACCCCATGCAAACTATAATTGAGTTTTTTTATTTGTATTTCTCTAAACCTAGACTCCCTTCTAATTTACCATTGAACCTTTCCGTATATATACTGATAACAATTCCTATATTATTAGTATTCTTTTTTTTCAGTATCCATTAGAATTAGAGTTGGGGTCCCATAGACCCCTTTGTGCCATTTACATAATTGTTTCATACACCTACCACTGTAAATTGTTTTACTTTTTTATTGTATTAAAAAACGTATTTTATATTTTTTGTTTGGCCACTGAAATGCTTAAGACTGTAAAAAGTTCCAAGATATTGGAGGTGGTCAGTACTTGGATGGGTGACCGTTCTGAACAAACTGGGTTATTATCATTCTTCAAAATACTCTGCCAATTAATGTGGCACATAGCTTCCTCGCAAAGAAAAGACCAAATTAAGAAAAATACCTCGATAAACATAATCAAAAAGTTGGAACGGCGCGGCACTGTTCCAGTAAATATTTAATAAAGTTGAAGAAACTTAAACATTTGTTGGAGAAACAAAGCCTCCAACAAGCACCAAACGTTAGCGCATATATAATTAATTTAATAAACAAATATAAAACTGCAACCAAATCGTAGAAACCGCTGTATAAACAGTTTTTTTTTATTTTACCCCCCTCAAAACTAAAAATAACACAAAATAGAATATAACAAAAATTAATCTACTATGCAAAAGCTTTTCAACGATATACATCATATTATAAAAGATTAACTTTAACATTTGTACCCCCTGTACTCTGAGGTACCAAAGTTATATTTTTAAAAAACAAATAATACAAAAGGGCATTCATTTAACTAATAAATACATATAAATAAAAAACCTTATATCAAAAAAGTATTTAAACCCTTTAACCAACAACAAAATTATAAATCGGTACAAAAGTATATGTACAAAATTTTTAAAAAATCAACAAATAAAATAGCTTTAATGTACATATGAAGGCCTTTAAAATGATATATGACACGATATTAAAAACAAACAAAAGTGTTCACGTGACACGGTGCACGGGAAAAAGTTTACTCTCATGTTCTCAGCAAGTAGGATGAACTAATGAAATAAAATACACTCAATTTAAAGAGCATTAGTGTGAGATTCAATCACCGCAATCAGAAATAAAATTGGCCAATTATTATAGAAACTATGGCCATTCAAAGACAAAAATGGAAAAAAATTAAACCAAATAATAACAAAATTATCACCATCTAGGGTACAACCGATGATGATACGACAAAAACTCATAGGATTAAAGTTGTAGATCTTTTAAAATCAGTCACCACTTGTGCTATCCATTTTCTAATACGACTTACCGTTTAGCCGCAATAAGCCCCCAAACCAGCTTAAAAATCAAGTCACCCATTTTTATTTTTTTAAGGGGGGAAGGAGGGGGAAAAGTGAACTTTTTATAATTATTTTGGTCCACAATATGGACGTTGCGCGTCGAATAGCGCAAACCACAAGTCTCTAGCTCTTCTGGAAGTGGGTAAACATTAATGTCAGTCAGTGAGTCAGTTAGCCATGCGGCTTTATAATATAAGACATATTAATTTAGCACGATTTAAAGTGCGCAGAAGGTTGAAATTAATCAGGTGTTATCTGCAGGCTACTTTCGACAAACCATAAAAATTTCATAAAAATCAGATGATTACTCTTAAAGATATGGCTATAAATAAATGTATGTTTGTGAGCATGCGGATGACAAACAAATAAGCGCAGAAGGTTGAAACTTATATGGGACCAACAATGGGCTAATTATGACCTACCATCCAAATTACATTAAAATTGGACGTGTAGTTTTTAAGATATGGTGGTTCGCAAAAATTGAACGACAGACCGACAGACCGACAGACCGACAGACCGACAGACCGACAGACCGACAGACCGACAGACCGACAGACAGACACGGAACCAAAATTGTTCCCTGATGTCTGAAACGGATTTCTGTCTTGGAATTTTTGAAATCGGAGACCTAATATTTTTTCGTTCTTCAGAACGATCACATAGCTTCCGTTACCTTCGGTAAGCTCGGAAGCAAAAACCTTATTTTTAATACCTATATTTTATTTATTTATTTTAAGTTTGGCGGTATTTTGACAGATGTAAACAAACTTTGACGTCATCAAAATGATCGTACTAATAAATAATTATATTCGCTTATAACTTTTAAACTAATTAATAGAATTTTATCGGGTTATTTTATATTTGTTCCTCAATTTTTTCCGGTTCTAATGATATGCTATGCGTCAAAAACCTATTTATGCTTTCGGTATTAGTAACCGTCAAAGTTTAAAAAATCAAAAATTGATTACTTCAAAATGGCGGCCAATATCAAAATGAAATTTGGTGGGCTTGTTTGTCATACAGAGAGGTATATTCGTGCCAAATTTCAACTCGATCAGGACCATAATCGATTTATTACGATTTTTTAAAATGTTTGCTGACTCAACAAACTGGGTTCAAAATGGAGGAAAAATGTGATTTTCCGGGCGGCACCACTATAGGTAAGGACTGATTTTTCTGCCAAGTTTCAACTCTCTAGGTTAAATATCTTGGGCGCTACGATGATAACACACATGCATACATACATACATACATACATACAGACGTCATGCTGAAAACCACTCAGGAGGTCTTAAAACCACCCAAAACACATAATTCCGTTGAAATCTCGAAAAAAAATGTTTTGGTGAAAACAGTACTTTTCCTACTATAGGTAGTGAGGAAAAGTAAAAAGCAAATTTATTAATTAATTTAACCCATTAATTAATTGGGGTCTCGCTGACCCTTGTGTGGAGTTTACGTAAAAAAAAAAATTAAGTGTGTCGTTTTAGGGTTAAGAAGGTTGTAAACTTCCTTTTATTTTAATTAAGCCGAAGCAAGAATTTATTATTTTTAAACAAAGGAATGAAATTAAAGAAACTCCTATTTACTCCAAATAGAGTTAATTTTAAATAAACCCAAAGGCATGCAATACATTAAATAAGCATTGTGAGTAATAATAGGCTAAATAGGGAGAAGAGACTTTCAAGACCTTATCCATATTTTTCATTCATATATAAAGATCCAAGGGCCACAACCACTATTTTTTTATTTGCATCTAAGCTCTAAAAAAGTGAACAATTTGATATCTAAAATGAAGGGGAACATATTGAAATGGAATAAATAAATGCTATTTTTGTCTCTATTTTGAATGATAACATATCAAGAAATGGAATAGATATTATATTATGGAGGGGTGAAAAGCAATAGATGGGATAGTCAAGTTTAGATATGTGTCATTTTATGTTTAAATGACAGGTTAGATTCAGAGAGGCACTAGTGATATAGGAGCAGAGTAGTTGTTAGTCCTGCTATCCAGATAATATATTATAGTGTCTTCTAGTTCTAGACGAGGTAAGGGTGGTACGCCTGGTACTAGCTGGCACACAATCACACAGCTCCATCCTACTATTTCAATTATACCTATCTGAGTTCAACTAACCTCCCCTTCCACTTCCCTACTCGTCTTCAAAATTATCCTTCTAAAAACTTCTACCATCATAAACTCATTTACTAAAACTTTATATCTCTTCATTACTTTTATTTTACTATCGGAATAAGAAGGCGAAACTAAAAGCTTTATATTTACTGTAATTGCGTGAATACTTAGTCTGAAATATTTCAGGGAACTGTTTTAGAACTGGGAAGGGAATTTCTTTAGTTTCCGTGCGGTTATAATTTATCGATGAAGTAGTAATGAAAACAGGTTAATCTTAAACGAAAATATCAAGAATAAAGTGAGGAAACAAACATACTTCTACTAAATACTAAATAAAAGACCATCTTTAAATCATCCACAAAGAATTACTACTAAAAAAAACGAGCCGAGTCAGCAAATCAAATGCGTTTTTAAGTTTCAGCTTTAGTTTAATATAATATAATAGTTCAGTAAGTTTAATTTTAGGATTATAGTGTAGTAGTCGGGTTCAGATTTTTCAAATAATCTAAAACTCTGAAAAATATGATAAAGTTCAAACCACGAATAGAACCCATAAGAAGCGACAGAATATTCTTTTAAATTTTCTAATCCTCTGGAGGGGGAAAAATATTGTTTTTTTTAGTTTATAAATGTACCTATCTGGATAGCAATTTACCAGAAAAAAATATATTATACATTGTATATAAAATTAAGAGCAAGCCAATGGTTTACGAATGTCTGCAGTCTCCGTCAGGGACCATAATCGCTGCATTCTTTCCGTAAGTAACTTTTCAAAAGATAAATGTTATTAAGGGTGACGTTTTACCAAATTGTAGGTATATTAAAAAAACAGCCGACCTCTCCCAAAACCCAGTAAATGTGAGGGTGGGGGGTAAAAATACGTCGATGACCTACTACCTACACCTTAATGCTTATCGTCTAAGAGCACTGTTGTGTGCAGGCCAGGCTTTAACGTTGACATTGTGATGCCCGGTTTAATCATAGTATAATCATAAAAACTGACATTACGTATAAAAAATTGTTGTAATATTATATAATGCAAAAATATTCAGGTTTCATTATTTTGCGTTTACTTTTTATTCCCTTGATAGTTTGATAGTCTTGGGTTTCCTTTAGTTCAAATTTTACTTTTATTTCACGCTTTCACGACATTCAGATATTTAGGGAACAGGTGTATATCAATACTGTTCGACTTTCATAGTGGGAAATATGTATTATTAGGTAACTATTTTCGAAGTTAAGGTGTGATGATCAAGATAGTACCCCCTTCCAGATGCCTAACCAGCCTAACTGCTGTAAGGAGTTCACGCGAGTAACACACGATGAAAATGTATTTATTAGACTGCATATCCTCCATTTTGAGAGCATTCCTTACTTTATTGTCGACCAACTTTGTAATATTTAACCCTACTCTCATAGAATTATTTTTGCTTCCAAGCTTACCTAAGGTAACGAAAGCTATGTGATCGTTCTTAAGAATGATCATAATTTATGCCTCCGATTTCAAAAATTCCAAGACAGAAATCCGTTTCAGACGTCAGGGAACATTTTTGCTTCAGTGTCTGTCTGTCGCTCAATTTTTGCCAACCAACATATCTTAAAACCTATACATGTTCGATTTTAATGAAATTGTATGGTAGGTCATAATTAGCCCATTGTTGGTCCCATATAGTTATCAAAAATCCCATATAGTCTTCAACATGCTCAGAAACATACATTTATTTACACATACATCTAATTATTATGAAATTTGGATGGTTTGTCGAAAGTAGACCGCAGATAGCACCAAATTAATTTTAACCGTCTGCTCTCTTAAACTTTTGCTTAATTGATACTTTAATTCATGCAAAAAATTAAAACACTATTATTATTTTATTAAAAAAATGAGAAAAACAATTAAATAAACTCGACAATAATGGCTTGTAAAAGCGTAAAATCAATAAAGTACGTTATAGGATGCGAGGAAGCAGCGCCGGTGCTACACTTTTGGCAGCCACAGGCAAGACGGTTTTTAGCCGCCCCACTGAAGCAGGAATATTTTGACCGGGGGGGGGGGGGGGGGGGATGGGATGAGACTTACATTTATCCTGTGTTTAGGTTATTACATAAAACACAACTGGGAAGTTTCAAATTTTTAAGTTGGGTATTTTTGGGGATACAGATGCTTTAACGACCTCCACTTCAGGCACAGTCAGACAAACGCAAGAAATTATAAGCGTTCTCGATTTGGTTTCGCCTAAGGACCCTATATCGGATATACCTAGAGATCATGCAAGTTCAACAAAAGTTGGCCTATAAGTTGGTATCTTTAAAATTTTAAAGTATTCCTAAAATATTCCTGTTTTAAGTTGGGAAAAATAGTATTGAAATAAAAAAAAAAAATAGGCCTAAACCGCAACTGGGACAGGGCCATATAACTGAATTTTGAGGTATATTAATGTCATAATATTTAAATATAATCATACAACTTAATTTATTTTTGGGGCCCTAAAATTTTCTCTAATTATATTTTAAATATTAACCTTAGTGGACATTACTTTGTGAATTGTTATGAAACACACCCCCTCTGATATATTTTATTTTATATAACATAAAATCGTAAATATTTACTAAATAGCCAACTTTTATTAACTTTGGTCAGTCTCGTCTTTTTAGGTTCTTGAGATTTAACAGCTTAAAATATTTTCAACTTTTTAAAATATAATCATTTCCCACTTTCAATCACCCTTACAAAGGGCTGTACAAAGTCTGTTTACTGTTTGATAAAACCAGACTGCTTTTTAAAATGGTGCATGTCACTATTATTTAGCTATATGTAATAGTTTTTGAGAGTAATGAAATAAAGTAGGCTATTTTTTAAAACTCAAAGAGACTTATAGCAGAACTGAGCTTGATATTTTTATTTGATTAGGATTAGGAGATAACAGTTCAATAATTAAGGCAAGGGTAGAAAAGATAACAGCTATAAAGGGGTAAGAAAAGAGTTAAGGGAAAATAAAAAGAAGGTATAAAGGATAATGGAAAAGAAGTAAGAGGTTACGGGTTACGAGAGAAAGAAAATTACATTCATAGATACATATTATGTCCTCATTTACAGTAGACAGTTGATAGAATTTAAGGAAACAAAAGAAATGACACCAGTGTAACCAAGAACCAACCCGAAATGCGATTAGCTCGACTACTAAAATAAAACGAAACCTGATAAGGTATTGGGTGTTATTACAAGGGTTCCATTTCAAAAATGCTTGTTTATTACTGCCTACTCAGTACCCTACGCACATTATTATCGTTTCAACTATGGATTGTGTTTTTCAATTTATAAAAAAGTCTGAGAGCGGCATCGGCCGCCCCCTTAGTTTGGCCGCCACAGGCAGCCGCCTGCCCCGCCTGTCCGTAGCGCCGGCGCTGCGAGGAAGCAATGTGTCACACTAATTGACAGTCTATTTTATAAAATTTTTAGTAGGTATAAATTATAAGTAGGTGTACTTATAATTTTTTGTCAAAATTATCATTAGTTATAATGTTATGCTTTATTGGAGCCTTATTTTAGTAGCATATGTCAACTGTTTGAATGTTAAATGTACTTTTATATCCTTATATTACTTTTATTTATAGTACTGATGCAAAAAATATTTGCCTAATCTTTTAGTTTTAGGCAAATCTTTTAGTCTGATGCATTAAACATAATAAAAAGTATTGAATTAAATTTTTTGTTACAATTCAGTACTTAACTTTGAGTCTGGGAGAGTCGTTGGAGATTTAAGGGTGCCTTAGACTGTCCTCCTCTTGTTGTCATATTTATGAGTATATAATTATAATATACACATTAAAAGAAACCTTTTTTTTTAATTGATTATCTTTTAAATAAAGTACTAATTGTATTAAGTAGCTTCTTTCCGGTGAAATCCGCTTCACGAAAGGGTTGAAGTCCCATGTTTCGCTTCCACTACTAGAAGCACCTTTAGGGGTGTGGTGCATTTAGATGTTCACTTTAAGCAAAAACAAGTATATCTTGTAGTCGCTTCAACTAAACATCACGACGCACCACATCCAAGATGCTTTCAGTAGTGGAAGCGAAACATCGGATTTCAACCCTTTCTTGCCGCGGATTTCATCGGATAACCAAGCTATTTATTACAGGTCAACGCACCAAATACTAATATGTTGTATATTTATATATCTAAATATATATATACTGTCAAGGCGGATGGAGTGTAAAATCTTTACAACTCAATTCCTTCCTTGTTCCATAGGTGCGTAAATACAAAGGACCACCCCCAGGTCGGGGGAAAATAATTAAATGGAAAAGTGAACTAAGTAAATTAAAAGGAGAATTATTCACTGGGTAAATTAAAATAAAGACACAATAATAAATTCAGCAATATAATTGAAATAATAAGAAATTGACTTTAAAATCCCAAATATGAATGTATAAAAAATTAAGGTTAGTAGGGTTAGTAAGTGACATAAGTTAAGAAATAAATAATTAATGAAAACCAGGTTGTGATGGCGAGATGTGGCCGAAGGTAGATAGTTGGTGGGCAGGCTGGAATAGGTGGGAGAGGATCAGCTGCGTCCTTCCGCTCAGCACTGCTAGCAGTAATGCAGATAGGGTGGTCAGGAAAGTGACCAAAAGGCTGGATGAAGAGAAACAACCGTGAAAGTTCAGTAGCGACTTTCTAGGTAGACCTGCAAGGTGGACGATGTTAACACCTTGAGGTTTGAAGGCACACTGAAGGAAAGAAGAGAGTTAAGCCAAGTAGCAGCTATCGTTAATTTAATTAAGCGTTAAGGTTGAATCTCCAATCCGAAATGAATTTAGTTGATGACTCTTCTCAGTAGAACCAGGCACAAGAGTCATTTCCTGGGATCAGAAGGATGGCTTCTTAATTAGGTTAACTAATTAGCCCTTGAATCGCGTAGAATCTAAAATCTGTACACTAAGTTAATTATACTAAATTAAAATTATAAAGAAAAGTAAGCTTGGCCTAAACATCCGCCCACCAAAATTTGGCAAATTTTGATTACAATCATCAAAGTTAAAGAAAACATAAATTAATAAGTTCATAAAGTCACATAAGGTGGGCACAAATCATAAAGTTAACACATAAAATTAGAAAAAGTTAAGAAATTTGGTTAATCTTTAGTGGGCAATAAAGGTATGACTTTACTAATAGGACGGGTGAATTGTCCCTTCTGGTTTTTTACTGTAACAACTCTCACACAATTATCTTTACCAGGATGTATCTGAACAACCCGAGCCATAGGCCAATCAAGAGGTTTCGTTTGGGGGTCGTTTATAACAACAAGATCTCCAACAGATAGGTTAGGTGTCTGACTCGTCCATTTGGTGCGTTGTTGGAGGGAATGGAGATATTCGCCCTTCCAACGGCGCCAGACTTCTTGAACGCGCTTTTGGACCAACTGCCATCGCTTTAGTCGGTTGTCCTTAACATCTAAGACAGAAGATTCTGGTGCAGCAGTCAGTGGAGCTCCTATTAGGAAATGGCCAGGTGTGAGGAAATCATAATCATCAGGATCTGAAGTAAGAGAACAAAGGGGCCGTGAATTGAGGACGGCTTCTATGCGACAGAAGATAGTTGTCAACTCCTCGTAGGTGAAGGCAGGTTCAGAAACAACTTTCCTGAAAATAGATTTGGCTGATTTCACCCCTGCCTCCCATACACCTCCAAAATGTGGAGCATAAAGAGGGTTAAAGCTCCATTCGATGCCTGAGGGAGAGAGATGGTTAGTAACATGATCCTGAGTTTCGGGTTTGAGGTACCATTCCTGAAGTTCCCGAAGACACTTGGCTGCGCCAATAAAATTAGATCCACAGTCTGAAAATATGACTGACGGTACGCCGCGTCTAGAAATAAATCTGTCTAGTGTGGCTAGAAACGCCTCAGTACTAAGGCTAGTAACTGGCTCCAGGTGTAGGGCCTTGGAAGCCATACACACGAAAAGACATAAATATGCTTTGCCGGTGGGAGCCTTCCTACGAAGAGATTCTCGTAAAGGAAAGGGTCCAGCAAAGTCAACACCAACTTGCTGAAATGCTTTTCCACCTGTCAGTCGGCTAGGTGGTAAGTTGCCCATCAGTTGCGTAGGCACTCTCGATTTAGCTCGATAACATTTTAAACAATTGAAAACACGTTGACGTATCATATTCCGTGAGGAAACAATCCAGAATTCCCGCCGAAGAATAGCATTTAGTAAGGATGGTCCTGCATGTAAGTGTTTTAAATGGTAATAGTCCACTATCAAACGCGAGAGGTGGCACTGTTTAGGTAGAATCATTGGATGTTTAAAGTCTTCAGGGAGTGAGGACTGCTGTAAGCGGCCGCCCACCCTCAAAACACCACCTTCATCTAAAAATGGAGCAAGAGCTTTTAATTCCCTCAGCGAATGTTCGTCTCGCTTTGGAAAATAAACAGCTTGCACGGCTTTAACACAGGTTAATTTTGCAGTATTCAGTTCATGGACGCTAACGGGGCCATACTGCTTTTCTTCAGGGTGTCTGCAGTTGTGGAAAAAGCGTAGTATATATGACACAACACGTAAAAGTTTAAGATAAGATGAAAATCTTTCCATCAGATCTACCAAATCTTGACCAGCAACAACACTGGCAAGCGCAGTGGATGAAGGTTTCAGCTCAGGTAAATCTTGATGTGGTAAACGTCGAGATAAAGGCCATTCTTCATTGGGTAAGGAGAACCACGAAGGGCCTGTCCACCAAAGTGGATGGTTGACAAGTTCAAGTGGTAGAGTTCCCTTAGATGCACAGTCGGCAGGGTTTTCTTGTGATTTTATGTGAAACCACAAGTTAGAAGGAAGATCTGTCGTGATCTCTACGACTCTATTCGCCACGAATATTTTTAGTAAATGAGGTTCAGTATTGATCCAACCGAGGACAACAGTAGAATCGGTGAAACAATGAATGCTGTCAACATTAATTTTATTTAGAAAAGGTTTAAGACCCACGAAAAGCCTAGCTAAAAGAAGCGCACCGCACAGTTCCAGTTTAGGAATAGTTAATGTCTTCAGCGGAGCTAACTTGGTTTTAGCTTTAAGTAAATAAGGAACAGTTTTTTCCGCTTGTAATACTTTTAAGTAGATTACTGCAGAGTATCCTACCTCGCTTGCGTCGCAACAACATATAACTTGACATCTGGTGGTAGATGCACCTGAAAGATGTCTTGGTATTCGAACCTTGGACAGTTCAGGAAGATGTTTGACAAAGTCCATCCATTTATTCTTTATAGATTCAGGAACAGGATCGTCCCAGTCGATTTTTGACTTCCATGTCAATTGAAGTAAAGTTTTTCCATAAAGGATTGTAGGTGCTAGAAATCCAATAGGATCAAATATTTTAGCGATTAAAGACAAAATAGATCTCTTAGTAGGTTTAGCTACAACATCACAGATTTTATAAGTAAAGAAATCAGAATTAGGCTCCCATTGGAGACCTAATATTTTAACAGTATGCTCATCTTGATAAGAAAATTCTACAGGACTTTGCTCCTTTTCATCCGCAGAAAGCAACTCAGGGTGGTTACTCTTCCATTTGCTGAGGTTAAATCCTCCTCTCTTAAGTAGGTGAATGAGCTCTTCCTTTAACATTTTGGCTTCTTGAAGTGTTGCCGCTCCAGTAGCTACATCATCGATGTATAGATCTTCTTGAAGAGCTCTGGATGCTGCAGGAAACTCATGACCCTCATCTTCTACTAATTGCTGGATAGTACGCAATGCTTGGTAAGGAGAAGAAGACAGGCCGTAAGTTACAGTACACAGCTCGTACTTAAGAATTTGATCAGACATATCTGATCTCCAGAATATATGGAGGAATTTTCTATCTTGATAGTCGAATTCTATCTGGCGAAACATCTTCACCATATCTGTGACGAAAACCACTCTATGTAATCGAAAACCTAGCAAAATAGTGGCTATGTCCTTTTGAAGTTTTCTACCAGTTAGTAGAGTGTCATTAAGTGAATGCCCATTTGCTCGACAAGAAGCGTCGAAAACAACTCGGAACTTCGAACCATTAGAAATCCCATGATGGGGAATGACATATGACGAAGCCTCAGTGGTGACTTGCATATGTCCCAAAGAAATGTAATCACTCATAAATCGACGATATTCAGAATACATTTCGGGGTTCTTAATTAATTTGGATTCTAAATTATAAAATCGTCTGAGAGCAGTCGCTTCAGATCCTTTAAAGTCAGGTTCTGCCTCTTTGAAGGGTAGGCGAACACCATATTTACCAGTCGGTAATCTATAATGAGTAGATTTATAATGTTCCTCGCATAGATCCTCCTCAGGGCAAGAAATATGTTGAGGATTTGGTTCTTCAACTTCCCAAAATCGTTGAAGTGCCAGTTTCAAATCAGCATCGTTTGAAACAAATAAAGATGAAAATCCACGATTTATCTGTGAAGGAACTTTTCCTATCACAACAAGGCCAAATACAGTTTCTAGGAATGTAAAACCATCAGAAGTTTTGGTACAAGGACCAGTAAGAATGTCGGAAAACAGGTCAGCTCCCAACAAAAACTCTACGACATTTGGAATTAGGAATTTCGGATCAGCTAATCTATGACTATATTCATTATACCATGATGGAAACGGAAGTTTTGAACAGGGCAGAAAAGTGGTAATAGACTCAACAACAATAGCTCTTGTTTTGAGTAATGTAGAGGTTTGAGCATTAACAGAAGGTGTCAAAGTACAGTCGACTTTACCTTTCACACCTTGAAGAAGGTTTTGACCAACTCCTAAGATGCGTTTATTAAAGAAAAGTGGTTTTAAACCTAACCTCTCTACACAGTCAGAAGTGACAAATGAATAGTGGCTTCCAGAGTCCACCACTAAACGGACTGGTTGATAGTTACCGTGAACATCTCGAATAAGAGCCATAGCAGTACCAAGAATCACATCAGATTCTGAAGAGCTAGTCAGTGACGACTTACCTACAGTCGCGCTGGATGTGCTTGGTGAAGGTTCCTGAACTTCACGAACAGATGGTTTTGTACAATCGTTTTGATGGAGTAGTGTATGATGTTTACGGGAACATATGTAGCACAAGCTTTTAGATTTACAGTCTTGAGATCTATGTCCGATTTGAAGACAGTTTTGGCAACATCGCAAAGACTTAACTAGTGTATTTCTCTCTTCAATAGATTTACGTTTAAATTCAAAGCATCGCCATAGGAAATGGTTGGCATGGCAAGCAGGACACTTAATATTGCCAGTCTTACTTTGAACAGCTTCCTTAGACTCACGAGTAAATAAGCTAGAGGTTTTAGAACTAGATTTAATTTTCTTTAGGTTTCCATATTCCCTCGAAATAGGAGATTCTACAGTCGATTCGGATGATAATTCTAGAATCTGACACCGGTTTCGAACAAAGGTTACTAGTTCTTCTAACGAAGGATAATCACAATCGACAAAGTCCTTTTCGAAAAGTTGTCTTGTTTGGGTATCAAGACATTTGATAGATAGGCTAAATAAAATAAATTCAGATAGATTAGGAATTTCTAGTCTCTTTAATGCAGCAACATTTTCAGCGACAACAGAAAGAAATAATTTAAAGTTCTCAAGTGAGCCCTTCTTGAGAGGTGTAAAATCTAAAATTTGTTTTACATAAGTGGACGCTAGCAAACGTTTATTATTGTATGCCTTGTTTAAAGCAGTCCAGGCAGCAGGATAATTTGTAGCTGTAATAGAAAGTTTAGATATGACAGCTAGAGCAGCACCGCTAAGAGACGATGCGAGATAATGAAATTTATCTATATCTGGAATGTTAATATCATCGTGCACTAATGAGATATAGAGATCTCTAAAATATGGCCACTCGATTAAGTTTCCAGAAAATTTAGGAAGTGTCAAACGAGGAAGATGAGCTCTAGTGGCATTAGTAAAAGTTGTAGTATTATTAGAAGTAGAGGGTAGATTGGTAGCTTTGGCCAATACCACGTGTTCCTCATATATAGTATTAGCTTCATTTAAGTAGCGTTTAATCGTACCGAATAAATTTTTATCGGCTTGATCTGGGTAATTTTTATCACCTACGACAGCATAATGGTCAAGCAATTCATCCCAGTATCGTTGAGAATTCTCGAACCAAAGATTTATGCTACGAAATACACCTCGGAAAGCAATAAGTTGAGTTGGATCTGCTGCAGCTTGTCTACCTATTTCGACGATAGCCTTAAGTTCAGATCCAGTAGAATTTAATTTCCTTCGGAGTAAAGATTGTTTAGGTTCTAGAGAGACAGCACGCTCGCTAGAATCCTTTGACTTCTGAGGAGTAGACATTATAATAATTTATAAAAATATCAAAGATAGTAGTAAAGAGATTAATTTTTAAAGTAAACAAAAAGACTAAAATCATAAAAAAAAAGAAAACTCCGTAAAGAAACCAGAAAGGACAATACCTTACAATAGTTATCTAGAATGTTTAAGATTAAATAAAAACTAAAATACAGTAAACACTAGAAATACTATACAAGAAAAACATCAATGTCTATTTATCCAGTGAATAAACTCGAGTAAAAGGAAAATTTAAATTAAAATAAAATCAGCACCGGAAGTATCCGGCGGATATCCGGCCCAAAGGACCAAAATGTCAAGGCGGATGGAGTGTAAAATCTTTACAACTCAATTCCTTCCTTGTTCCATAGGTGCGTAAATACAAAGGACCACCCCCAGGTCGGGGGAAAATAATTAAATGGAAAAGTGAACTAAGTAAATTAAAAGGAGAATTATTCACTGGGTAAATTAAAATAAAGACACAATAATAAATTCAGCAATATAATTGAAATAATAAGAAATTGACTTTAAAATCCCAAATATGAATGTATAAAAAATTAAGGTTAGTAGGGTTAGTAAGTGACATAAGTTAAGAAATAAATAATTAATGAAAACCAGGTTGTGATGGCGAGATGTGGCCGAAGGTAGATAGTTGGTGGGCAGGCTGGAATAGGTGGGAGAGGATCAGCTGCGTCCTTCCGCTCAGCACTGCTAGCAGTAATGCAGATAGGGTGGTCAGGAAAGTGACCAAAAGGCTGGATGAAGAGAAACAACCGTGAAAGTTCAGTAGCGACTTTCTAGGTAGACCTGCAAGGTGGACGATGTTAACACCTTGAGGTTTGAAGGCACACTGAAGGAAAGAAGAGAGTTAAGCCAAGTAGCAGCTATCGTTAATTTAATTAAGCGTTAAGGTTGAATCTCCAATCCGAAATGAATCTAATTGAATTTAGTTGATGACTCTTCTCAGTAGAACCAGGCACAAGAGTCATTTCCTGGGATCAGAAGGATGGCTTCTTAATTAGGTTAACTAATTAGCCCTTGAATCGCGTAGAATCTAAAATCTGTACACTAAGTTAATTATACTAAATTAAAATTATAAAGAAAAGTAAGCTTGGCCTAAACATATACATATTGTAGCCTTTGCTACACAGACATTCATTTTTATTAAAAATCGAATCATTGTTCAATCTATTATTTAATAAATACCTTTTATTTAAGTTCTGATTATATTTCATAAAATAATTACTCTACTCGTAAAATGACAGCGAATGGGTCAAGTATATGAAGGCAAAATCGCAGTCATTTAAATTTATATATGTACATAATATTTGATTCCACAATAAATCGAAGGCAATTTCAACAGAACAATTCAGAATATAGTAGAAATTAACCATAATAATATAGATTTTTCTTATAAAACATTTGAGGTAATAAATCATATCTTGTTATATATATTATATTTTAATTATTCTTATCCTTTCTTTAGATAACTCACAATCTTTAGAAAAAAAAGTTCACATACTTCACATTTTAATGAAATAGTGGGGAGAAAAAAAGAGAAATATTTATAAAATATATATCTTTTTTATCTATATAAAAAATATTTAAAGGCCCGATAAAATAAAGGAGTGGGGAGGAAAATTTTAAAAAAAGAACAAATTCCATTAATAAAAATATACTTATGTCAGTAGTCGTAAATTTTACTTTATCGCAGTTAAAAAATATACGTGTATTTTTAATGGCACGGCTTTGGAGCGTAGAGGGAGGGGCTATAAAGGGATTTCTGGGGGAAAAGCCTATCTATATACTCAAGTGGTTTAATGGTTATCGTGCGCTATAAAGTTTTAGCCTTCTGTTTAAAGCGAATCAAAATAACATTTACATACCACAGAAATGAAATGAAAAGCAAAGAAAATAGAGAATTGTAAAGCCAACAGATTATTTCAGGGCGGTAAAATTTAAGATTTATTATTAATGTATCAAGTTATTTCGGAATATAACTTGACCTGACAGTTATACTGAACTGAAGTAGTAATAATGGGCATCTTATGTTCCTTTATAAAAATTAAACATTTGATAACGAAATAAAATAAAATGCAGAGTATTTACTTTTATTATTAAAAATTAAATAAATATCACAGTTTCCTCTTTTCTTGTGTAAAAAATGTACACTAATATGGTATTTATAATCAAACCCAATAATTTACCAATTAATATTGAGACATTTTTGGAACGAAGTTCCTTATGGCACGTTCTGGAGCCCGGGAGTGAATCCGAAAAAAACGACCAAAATAACTGTCACAAAATAACCGTCACAAAATCACCGTCACGAAATCTACCGATGATGATAACTTGAGTAAAAGATCACCGAGTTACTTGAAATTTGGTACACATGTTCATTTATCAATGCCCAGGCTGAGTTCGTTGGAAATCGTTATCCGCCCAAGCGTTCACGCGCAACGCTCGCATAAACTTAAGCTTCAAAAAGACGGGAAAAAATGTTATTAAGGAAGCCTGTTCCTTGACTTGTTTTGTTTATTTTTGTTATATGTCAAAATGTCACTTGGTTTTGTAAATATAGAAAATATAATCACGGTCTTGTTAAAAGTAAAATTGATCTGTGCTGACGCATATTTCAATATCTTAGGTATATTATTATAATACTGCGTACTTAATCCAAGAAAAAACTAACTTCATCTATTTACTGAGGCAAACAACTTTTTAAATATTTTTTTTTTTTAGTAAAATGAACACCGACACTGTTATGAAGTGATAAAGATATCTAAATTGATTAAAGATATCTAAAACGTTTAAAATAAAGAAAACAACTTTTTTACCGATAGCTTCAGTTCTAACGAATAACGATTTTAATCAAACCTCTTACAGATTGTCTAAAGTACAATTGAAACAGGCATGTAAAATTTCAACCGGATACAAGCAGAAGCTTTAGAGTAGGGAAGAGATATATTTTATAATATTTTAAATTAGGCCGGGTAGGTAGAAAACAGTCCTATTTCAATCCAACATCCTTTAACAAACATACTCTTTAGCTATAAACTTTTATCTTATATTCAATATATATTTATAGTGAGACGCTTGCTTTAATGATACAAATAATGATTTTCTTTTAATTTTGCCTTAACTCTGCTATGTACAAACAGTTCTTTACTTTTAATTTTGTTTCTTTTCTAACTCCACCATGTATAAGTAGTTAGCAATGTATACGTACTTAGCAGTGTGATTTTATAATTTATATTTAATGAAAAATGTAAGGAACTTCGTTCCTACCAGGTGTCCCGCGACACCACACGTATTTTTTTTATTGGTTTTCTACGAATAAAATTATTTCAAAAATTTATAAATTAGAAGATAATATACTTTATCGTATTACACAGGTATTAATTTTTTTTCTTAAATGTTAATAAAAATTCACAGAGTAACTTGTTAATAATATGTATATATTAAAATATTAAATGCAGACATAAGGCCTGATGATGACAATGATTGAGCGAAATATTGCAAATAAATTAATATAATTAAATATTAATTTTATTATTACATCAACTACACATTTTTTTCTAGGGTCCCTAAAGAAAAAGAAAAAATAATAATAATAATAAAAAAAACAGATTTTCAAACTTCCAGTATTTTGTAAAATGCTTACTAGTTTTTCGTCCGTTCATAACCAAATTAAATTATCGGTGATTGTATTATTTAAAAAAAAGTAAGCCAATTAGGACATCTTCCTCGCGTTCTATTTTATGCTTTTACAACTAATTATAGTCAAATTTATTTAATTTTCCCCCGTTCTTTAAAACTGTTGACAGAACAGAACAAACGATTGAAATTAATATGGGTCTATCAGTAGGGTACATTCACAATCCATTCAAATTTCATAAAAATCAGATAAGTACTTTTGAAGATATGGTAAATAAATGTATATTTGTGCGCATGCGGAAGAGAAACAAATGGGCGCAGACGGTTGAAACTTATATGTGACCAACAATAGGCTAATTATGGTTTACCATCCAAATTTCAATACAACCAGACGAGTAATTTTTAAGATATGTTGGTACGAAGCGTATCTTACGGACCGAAAATTTTCCCCGATGTCTTAAACGGATTTCTGTCAAGGAATATTTAAAATCTGAGACACAAAAAATGTTCTTTCTTCGGAACGATCACATAGCTTCCGTTGCCGTAGGAAAGCTTGGAAACAAACCTTTTATAGACATGCAGTTAACATTAAATGTTACCTTTTTTCCACTTTATTTTTTATGATTACAATTTAGTTTCTAATGACATATTAATATACGCATTTGCATATATAAGTAGAAAAATATATTTCTGTTAGACCTTGATTTAGTTTAAAAGATTGTAGATAACAATATAAATTCTAGGTCAAATAATTTCTTTAAAAATTGTTTGTATTAATAATTTTATTTTATAACGATACATTTAAAACTTTCATATCTTGCATATAATTTTAATATTTTATATAATTTGACGATAAATTTTGTAATTTAGTTGGAACAATTTTATTACATTATCTATTAGAGGTTGCACGACATCAAAAGCAAAAGCTTTGAGTATTTTTTATTCATGGCATTCTTAGTAAGAGAACATTTTTACCAACTATATTTTATTTAGATTGAAACCGAAAATATTAAATATAATCTAGGTAAGGTAAAAACTTTAATATATTTATTTTATATCAACATTAATACCATATCTTAACTTTTATTACCAATATAGCACAAGAATAAAGAGATTCTGATGTATTAACTTAAAAATTATGTTTACACAGAGGATTTCTGTGTTCACGCATGTTTTTTCTTTTGTTACTATGGTTTAAGAACATTTTAAAATTAATATAATGCAATTATTTTATACTTTGTATAAGCATTAAAACTCCTTACAACAAAATTGAATATGGAAAAATAAGGGGAGATTATGCTACATAAATTCTTGCATTAAAGAAATAATATTTTCCTTCTATAAGTAACTATATATATATATTTTTTAATTATTAAATTTATTTTTTAACCAACACTATAAGATAATATCAGTGTAAAAAGTTAAGGAATATTTATATAAGCTGAATAACAGTTAAAAATTATATTTCCTTGAAGTATTTAATCGGAGCGTTAAATAATAATATAAATTTATCAAAAAAATAATACGAACAAAGAAGTCTTATAAAAATAAATAATACAATTGTGTGCATGTTTTTATCAGTATTTAAGATATATAGTGCTAGGATTATTCATGTTTATTGCTTGTATAATTCAGGATTCTTATTCTTTAATCCTTAACATAAGTCTGAGTTAAACGCTACCTTCATGAATTCGAATGAGACGTAAATAGTTTAGTATTTTAATTGTCAAATTAAAGTTGTAGAACAATCTGCAGCCAGTTTATCATAAAAGATCCTTATCAAAGTATTCATTTGAAGCGGTGGGTTTTAAATGCATGCTATTATCAGTGTTTGTTGTGGAATTATCTACCTATTCCATCTTGTAATGGATTTTATCAATTTTTATTTTAACTATAATGTACGTTTTTTTGCCATCCTAAAAGTTTTATACTCATAATTACTATTATTTTTGTGATTTCAATTCCATTGTTTGTTTAAGGCAAACTGCAACAAAATTATAACAAGTCTAATATCAAAGAACTTCAGTTGTTGTTAATACCTTTAAACAGTAACTTTGTTGAGTAGATTAGTTGGTGAAACAGTATAAAATTATGTATTTAGATAAAGTAATTGTTCTAGTTCTTGTTTCAACTGTATTAAATCCTATACCAGAGGTGGGTAAATGCGGCTCTTCGTTGAGTTAGGTGCTCCCATTCAAAATGTATATCTTGTTTAGCTTTGAAAATTTGCAAAGTTCGAAATCAACAATTTCATATTTTGTAAACCAATTTATTTGTGATGAAATTAAAGATAGAGTTGAAATTTCTGAAATAATACTTGTTGGAAAAATTGGCTAAGAAATTTGAGTTATTAGAGATGAAAGAAAACCAGGCATTGGAAATGCAGCACATATCTATTTCTGCAGTTGAATTTTAGTAACTCGTGCCAGATTCAAAATATCCAGACTTAAAGAAAGCTTCTTGCTGAATGAATGATGAATCTTTGCACTCCACAATGAAGTTCATGAAGTCAAACTATCGTTCTCAGTTGACCAATCATCATCTAACAGAATTGCTTCGGACATTATTTAAAAAATTTTAAATAAAAAAAAATGGGATGATGATGTGATTTAAATAAAATAAATGTTTTGCGTAAATTTTTTACGCAATAATTCAAAGATTTGACCAAAGTTCTTTACTCGTCTTTTATGTTATTTTAATGATTAAATTGTTGAAATAATTATTTGCGCTTTCTATTTTTTTGCGCAAAAATAGAATTAAGAAATTGTATTTTCTTTTATGTGTACTTTAAATAGCACTTAAGAATTGTGTAGAATATGCAAATGTATTAATTAAATTAAATTTTAATGTGTGTATTTAATACTATGAAATTATGGTGTGGCTCTTTATAATACACGAAAAACCGGAATGCGTGCCCACCCCTGTCCTATACTATTACAAGTTTTCGCGGTTGGTCTCTATGAAGTTATAAGTGTTCCGGTGGTGGGTTTTAAGTCCCGAAGTTTCGCATCCGGTGTTAAGAGCATCTTGAGGGGAGTTGTTCTTCATGTCTTGGAGAAGTGACAATGCTGTACTTCCCCATTATAGAACAGTTAGCCTTGACACTTCTCCAAGACATCAATAACTTCCCTCAAGATGCTCCTAACACTTGGTGCGAAACGTCTGGACCTAAACACTTCACGACGCAGTCACCACCGGAACACCTAGAACTTCGTATATTAAATCTAATAATAATTATTTTTATAGGGTTTATACTAGCCAATCTAATTATTCTGTAGATTAAGTTGTTTATAAATTATAATTTTGTTTATAAATGTTTGCATGACAGGCTTGAATACATAAATTTTTGCATTATTATATTTCACGATAACTTATATCGAAAGCTTTAATAATAAATCTTCATCCCAAAACTCTGTATCTAATTTCCAACCTAATCACTAGATTAATCTTGTTATATATTTCTAGCTAATTACACCCCAAAGTATTACTATATTATGTAGATGGATATATTTTTTTTCTAAATTGTCCTCTTCTAGTTTCTCTTTGTTATTAAACCTATTAATTTAGTTTAAAGCACTATTAAACATTTAAAAGATTTACCTTTTCATTTTTAATTTTTTTTATTATTGTAATTTTAAGATAGAAAAATAAAATGATAATAGCAAATGAGTCATTGATTGTACTTTTAGGGGTTAAGAAGATTAAAACAAAATTACGATAGTATACTATTGAGTGAACCATGTATATTATATAGGTATATTCTGTTTGATCTTTATGGTTAAGTTTTATGTGCATTAAATAGTAGGCAGCCTTAGGTCTTTTAATTATATATTATGGTTCAGTATTTCCCCCCAGGTAGCCCTGATTAAAGGCTCAGATATTAAAGGAAGATATTGTTGGGGGGGGGGGGGGGGGGGTTCGGAGCCCTTTATTTACTGCAGTGGCACCCTCCTCTATCAATAGCATCATGCGGAATTCATCAATTATTTACCATGGCCGGCTTGTTTTAACAGAGAGGTTCAATATTTTATTGATTCACCCCTTGATATAAAACCCACATATTTTCATCCAAGGCAAACTAAAAAAATATCTGCAAGATAAATAAAACATTAGATTAAAAAAAAGGAAAAAAGATAAACTTAGATAATTATAGTTAATTTGTCAACAGAAAAATCATAATGGTTTGAGTAAATTAATCCTTATCCGATGGCAATCTTACCATTTAGACTGTACTTTATCTCTTATGAAGACGTATTAGTTATTATAAACAAAGACATTAATGTATTAGTTTTTCCCTTCTATTCTTTAACGGGCTAATCGTTTAAAAAGAGAGTGTAATTTTATTTATTATGCTGTAGAAGAATTTTATAGAATTAAGATGTCAAATACATATTATTGATTCTTGTTATAAAAAGAGTTCAATTTTTACAAAACAAATTAAAATATTAAGCAATTAAAAATATTTAATTTTTAGAGTTGTAGGTATTAATCTTCAATAAGGTTATAGTTTAAAGAATTAGTTTGTGATTAAATATAATACTGACCAACTGTATCATATTGTATTAAAATGATTAAATCGTAATAATAAAAAAAAATCCTAAAAAATATATTAATTCTTCTTGAATAAAAATTTTCTTACTACAGTAGCCAAAGTTTAATATGGTCATAATACATGTGCTAGAATTCAAGCATTCGAAACAAAAGGGGAAAAAATATTATGTCTTTAACTGAACATATTTTAATCCAATTAAAATATGTTTTAATTTTATATCTATAACATATTATTTTTAATTCATTTATAAAACCATTGACGATTTTTATTCAGTCTTTTTATTGCTTTTTCGTTAAACTTTATTTTCCGACTTTTTAATTCTTTTTAAAACCAATTAAGAGTACTATACGTATATATAATATATTTTACGAGCTTCCCAACTAGTACTTCCTTTTAATATTATTTTTATATACAGTAGAAAGGGAGCAATGAAATAAATTTTATCTTTTACAGTATCCGAAATTATGTCGAAAAAGGTATTATTACGATGTAAATTACTTATTAAAGGAATTATAACGACCTCGTGTGGAAGTTTTTTTTTAGTAAGAGTAGCGAAGATAAGAACTGAAACAAAGTTTACTGTTTTAACATCAAAGCGGTACAATTTTATATGGTAATTTAATTCGTTTTATGCCACATTAAAATAGAACAATATACAAATCATGCTTGATTATTTGTGCTTTTTATTGTATTTATTAAATTTTCTAGACGAATTTACAACTTTGAAGTGAATATTTGCTTACTTTTTTTTCTGCAGTTTTAGTCGCCGATTTTATTTTCTTTTGTTTAAGTTATATGGGATGGCAATAAAAGGTTGGTTATCCAGAGGAAAGATCAAGGGTTCAGGTTTGGATTATGGTCACGCGACAGGTTCATTATAGGCTTTCACATCTCTCCCATCTATTAGACATGTTAACTAGTCTGTAACATCTTTCTTAAATCTACTCTGATAACTATTTTATTTTAACTTGTTACATATCTATCCGGCTTCAAATTTATCTCCTTAACCGATATCTTACTGTCTAAATAGAATATGAAACTGCAGATACAACTAAATTTACTGGTATTGCACATTTATATCAAATATTCTTTAAGGTATGTTACTTAGTTTAAGCATACAGACTCTTAGCTTGGTAGATATTTTTTAACTGCGGAATAATCTGCACTTCACCTATTATTTTTTCCAAACATCGCTAACATTCCTCGTTTTATCCAATGCTCCAACCAGTTTGTTTTACGTTTTAACACAAATTAAAGTAATGCATTAACTCGAAGATATAATCTAGTTTCGAGCTCTAGGTTGTGAGATTTCTAATTTATAAGACCAAATGAGTAAAATAATGATTAGTTTATGGCCTAATCATAAATAAATAAAATATTTTAAAATTAATCTATTTCGATCGATTTAATTGTTCTTCTACGAACTGATGGTCATAATACATTTAAGATCAGTTGAAGCCAGTTAATTATATTATGTATGAAACACTTTCTATTTTTGGTTTACCTATGATGATGTAGAGTTTATTCTTTGGGTGTAATTCCTTATGTTCCAACATATATTATACTCCCAGTAAAAATATTGAAGGAAATTAAAGCATTGGGGAGTTTGGAGGCAGTACGCAGGATCTGGCAGATATTGGATTCACCGCCCCTACCGCCTCCATAACGCTGCCTCCAAACAACCCTCTAGCATGGCCGACCCTTCTCCAAAACATTCCCTTCTACAACTTCCAATCAACCAACCCTAGCAGCTTATAAAGAATAAAACTTTCAGAAAAAAATGAAGAGCCTACAGAATGTAAATTTTTAAGTTTCCACCAGACAATAAACTATTATTTCATTTCTGAGATTATCTCAATTATTTCATTAGTTCACTAACGAATTCATTGAAGGAGAAAATAACAGCAGATTTGCTATAGTAGTTTAAAAATTTAGAGAGAGAGAGAGTATTGTTATGGCGCGAAAATGAGTAAATGGATCCCCGGTCTGTCATCTGCATGGAGTCTAAACCACTGTCTAAACCACTGCCGACTTCAATGAAATTTGGCACACATGTTCAGCAAAATCATATCCCAAATGAAATCGAGGAACTATATTTCTCGAAAACGGTTCCGAAAATATGATTAAACAGTTCTAAATGTAGTTTATTTATATAAATCTAATCTCAGTAAATTAATATCAGTAGTTTTCGCGGGGAAAAAATCTAGTTTCCGAGATATTTATGAAAATTTTATAGCAAAGTATGCGACCCATCGGGTAACAAATATTTTTATAGTTAATAAATAAATGTGACAGTGAAAACCCGAAACAACTAACAAATGGCAAACACAAACACTGGACGAAGAAATTATGTAAATCATAAACTATAGTAATATCGGACAGATATTTGCCCAGTATAAATAGGTTCCACATAATTTATATCACAAGAATAATTTAAGTCGAACCGCTTTGTAAATACTGTTATAAATGTTTAAACCTATTACTAAATCATAATAGAATCAATATGCTTTAATCTAATTATAGTAACATGATTGCATTTTTGATACAAGTAATTAATAAAAAAAAAAAAATCTGAGTGGGTTCTACAACTTTTAAAAGTGAACAACACCAAGATGGCCAAATCTAACTTTCCACACCGTAATTATTGTTTAGGTGTAAAGGGAGGACTGAAAATATAACGACGACTTGGTAGGATAATAATATTTATCTAGAGAATTTCAAGAAATATATTTAATTTAGAAATTCTTTAAGTATAATAATATGGTAAAAGAAAGTAACTGTTTTTCTTCATTATTTTCCAATGTAGTTGGCATAAAGTAATGAATCTAGACCTTCAGTTATGTCAATCTACAGGTAAAAAATATCGTAATAATCTAATCAATAAATATTACTTAAGGACAGAATTAAATACAAATGAAGTTCATCTAACTATTGTAATATTTAAACATCAACTTCTGTATTCTAAACATGTATACATATACTATATATTATGTAACCTATAATTTATTCTTGAATGTTTCATCTTATTTGAAGTATTATTTAATCTAAAGTAGCGGATAGTAGAATCCACCTATAACTATATTCCAAGAATTGTGTTAAAAGCTTATGACTTGTTCTAGAAAACTTCGCTGATTATAGTTTTTATTCTTTTTTGATGTTATTACTATTTTGCTTCATCCTGAATTCCTTTATTTATTTATGAAAGTATGAATACATTTTTGTACTCGCTTTTTTATCCTTTTAAGAACTAATAAATGTTCAGACTGACCACTTTGGCAATTGGGGAGAGAAAAGTATGTGACGGAGTTTTAAGATCTCCAGAGTAAAAAAATGAAATTTATAAAATATGCGTCTAAAATATACTAAAAGCCAGTGTCGCGAGTATACATTTAAAAATTTTGCAAAAAAGTCAAAACGAATTTTAGCTCCATATGTCTGGGCGTTATCGTTATACCCCAAAATCTCTTAAAAGATTAATGATTTTATTCAAAATGTAAATTAATGTAGTTCATTATAGTGTAAAATACCAATACCAATTAAGTATATATGTCACTTTCCTGAGAAAAATACGTCATTATCAGAGGGTTTTATTTTTACTAAAGGTAAAAAAATTATCTAATAATCATTTCTATATTTTTTTTTGTATAATACATAAAACCCTATGTTAAGTAAACAAATGGAACATAATAAATTATGTTAAATAATAACTAAATTACTGAATCGATTTCGATTTTACACACATGATCAGAAACATTGTACCCCGAGGTGAAATAGAAAAATAAATTTTAGTTCTAAATTCTGGGGCTAACCCCCAAAAACTCTGAAAAAACGTGAATAAAAATTATTTCTCGAAAATGGTTCCGACGATTTTGATTAAACAATCCTAAAATGTATTCCATTTAAATACCAATCTAACTATAAGACGTTTTCCCGGGAAAATCTAGTTTCCGAGATGCTGATGAAAAGAAACCTAATTTTGTTGAATATCAAAAAAAAGTAAACAACGCCATGTTGAAAACTTTTTAAATATGTTTGAAAATAAATCAATTAAATAAGATAATATGGGATTTAAATACAGTAATAATATAGATAAGAGAAATTGTTGTGCGTTTTATTGAACAGATTTTTTTTCTTTTCATATTTACATTTATTGTAAAAGATAGTATAGTGAAATCTGTGGACGTGTAGAAGCGGAGCACCTCAACCACTAAAATAAATATTTAGAAATTTTGATATAGAGAAATTCAAATTAGCTAACTTCGGGGTGGTTTGAAGATGTAAATTTTACCTCTTAATGACAATCTTTTTTCCGAAACAACATATAATTCAATTAAATGTTGTTTCGAAAGTATAATTTTTATTTTGTTTAAAATTGTTAATGGTTGCTTATACTAATTTGTGTAGCTTCTTCAGGAAGCATCTAGACTTTGAGATGCTAATAATAATAAAGCAGGAGATTAAATTAAAACAATGACAACAATAGTTCTTTTGAGTTCTCTTGGGTCGATTATTTAAATTCAGCCTTAATTTATAACTTTGTTTAATCAAACATTTAAACAGGTTAAATAAAGAGTGGATATTACTCGAAATGATCATGAATCTGGTGGTTCTTTTAAACTGTTATAAGCATTTAATGATCATGAAAGTTATATAACTAAATATACTTATGACTTATTTACATAGATAATAATGTTCATAAAAAGAATTAAATATTTCCAATAGAAGAATTAAAAAATATTTAGTAAAAGCTAATTTTAGTAATAATCAACGTCATCAGCGCTCATCGTTTCGCTTTTAATTCATAATATTAGACTGTAGGTAAATTTTATATTCAGGATGATCACCGAGATAACAAGTTTTGATCAAGTATATATCAAAAACTGGAACGAATTTAAAAAAAAAGAATATAACATTTTCTTGTGAAAACGTTCCCATTTCAATAATTAAGGAGGCTGAAAGGTTTCGTATAGTAACATTAAGGACTCTGGTAGTGCAGGTGACTTGTTGTTATAGACAGGTTCTAATTAGGTTTCTTTATAAACACAGGTTAGGCAACGCACTTAAAAAAAAAAATAAAGGAAAAAACTGTTTTCTGACGAACCATCACCACAACAACCATGAGAAGTTAGCTACTAATTCAACCGTTGTGAGACTCTTACCTATCCTCCAGTACAATAATTTGCATCTATTTGACTTTTCTGTTTTATTTACTTTTATCTTTAAAAGATTGTTTTTGCATTATTTTACAAACAACCTTTCATTACTCCCATTAATTTCAATTGTTTCCGGAATCTCAACTAAACAACTTCTTGTTTAATTGCAGAGGGACAGCCTGAAACTATTCTTTTCTTCCTTTTTTTATTAAAAAAAAATTATTACTTTCAAAAAAGAAGATAGAGAAATAGGAAAACAACATCCGCCAATTAGTGTGGCACATAGCCTCCTCGCCTCTTGTAACTTGAAGAACGGCAACGTGAGCATAAAATAAAGTAATGAGATAGCAGATTCCATGATAAAAGTGTTACTTAAAATTGATAAATTATTAAGAGACTAATTTTGAATAAAAAAAAGAAATCGAGAGCTTCTAAAGAAGTTTCATTTCCCTAGAAACGGCTTGTACGTGAAAATCTTTAGAAAATTTCGTAACTCTTCCGGCGTCACACATCCGCGATCCTAAAAAAACGTGACACTTTTTTGGTAGTTAAGTCAAGGCGAAAGCATGTTCCATGCTAAAATTAAAACAAACCTGATATGAGAGTGGACGAATTTTGACTTACAAACCACATTTCATTAATAACGGACAAGTATATTTTATAAGATATGGGGGATTACAAAAATGTTTGCCTGACAGCCAAGGCACCAAAATTTACCAAGAAACTACATCTCCCTGCGAGGAATCGAACTCGACTACTCATCTCTTTCGTTCAAAGCTATTTTGTATATGAACTAGATTCTTCCCAGGAAAACTACTTACCTACATGGTGATTCGTATTTAAATGATTTAAATTTTAGATTTTTTTTAGCCAATTTTGAAAGAAAATTATGCTATTGCAATGGCTTGAAAATTATATATGTGTATGTATGTATGTATGAATGTTGAATGTATGTATGTATGTATGTATATATGTATGTGTCACACCAAACGACATCTCATCCAAGGATGCACTTAAAAAATCAAAACAAATTTTAAAATATCAAAAGAAACGATGAGTTGGTTGGCCAGAATTTTTGGAGTCCAATTTTGTCAATTTAGGGTCAAACATAGCATAAAAAAAGTGTTTTTTCTATTTTACCCCCTCCTATATGAAAATATGACAAAAGTGTACATAATAGATATTACTCTACTCTTAAAGAGCTTTCCAACGACATGCATCTTGAAGGGTATACTATTTTGACTTATGTATCCCGTATACCCCTGAGTACCAATTTGTTTTTTTCGCCCATCCAAATTTTAAACCAAAATGTTAAAGCCAATAATACGCAGATTTCTTTGAAAATTCGCTCATTAAGTCATGATGCATGACTGCTCTTTTTTTTCATTAAAATCGCCGGAACCGATTTGGAGAAATGTTTTTTTCCACTTTTTGTCACAGTGTTTGGGAAAGAAGTGAAATTAATTTCTCAATTTCACTTTGGAGTATGATTTTTCTGAATCTAAAGGTATGCCAAATTTAATCGAAATCGGCCCAGTAGTTAAAGCTCCATAGATCAGCACAGATTACAATATTTCCGCTTCCTACGGTAGGCTAGGAAGCAGAAATATATTATTAAAAGAAAAAAATAGTAATATTATATTGTTCAAATGGCGATAATCAATAAGTATCAATGAAATGATGATGAATGAAACAAACAAAAATTACACAACTGGATGTATCTCTAGAAGCGGTAAAAATCTTGGGACATAATTCAAAAATAATCATTTATGCTACTCATCAAGAGAAAGATTACGTAAAAGAAGGTGGTGGTTGAAGTCTAATCAGCTAGGGAGGCAGGTGATATATGGCCATAGATGAGAAGGGCGTGTAGGCACGCTCCTTGTCTCAATACGACTCAGTAAATTGATCATTGTGCCACAAAATGACGGGCTGGTAACGGATACGGGTGCGCATGAGCTCTTCTCGGGCACCCTTCTACGGCTACACCCTCTCTCTATCAATCATGCCTTCCCATAAACCACCCACGATAAATTACATCCAGTACATCACTTCCTCAGCATTATACCTTCAACGCTATCAGCACCCTAACGCTCACATCAATCCTACAATGCTTCAAACTATTAATTTCACCTTAATTTGGATTTTCATAGTAATAAAAACCTGAATGTGATGTTAAAGTTAAGAATTCTTAAACAATTTCAAGTAAGAAGAACTAACCTTAGTAACAACAAGTACCTTAGTAAACCTTAGTAAAAAACAAGTTTGTTATTTAAAACTTATGTTTTTTGTACAAATCGGGTTCTAATCTAAAACGTATGGGCTTTTGAATTCGATAGCTATGTGGCTGTTTTGTTTAATGGTTTAACTTAAGCTTGTAAATGACAAAGGCAATTTTCAATTAATAAAAAAACTGGTTATTTTGAATATTGGTGCATTAATCAGCCCGTATCTCACTGCTATCGCTCTTAAAGCACCGACGTTTTCACATAATATGAGATAAAATTCCCAGAGATAAAGACCCAGTGATGGATATTAGCTGCCTACATTAATATTAACTACCATTAAATTGAAACATAAAACAGCCAATGTTATTAAAATTAACTAAACATAGAAATTTATTTCACCTTAAATTTCCTTAAAGGTCCGGCTTTAACATTTCTTAGAAAGAAATATTGTCGTTAAAGCGTTATCAATTGTTCTATAATAAGATAAGGTGCATGGCAAAGGTGTTGAGGCAGGTCGCTACAAGTCTTTCCGTGTTTGTGTTCACGTGCTAAGTTAAAGAGTATAAGGCGTGTAGAAGACACGGTGTTTCGTGTCAGAACAAGCGTGATGCTCTGCATGCGTGAGCGAGCCGCGCATCGCTTGCAAACACGACATCTAACAATACTACACAGCGTTATGTCAAGGACACTAGTTATTATCTTTTGACAAAGCTGCACACTGAATCTGGACCTCGAACATAGAGAATTGGATATTCATAATCTTAATCGTTTATAGATTTGTAATATTTATTTATAATTTAAGACTGAGCATGAATTACATTACCTTATTTGTTTTTTTCATAAATATCTTATTCCTAGCACGATTCTTCATTAAATAATTTGTCAGATTCAATGTTAAATAATTAGTTTTAAACTTCTTTCTCTTGTATATAACCATTTAAGTAAAGAAATTAGCTATATCAGTGACAAAAACAAGTATATATTTACGAGAAAAGCGATTAATTTGTTCCATGCGACTTGCTTCTCGGCTTTTTACTAAAAAAACAAACAATCTTAATGCAGGAAGAATCTGAGGTACAATGTCGTGCCAAATGCACCTGCGTGTCTGATCCCATTCAACCCACCTCTCGACCGTTACACCTAGTGTTTTTTCCGCTAATGTTTCACAGTTTTATTCTCGACTAAACTGTCACTCATTAGACTGTTGTTTTTCTTCTTTCCTTTACAATCATTATTAAACCATTCAGAGAAAGAAAAGCAAGTTTTTTTTAAATCTCATTATAGACGTACCGTTGTAAATCCCCTTCTCTGAAGGTCTATGTTAACTCACTCAAGCGTAATTACTAATTAATAACACTATATTTTTCACAATTCCTAAATTATTATAATATTAGATTATATCCAAACAGAAGATATGCTTCCTTCCATAACGATGGAATATTATTCATTTATTTATTTTAAACATATATTAACCATCACTGAAGGCAATTAAAATAATGAAAGATTAAATATTTGTCATGCCAAATTTATTTTATTTGGATAAACTGATATGAAGCAGCTCTCTCCTACTTTGAAGAGGATGGTTAGTTGATGAGGGTTAAAATAGGCTAGAGGATTGTTTGATGTTGTACATCAGTGACAGCTGGTTGGGTCGAGGTATCAATGGACAATGATCCTGTCCACGGTCCATTACGTTGCTCAAGACTGACCACAAGCAGCAAGGGAAGCACTGACCATTGACCACTATCCTGAACGTATGCCAAAACAATGATATCCTAGAGACGAGGCCGTCAGATCCGGATTTATCATCCGAAACATTCCAATACTATTGAAAAGTTTCAAGTACTTACGGACTTGCCGTACTGTTGGGTAATTTAACCTATAACTAACCAACCTACTCGGACACAATAATGATAAGGGGGTTTATTCTGTTTGAAAGCATTTACTTCCTCGTATCCTTTAAGATAATTCAAAGTACCATGGCAACCATCTAGAAATAAATAGATTACAAAAATTGAATAGATAGCTCACATATGTTAGGTGCATTTTGTTGTTTTAAATAATTACTACATATTTTAAAGTGCAGATTTATCCACACTCCTAGTCAGATTTGCAGCCTCTTCAGTGATTGGAGCCATTTAGGAGTATTGATGATGGTTCTCTGGTTGATTTATAAAAAAATATTTTTACTGCATTAAGGTCTAATATCTAACCTAAAAACTTAAGACTCTTACTTTCTCATAAGCACAACAAAATATAGTGAAAAATCATCAATGAGTCAATGTTTGATCATTTACATCAAATGAGAGTTTTCTTAAAGTTCTGTGTGTTAAGGGATTTCGATGAAATTCAGTATACATATTTAGAAAAAGAAATAATTTTAAATTTAGGGATGCCACCTCCCAAAATGGTTGCTACTAATAGTTTTGCTTTCGTGGTTTTTCTATATGCTGTCCCTTTTTAATCAATTAAGTTTTCCAACAGGGGTCGTTAAGGGTTTAAAATAAAGACGACGCAGTTATTTCATGTTGTCTTTTTGGCTATATTTAACGACATTAATAGCTATACTTAACGACCCCTGTTGGAAAACTTAGTTTTGCTTTCTTGTATCTTCCCTTTTTTTTCGCTGTCACTTCCTATAACTACTTTAGTAATTAATGACATTTTTCCGTGGTAGGCTGTAAAATAGTAACTTTAGAGCCTAAAAAACATAGCTAAAATCCATTTTTTCATTACGTGGACTTAAAAAATCTTTTCATTACTCCTAGCTGTAAAGAAAAAATTTTATACGTCCTAGGACGAAAAAAGTTTTTATTGTACAGTTTGTTTTTGTGTTTTTTTGCTGGCAGTTGTCAAAACTTCCGTTAGTAGCGCTGCAGTCTTTGTAGAAATGCTTAGTACGATTTAATTCCGATAGATGTCAATGCGTTTTATTTATCTTTTCTTATAATGTAACCTCTTTTTAAGGTTTCTTTTTTTAAATCTTAAGTATGCACTAATATTTGTTATTATTATATTGATTATTTATTAATATTTAATGTTTTTTCATTGTCTGCTACCTCGGAAAAAATAGCATATGCTACGCGACTGTCACTTCACAGCCTAGTAACATAATATACTATTATTACACAAAAGCAATATAAAATGAGTTCATAATTGGTAATTCATTTGGATGGTTAAGATTAATTTCAACCGTCTGCGCTCTTGAAATTTTGCTAAATTTATACTTTAATGCATGTAGCATATAGTCTGCCAATTAGTGTGGCACATAGCTTTTTCGAGTCCAATTTTGTATTCTTTTGATGGATTTATGACATTACAACCTATTATGGTCCAATTTAATTAATTTTCCCTCGTTTTTTAAATCTGTCAAAATTGTTTTGATTTTTTACATGAATTAAAGTATCAATTAAGCAAAATTTATAGAGGCAAACCATCCAAATTTCATAAAAAGCAGATGAGTATACATTTTAATGTGTAAATAAATGTATGTTTGTGCGCATGTGGAAGAGAAAGAAATAGGCACAGAAGGTTAAAACTTATATGGGACCAACAATGGCCCACCAATTATGGCCTACCATGCAAATTTCATTAAAAATGGACGAGTAATTGAGTGATAGTCCGACCAACAGACCGACAGCAGACATGAAACCAAAAATGTTCCCTGATTTCTAAATCGGAGTTCTGTCTTGGAATTTGTGAAATCGGTGACATAAAATATTTTCTTTCCTCAGAACGATCACTTAACTTTCGTTACCTTCGGTAAGCTCGGAAGCGGAAGCAATATTAAATAATTAATATAATAATACCATTTTTAAAAACTGGTCTTATTTTCAACATTTTTTTTTTAGTCTGTATTCTTCACCTAAATTGTTTCCATGTGTAAAATTTGGGGAAGATTGAAAGACGGGAAGTGGTTCAAAATTGGGGTAAATGATGTGCGATGAAACTTACAAAGCAAAGTAATAAAATAAGACCAGTAATAATAATAATAAAAAAAAAATGTTTGACAAATTTGAAAACGGTGGGGGAAAATTAAATAAGCGTGACAATAATAGGTTGTAAAGACATAAAATTAAGAACACGAACTGGGACGCGAGGAAGCTATGTGCCACACTAATTTGTCCCGTGTCTGTCTGTCGTTTAGTTTATGTGAACCATTATATTTAAAAGAATACTCGTCCGATTGTGATGACATTTGGATGATAGGTCTTAATTTAGACGTCCTACATTGTCCCTCTTATATCCTTACTAATTGCCAGACTATTTTCAAAAGTACTTATCTGATTTCTAAAAAAATTGGATGGTATGTCGACAGTAACCCGCAGATTAACCCTAGATTAACCATCTTAGCTTAATATATTGGGCTAAATTGGTGTTTTTCAGGTAAAATATCAAAACAATTTTGAAAGATTTATGAAGAAGAAGGGAAAATTAAATGAATTAGACAATAACGGACTGTAACAGCATAAAATCATTAATATACGCGATAGGACGCGAGGAAGTTATGTGTCACGATGATTAACAGGCTATTTCTTGATTTTAACATCATAATAAAAATAATAAGAATAAACCCAATCTAATGTAAATACATTTTCCAATTCTTATTTTAGTCCATAAACATTAATATCTAAGGTAACATTTCCTCGCACGATTGTTATTAAATACTTTCTCCGTTTATATGAATTATAAATTCTGTAATGTTTAAAAGTAAGAATATTCGAGGTGCTTACAGCAAAGCTATATCTTAGATCATTGGTTTCGCAAATTCAAGTTTTGCTTGTTTTAAAGTCTGTCAACTTGGTTGGAAATAAATTGCCCTCCTCTAGGAGCCGTTGTGTTGAGTCCTAGCGACCCGAAGCCACCGGCATCGATCAAACTTAGAAGCTAAGTTAGGCTGAGTGCTCGGCTGCCAAGCCCATGCGAGTTATTAACCATTAGCAGCATTTAGTACAGATAAGACAGTCCAACTCAACCTTTACAGTTATCATTTCAACTAAAATCTATAAACTTATCCTCAACAAAAGGATATAAGCCAGATAAAACTATATTTAGAACCTTATCATTATGTAATTTCAGATGAAATTTAAACACGGCATTTATTCTGCTTTATTTTTAACAACATAAAGTTGATTTATGTGTAATTTTTATTATATAGACAAAAATATTCCGCTCATCAAGTTTATTATTTATGATTTTTCCCCTTTTAAAAATGTTAACCACTATAATAGATTAATTAATACTCGCAAATATTAGAATGTCAGTTAAATCGAGCAATTTTGATAACCAACAAAGTTTTTAACCAATTTAGAACCACCAGTCAACGAATTACAATAAATAAGGCAATAGCCATTTATTTAATGCTCAATTAAATATTCATACCTCATACTTAATTAATATTCTTCCGTTTGTGTTAGTAATACATAACATAACACATATGTACCATAACATACATAACATAACATATGTTTTTCTTTTATGTGTATTGTGTATATATAAAAGCAAAATTGCACACCCTACTCATCAGTACTTCGTACACTTCACTTCCCAAAAATGTAAAGGGTTTATATTTGACATAGTAATTAATTGAAAAAAACTAAGCATAAATATTTCTTTTATTTCTACTTCAAAGGTGGAAGGAGAATAGGGGGGAATGTGAAAAAGTGTGAAGATAGAGAGCCATATTATTGGCTATATTACTTAGACTCATGGAATCTTTAAGAATCCCAAGAGATTACCCTACAGTTACACACACTCTACAGTAGAAAATGTTCAGTCTCTTAACACAAAAGAAAACATCACCTGGACTACAAGCACAATATACACTTTATTATCAGCTCCACTTAACCAAATCATCAGCTTATCTTGACCACATCATCAGCTTATCTTAACCAAATCATCTGCTAAACTCAACCACATTGTCAGCTCAACCCAACTATCATCACGAATTACGAAACTCACCCAGTCCAACTCTAGTGGCCACATAAAGTTTCTTGTCACGGACTCCAGCCTATCTATTGCAAATTTAGTAAAAAGCACAGAAATGGTTCTTTTCAACTTTAACGAGTTTACAGTTTAAAACGAAGGAGGGGATCCGACTTAATAAGGAGGGACAACATTGACCATACATATATTTTTAATATTTTAGTAATACTAATTATTTATTTATAATGGATTGAAGTGAAGTTTTACTATAATTATTTTCACGATATAAAATATTCATTCTTAGCATTAAATCTATACACAGAAAACAACCTTCCTTTTATATAATAATTATTTATTATTATTAATTCCTGCAAACATTCAGAGAAGCATGTTAAATATGTGTAAACATAAATAATTTTTAATATTTTCTTTTTTTCATTTAGTTAATTTAAAAATTTTACGTTAAAAGAGCGCAATTTATAATTAACGATGCTTGAATGTTTCCTTTTGTTGAGGTCTAACTTTATTGGTGAAATGTATTATTAATTAAGCAAAATAATGATTGCCTATTTATTATTAAGGGCTATTGATATAACAAGATTTCTAATTAGTGTTTTTAGTGTTTTTTATAAAGAGGAAGAGAACACAAAACTAAAGGTAGAACGAAGCAATAGACACAAAATAAATAAATTACTGTACAAATATCACTGACTCCTCTTTTATTTTACTTCTCCAAATTCTTCGAGAATTATTCAAAATAATTACTATTCTTTTTTTTTTTGTAAAAAATAAAAAAAACAGCAAAACGTAATTAACAATTGCAGGAGGATAGAAAAATAATAATATTTTCATAGAAGAAAATCATAAAAGAGGTTTAATTATGAATTAGTAAAAGGTTTTTGACCCCGTCGAAAGATTCATTGTACTTCTTTTCGGTGCGATAACAGTTTTATTTTTGAAGAAATAATGTGTAATGTATTGAACTCAAGCTGATAAATTGTTATAATACAAATATATTATCAAAAATCATGATGCTATTAAAGCCAATATTATCGTGGAAAAAAATGTGTTTTGTTTAACAGGCTTTCTCTGACACTTCCCTCTTTCTTATTAAGCAACAGAGTGCACAAGCATGAAATGTTAAATTTTTATTAATTTTTGCATATTAGCAATTTTGAATTTGTAAAATAATATAAAACGATATTCCTAATAAAACAATCTAAAGGCCCCGGATACACGATCAAACATTTTGAGCAAAATGTATGCGCAAACATGTTTGCGTAAAACCTGATGTTGGGCAAATTTAGGCCATAAACGTCAAACACCATGTTTGGGCAAACATCAAATAGCCCCTATACGCACGGTCAAAATGTTTGCGCAAACATTTTGACCGTGCGTATAGGGGCTATTTGATGTTTGCCCAAACATGGTGTTTGACGTTTATGGCCTAAATTTGCCCAACATCAGGTTTTACGCAAACATGTTTGCGCATACATTTTGCTCAAAATGTTTGATCGTGTATCCGGGGCCTTTAGATTGTTTTATTAGGAATATCGTTTTATATTATTTTACAAATTCAAAATTGCTAATATGCAAAAATTAATAAAAATTTAACATTTCATGCTTGTGCACTCTGTTGCTTAATAAGAAAGAGGGAAGTGTCAGAGAAAGCCTGTTAAACAAAACACATTTTTTTCCACGATAATATTGGCTTTAATAGCATCATGATTTTTGATAATATATTTGTATTATAACAATTTATCAGCTTGAGTTCAATACATTACACATTATTTCTTCAAAAATAAAACTGTTATCGCACCGAAAAGAAGTACAATGAATCTTTCGACGGGGTCAAAAACCTTTTACTAATTCATAATTAAACCTCTTTTATGATTTTCTTCTATGAAAATATTATTATTTTTCTATCCTCCTGCAATTGTTAATTACGTTTTGCTGTTTTTTTTATTTTTTACAAAAAAAAAAAGAATAGTAATTATTTTGAATAATTCTCGAAGAATTTGGAGAAGTAAAATAAAAGAGGAGTCAGTGATATTTGTACAGTAATTTATTTATTTTGTGTCTATTGCTTCGTTCTACCTTTAGTTTTGTGTTCTCTTCCTCTTTATAAAAAACACTAAAAACACTAATTAGAAATCTTGTTATATCAATAGCCCTTAATAATAAATAGGCAATCATTATTTTGCTTAATTAATAATACATTTCACCAATAAAGTTAGACCTCAACAAAAGGAAACATTCAAGCATCGTTAATTATAAATTGCGCTCTTTTAACGTAAAATTTTTAAATTAACTAAATGAAAAAAAGAAAATATTAAAAATTATTTATGTTTACACATATTTAACATGCTTCTCTGAATGTTTGCAGGAATTAATAATAATAAATAATTATTATATAAAAGGAAGGTTGTTTTCTGTGTATAGATTTAATGCTAAGAATGAATATTTTATATCGTGAAAATAATTATAGTAAAACTTCACTTCAATCCATTATAAATAAATAATTAGTATTACTAAAATATTAAAAATATATGTATGGTCAATGTTGTCCCTCCTTATTAAGTCGGATCCCCTCCTTCGTTTTAAACTGTAAACTCGTTAAAGTTGAAAAGAACCATTTCTGTGCTTTTTACTAAATTTGCAATAGATAGGCTGGAGTCCGTGACAAGAAACTTTATGTGGCCACTAGAGTTGGACTGGGTGAGTTTCGTAATTCGTGATGATAGTTGGGTTGAGCTGACAATGTGGTTGAGTTTAGCAGATGATTTGGTTAAGATAAGCTGATGATGTGGTCAAGATAAGCTGATGATTTGGTTAAGTGGAGCTGATAATAAAGTGTATATTGTGCTTGTAGTCCAGGTGATGTTTTCTTTTGTGTTAAGAGACTGAACATTTTCTACTGTAGAGTGTGTGTAACTGTAGGGTAATCTCTTGGGATTCTTAAAGATTCCATGAGTCTAAGTAATATAGCCAATAATATGGCTCTCTATCTTCACACTTTTTCACATTCCCCCCTATTCTCCTTCCACCTTTGAAGTAGAAATAAAAGAAATATTTATGCTTAGTTTTTTTCAATTAATTACTATGTCAAATATAAACCCTTTACATTTTTGGGAAGTGAAGTGTACGAAGTACTGATGAGTAGGGTGTGCAATTTTGCTTTTATATATACACAATACACATAAAAGAAAAACATATGTTATGTTATGTATGTTATGGTACATATGTGTTATGTTATGTATTACTAACACAAACGGAAGAATATTAATTAAGTATGAGGTATGAATATTTAATTGAGCATTAAATAAATGGCTATTGCCTTATTTATTGTAATTCGTTGACTGGTGGTTCTAAATTGGTTAAAAACTTTGTTGGTTATCAAAATTGCTCGATTTAACTGACATTCTAATATTTGCGAGTATTAATTAATCTATTATAGTGGTTAACATTTTTAAAAGGGGAAAAATCATAAATAATAAACTTGATGAGCGGAATATTTTTGTCTATATAATAAAAATTACACATAAATCAACTTTATGTTGTTAAAAATAAAGCAGAATAAATGCCGTGTTTAAATTTCATCTGAAATTACATAATGATAAGGTTCTAAATATAGTTTTATCTGGCTTATATCCTTTTGTTGAGGATAAGTTTATAGATTTTAGTTGAAATGATAACTGTAAAGGTTGAGTTGGACTGTCTTATCTGTACTAAATGCTGCTAATGGTTAATAACTCGCATGGGCTTGGCAGCCGAGCACTCAGCCTAACTTAGCTTCTAAGTTTGATCGATGCCGGTGGCTTCGGGTCGCTAGGACTCAACACAACGGCTCCTAGAGGAGGGCAATTTATTTCCAACCAAGTTGACAGACTTTAAAACAAGCAAAACTTGAATTTGCGAAACCAATGATCTAAGATATAGCTTTGCTGTAAGCACCTCGAATATTCTTACTTTTAAACATTACAGAATTTATAATTCATATAAACGGAGAAAGTATTTAATAACAATCGTGCGAGGAAATGTTACCTTAGATATTAATGTTTATGGACTAAAATAAGAATTGGAAAATGTATTTACATTAGATTGGGTTTATTCTTATTATTTTTATTATGATGTTAAAATCAAGAAATAGCCTGTTAATCATCGTGACACATAACTTCCTCGCGTCCTATCGCGTATATTAATGATTTTATGCTGTTACAGTCCGTTATTGTCTAATTCATTTAATTTTCCCTTCTTCTTCATAAATCTTTCAAAATTGTTTTGATATTTTACCTGAAAAACACCAATTTAGCCCAATATATTAAGCTAAGATGGTTAATCTAGGGTTAATCTGCGGGTTACTGTCGACATACCATCCAATTTTTTTAGAAATCAGATAAGTACTTTTGAAAATAGTCTGGCAATTAGTAAGGATATAAGAGGGACAATGTAGGACGTCTAAATTAAGACCTATCATCCAAATGTCATCACAATCGGACGAGTATTCTTTTAAATATAATGGTTCACATAAACTAAACGACAGACAGACACGGGACAAATTAGTGTGGCACATAGCTTCCTCGCGTCCCAGTTCGTGTTCTTAATTTTATGTCTTTACAACCTATTATTGTCACGCTTATTTAATTTTCCCCCACCGTTTTCAAATTTGTCAAACATTTTTTTTTTATTATTATTATTACTGGTCTTATTTTATTACTTTGCTTTGTAAGTTTCATCGCACATCATTTACCCCAATTTTGAACCACTTCCCGTCTTTCAATCTTCCCCAAATTTTACACATGGAAACAATTTAGGTGAAGAATACAGACTAAAAAAAAAATGTTGAAAATAAGACCAGTTTTTAAAAATGGTATTATTATATTAATTATTTAATATTGCTTCCGCTTCCGAGCTTACCGAAGGTAACGAAAGTTAAGTGATCGTTCTGAGGAAAGAAAATATTTTATGTCACCGATTTCACAAATTCCAAGACAGAACTCCGATTTAGAAATCAGGGAACATTTTTGGTTTCATGTCTGCTGTCGGTCTGTTGGTCGGACTATCACTCAATTACTCGTCCATTTTTAATGAAATTTGCATGGTAGGCCATAATTGGTGGGCCATTGTTGGTCCCATATAAGTTTTAACCTTCTGTGCCTATTTCTTTCTCTTCCACATGCGCACAAACATACATTTATTTACACATTAAAATGTATACTCATCTGCTTTTTATGAAATTTGGATGGTTTGCCTCTATAAATTTTGCTTAATTGATACTTTAATTCATGTAAAAAATCAAAACAATTTTGACAGATTTAAAAAACGAGGGAAAATTAATTAAATTGGACCATAATAGGTTGTAATGTCATAAATCCATCAAAAGAATACAAAATTGGACTCGAAAAAGCTATGTGCCACACTAATTGGCAGACTATATGCTACATGCATTAAAGTATAAATTTAGCAAAATTTCAAGAGCGCAGACGGTTGAAATTAATCTTAACCATCCAAATGAATTACCAATTATGAACTCATTTTATATTGCTTTTGTGTAATAATAGTATATTATGTTACTAGGCTGTGAAGTGACAGTCGCGTAGCATATGCTATTTTTTCCGAGGTAGCAGACAATGAAAAAACATTAAATATTAATAAATAATCAATATAATAATAACAAATATTAGTGCATACTTAAGATTTAAAAAAAGAAACCTTAAAAAGAGGTTACATTATAAGAAAAGATAAATAAAACGCATTGACATCTATCGGAATTAAATCGTACTAAGCATTTCTACAAAGACTGCAGCGCTACTAACGGAAGTTTTGACAACTGCCAGCAAAAAAACACAAAAACAAACTGTACAATAAAAACTTTTTTCGTCCTAGGACGTATAAAATTTTTTCTTTACAGCTAGGAGTAATGAAAAGATTTTTTAAGTCCACGTAATGAAAAAATGGATTTTAGCTATGTTTTTTAGGCTCTAAAGTTACTATTTTACAGCCTACCACGGAAAAATGTCATTAATTACTAAAGTAGTTATAGGAAGTGACAGCGAAAAAAAAGGGAAGATACAAGAAAGCAAAACTAAGTTTTCCAACAGGGGTCGTTAAGTATAGCTATTAATGTCGTTAAATATAGCCAAAAAGACAACATGAAATAACTGCGTCGTCTTTATTTTAAACCCTTAACGACCCCTGTTGGAAAACTTAATTGATTAAAAAGGGACAGCATATAGAAAAACCACGAAAGCAAAACTATTAGTAGCAACCATTTTGGGAGGTGGCATCCCTAAATTTAAAATTATTTCTTTTTCTAAATATGTATACTGAATTTCATCGAAATCCCTTAACACACAGAACTTTAAGAAAACTCTCATTTGATGTAAATGATCAAACATTGACTCATTGATGATTTTTCACTATATTTTGTTGTGCTTATGAGAAAGTAAGAGTCTTAAGTTTTTAGGTTAGATATTAGACCTTAATGCAGTAAAAATATTTTTTTATAAATCAACCAGAGAACCATCATCAATACTCCTAAATGGCTCCAATCACTGAAGAGGCTGCAAATCTGACTAGGAGTGTGGATAAATCTGCACTTTAAAATATGTAGTAATTATTTAAAACAACAAAATGCACCTAACATATGTGAGCTATCTATTCAATTTTTGTAATCTATTTATTTCTAGATGGTTGCCATGGTACTTTGAATTATCTTAAAGGATACGAGGAAGTAAATGCTTTCATAATTATTGTAAATGCTTCAAACATTTTGACCGTGTATAGGGGTCTTAATGGAATGTATTTCGAATCGCAATAACAAAAAATTAAATATACATATAAGTTTTGGTCCCTTTTATTCTCTATTAAGGCCCCCATACACGAACATTCCCACACGATCATCCCATACACGAACATTTTGCGCAAACCTGATGTCGGGCAAATTTAGGCCATACACGTCAAACATCATGTTTGCGCAAACATCAAACAGCCCCATGCGCTGTCAAAACATTTTGACCGTGTATGGGGTCCTTTATAATTCTAACAAAACCAAATATAAAGTTATCGACCTAAGTTATTACAGACGAATCAACCAGTTTTCGTGTATGTGAACTGATCCAGTTCACTTGAACCTGTCATACTACTGGAGTATTACTTCTGGAGTATTATAGTAGTCGTCTATGGTTCATTTTAGTGAATTTCGACAAAATTTAATAATAAATTAATTTTGTCTATGAAGACATTCATACTCTTTATTTCTATTTCGGTATGCAATGCTGATGTGCATACAGAGCTGTTTTAATTATAAATAGTTCTTATCCACAATCCATCAGTAATACACAATTTTCGAAATAATGCAAATTATAAAACTAAAGTTTCTTCTAAAGACTGGAATTTTAACTAAAATTGATAACAACTGCGTTTGAGATAATTTAGATGTATATATTGTTGGTTTGAGATAATTTAAATGTATTTACTGTAGGTTTGAGATGTAGTAAGGAGGCTGTTGAGCTTTGCTAGGCTGAGTTGGTTTAGCTGGGTTTGGATCAATATGTTACCTTGGGAGGGCAGAGTACAGATAGAAATCTACCCTCACTGTAGAACATAGTGCGCATGTGCACCCACTACTCCTCCCTAATTATATACCGACCCGTTATCTTTTCTGCACCCTAAATTGAAGTGAGGTAGTAACTGTGTATTTTCTATCGTGAAATCTTTGGTAAATGCTTCTTGAAAAGACCAAACAAATGTTTTATGACAAAACAGAGTTTGTTTATTAAAAAGTATATTTTTTCTCCGTATTTCCAAATTAGACTCAAATGAATTCAAAAGTGATTTTTCGACCTCAACTATTATTATTTACCTAAGTAATTATTTATTTATTCAAGAAACAGATATTCATAAAATATTTAAGAAAAGAATTGAACGAAAACAACGTGGTTAAATATTAAAATACCCACAATAATATTTTTTTAATTACAGTCACGCAATGTCAAAAATTAATTAAGATCTTAATAGGTTTAAAGTAGACATCGCGCTTCTCCAAGACTCTCCTGACAGAATCAAAACTATAGCGGAAAGTGGTATTTTCGCGGAATATGGATTAGAGATTCATATACACTTTACGGAAAAATACTCTGCCAATATAGTGTGGCACATAGCTTGCTCGAGTCCTATTTGGTAAAATTTAATGATTTTAGCTTTTAAAACCTATTATTATCCAATTTATTTCATTTTCCCCCTTTTTAAATCTGTCATAATTGTTTTGATTTTTACATTTATTAAAGTACCATTAATTTAGCAAAATTTTAGTAGCGGAGGCGGTTGAAATTAATCTGGGGCTATCCGCGAGCTACTTTCGACAAACCATAAAAAATTTCAAAAAAATCTGATAAGTACTTTTAAAGATATAGGTGTAAATAAATGTATGTTTGTGCGCACGAGGAAGAGAAAATAATGGGCGCATAAGGGTGAAACTTATATATATATATATATATATATATATATATATATATATATATATATATATATATATATATATATGGGACCAACAATGGGCTAATTATGACCTACCATCCAAATTTCAATAAAATCACCTAGTAGTTTTTAAGATATGTTGGTTCGCAAAAATTGAGCGACAGACCGACAGACAGACAAGTTATTTCACGATTGATACGTTATTTCATGATTGACAAATCAAAATTGATCGAAAGACAGACAGGGAATCAAAAATGTTCCGTGATGTCTGAAACGGATTTCTGTCGAGGAATTTTTGAAATCGAATACCTAAAAATGTTTCGTTCTTCAGAACGATCACATAGCTTCCGTTACCTTCGGTAAGCTCGGAAACAAAATACAATGAATTCCACAATACCAAAGAGCATACTTCTAAACTATAATTTCGTTATTTTACTTAATATGTTACAAAATATAAAACTAAAATATATCAGTCTCATTGTCAACGAAATCATGATCAAGACAAATAAGATTGAAAATTATCAGACTAAATAAACATAATCTAAAAGTCAGATCTTCCGAAGGAGACCTCGTCAGATATTTGAGGTATTCTGGCGTTTCGAACCTATTACAGGGATTTTATCATGGATATGCTTTTGGGCTAGGGGACATAAGAAATTTCGGTCAAGCAAAAAACGATATGGAAAATGTGACACTCATTAATATTGCACTAGGAAGTTAGGATATAACAGGAGGTTGCTCGGTTTTCACTTTATTTCCATTTTTAGAACTATATTTCACCAATAGTATTTCACCAGAGCGCACCATGGTAACAGTCCTCAGAGAAGGTGTAAAAGTTGGCAAAACTGTTGGCTACTCTGGTGGATTCAATGCCCAAAAATAATATCCATGAAATGTGCAAACTTTTCCAATGATAAAAAATATTTCAATATTTTAAATACAAAATATTATTCAGCTTAAAGTACAGCGTGATTTAGACTTAGAAATTCTAAAAATATGTCGATTGAAAAGTGTCTTTCCTTTTTTTTTTTTTTTTTTTTTGTTAAAAGTGCATAGGAAGATTTAGGTGTAGTAATAGGGAAATAGAGGAGTAGTTGTGTTAGGTCAGGTCGAGATTTACAAGGTATTAGATGAATTGCAATGCGAAGCGGGTATTGGGTTGCAGGGCGGGTTACGGTATTCACTTTGTAACGGGGATAAACTAAGTGAATCCTATTGAACACACAACCCTCATGTATACAAGAAATACTCATTGGGCTTCATTACCCGCCAATGCTTACACTTGTCCACCTCTCACGTCACACTTCAATCGATAAGCAACAAAACCAGTCTAAGCACATAGTAAATAAATCGACAATGTTAACTTTTTATAAAGATATTGGTGTGATAATTCGCAATTAGGTGACAAAAAGACATCGGCATTTTTGATAGTAAATCCATGCTAACACAGAGGGTATATTAATTGCATTAAACATTTACATTTGCTTTTTGACAATAAACTGAGCACATTTACTTTGAGTTTTATTCATTATATTGATGGCTAATTAACGTTCATACATTTTAAATAACAATCGATATAGTAAAAATAATAAATTAAATAGACAGAATTACTATTGAAAAAGTTTTTTTTTATGTATCTACATGAAATAATATTGGAGAAGCCAAATGGAATATTACGCTACCGATGGGAAGAAGAGGGACAGCCACCGCGTCATTAAGTTATGGTCTCAAAGAGATATTGCAAGAGGTCATTATAGAAACATCTCATGGAGCCGAAACACTATTAGGAGAGTTTATTTCTCGTTACGGGGTGCCTGGTGAGATGCATGTTATGTTCGCCCGTAATACATTTAGAATAAGTCTACAAGAATAACTATTAATTAAGAGAACACAGATTAAATCATTTGTATTGAATGAACGTTATAAAACATAGAGAGATAATAAACAACTCAACTCATATTATTGTATGACAGGTTATCCATGACAACACAACATCCCCCTTTCTTTAAGGTTGATACCTAACGGGACGTCTTGATATCCTGCCATATCTGGTTCTGGTAGCTCCTTTAGGAGTAGGCGGATGTTCACACTCCTCCGGGTTACTATCCACAGGAGCAGGTAGTTTTTTTGGCTCTGCCCAGGTTGGAGCTTCCACCATACCTGGCTCATGTGGAGCTAACACAAGCTGAGCTAGATTACGTCTAATATTTTTCCCCTCCGACTCAACTATGTAACTTCGAGGTTCCTCAGCCTTACGCACCACATGTCCATACCTTCTAAGGTCGGGTATCCACACATGTTGTCCTCGGCTTAGCGGCTGAAGCTGTCTAGCTCTACGGCGACGATCGAAATTTAATTTAATTTTCTGCTTGCTTTCTTCCCCCTTTTCACGCAGAGGTCCAAAGCGAACTGTCTTCGGCCGTAAGCTTCGAGGTAGAGTAGGAACCGTAGTTCTTAGTTTCCTTCCCATCAAAAGCTCCGCTGGACTAGGCCATCCCTCTGTTGGCGTAGAACGATAGGCCAGGAGCCCTAGATGTGGGTCACCGCCTTTGGATAGGATGTTCTTAACAACCTTCACTGCTGCTTCAGCTTGACCATTACTCTGGGGAAACCTTGGACTGCTTGTAATGTGTTTAAACCCGTATGATCTTGCAAACGTCTCGAACTCGACGGAATGGAACTGTGGTCCATTGTCGGACCGAACTATCTTAGGCACTCCCAAGCGCCCAAATAGACTTTGTAAACGACTTATGACTTGGCTACTACTAGTCGATGTCAACGCAAATACTTCCGGATACCGGGAAAAGTAATCTACTATAATCAGATATTCTTTACCGAGAATAGTAGCTAAATCAACGCCTACCATCATCCATGGTCCTTCCGGCAACTCCGTCGGTTTCAGAGGTTCAACTGGAGTGCTCCTCTTCTCAATGCAAGATTTACAATTTTCCACCAACTGTTGTAACTGCATGGATATCCCGGGCCACCACACCGACTCTCGTGCTCTGGCTCGGGATTTAACTATGCCTAGATGACCCCCATGTAGTCTGTCCAGTATATCTTTCCTTAAACTGGTAGGAATAAAAATTCTTCTATCCTTTGTGATCAACCCTCCGGTTATCACAAGATCACCGCGACACGCGTAGAATTGTTTCAAGTCTAATGGTATTTCTTCCTTTCTCGGCCATCCCTTTTTTATGAATTCAAACAATTTCCGGGATATAGGATCGGCTCGCTGCGCAGCCTCCACCTCTTGCAACCTTTGGTCACTCACCGGCAAGGACTGCCTCAAGGATAACACCAGAAATTCTTCTTTAGTTTTCTCACGAAGAGGATACGCCACCCGTCGGGGGGTCTTAATTGAAAACGGCTTGAACTCAGACTCGAGCTCTATCTTATACTCGCCCTTCAGTCTACCTAAGCCATCAAAAATCTTCTTTTTCTCTATTTCCGGAGGTGTTCTCTTCAAACTATTAACCCAGGCTAACATTCCTAATGAACTTATTTCCCCTCTTCCAAGGAGTGGTTCCTGTGGTTCTACCACCACGTACACCCGGGACACTGAGTTGGATTCCTTCCATCGTAAATTAGTAGTAAACAGACCTTTTACCTCAATTTTCATTCCCATCGGACCGACTAGTGATTTATCTGAGGGCCGCAACGCGGGCGCTCCGATCTTCCGATATAGATCCATGCCAATGACCGTGACGTCCGCTCCGGTGTCTAGCTTAAAAACGGCGCTCCGCCCCTCTAAACCAATCTTGGCTCTCCAGGGTTCATTGCCTTTTGCCCCTACCGCTCCTAGGTAGTAACTGTCCTCGCTGTCCTGGTCTTCTCCTCGACTTGCAGCATTCACCTGAGAACTCACATTAGGACAGAACTTAGCCCAATGTTTACGTTTCTTGCACTTACGGCACGTGCTATTCCAGGCAGGACACCTTCTTGGTTCATGTACCCTACCGCAAGCCTTACAAGACTCTGTTTGTTTAGACCGTCTTGACAAACTCTGTTGACGCGACCCTCCAGTAGATGACTCGCCTCGGCTTCGACTCGTGACTCGTTCAACTTCGATTTTCGGCGTTAATTCTCCACGGACCACCGACTGTTGCTTTCGGACATCTTCAGCCTGCTTAACCCGACGTACCGCCGTTTCTAGCGTTAGCTCTGCGTCCATCTGAAGCGCTTCGGATAACCTTCCATCCCGGATACCGACTACAATCCGATCTCGAACTAACTCGTCACGTAATTCACCGAACGCGCATGTATCAGCCAGTTTATTCAGGTCCTGAATGAACGGCTCCACGTCCTCGTCCGGTTCCTGGACACGACGATTGAACTTAGCCCTCTCGTAAATAACATTCTTTTTTCTAACATAATGTTCTTCGAATCGCTTTACGAGAGCAGCGTAACTATTTAATTCTGTGCTGGTGGGTTTTATTGAGGATAAAACATCATCTACTTTGTCGCCCATATAAAACCGTATTTACTTGGCGTTCGTCCGTTTGTTCCGAAAGCCCCGAGCAAACCCTGTATCTTTCGAACTTTTTGCTCCACAACGGCCATTCTTCACTTCTAAAAGAAAACGGCCCCGACGGCACTACATTCGGAAACGAAAACGATGTGGACGTACCGTCTTTAATAGTATTTACACTCGCGTCAAAACATATCTCCGGAGTTTCTTTTTCCTTTGACATTTTTTTTCAATATAGTCGAAACTGTAAATAAACAATTTTTAAACTCGGGAAATTAAACTTCAAATAAAATTTTGACAATATTCTTTACTCACGCTTCTACGATCCCGCCGCTGCCACCATGTTATGTTCGCCCGTAATACATTTAGAATAAGTCTACAAGAATAACTATTAATTAAGAGAACACAGATTAAATCATTTGTATTGAATGAACGTTATAAAACATAGAGAGATAATAAACAACTCAACTCATATTATTGTATGACAGGTTATCCATGACAACACAACAATGCACTCAGATCAAGGGCATCAGTTCGAGTCACAGCTATTCAAAATGATATCATCAGAGCTGTACGACAATGACAAAGACGAAAAAGTGTCCATATCATTCCCGTAGTCGGATAAGTATGGTGAAGTGATTTAACAGAACTCTCAGTCACCAGTTACCTCTTGTGACGATGGCGCATCGCGCATTGTTCAAACGTACACGAGACCACTGCAGATGTACCATATTTCGAATACGAAGTAAGACTTCTCCTTGATATAGGTAATGTGCGGTGCCCCAGAGGAAGGAGGAGAAATCAACGAGTAAAAATATCATGTCAACATAGAAATATTATGGAGGCATACGCAAAAAGCAGGGGAAGAAGTAAAAAGATTACTACGACCTAGAGAGCACCCAGACAAAAAAGTACGACGAAGGAAATGAGTCTGGTTTTGGTTTAAATTCGCGACTGGTCAAGGTACTCCCGAACAACTCTGCTCAGATTGAAGAGCATATACGCTACTTCAATCTCCAAAACACTGGTCAATACTGAATTTAACGTTTTTAGTAGGTACAATAATATCTGCAGCCTAACATTACTGTAATTTTCACCTGCCAGTTTCATCCCTTTTTAGTGACTCTAAACTAGCAAGATAAATATACCTGTAAAGCGAACTTAAAGCAATACAAAGCGAAGTGATCTATAGAGACTCCCCTTTTTCCTGCTGCACGGAAAACGCTCTTTCTTATCTTCCCTTTGCTCCGGCGGTAACAATTGGTTTGACAGAGTATTAGATACACACATGATGAAAAAATTGTTAAGCGACGACTTCGGAGAAAGTGACAAGAACTATACTTTAAATGAATTAAAGCATGAATTAAGAGATGCCAAACTAATAAAATACTGAAATTACTTATTTCAGTTCCCTGATGTGAATTTGTCGGGATGCTTAAGCAGTTTTTTTTAAACACCTATTAAACATTTTTCGATAGGTAGTATTGAAGTGGACCAATTCCAAGTATCCTCCCTATCGAGTGCCACTATTGGGCTATTTTTAACAAATAACAATGAAAATTCCATTAACTTGGTAGATTGAAGAATCAATCAAACGAAATATTTTGTCGAATAAGCTTAAAAATTGCAGTATTCATTAATTAAGCATAATGACGTAAATATGTCTTATCACAAAAATCAGGTTTAATGGATTTGGTACAATTAAATTTTGACCCCTTCTAAATCATCACCCGTTTCAGAATTCCGATTCTCTTTCCATGCTGATTTTCTCAGTCATGGTCTGTTTTTTTTTTTTTTTTTTTTTTTTTTTTTTTTTTTTTTTTTTTTTTTTTTTCTCTCTCTCTCCAAGCCGCTGCCAAATGTATCATTGAAATATGAATGAATGTATTCAACTTCAATAATCTCAGTACTGAATTTAAAGACTGAATAATGATACACACAATTGCATGTGTTAACATTGACTGTGTCACACTATATGTGTCCCTAACGTAAGCAGGTAGGTAGTAGGTTACACTTCATAAAATAAAAATCATAAATTATTAATAATAGTTAATAACAACGTCCTGTATTAACCTAATGATGTGTTGATCGGTACGTAAAAAAATGAATATAAAACCACTATTTCAATATTTATATCCACTTGTTAATTTCAAGTCTAGTAATTCTTCGGATGTCGACTAATGAATTTTATGGGTTACACTAATTGGCAATTTAAACCCAGCTATAAAAACTAGGCCTAATTTAAAGATAGTGTTAGGCGAAACTGCGGAGGGTGTGTTACAGCTAAGAATTAATGATGTGTAATTTCCCTTAGAATGCTATAATTTACATTAATATTCAGTGCTAATTAGAAAAGAAGGAATACAAATCCACCTAAGATTAATAACTGTAACACTAGGCTTTATTCAATGGTACAATTAATGATGTTTCCACGACTGTAATATGTTATTAAAGTAGGTTCCCTGGATTAAATATGTGAACGTGCCTATCTGACTGAACCTGAGGTCTTATTCCACGAGCAATACTCTCTATTAAGACTAGAGCAAGCATTTAGAACTTCCAAACCAAAATCAGAGACACGCTTTCCCACCATGTCTGTTGAAACAAGAGAGAAATCTCCTTAGCCAAATCATGAGTGTTAACATAAACATTTAGAGAAATGAGTAAATAATAAATATGACAAGTATATTGATGAACTGATATAATTACTTATCTAAAAATTCTTTTAGGCCAAAGGAAATGTTTGTAATTTTTGTTGCCCTTCCATAATTTCACATTTGCTGGAATAGGTCAGGATTATTCTGCTAGTGTCTTCATCACTAAAACCTAAGCCGTAATTCAAGAAGTTTTTTCTCATCTCAATATTTTTAAAATCCATGACATTTTTTCTTATCTATATATATTTGAGTTCAAAACATTTGTTTTAAAAAACATTTGTACAGGTTACAAAACATGTATTTATATGAATTCAATTTATTTTAACTTCAAAGAGCACTGATAAAATATTTTAAAAACTATAATTTTTGCATTATTACAATCTATTCTCTACCTGTGAAAGGAATATTATGTTTTTAAATACATATAACAGCATTAAATTTCTTTTTTAAATATTACAGCATGTAAGTAGAATTAAATATATTTTTTAGATTTAAATAAATTTATAGTCAACTATCCTTTCCTAATTTAAATTTAATAATTATTAAATAATTCTATTAAAGTTATTATATATTGAATAATAATTATAATATTAATATGGAATTGTCGCTTTTATTAAATTATTCTCCAAATAGTATATGCCTAATTTAAATTAAATGGAAATAATTAATTGAATGTGAAATATTTTACTATTATAAAATTACAAAAATGAGGAGTAAACTGAAGAAATAATGGACAAATAATAGGTAGAATCTAAGAGTTGGGTGTAATGAGTAACAACTAGGCCGTGTCCTTCCTATCCAATTAATACAAGATTCTAATCTTTCGGGAAACATAACCTTTGGAGAGCTGAGAACTGTCGATAAAATAAAACATATTTATTACAATTAAAACTGCCTATGTTTTCATCAAGAGGAATTAATTTATTTTGAAACTTGTTTCCCGGTAAAAACATTACTTCACTTTCGTTTTTTTTTAACAAAAAAAAATGTAGGCCAGCTAACAAATAAATAATGTAAGTTCATTATCTACAGTGGATGAAAACAATGTAGTTATTATAAGGCTCAACATAGCTCACAATTTGAAAAAGAAAAAGACCCTAAAGCCCTATAGGATCATCTACTTGGATCTTACACGTGAGTATCAGAAAATTAAGTTACATTATCCCGTAATATAGTTTAAAATAATTTATACAATCGAGAAAAACAATCCGACCAATAAACTTAAAAGAAACTTTATAGTTGTAGGAAAAACTAATGAAACCTTCATTTATTAAATATTTATATTAGATGAAAGATTTCTTTGGGTTTTGGTTTCCTTCAGTCTTGCAAAAAAGTATGATTTAATTTAGCTTTTAATTAAAACTGTAACAACATCTGGAAAAAAATACAAGTCATAATTAATGCAATTGCATGTCCTGTATTTATAGTACCATTATATATCATTTAAATTGTATAAACTATGTCTTTTTTTTCTAATACAACATTTCTTTAGACAAAGAAAATTACTAAAGGTTAACGGTACCCAAAATAACTTACTTTATTTTCTACAAAAGGTGCATATTGGCTCATCAGATGTAATTATCATCAGATGTTACATCTTAAGGTGTAATTAGTGTTAATAAGAAGCTTACTCACTGCAAAGTTAGTAGTTACATTTATTAGACATACATTTTTTTTTGCTTATATACTTGATACCTTGGCTTAATTATTACTGACCATAGTAGAGCATGGAGCATTTGGCCAGCCGTCAGAACAATATTGGTGCTTAATCTTTTAACTCCACTTCACATTTTTATCGACTTTCGACGTCAACTATTCTAGTTCTATAAGTAGATAATAAATTTCTATGGCTTGTTTAGTTTTCTTTCATTTAATATATCTTCTCTTTCTGCGATCGGGATAACGATTGGTTTCTAGTGGTCATCAGCATCCCAAGATGTGGCGCATAAACATGCACCACATGGCAAGGAACATGTCCTTGCCACCATCTATTTTATGTTAGGTAAGTGAAAATTGTTCCAAATAGGTGATAAAATTGATTTAATTCTACTTCATTTAGTTCAGTTCAAAGTTTAACTATTATGTAACCTATAAAATTTATTTAATTTATACATTACAATAAACAAATAATAAATACCACCTAAATTAATTTAAATAAAAAATGCAATTGACTAACAAGTTGAATAAAATAAGGCGATTTTTCCTTTTAAATTATAATGTGTAAAGACAAAATATTTTTTTAAATATCTGTAGTCTAGAGTCTAGGTGGTAAAAAACGAATCAGACTAGGGATATAATTAATGGCTAAAGGTGCCTTCCAGGAGGCACCTTTAGGTACCAAGTATCTCCTTAGAAGGAGTAAGGTTCGGTCAGGGCGATAATAACACATTGCAGGCATGCACAACACATTTTGAACCAAAGGTTAATGGGAACTCAGTTCAATTGAATAACTCTTCCACGAGGAGGGTTCCATAAGAGTGCCGGGATAAGTCAATTAGTACAGACCCGGTTCGAGTCATGATGCACTTCCATATCAAGTTTTATTGACCGTTCAGGCCACACACAAATCAATATAAATAGAAATATATTATTAAAAGTCTTGCTATAAATAAAATAACGTCTTGGGGGACCACGAGATTACATCTTCAAGTAAAACTAAAATAACTTATCAATCCATCAAACTTAAAATTTAGTTGTTATTTATATTGAGTCACTCCTTCTCCTGCAGTTATTAACACCTCTTTGGCATAGTAAATTAAACTATTTGGCTTAAATGTAGGTTGCATAAAATCATTTTATATTAAATAACAAATAAAAAATAAATTAATTTTTAAAAAATAATAGATAATAGAATTAATAAGGACTACTAACAATAAGATTTAAATATTACACTCAATGATAGAAATGCCACAATTCCTTCCGAGCTTACCCAAGGTAAATTGTGACCATTCTGAAGAACACAATTTTTTATCTCTGCTTTCTACAATTCCTATTCAGAAATCTAGAATTTTGCGTCTGGTCCAAGAATAGTTAACGTCGTTATAATTGTGGAATGAAAAAAAAGATTAAGCACCAATTGTTCTGACTGGGCAAATGCTCTATAATATACTTCCTATGGTCGATATTAATGTGGTCAGACATCAGCGGGAACATTTTTGCCTATCAGCTTGTTTAACATTTCTTCGTACCACCGATAGAGGGTCATCATTTATTAAGTTGTTTTCATTAACAACTATATCTTTAAAAATACTCATCTAATTAAAATAAAATAGATGACTTGTTGAAAGAAGCCCACAGATAGTCCCATATTAATTTCAACCACCGTCGCAAATTGTAAATAACAGTGTGTATTCATTGGGAATCGAAACAGATCCGATCCAAGTATCTCACCATTCGTCCAATAATAGACCTTGAGGGCGCTACGCGCTACGTGCCACACAAAGTTGCAGACTGTGACAATTCGTCCAATAATAAGACGTGATAAATCTATGTTCCACACTAATTGACAGCATTTTTTTTACAAACACTCACAAGTTGTTTTTATTGTGTATATAAATAAATAAATAAATATATATATATATATATATATATATATATATATATATATATATATATATATATATATATATATATATATATATATATATATATATATATATATATATATATATAAATCTATATATATATATATATATATATATATATATATATATATATATATATATATATATATATATATATATATAAATCTTTAGAAAAGCTCTAACTACAATCAGCGAAGTTTAGGCGTTTAGCAAAATGTAATAAGCTACTCAAAAATGGATTAGCTAACGATTTCTTTATCTTATACGCTATTTATGCAACATAAAAATTGTATAAGTCAATTGATGCGCATGGAACTAAAACATAAATTCTTATATTTACAAGAGTTTATTGGTGATACAACAGTGATAATGTTTCTTTGTATTTATGTACGAGCATGCTATATTTAGTATAGGATTTGACGAGGTTAACGGAGGGCTCTTAAGACAAACCTAAAGCATCGCATTTTAATAATTTAATAATTCCTATTTAGTCTAAGGTTTTAAAATACTCAAGGTCTCTCGAGGTACGTGGTATGGGTAGGATCTTATTAGGACACGGTTTCAAGCCGGCCAATCATAAACGGAATAGTGGTCGAGGGTAGGGGTCTGATCGCCGTGATTGGTCGATTTCAAGAATTCATCTTTAATTTAGTATTTATCTTTTTGCTTCTATGTGATTACTTACGAGAGCCCAAGCCAATTATTTTTAATTGAAGAATGTCGTAACTTATTTTGTTATCGTGATTAAATTTTTAGCATTTTTAAGTATTTGAGACCATCAGGAGGCTATTTATGTTCCAACTCTCGTTTTAGTACTTTTATATTGGATTATTATCACGAAAATCGTGATTTGTCTTTTAAAATAGTATTATTATCAAATAAAATGTCAGAAATTGAACGTAACAGTTATAGGCACAGTTATAGGCAATGTTGTTAAAAGTACCTCTAAACAAAATAAATTGCTTGTTTCAATTTTAAAATGGTTTAAGTAATAACTTAGTTTAAACGTTTGGATGTCAGTCTTTGCATTAATTTAAAACATATAAGAAATTTATTAAAACTAATGGGTTTAATCTAGTGATCAATACCGAGCCATGTAAATCAAAGTACCAAGATATGGGATCGAACCCAAAACCTCAAGATGTCGGCCATCTGGCCGAGCATAAAATGTGACTATAGCTTTAGTAACACGGTTACGCTAAATCCCTCCTTTAATGAATCATTAATGCATTGAGTGGAAATCCCTGGAGAGATTATTCAGAAATTCATATATTAGTGATTCGCATATTGATGTAAAATACTGTCCCTGTTCTTATATTATGAAGCAGTAAAATGGCAACCACTAATACAATAATAATGTTTTGACATTTTTATGTTTAGGCTATGGAACATAAGTCAAAAACGTTACGTTACTTTTAGCTTAAAAACTTAGAAAAGTATAACAGGGAGTTAAAAAGCTATAGGATCGAGGTGTGTAATCCAGTCTCCAGCTGTTGGGCCTCACTCCACCGCACGTCATAGGGCCGAAGAGAGTCGAAAAGATTTATACGTGTGACAGGGAGTTAGGAAAGTACAGGAGGTTTTTATCAACTCTCAGCCCTCTCGGCCTACCTAGTATGAATGCATATTAACAATTCGTAGAAGGCGGGCCGGCGCCTTTGAATTCAGTATTTTGTAATCAAGCCGCGGCAGTGTTTTTTTTTTAGATTTGAGCGTTGCAGTGAATAAAAATGTGTTAAATTATTATTTTAAGAATACACGTGTATCATAAATCTACGAATTATTGATAAGACCAATAATACTAACTCTTATTTGAGTCACTTGTTTATTTTAAAAAAAGTTTCCTATACTAAAAACTTAACAGAATTATTACACTTTAATACATCCACTGTGAATATAGGTGTCTTGAAAATCTCGAAGGATCACAACCTACTCGCATCCTTATTATGAGTATAAAAAAATATGATCCCACTTAAAATTAAAAATTCTGGTAGTTTAGACTGGTTTCGATTCCGAATGAAATCACATATATTTTTATCTAATATAAAATGTACGCAGACGGTTTCAATTAATACGGAGCATCCTCTGTATGCTATATTATGATAATTGAAACATGGTGGCAATGGCAAATGATAGACTGAAAGATAGGCATGAAACCAAAAACATTCCCTAATGTTTGAAACAGATTTCTGACTTGGAATTTTTGAATTCGGAGACATAAAAAAGTTGTATTTTGTTGTGCTCAACTAATAATTTAGTTGTTCCCTTTACACACACACACACGTTAGAAGGTTCACAATATAAGTAAATATTTCTGGATCTACGTTAGCGGCTACTTCTTTAGAGAATAGAACGTTAGAATGTTCAAAATCATGTTTATTTTAGCAGTATTATTAGTTTATATTATACTCTTTTGCAGTGTTTATATTGGATATTTTCAATCATTGGACTAAAACAATATTTCGAGTTGGGAAAGGTTGATTTAAATTTCTTTCATCGAACGCCGTAGCTTTATAATTACTGAGAGTACAGTGTAGAGTATGGAAATTATTACAAGTCGTGATTGGGTGAAGTTTACTGTAGGGGTAGGAAAGAAGAGTCGGAGCCAGAGCTCCCTCTCGTACAATTAGATTGGAATATCGGAATCATCTCGTCCTCAGTTCCAAGTCCTCGCTAATTGGCTAAATATACGAGCCGCATCAACAGATCCAATCTCTTTCTCTGTATGCATCTTTTACTATACTGGAAATTTTTAACTACAACTATAAATACAAATAAGTTTAAACAAACGGATCTAGTTAGTAAGCAAAACGCTAACACAAAAAAGTAACTTATTTCCTTATTTATTTTTTTAAAAAAATCTAGAGATTTTGCACTTTTATTAATAATTTATAAGTTAAAAATATTATTTTATAATAATAAAATTTATAGCTTGATCTCTAATCCCGGCGTTAAATAAATTATTAAATATAGTATTAATTAAGAATATACATTTACTAATATAAAATGAACTAAAAATATTCTTAAAAAAATCCACTAATTTTCTCCAATTTACGGAAAAACAGAATCATGGAAATGTTTTCGGGCATTGACTCCACATATCGATATTTCAATGTTTTTCCATGAAGTGTTGAAGAAAATAAGTATTCATTTGTCTAATCGATATAGTAGATAGATCTTGGTGTGAAATTATAAAACAATCCATTTTGATTACCATTTGCTAGAGCTGTGATATCATTTTATACAAACTGTAGAAAGTATATATATAGTATATATACTATATAGTAATCCATCGGTTAAATGTATACTACAATGAATTTGAAACCCAATCGACCTGTTATTATATTCTAAATTCCTGGCACGATTTTTAAGTCACATTTTGCATGTAATTTATTGAAACTTCAGCCAGACCATCGTCAAAATATTGTACTATAAATGAAAACCTATTGACCTCCTGTTAAAGCCTAACTTCCTTGCATGATATTTAAAGGCGTCACATTTTTCATGTTTTCTTTGCTTAAAGGAAATTTCTTCTGTACCCCAGAGCTGAAGCATCCATGTTAAAAAGAAAAGTTCAGTATTACGAGTAAAATATCAAAGAAAATCTTAAATGTTATTTGTAAATAATAACAACACCAAAACACCAAAAAATTAAAAAATAAAAAACCAAATAATGAGACAAAGTTAACACCGCTATGGGGTTAACAATAAATAATGTATAATTATTTAGGTTACCTTGGAAGTAGGCTTTAGTCCTGAGGTAGGATACAGAGAGCCTGAGTATTGATAGCCTGTCCAGTTTAGACAAGATGTTCTGTTCAAAGGGTAACAGGTTAGCCAGCGTGTCCAGCTCAGCGTTTAATCGCTCTCTGTGACGCTTGCTAGGATTGCTCTTCGTAACACCGTCCTTAGGAGTCGGCTTCAAACTAAAACAAAGTTCACAAGTATAAGCTTCAAACTAAAACAAAGTACACAAGTATAATTAAAGCCAGTATAATTAAAAAGTATATAATGGATTTTCTCATGGCTAAAATATTCTTATTATTAATAGAAAAATTTGATGATGCTTCTAGATGGCTTTCTATTTCAAGCAAATAAATTAATAAGCTGTCGTGACTTCCTAGGATTTAAAAATCAATAATAAAATTGGTAATATATATTTTATTTTTATAACTAATTGAAAATAAACACGTTTAAACAAATAATTCATTACAATTTTTTATACACATTTTATTAATTATGTAAATCATCTTAGGTCCATTTAAATTTGAACTTTTTGTCTTCAAAGAGAAGCCATTCAATTAAGCAAAGAATAAATTGCCTTTTTTTAAGGGTCCGAAGCCAAAAACAAGGACCTTTATACATATCTGCGCTTGTCCTCAAACGCACCTGATTTTCGAAAGTATACCCAACAAAAATATTTGAAACTTTGCAGTTATGTTGTGTGTAATAACCTAAACACAGGAAAATTATAGGGTACCCCAAAAAATCATACTTCAAAAACTAAGGCTTGACATTATTTTTTAACAGAAATGCATAATGTGGGATGTTAAATGATTGAGGAATACGCCCTAAGTACAATCATATATTTGATTTCGTTTTTGTACGAATTCATCATTGCGCCATGTGTCCTTTAAAATGGCAATTTTCATATCCCCAAATGTTCCAATGTCCAAATGTCTATTTTTTAACAAATTTAACAAATATATATTCCCCCCACCCCTATTTTTTTTTTACAAATCAACGAAAAAATGATAGTTTTTATTATTTGTGAAGAAAGTCCCCCTCCCCCCCCCCCCCCCCCCAAAAAAATCTTAATATTTATTATCTTAGGAACAAATTGGGCTGGGTCGATTATCCTTGTCTTGTTAACAAACTCAACCTATTTGTTAAATTGTCTAAGGACCCTTTGTGTGGGTACTGAAAGCACATTCTTGACCAATTTATTTATAACTTAATTTATCGAATATCTTTGTAAAGTAAAACATGTTTATCTATGATGCCCAAGTGCGGAAATAAAGAATAAGAAGAAATACATCCAACTCGTGCGAAAACTGCATTTTGCTTTGCTCGTGTGGTTTTACTACCCTCGCTATCGCTCGGGTGCAACTCCACACTCGCATGCAAAATGCTACTCTCCACAGTAGACGCGTAATGTAATATTTTATATCGGGTCATATGCTCAAGTTCATCTTCAATGAAGGAATGGTATATAGGTAGACATATTTGTTTCACCAAAAACATTTGCAACTTTTATGTTCCTAAAAGATAAAGGCATATCATACATTGACAGCGTGTTTTAAAAATCTAAAAATATATAGAGGTCAAAGAAATTCTATTCATATAATGATAGAATTTCTGTCACTAACAGGTAAAAATTTATTTTCTTTCAAAATAAAACTTAAGTTAGTTTTGGGAATAATATGAAGCTCACACAGTTTTATGCATTAAACTTTACAAAGTTTATGAATTTAAAGTAATTATCATTTAAGGGCAAAAAAACTTATACAATACTTAAATGAAACTAAATAAAATTGTCTGCCAAATTCTTCTTCGCGTCCTAGTATTTGACCCATGGTCACTTAAGTATAAAACAATGTAATCTTACAGGGAATTGAAAGTACGGTTATTTGGACCTATATCGACCCCCCAGTGAGTTCACAATTCCAAAACGAGACCAAAAACGTTCACTGTTGTCTGAAACAGGTTTCTGTCTAAGGATTTTTTAAATTCGAAGACATTGAAAAAATGTTATTCTTCAAAATGAGCACAACGGGTTTGTTTCCTTCGGTTAGCTCGGAAGCAAAGAGTAACAGCCGATTATTATCTACAAAAACAAATCCTATTTTTAATATTAATCAACCAAATTGCTATTAAGTTTAGGGAAGAATGTTGTTGAAGTCCACCTTGACTAACTAATTACTGAGAACTGATTATATAAAATCAACACTTTTGCGTTTTTTTTCTTTTATGTATTTAAAATGAGGTTTTCATTGAGCTGTCACTGATTACTAACATGCTACAGTCATGGTTTCTAACGTAGGTAAGGGATACTTTACGAATGTTCTGAAGTATATACTACTTATGCTGTACATTGTTATTTAAAGACGCTATGTATCGACATATTCAACATAACAAACTGAACAACTATGCTGTATGATGTTCAAAATATCAGAAGATGTATTTTATCAATGCAACTTAACAACTTAGGTCTTCATACCTATATACTTAAAGTCAAAGTCTTCAAAAGAAAAATATGGTGTACTTTCTGTTTATGATTCCAGTGGTGGATCCATTCGCACCAAATATAGACGTGTTGGGTGTTGGTCAAATTTTTACTTGGTAATTAACAACAAATAACTCATAGCTATTGGTACTTCATAAAATGAAGTCTAATATCAAGTGAAAAAAGTTCAGAATTACTTAGTTGATATAATAAGGAACAGCATAAATTTGAGACTAAGTCTCATCAACAGTTATTTTTTAATGCTGTATGATATTTTAACGATGTTAATTTATGATCGGATATTTAAAAACAATATAGGATGACATCGCCAAAAGCTTAATGTATTAAGGTATAAACTTAAAGATTGTTTTAATAATCTTATTTTGCACGTCCTTTTATTTTTTTTTTTAAATATTATAAAAAATTAAGGTTACTGAAAAATGATTACCCGTAGAATGTTGCTAAACGGTACTTAGGTTTTAAAATAAATATAAATTTATTATTCATGATCAACTGATAGCAATTTTGTTAATTAAATGTTAAACGATAGTTGATTCTAAACTAAACTACATTTCACGCCCTTGTGATCTCATCCTAAAAGATAGGCTTATATATATTATTAAGGTTTTTGGTTAACAAATTATAAAGAATATATTAAACTAGCTAATTTCCTTGAAAAATGAGGGATTATTCTCCTTTGTGATAATATACTCACTGAATAAAACATAATCTAATACATATTTTTAATTCTATTTGCAAGAATAGTCATTTAGAGCATAATTTATCAAAAAATCAAGATGGTTAATTAAATACAACAGACCACACATGTCGGGGAAATTTAATTTCTAAAACAAATTTATATTAAATAGTTTAATTTTTAATAGAGGTATAATTATAATTTATTCTTATTCCTGTAATGACAAAGAATATAATTGCTTTCGTATATGTTTTCCTCCAATGATTTCATAAGACAGATGCCCTTCAAAATTGAAAGAATACAATAAATTTATTGAATTTGTTTTATAAATTAACTTAGACTTATACACTTTAGTGCTTTAAATTTCTTTACCGTTTGACTTTGAACTTGTAATATAGGATTTCGGACACCCAGCTAACTAGGAATATTCATTTTTGTTTTTTGGGGAATTTTGTTTGTAGTAAAAATATAGTGAAAAATATTAATTTGATGTCAATCACAAATTTTAATTTATGAAATCAGATTATCTATTTAAAAAAAAAAAAATTTACAAAAGCGTTTTAATGTTTTTACTTTTAAGAACACAAGAAAGAGAGGAGTCTTAACGAGAGAATTTAATGCCTGCAAACGTTTCATACAGGGCTGAGTAAAGTGTAGTTGTCGGCTCTTGAGGGTAATTTTCTATCCAAAACCGGTCGTAAACTTTTAACTTGGAGGCACTAATTAGGTTTTCAAGCCCGCACTTTTGCAAACCTTATTATTTGCACGTCGTAAATAATTTTAGCACGAGTTAATGAAAGACTCCGCTTTAGTTAAGTAACTCTTTTAATTACCAGTCACAGTTTTATGAAGAGGCAAAGTACGGATTTTTGTACGGTGCAGTTACATACATGAAATGAAGTGTAAAAACATGAAATATTATACGTCTTAAAGTATTAAAATTAATGTAAATGCTTAAATGGTTGAACATCTAATTTAACTAATATTTATTTTTGAGAAAAAAGAGCGTTGATGGAGGTCATCTTAATAAATACAAAGAAACAGACTCTCCACGGAAGATAATACTCGTTTATTTATTAAAGTAGCTTTCGGTTTTTATAAAGCCATCATCAGTGCCTATGAAAAAACAGTAAGCGTTAAAACTCACTAACATATAAATAAACCAAAAATTCGGTAAATTTGTTCATAGGCACTGATGATGACTTTATATAAACCGAAAGCTGCTTTGATAAATTAACAAGTATTATCTTCCGTGGAGAGGCTGTTTCTTTGTATTTATTAATATTAATTTTATCTCGTCTAAATAAGAAGTGTAGAATACATTCATTGAAGTTATTATTATTGAATTTATAATAAAAATATTTCGTTGCCTTTTTTTTTTTTTTTTTTTTTTTTTTAAATACAAAAACGGATTAGGTAAATAATATATTCTTTAGTTTTTATTTATAAAATCCATATATCCCAATAAACGTTACAAACATAATTTTTGTAAAATGGGAAAAATTGTAACAGGAAAATAACGAGTTTCCCGTCGGACTTAATAATAAAAACTTCAACTGCGAAAAGCTTTATGAATAGCTTGCTATATTAATAGTTGCTATTGTTAAGTTGTTACTTGTTACTATTACGTAAAGAGGTTAGTAAGTAAGTATGTTATACTGACGCTAATCTCTAAATCTATTGGACAGATTTAAATGAAACTTTTACTAATGCATTCTCAGTTCGTTTGGATTTGTACAGGCCATTGTGCTATTATTACATATTTTATTTTATTTTGTATTTTTTATAAAAAAAAACTTGCTAAGATAAATGCTAGGTAAGAAATAACTACCTTAGTATGCCATATCGACGCAGCCTAAAGGTGGATAAAACCCATAATTTCCCTCATTAGTATAGATATTCTTTAGGCTAGATATATTGATAAATCATACGTACAAGTAGACTTATCTAACGCACTTCTTTAGACTGTGTTGCTCCCCTTACAAAGAAACAGAAAGGAGTAACAATCTAAAGAAGATGTACAGAATATTTTTCTTCAGACTGTTACTCCCCTTAAAAGATAGAAGTGTAATTTACCTTTGTCCTAAAGTAGGTACATTGGACTAAACATCCCTTTGACTCGATAGTTATTTAGACAAATGAATGTATAAATAATAATATCCTTTTATATTCTTAAAAAAACATAGGGAGTAACAATCTATAGAAGTACCTTATCTACATTACTTTCATTTACCTCCAGGCAAATCGACCAGCTTTACTTCCTGGCAAATCGACCAGCTTTACTTCCTGGCAAATCGACCAGCTTTACTTCCTGGCAAATCGACCAGCTTTACTTCCTGGCAAATCGACCAGCTTTACTTCCTGGCAAATCGACCAGCTTTACTTCCTGGCAAATCGACCAGCTTTACTTCCTGGCAAATCGACCAGCTTTACTTCCTGGCAAATCGACCAGCTTTACTTCCAGGCAAATCGACCAGCTTTACTTCCTGGCAAATCGACCAGCCGTGAAGATTATAGATACAGGAAAAACTAAACAGTCATGTTAAATGAAAAAAAAGTAAGAATATTACAACTTTATTAATCATTGAAAATATTAACTACTTAAATGATTAAATGATGATGTTCTATGTTCTAACAGTTGATGATGAATTGTCACGATTAGGATCAAGTTTATCTCATTATATAGGATTTCATACTAAGTGGAATCTAAAGATTACAATATATGAGATACAATAACAAATAACTACATAATCATGTCAAAAAAGAAAAGCTAATTATTTTAGTTTATTATATTTTCACGCAGTTATTTTAACAACTGAATTTTAATTATAGAATTCTAAGCTTACTTAGAAATTCTAATTAGCTTAAATTTATAATTAAAATGATTAATTTATAAGTAACGATAAAGGATTTCACAAAACTTCTCTAATAGATAGAGGATAATAATCATTGTGAAGCTGTTGCAAACTCTTAAATTGGTAAGTTAATCAATAAATGATAACTTTAAGGATGAATGGATTTGTCAAAAAGAGTATCGCCGATGGAAGGTGGACTTACTTCTAGTTCTTCGGAATAGTATTGATATAATTACAAGATAATAAAAAGAACTTTTTATATATGTACTAAGTTTTTACATTTTCTTACGTTTTTAATTATGTAGTGTTGATAATATAATTGTTATTGCTATGCATAATGTTAGTAAGAAAAATAGTTCCGAATATATTTACTTCATATAAATGACAACCAACTAGACAGCTGATTTTAAACCTATAAAAGGGCAAATCTTTGAACAACGGATCTCGCCAACACCGAATCTAAACCATGTCATCGATATGCCCCCGTGTAGTGGACGGTAAGAGAAGAAAAATTAGTACAAGTAAAGAAGTACAGATGCAGAAAATTAATCCGAGACCTAGGACACAAGTGTAAACAAACCTGGTTGTCACACGTCAATTAATGTATTTCTTTGTTTACTTTTCCTGTTTCGCTGTCATTAAATGTTTATCTCTTAAAAATACAATTAGTTTTTACATAACAAAAAGGCCTGATATAATCATTCTTGAACATTTTAACAATTTTATCAGCCATACCAGGTACTAAAATAAAAAATCATAAATTTGATACCCGTCCAAATGCGAAGATCGTAAATATGGGTCTTGTCAAAACAAATAAAATAACTTGCGGATTGATCCGAATTAACTTTTCATACAGCCAAATTTGCTGAAAACGAATTAAATTCTGCTGAAAGATGGCTAAAAGTATTAAAATAATGCATTGTCATCGTGTTCTGAGCTATTCTAAAAGTTTCAAAAGTCTATCCACTCGGGAAGTTAGTTAAAAATCGATTGCAAGATTTGTACTGGACACACACACAAACAAACAAACATTCAAGAAAGCAAGCTAATAAAAACGTGGTAATAAATGCTAAAAATCCTATATTTACTAAATATTACATTTCTTAGTTTTAAGATAATCTAAACAAACCTCTGAAAACCCTCACAAATTAACAAAATAGCAATGAAGCACGAAGTGTGTCAATAAAAAGGTTTTTTTTTTTAAATTGTCACTACAGACCCGCAACACCGAACACACTGAAGAAATTTAATAGACTAAAGGATGCAGCAAAATATTATCAACTTAATTTTTACTATGAGCAAGAACATGAAATGCTTCTTGAGCATGTCTAAATGATTGCAGCAGGTTATGAAAAATGGTATGAATGGGTTCCCCTTTAAAGGATGGATTACCATTTATTTTTTAGGTGATAAAGATGGCTGTAAATTTTTACTGAATATACATATATAAAAAAAAAAACAATTAATACTGCCAGCTCAAACAAAAACACCTAGAAATGACCCAAATAAAAATTAGCAAAAGCACTTTTATTTAAAATTCAAGGGAAGGATTATTTTTGTTGTAAATATGTTCAATTTTCTAATCATTAGTTAAGCTGAATTAGTTTTGTTTTAGTTAGAGGGATTTTTTTTTTTTTCTAGATTATGATAATTTATTCATGATTTCAAACTGAGGGAAAAACAGTTGTATTGTGACTGGAGAGGAGTAAACAAATCTCTCACTTCAGAACATTATAAATAAATTATAGCATCATTCAAGTTGGTTCTTCTCGGGTTAGATTGTCCAGTTGGGGTGCATAATTGATAAGATACTTAGGAATAATGTCATAATATCTAGGTTTGTTCCTCAGAGGACATGCAAAATGTATATATATAATTTTAAAATCATTCAGAGTATTTCCGAGTACGATATTAAATCTAGACGTAAACTTCTTATTGACTAGATCGGCTCAGCGGTGACATGCACGAAAACTTCCTCGGGCTCAAGTCTATCGCGAGTTCGGTTCTTTGTAAACATAGCTAATAATTGAGCATGTCTGAATGATAGCGGCAGGTCATGGAAAAAGGTATGAATGGGTTCCCCATTCACGGCCGGTGGGTATCGTGCTCAGGTACATTTACTACTACGGGGGGGGGGGGGGGACTTACTCTGTGTCTGTTGATGAATTAGGAATGGATGTTGTATTGCTTTTGGCCCGTGAGCACGCAGTCATGAAGGCGTCACGGCATCCTAGTAAAGCCACGACAAGGGCACTTAGTACTGCAGAACCAATATCCAGGCAACAACAGGGTACTTAATCTGCGAATTCACAAGTCAATAGCGTCAAAAAATATTAGTTGCGAAATTAATATTTAGAAGGGAAGATGAAATTCTCACAAATCGCCAAGTCAAGACAAATTAACCTTAGATATAATGCTGAGGTTGTTGCCGTGTTGAATAACAAATAATAATATTTTGACAGAGACCATACTTGGCGTTAGCAATGGACAGGTTGAATTTCAAAGCTACCAGGATCTAAACATCTTATAATCTGACCTCACCATTAGTTATGGGAAGGATTCATGTTCTACTTCTTTAACTGTATAATAGGTTGATATTGGCCGTTTAAAGAATAGTAGTCAATAAATGATAAACTAGGTGTGCAATGCAGTTGTTTGCTTGGAATATTGAGCTGAGCGTGCATAATTGACAGTCTGTGAGTCATTAAACAGCTGATAGTTATCAATAAACATTTTTATTTATAAACAGCTGAAATCGGATAATTTTTTTTTTAAAAACAAGCTTTTATTCGTATTCTTTTCAGAAAACCCTTTCATTTGATACCTATATCATGGGCGTGCTTAAAAAATAACTAGTCCGCCATCTTGGGCTGTCCACCATATTGGATTTTAGAATAGCTAACCTAGCTAATGCATTGTCATCCAAATTAAACGAGTATGCAAAATTTAATTTAAATCGGTTGAGGATAACTGCTTTAAAATTCAGTTGCAAAATTTGACCCAAACCTACATACATACAAACATTGCAAGTTTAATAAAAGCTTGAAAATTAGTAATATTTCTAATTTTTAATTAAAAAGCATTTTTTCCTGTTTTCTATTTTACCCCCCTCTTAAATGAAAATATGACAAAAGTGAACATAACAACAATAACTGTACTCTTAAAGAGCTTTCCAATGACATGCATTATAAAGGGCATATACTATTTTTACTTTTGTACCCCGTACCCCTGTATATCAATTTGAACCATTTCAGATTTATACCTTCCTGTGGTTGGTCACTATGACCGTGCCGAATTTTGTGCGGATCGGTTCAGCCGTTCAGGAGGAGTATGTGTCCAACCAAATGCAAAGTGTAGTGTAAGAGCTTCGCTTCGCTCAATAATGTTGATTTATGCCATGATTTGTTTTTGTTTGTAGTTCCTTTTTTAAAATTTTATCGAGTTATACAAATTTTATGTGCAAGATAAGGTGTAAGTCATTACATACTTTTCGAATATATTCTTTTTCCTGCATACAGGGAGCGTGTTCTTTTATCATTAAAGAATAAAAGACATCTACACTTCTATTGTAAATGCATGTGGTGGTGTTCAATATTAAGCACATCATATGTTACTGGTTTTGTTTAGGTAAACTGGTTATCGTTATGTGAAGGCAGTTATATAGTTGAACCAGAATGATCCAATAACTGGGTTATTATAGTATAGTTTGTCTGTGTTTTTGTTATGTAGACAGGAGCCAGGTAGCTGGGTTGGAGTACTGTGAGGCAGTCAAGGCAGCCGACCCGTCCTTTCCACCTATAGTTAGTTAGTTGGGCCGCTATACTCACGAGTCAAACCACTAGGGATTATTACCTTCTTTTCTGAGCTGTCACTTCTCATTCTACCTCTATGCAATTAACCAGGACAACAACTTCAAAATTTAAAATTACCTAGAAAAAAAACTCACTTAGCAATTCTGGTATAGAGGAAAAAAAAAAAAAAAAAACATCCAAAAAGTGACATTAAACGAATATTTAAAACAGGCGGAACTTCATAACCTGCTATTGAACGCTAATAACGGGCAAAAATATTGTCCTAATCACTTAAAGTATTTCCTAACCAATTAATAATTCTTTTTTTTGTTTTTTGCAAATTAGAATTGTATTACTTTATCACACCATCCAACCTAATTTATTGGGAGTGTCATATCTTAGTAAAATTATGTGTTTAAATCAAAATTTAACTTTCCGTAGTATGAAAACTACCAAAAACTTAAAAATTAAATTTAAAATTATGTGGTAAATTATTAATTTGTAGCACACCGTAAGCTAGTAAACATTGTTATCAAAGTACGAAACTTACATATTTTCTGAGCATACTCACAGAATTGATTATAAATTAGATATGATTAAATTACATGCTCTTCATATGCCCTCTCTAAATTACCTGATAACAAAATCTAATTCTTTCAGTTCTATTACTACTAGACATTTGATTGTTATTATTGATAAAATTGTTTAAATTTAAAACACATTATTATATATTTTTCTGCGTCAAGTGTGGTGTAGAATATTACAGAAGACAAATCTACATATAAAAGTATAGATAGAAGACCGACAGTTTGTTTGTACTTTAATGTAGAGTTGTAGACATTTGATGCACAAAACATTCTTTAAGAAACACATCACATCGTAAACCCAATTAAAATTTAATGATTGTTTAAATAATTGAAAGAAAAGTATTCAGGGCAAATCTTGAATTTAATATGAATACATTTAGCTATTTCCTAATTAAGATAGAAAACACATGGTCAATATATTAAATAGTCAGTAGATTTTTAAGTTAAAATTCTTGGATGGGAGGGGGAATTGTAATCAATATGCCTTGTTAATCGTAATAAACTATAGGATGCCGTATAGCATCCTAGTTCATATAGATTAAAATAAATATTTAATTTCTCCATCCTGTAATTTCTCATTCTAAATCCATGTTATACTGTTTCTTTTTATTTGAATGTATTTTTCTTCTTGTTTCTGAGAAACATCTTTGTAGCTAACAAGATATGAAAAATGAAATAAATCAATAAAAAAATAATAAAAAGTAGTTGGGAGACTAAATGAAGAATAAGCTATTTAACCACACCACCTGCACCATCAAATACTTTTTTCTCAATAATTCATTAAATTTCATTATAACAGTTTCATCTAAGAATAACTTAAATATCTAAACCTTTATTTGACATTTGATAAGTATAATCGAGTTATATATTAAACTGTAAAATATAGGGCCTGTATTACAGCTGGCCTCTTACTGAAAAACTTGACCGGAAGTGAGCCAACTGAAAATTACCATGTTTAATAATATTAATACCTTATATATAGAAAAGGTTTAAATATAAAAAAAGAGTTTTGTGAAGAAGAGGGGTCGAGCAAGGAGCACGGTCCACCGAGTACCCCGACCTTGAAGAATTAACTGTTCCACAAGATATTATTAATAAAGAAATTATTTAATTTCTCTACGCTTAATAACAGTTCACTACTCTGAATTATGTTTAACTTTTCTTTTAATTTTTTTTTTTTTGGCTAAATTCTGAAATAATTGATGGTGGAAACAATGTGGTAACTTGTAATTAGAATTATCGTGTTACCTTACACATGACAGTTTAAACGCTTTATCCGGAGAACAAAACAAAACTCGACTATATCTAGATAAACATTTCCAAGTACAACCCATTTATTTATTTATTTATTTAGTTGTTTTAGGTGCATGACTACTGGGTTAAAGCACCTATACAATAGTTTGTTACAAGTACATGGTATAATTTATAAGTACAACTATTACCAATTACAATCCTGCATTACCTATTCTTGAAATAATTAACTAGCAGTAAAAAAAATAAAAAAATAAATAAAAAGAAAAAATAAATCAATACACAAAAAATAAATAAATAATAAAAAAAATAAATAAATAATATTACAAAGTAAAACAAGATAGAAGTATGATAATTAAATGTCACAATAGAAGTCGGCGTCCTGTAGGTAGCTTATCAGTCTAGTGAGCGTAGTCTGGTTGTCAGTTAAGGTCTCTGGTAAATTGTCAGGTAAGTTGTGTAAGTTTCTAAGTGCATCTAGGCGGTGGCAGTCAGTCAGTAGATGAGCTACAGTCAAGGTATCGTCACATAATCTGCATCGCGGTCGTTCCTTATCTCTTGTAAACAAATAACTGTGGGTTAGTCTGGTGTGTCCTATTCTCAGTCTGCAAAGTACCGTCTCTTCCTGTCTGTTTTTTCTATATGAGGAGGTCCAGTCTCCTATTAGAGGTTTTATACATCTCAGTTTGTTGTTAGTAGTGCCTGTCCAAGTCTGATGCCATTTTTTATAGATTTTTGTCCTAACATAATGGTCAAAGTCCCTAGGAGTGATTTCTGTCTCCACTGGCTGTCCGTCATTTATAGCTTGTTTCGCTAGCAAGTCTGCACTCTTGTTACCAGAAATGCCTACGTGACTAGGTATCCAACAAAATCGGACTTTTAATTTACCTGTTACAATGAAGTTCCTAATTTTGGTAATAGTCAAATTTTGAACATATAGTTTTTCCAAAGACATTAAAGCAGATTTAGAGTCGGTGTAGATGCTAAGTGTTTTTATTTCTTGGTTGGCAGCTGATTTTAGTGCTTGAAGAATGGCTTCCAGTTCCATCGTGAAGACCGAACTCCACTTGGAGCATGAAAACATTCCTGATTCTGACGATGTAAAGAAAGCACAGCCGGTTCCCTCTGTAGTTTTTGAGCCATCCGTATAAAAGTTCGAATATAAGGGGTGATCGTTCTCGTCCTTTAAGTGGCCTTGTCGAAATTGATCTGGGTGGACCTGGTCTTTCTTCTGTCGCGAGAGGTAGTGTGTCGTTGGGGGTCTCATACTCCAGGGTGCCATAGGAGATACGGTGTATTTACTGATTCTAGTACAATCTAAGGGAAGTTCGTATTCTTCGGCAAGGGTCTTGAATCGAATTCCTGGAGGTCGTAAAAAGTTAGGTTTTCGTATGTATTTGTGTTCAAATTTTGGGTCCTTAAACATTTTATAAGCACAGTTGTCCGGAAAGCGTTTAATTTTCAGTCCGTACCGCAAAAGTAGGAAATCACGCCTAAGAGCCAAAGGAGGTTCATTTGCTTCGACCAATAAACTGGTTACTGGACTGGTCTTGAAGGCTCCTAGTGCGAGGCGTAAAGCTGTATTGTGGACTGGGTCCAGGCGCCTTAGATCTTTGTCTTTAGCCGAGCCATAAGCTATACATCCATAGTCGATTTTACTTCGTACAATGGCACGATAGAGATGAAGTAGTGATGCTCGATCAGCTCCCCATTTTAGATTCTGAAGCATGCGAAGAAGGTTGAGGTCCCTAAGGCACTTAGCACGGACTTCTTCAATGTGCGGACGCCAGGTCAACTTTCTGTCAAACTGAAGGCCGAGGTATTTGATAGTCTCTACTACAGGAATTTTTTGGCCGGATAGTGTAAGGTTTACCTGGGGAATCCCTCGTTTCTTTGAAAAAACGATGCATTTTGTTTTATTCCCAGAAAATAGTAGGCCATTTTTCTTTGCCCAATCGTTCATTTTATTTATGGCTTGCTGCATGACAACTTCAGCTGTCTTCAAGCATTTTGATCTGAAGAGAATGGTCATATCGTCTACAAATAGAAGGGGCTCGACACACGGTGGTAGCGAATTCACGACATCATTGACAGCAAGCAAGAACAAGGTGCAGCTGAGAACAGCTCCTTGGGGCACTCCGTTTTCCTGTTCGTATGAACTTGAGAGGAAACTTCCCACTTTGACATTAAACATCCTTCTTGATAAGAAGTTGTTTATGTAGTGCAGTAAGTGTCCTCTGAAGTCCATGCGGTGCAGTTGAAGGACAATTGAGTGTTTCCACGTTCTGTCGTAGGCCTTCTCAAGATCAAAGAATACTCCTAGCGATGTTTTTTCTTGAATAAATCCGTCTCTCACGTACGTTTCTAATTTTGAAATGTTGTCTATGGTAGATCTGTTCTGCCGGAAGCCGTTCTGATGCGAGGAGAAAAATTTCTTTACTTCAAGTACGTAGGTCAGTCGAGAGTTTACAATTTTTTCTAGAAGTTTTCCAAGGGTGTTGGTCATGGCTATTGGTCTGTAAGATTCAGTCTGTGTGGAGTCTTTGTTTGGTTTAAGGATGGGAATTATGGTCGCTAGTCGCCATCTATCTGGATAACTGTCTGATGTCCATAGTACATTGTAAAGTTGTAGTAAGTAGCGCTTAAAGGAGGATGGTAAATTTTTAATCATTAAGTTGTGAATCTGGTCTGGTCCGGGTGCAGTATTCTTTAGTGTCTTTATGGCGGTATCAAGCTCCCACATGCTGAAGGGCATATTATAGTCTTCGGTGTTGTCGGAGTTAAAACTCAATTCTTCGTTTTCAGTCGTTCTTTTTAGATCTTGGAAGTGCATAGAGTACGTCGCAGTTGAACAGACTCGGGCAAAATGTTGAGCAAGGCGTTCTGATACTTGTTGGGGTTCCGATATAGTTTGAGGACCGTCCTTTATCACAGGTGTGGCAGTAGGTTGTCTTTTACCAGAAAGTATTCTTACCTTCCTCCATATCTCTTTGGAATCTGTCCCCTGAACGATCGTCGACACGTAGCTTTTCCAGGACGCTTGCTTTGCCTGTAGAAAGACATACTTACAACGTGCCCGAGCTTTTCTGTAGTTAATCAGATTTTCAGTGGTAGAGTTTCTTTTGAAATGCCATAGTGCTTTCCTCCGTTCTGTCAGAGCAAGTCTACAATCCTTGTTCCACCAAGGTACTGGTTGCCGTTTTCCTTTAAGTTTAGTCTGTGGTACTGACGCACGTGCTGCCGATGTAATTGATGTTATAAGGTAGTCGAGTAGTTCTTCAGCGTTGTTTTCTGTACTAGGAATAAAAGAGGGAGTATTTATCAGATGAGCCCTGTAGGCGTCCCAATCTGCAGTCTTAAAAGACCAATAAACTTCTGGTTCTGGTGCGGAGTTTCTCATTTGTAGTAGAACAAAGAGTGGGAAATGGTCACTACCATAGGGGTATTGTGATGCAATAAAGTCGGCTATTCTTGTTAAGGACGGGGAACAAATGGCTAAATCTAGTGCATCTAGTTTACCAGTTCTAGAATCGAAGTATGTTGACTCACCGTTGTTAAGGAGACAAAGGTTCTGATGATCAATAAAGGCCTCTACTGTTACTCCTCTTGGATCTGTTTTAGAAGAACCCCACATCAGGCTATGTGAATTAAAGTCTCCCGACATGACGAAGGGCCCTGGCAATTGTTGCACAATGTTGTTAAGGCGAGTTGTTGTTATATCTTCAGTACAGTCCAGATAGATATTGCAAACTGTGATGGGATGCGATGAACCTATCCGCACAGCTAGAACTTGAATATCGGAGTTGATCTTGATCTCTATGCTTGGTACTGTCACCGACACACATGTGGCCAGACCTCCTTGCCAGGTGCCTGGTGGGGGATCTCTTCGAAACACTACGTAGCCTGGTAGATTTAGAGTGTTTCCAGAAGGTAAGTGAGTTTCTTGCAACAAAAGTACCTCAGGCCTATTTTCTTTTATTAGCAACTTAATATCTTCTCTCCTAGATCTGAAGCCTTTACAATTCCAAGAACAGATTTTCATTGTGTTTTAAGAATTAAATGATATGAAGGATTAATGTTTCTATCTGGAAGCTTTCTTTTTTGTAAATTTTTCTATTTTCTTCTTAGTAGGACTTTTAGCGTGATGTTTTTCCTTGCTACTGGTGGAATCACCTGAATCCCAGTCGTTCACCCACATCATTTCCTGTTCTGTTTGGGTATCTATTGTTATCGGTTTAAATTTAGGGGGAGTGGTCTTCAAATACGGGGTTTCAATCTGAGTTTCAATCGTGTTTTTCGAATACGGGGTTTCAGTCTGAGTTTCTGTCGTCTTATCAGGTTTACATTTGGTGGAACTAGTCGCAATTATTTTCTGTTTTGTGTTCGGTTCCTCAAAGGAGCACTGTGTGCCTTTGTCCTGGGTAGCAATACTTGTGTTGTGACAATGTTTACAATTATTTGACGGGACTTTCGAAAGGAGAGAAGCAAAAGATTTAGGTAGATTGAATTGGCATGTGATTTCAGCCTTCTTCTTCGCTTCAATGTACGGCAGTTTCTCTAACACTTTTATTTCTGTTATTTTCTTTTCGAGGATCCATTTGGGGCATTTCCTATCGAGTGCGGAGTGTGGTCCTTTGCAGTTTATACACTCTTTCGGCTTCAAACAGGGCGTGTTGTCGTGAGCCGGATCACCACATTCCGGACACAGTGTACCTGTTTTACAAGTCATTTGAACATGAGAGAACCTGTGACATTGGAAGCATCTCCGGGGAAGAGGAATGTAGGGCCGAACAGGGACAGATAGGTAGCCAACTTTTAATTTACTCGGTAAAGTCGTTAAGCTAAAAGTTATTATATAACTATTAGTCGGTTCCAGTGAGTTGTTTACCTTTTTGTTAAGCCTTCTTACCTCGATAACTCCTTGATGTTTGATGTTTTCCGTGATTTCCTCAACTGGAATACCGTCGAGGTCGGCACATGTAATCACACCCTTTACTTGATTCAATGTCTTATGTGGTTCCACTGACAGTTTAGGTGACATATTTCTCGGCAGATTTGTCATTAGTTTCGTAGCTTGGTCGTGAGTAAACGTCTCGACCAGTAAAGAACCGTCACGTAGCTTCTTGGCACTCTTGACTCCACCACACGCTTGTGAAAGCAACTTTTCGATAACGAAGGGTGAGACTTTGGACATTGAACAATCTCCATCTTGTCTTTTAACAACGAGAAAGTTAATGACCTCTTTAGGGGGATTTAGTTCCAATTTCACTGGGGTATTAGGTCTTTGACGCTTACTCTTAGGAGTATTCTCTGTATTTACATTTGTTTGACATTTATCTGTTTTGCTTTTGGTTCCAGTTCCATGGTCAGATAAGTAGATAGGAGGGTCCCTGGATGTACCTCCAGGGTCGGGGGGCCTCATGATGCCCTTTCAGCACTGTTTTAAAACTATTTAACACTATAGAATAAGTATAAGGATATATATAAGGAGGAAAAACTTACGCGAATTTTTAACCGTGACACCACAACCCATTTAAAACCGATTGTGGTCTAAACATTTCACAGCTTATGTAAAGCGGTTTCTCATCACCGAGTATGAAAATTATCCTATATTAATTTCATGATCATTTGGTCTTTAAAAAAATAAACAGAACCAGTTTTTTTTTCACCCGTCAAAGAAAAATATTAAATACTTAGTAATAACTACCTAATTTAAACAAACCCATACGTTTTAATTAGCCATAGTTTGATTTCGTTACTGCTGCTCTCTTATTCTTATTAATAAATATATCAACCTGACAGTTAATCAATTACAATTAATTAAGTAAGGTTTTTTTTAATCAATTTTATACTATCAAATTCTCCGTCAACAAACAATACTTACTTTATTCAGAACACGATAAGCGAAATTTAAGAATTACAATACTTTCAGGAGTCGTTCTTGAAATAAAATATTACAGGATTACCATTAGGAGAGGTAGTTTTGACATTAGGCTTTTTACTCTAATTCGGTGACAAAATTAGGTCTTAGTTTGTAAAACGATTTTTTTTCTCTTTTTCAACCGAAGTTATTTTTTGGCTCAAAAATAGGGATCACACTTTTTACAATTCCTATATTTATTTTTTTACAATATTTATCGTTTAATCGTTTTTCACATGTGTGCAACCTCCGGCCCGCGGGTCAGATTAAGATACGTTCTGATTCGGCCGCAGACTTGTGGAGTTTCTATCGCACCAAAAGTCATTCGTTACTAAAAAACATAAAACGTGTCTATATCGATTTCGAACTATACAATCATAGAAAATAAAGCTAATAATTTAGAAAGCTAACATTTAAAATTAAAAAAGCTACAAGTAAAGGGGAAAATTATTTACAAAAATATTTTTAGAGCAAAAAAGTGTCCTGTGAACTCACAGAACTTCTCACTATTGCTTCCGAGCTTACCGAAGGTATATAAGCTCTGACTATGAGGTTCGCGATACATCCTAATAACTGGCTTAATGGATGTTTGATGCAAAGAAATCACTGTATTGTTTTTTTTAATAAGGTGTACCCTAAATGGTGGGAAATGCTGTGATGGTATATGTATGGGTGGATGGAAATTTAGACCCGGCCCGCGACACAGACGAAGAATGAGAATTCGGCTGCAAACGAGAAAAGCCCGTGCCAGTTTTAAGGGGTTTAAAAAAGAAAGTTATGCTGTAGCGTTTAGGCTTAAATTGTTTTAATTGATGTAATACTTTATTTTTACAAACAAGGAGCTGGTAGGTACCAACAACCTCTGTAGGTACTGTTTTACAACCATAGGATACCACATTTTCAAAGCCCTAGATAAAGTCCTTGATAAATTCATCAGAAATTAAAATTGTTCATCTTATTCTTCACTTTATAGATTATTTTTTGTGTGCTGTACACTCATGTCTGGAAATAATTTAACCCTATACAAAGACAATTAAACCCACCATTCATATACTATTGTCATTCAAATTCATTATTTTAATTCCTAGAATGGGAATATTATTGGAATTCTTCTGCTCCCAAAATGAATACCTTTGACTTTAATTAATTAGCTATTAGACGTTAGTGTTTGAGTTTTGGCTATAATGTTTAGTTGCTGTTGCTACGAGGCAAGTAACTGCTGCATAATACCCACCCTATCACTCGGCTCCTGTATAATTATCATGTATTTAAACTACTATTATATTATAAAAATTACACAAACTCTCCCTCGTAATAACATGCTAATAACACCCTGACCGAAAAATGTTGATTTTAGACCATTGCCAGGTCACTTCGCCTTCTTTAGTATTATTATATGCTTTTTTATTAATATTAAAATAAAAATTGCGCATTTTAATAGTTGATTATCCATAGATAAATAAAGCACTATAAGAGCCTTTCGTTATCGTTGATATAACTTTATTTTTTTAATTATAGGGTAGGTACCCATATAAAATGTGCTAGATAAAAGAGCTTATTTTACATAGTTCAAAAATGAATAGAAATTTATTTTATTCTAAAATATTTCTATAATCTATACCACACCATATTGGCGATACGACCATATGGCACTCTTTTACTTTGTTACCCACCTTTTTTATTTTGGTAATATATATTCAAAAGTGTGATACTCCTTTGTCCCAAAGTAAAATATATAATAAAATCCCCTTTTTCTCAATAGTTATTAACTTCCTTACCCGTCCTTCATTTAAGCGTATATTATGGATATTATTAATATATTTGAGTAATAAAGTGAAAGAGGCGTATGGGCCTCTTTTACTTTGTTACCTACCACGTTCTTTTTGTTATGGTGGGTAACAAAGTATAAAAGAGTACCATATATTATCCATGGAAACAAATCTAATCTCTCTTGATGAGTTAATATTCAATTAATTTTACGATTGGCTTTAAATACATTCTTTTTTTAGTATAATATTATTAATTTCAACACTAAGTAGACCCCTCTGATGAGTTCAGAAGATATACTATACTTCGAGTTAGAATGAACAGCAATCCGTGCTTACAGGGAACAGATTCAAAGGATCCTTCATATTCATAGAAAGGATATAATGTATCATCATAGATCAATACTCTTTCTTTTATCATAAGGTCGTTTGAGTTTGATCTATAATTTCCCAGAAAGACGATAAATCACTCAATATTTCTTATTCTTATTAACTGTAATATTAAATATAAATTAAAATAAAGTTGCCCATTAAGTGCTTTCAGTACGCACAAATCCGTAGGCAGTTTAACAAATCGAAAGAGTTCGTTTACCAGAATAATCGTCCCGAACAATTCAAGATGGCAGCCATTAAAAATTATTTTCACTTAATTCTTGAACCTTTTATTATAACGACATGAAGAAACTTCAACGCCATTTGTTTTTGAGAAATGTTTTTTGGTGCTTCCCCATATTTTTCATGTGTTATTACCTACACAAGACGTAACTGAAAAATTTTGTTTCGGGTACTTTCGAAGATTAGTTGTGTTAACGACAGACAGACAGACTAGCAGATAATAGAGGATAAATTCAGAAAATTATAAGGGTCCTCAGTTTTGCCAACTGACCCAAAAAAATTTATTCAACCTCATAAATTGTAAACACCAATTATAATTTGAAATTCTAAACCTACTGATACCACAAAATTAAATAATGAGTTGACATGAGTTTAATCCATTACCAGCGATATAGGGATTATTAAATTTTAAACTAGAGGATCCCTAAACAACACATAAAAATACCTAATTTTTAAATCCCTTAGAGGCTATAATTCTAGTTCTTTTTCTCTTGACTTTTAAAACAATGCTGTTATCATTAATTAAATTAAGCTAATTCCAGGAGCCGTGTTTAACTTTATCTGCTCCGAAAATTTGTTTAATAGATACATTAAAGGGTAGTTTTAAACAGAAATACTCTATATTATATTCGTAACGTGTCGTCGACACACATTCACTCCTTTCTATTATTAATATCGGTATAAAACAACGGAAACAACTTCTGTTTTTAATTAAATTAGAAACGGCATAGTGACAAAACAGAAGGTAAAAAATAAAATATGTACATAACAATGTATTAGACTAATTAGAGGAATTCAGGGGGGGTCCCCGGGGGACGTCTATAGGGGGCGTAGCCTCTAATCGATGTTATCCCTCATCTCATGTACATTTCATTAACTTCTCCTTGCTACTCACTTTTTATTTACTTCTCCAAATAGGATTGTTTTAAAACGACACAAAAACAATCGTTATTATTTGACAAAGTTTGTATTCGTGAAGTCTTAATTACTACTGTTCAATATTTTAGAGGGGTAGTTAAACATTTACCAGTTTTCTTATTCAATAGCTCACCAGCTATATCATCGCTTGAATACGCAGCACAAAAAAAAATCATTATTTAATTAATGTCTTTCAAAGGTAGGTACTATATCCTTGTTTGTTACAGCTAATTTAAATGGTTTTTTAAAGAACACTACTTAACTTATTAAAGAATGCAGTTGATAATCATAATAACTCTATTGCTACTTTCTTGGTATGGGTTATAAAGGAACTATGTTTTAACCCGAATTGTGCTTTTATACCGAATTTTGTTTATGGAATAATTGGTACAGAATATGAATCCGTACAATAAATAATAAGCAATTTAAAGAAAAACTCCTTTACCTTAAGCTCAAATAATAATAATTAGATATTTGCTATTTTATATCGATATAAGTTCTCAGGTGATGACTGCCCTGTGATGATGCCTGCTTTATCGTTAAAACGCTAAAACGAAACAAAAGATTTAAAAAAAAAAGAACACTGGGAAGTACTTCCATCCAACTAGGTACTTTTTAGGGAGATTATAAAGTACACACGTTATTATATTATGAAATAACATTCTGTTATAGGGTGGTTGTAGGGGGAGGTATATTTTAACAAAAAAGCACATATATATATATTTATAACCTACTCTTCAGGAGAATTTTACTTGATACCTACTCGAAAATTTAAAAAAAAAAAAAAATGTTTCCACATTTTTGTGAATTACGCATGTGCATATTAGATTTTGATCTTCTGTATATTTTCCCTATGTCTCAAAAAGTTACTCCAGCATTTCAAATTTCAACTTTTCACCTTAAAACGGTTCGGGAGATAGATATGAACCAAAGAGCGACGGACAGTCAGAAACAACACCTTCGGCTTAAGGGTTGTGGGAAGGATCTACGAAACCCTAAAAATACTGTTTGTATTTGGGAGTTCCAACGTATCACGATGCTCAAAATTCCTGAATATACTCTAAGATGATACGAATTGATTAGAATTATTAGTTTTAGTTAGGTACATCATTAGTAATTTTGATATCTTTTTGAGCTATATTTTAGGAAAGTTTATATCACGTGAATTATTTCTTCTATCTGTCACCAGTTAGCCATATTTATAAAGTGATAATACAACATGTGACAAGGATTAATTTTTCAAAATATAATATATTACACAATTAAAAAAGAAAAAAAAAATTCAATAATTAACAATTAACAACACTTAAGAATAGATAATTTGTATCACGGATAATCTTGATTATAATCAAGTAGTTTATAATAAATCAATATTTACATTATTTAACGATTTATAAATTTAAATTTTTTCTAAGGAAATCATCACATTTTTTAAAAAAGGGTTTTTATGTGAATAATAAATATAAGACTCAAGGTTACTGTTGATATCGGACACCTTAATAAAATATTGCCCTAAATATTTTATCCGAATTTATAATCCTGGTAGCCGTAATTTATTAAGCTATCCTTATATTAGCCGAGGTAATGAACATTATAATCGTACCAGCTAACTACAAGTTGCTGATGATTTATAAGAATAAATTTACATTTTAACTTTGTTATAAAAGTATTAAAATGTATATAAATAATAAAAATAAAAATAATAAATTTTAAGTATAAAATATACAAAATCCACCGTATGAGTCATATAATTATGTTCAATCGAGACACCTCTATGATTAAATTTTTATTTAATTTATATACTTTGTGTGCCTACATATATAATATATATGAGTAATTTATTTAAATATATAATAAAATTGATCCTTTAGAAGCAAGGTGTAACTAAAGTTTAATTATATATGTTTTTCATTTGACAGTTAACATTAAACTTGTCTTGTTAACATTAACATTGACTTGTCTTGTTGTTGCTTCAAAGTAAACATCACGATGCACCCCCCTGAAGATGCTTCCAGTAGTAGAAGCAAACGTCGGACTTAAACCCCTTCGTGACTATTTAAATGCATCACTAGTGTAAAAACATAATTTACGTTACGATTAAAACCAATAACTTTTGCGATTAATGAAATAACTTTTGCCCCGTATCGTTCTCTCTCCTCTTCATAGCCACTCGAATGTGTAACACAATATCATAACATATATTAAAATATGAAATTACAGTATACACGAATAATTATGCCATAACTCAAATAAGAATACTGAGTAATGTGTTATTTCTTAAAGGAATTTACAGTGAGAAATTAAAATATTTCCCGTAGATCTAATTTTATTAAAGCTAAAAGTTTCCTCTTATCACTGAAAAAAATCGGGGTCAGATAGTGGCAGAGATTGCTGTTTTATATAAGAACCCATGATTCATGTTATTTTATCATGGAATCATCGTTTTATCGGCAAAACACAGATCCGTTGTCGATGAATTATAGTTTTTGAAAACTATAGTGAAGGAATATAACTTTAACTGTGAATCATGTGGTATAAACTATGTTGGTAATGTGATACAGTAATAGGCACATGAAACATAGAAGTCAAAACTATAATCAAAAGGGAAATTACAATATAGTTTAGCAAGCTATGAATCTTAGTTTAATGCATATGTAATATGGGAAATTAACCGAAATGAAATTACCAATGGAATGTAGAGAACAAACTATGTTTCAATGAATTACAAACTATATATCACAGTTTAAAAAAGATGTAACATGGACCATTATCAATAATGAAAAAGGCCATGCATTTTGACGGATATCTATGTTTCACAGATCATAAATTTGATATTTCCTAAGATTTGAGTGAAATTGACTATGTTTCAATGAATGGTGTCTAACTCACACCTTTCGAGTTGAATTTTTTGCTTGTTTAGGACAAAATACCCTCTCCCCCTCCCCTCTATTTTAACTATAAGCCCTCGGGGAAAAAAAACTTGCGTTTAGGGCTATCACCTGCATAAATGAAGCGATCGTAACTAGCTTCCTATACACATTCAACGATATATGCACGTGTCTGTGTGTGTCTGAAACGTATGACGATAACTTGAGTAAAAGTTGACCGATTTTGATGAAATTTGGTACAGATGCTCATTTTACCTATACCCAGGATGAGTTCGTTGGACTGCGCATCCGCCCAAGTGTTCGCACGCAACGTGAACCTCAATATTAATACTGGAATTTTAGGACGGAAAAAAATTATAACTTCGTCTATTCGACGAGACAGACAATTTTTTTCAAATACAATTTTTTTGAGTAAAACCAGTGACACCGTTATAAATTCTAATAATCTATAATGCATCTATAATGCATGCACGAGTTTCACCTGATATAGAATGAACAAATTTTGGTAAATTTGGATTGCAGCCACATATACTTTGATTAGAATATGACACCTATAATTATTATGTATTGCATACTATATAAAATGTAATGATGACATCAGCGTGGAAAAATTACGTTTTAAAAGTAATCTGCCTAGTTTTTAACAACTAGAAACCGTTAAAGCAGTATTATATGTTCAGAAAGTATTTTTGCTTCCAAGCTTATCGAAGGTAACGGAAGCTATGTGATCGTTATAAAGAACGAAAATATTTTGTGATAATTTAGGAACATCATTCATTAGGGAACATCTTTGGTTCTGTCTGTCTGTCACTCAATTTTTGCGAACCAACCTAATATTGTATCATAAAAACTACTCGTCCCATTTTAATGAAATTTAGATAGAAGGTCATAACTGGCCCATTTCTGGTCCAATATAAGTTTCAGCCTTCCTCTGCACCCATTAGTTTTTCTTCCACATGCACACAAACATACATTTATTTACACCTATAACTTCAAAAGTACTCATTTGGTTACTAAGAAATTATGATTGTTTGTCGAAAGAAACCCGCAGATAGCTCTAGATAAATTTCAACAGTCTGTGCTCTTTAAATTTTACTAAATTGGTTCTTTAATTCATGTAAAATATCAAAACAATGACGACTGATTTAAAATAGTCTGCCAATTTTAGTGTGGCACATAGCTAAAAGTATCAATTAAGCAAAATTAAAAGATGGCAGACGGTTTAAAATAATATAGGACCATCTGTGGGCTACAATCGACTTACAATTACAATCAGGTGACTCATTTGGAAGATATAAGTGCAAACACTAAAAAAAATCGGGGTAAGTTAGTGGCAGAGATTGCTGATTTATATAAAAACCCATGTTTTATGTTATTTTACCGTCGAATCATCGTTTTATCGACAAAACACAGTTCCGTCGTCGATGAATCATAGTTTTTGAAAAATATAGTGAAGTATACATTCATTAATAAAAGTATGTTTGTGCGCTTGTGGAAGAGAAACTAATAGGTCCCGAAGGTTGAAACTTACATGGAACTAACATTATGTTGATTCTGACCTACCATACAAATTTCATTATTCATTATAGATTTTAGATTGCACACACATCACCCATAATTAAATTTATAGAGGTAAATTATTTATTATATACAGGCAGGACACATTGCGTCGACAACGAAGATTGTCCAAGGCCCACGTTGAAAGCAAAAAGTGTTGTATCAATATCTATTTTCAAATGGCAACAAACGCTCCTCAGTATATATTTCCGTCATATAACTTAAGCATACAAATTTTAAAATTTATCGTCCAGCTTCTCAAAGTCTATATTTAAGTATAAGTATGCTTGTGTAATAGACCATATCGCACTGTGAGAATACAAGGGACACATCTCAAAATATATTTTTTTTTAAATATTAAAAAAATAAAAACCAAATACCATTTATGTATTCTAATATCAAAAGGTATTGTGCTTTTTTATAAAAACAACAAAAAGAAGTTTCATTGTAGTACAGATATACCGTAATTTAGTTTTTAAAAAAACAAATAACTTCCATAGCATTTTCCCAATAATAGTTGTTTTTGAGTTACGGCCTTTGTATTCACGCAGTGCGATATATATGTCCGTACCTAAAACCGTCCGTACCGTATATACGCCCGTTACCTAAAATATTCAAAACAATTCAACGTTTATATAAACGTAAAAGAAATATATTTAAAATGAGTGAGTTGATTTTTTGAATTTTTCTGAAATATAGAAAAGTAATCATTGTTTTGAATGTGTTTTTTTTATAAATAAAAAAACAAAGGGGATTAACAATCTAAAGAAGGTGTACGGAATGTTCTTCTTTAGACTGTTACTCCCCTATCAAAACAGAAGTGTGATATTCCTTTGTCCCAAATAACATTAGACTATGCACTCCTTTTTACTTAAGAGTTATTAAACAAAGTCATTTAATCTAAAAAAACATAGGGGAGTAACAATCTAAAGAAGTACCCAATGTATTTTTACCTAATGAGGGTCAACAACTTTTTTTGACTTTTTATTTCACATAATTAGATATTCTGAGGAAATGATGTCAGCAAAAAAGTCTTTAACAAAATGTCTTTGTTTTCCAGATTATTTTCAGCGAATCTTGTGATTACCTTGATTTATTTACACATCTGTGTTACATGGTAGCGAAATGGGGTCAATATTGCATTACAGATTTTTGTAGAAAATTTATGGTTTAACTATGTTTTAAAACCCTTCCTTAGATACACGGGATTTTACACTTGACTCAGAGGTTGCTGGCCTAAACGCTTCCCCTACCCCCTTGTTTGTCCCTTCAGAGACGCCTCCCTCCCTACCCCTTCCTCTTCAATCTTAGCTCAGTAGTCCGTGAACCTTCTATTGAAGCGGTTCACTTTCAGTCAGCAACGTCAACCTGGCTTTTGCTATTATAATATAGTTTGTAGTTATTATATTAGTGAGTTTTATTTTTTAATGTCGGTTGTGTTAATTACTTGTGCTTCATAATTTAATAGTTACACGAAGGCGGATGGTCAGTGATTCGACTCCTCTCTTCTCCATACTTAGTTGTCAAGTAAGTTTCATCTTTATATAATATCAGCATAGTTCTGTTGACCAATTAATTGGGTAAATTTGAACTACGTGACCCACCTGTTTATAATTGTACGATTTACTTTTAACACTTAACTTTACTTTCAATTTAAATTCCGACATTTTAAAACGATTCCGGTCTTTTTTTTTTTTTTTTTTTTTTCATTTAAATAAGACTTAATATTAAAATCCTTGGTTTGGATTCGATTCGATCATAATCAATCATTGTTCAAAAAGGGTATCAATATATTTTGTATATATCATTACTTCTTTTGCAATCATATTGCATCTTAATCTTATATTGCAAGATAAGTCTATATAAATATTTTATTAATTAAATTTTCTTTATTCACTAATTATATTTTTGTGTAATTTTGTTGTAGCTTCTTTGTGACTTCAATACCCTGAAAGGGAGAACATACTGTATGACAGGCTCACATCTCTTCAACCATCCAAACAATTGAAGGTAAATTTCCCCTTTACTGGTTATGTAAAATTCCCGGGAATTTAGAATCATTTGAATATTCCTGTGAATTTTTATAAACTCCCAGGAATTTATGATTTTTAGTAAAACCTAACACAATTACTGGTTAATGCCTACGTAATTAATTGTTTATTAATTATACATAAATTAAGTCTAATTAAACTTTTTTTGTATATTAGGTATAAGAAAAAAAAAGAATAATAATTATTTCTCAACAAAATAGGAAATCCCTGGACTCTGAACTTAACAATCATCTTGATCTTTAAACAAATTGAAAAATTATTGATTGCAAGATACAAAATTAATTGCTAATGTAAATACTATTACATAAGCAGTCAAATTAATATCTCATTTCAATTGTAAACATTAATTTAAAATAATTATACATGATACATTACACTGCTTTTAAAAACAATTTTGTACCCATTTGTTTTAATTTATTTAATTAAACTACAAAAATATTAAACGTTTTTATAAATTTCCATTTATGGAATATTACCAGAAAATCATTGGGAATATTCCCATTTTTAAATTCCCTCCCCAATGGGAATATTATCGACTCACATCACTACCCTCTTCTATAATATATCTGAAGAAGTAATAGTTTCTTCTAACTAACTTAGCTTGGTTTTTTATTCAATAAATATATAATTAAATTTGTTTTATTAATAAAACAAATTTATAAAGGTGTACCATGTAGTACACATTTCCTTCTGGCTCTGACATTTTACTCAGGCACTCTTGTGAGGTGATTTTGCTTACTGATATAAATTATAATATTAATTTGGTTGGTGTTATTTATTTTTCCAGTTGGGAACGGTCTGTCGGAGAACATTGGAGCCCTATTTCTTATCTCCTACATCCTAAAAAGATCCCGGCGTAAGCGAAGTCTGGTTGGAATTCATCAAAGGCAGAGATATACGAGTATGTTAAAACTTACTTATTTGCACACCTCAAATTTATTTTTAAACCCTTGGATTTACATTAAATTACTCATGGGCAGCAAAAAAATAAATACAAAATTTGTATATAAAAAATATAAATAATTAATGTAAATAACTTTTAAAATTTGTCAAAAAATATTACTTATACTTTTATTAATTATTTGTAATAAACATTTAAGAAAAACAGAATTTATTTAAATTGTTTTATTTAATTTGAGCTGTACAAATTAATGAAATTTGTCGAGAAATATTACCTATAATTTTATTAATTATTGTATCAATTTATTTATTAAATATGACATTGTTATTTGTTAGATATAACATTGTTATTGATATAATATACATTTTCTATTGATATAAATTAATTTATTATAGTCCAGGAGATAGCGTGCAAACAAGTGTCTGACTAACATCAAGCTAGAATTTTGTGTATAAGTAAATGTTTTGGTGCCTTTTAAGAATATGTGGTCAGCTAAGTTCGTCTCAGGGACATAGTTTGGCAATTAGGCATTTGAAAAAAACAAACCGGTGGAGAGCGGCCATGTCCCGCCCTTTTTGGTGGACAATCTGATTTTCATGATCCTGAGTTAGAACTTAGTTAGTAGACAAATTATCAAGTTGATGGTAATTTGTCCCTTGACAGGGGAACACTTTTCGAGTCATACTTGACTAACTAATTATTACGTGACAAATTACCATCAAATTAAAAATTGGTCTACTAACTAAGTTCGTACTCAGGATCATGAGAATCACATTGTCCACCAAAGAGGGCGGGACATGGCCGCTCTCCACCGTTTTTTTTTTTTTTTTTTTTTTTTTTTCAAATACTACTGCCAAGCTTGTCCCGCAGACGAACTTAGCCGACCATATATTCATAAAAGGCGCCAAAACATTTACTTATACACAAAATTTTAGCTTGGTCAGACACTTTTCTGCACGCTATCTCATGGACTATTACTTTATTGTGATGTCACTCGTTAATGTAATTTTTTGTATTACTTAAAATTAATTAATGGGTACTATAATATAATGAATAAATATGACTGGGATTTATAAATATTTTTAGGATTTATTTTGGATTCATAATTTGTTTTCCTTTATTTAATTTAAATTTTTTTTTTTTTAATCAATCTGTTATAATTGTAAAATAAAAAATAAAAATTGTACATAAAAAAATAAAATAGTATAATTGTAAAATAACATAATTGTTAGTAAATGAAATAGTAAAGAAAAGTAATTTGCATAATTTTATCGTATAAATTTAATTATCATATATGCGTATGGATTTAAATTTACAAGTTTTTTTCATCATGTGTCTGATTTCCTTCACATAATTTTAGTTAAGTAATCATTTTTGTTTGGTATCAGAAAATAAAATATATTTTTTCATGCTTAATTTCTTTTAATTTGTTGTCAAAACCCTATTCACCATGCATACAATTACTGTAAATATGCATTGTGTGATGCAAAGATGGCCCTGCCAATTTTGGGCAAAACTGAAAACTAAAGCGAAAAATAGGAAGAAAATAGTTGTGCTATTATAATTTTAGGATTTTGGCTCTTAGCTAAAATCTTAAAATTATAATAGCTCAACTATTTTTTCCCTAGATTTTCGTTTTAGTTTTCAGTTTTGCCTAAAATTGGCAGGGTCATCTTTGCATCATAGAATGCTAGCCATGTATCACAGTTAATCATACCTGTGGTACAAGTGGCACAGTGCAAGATGTATGCACTATAAACCATGTATTATAGAGAGAACTATAATGCAATACAATGGAACATAGAAAAGTAACTGTGATACTTTTACAGAGGGAGGGTAATTCATAGTAGTATTAACTGAAATTTATATGTAAGGTACTGTAATTCTTAGAAAGTGGACAATGTTACACGTACAAGTGGACTATGATAATTGGAGATTAATGGATGCTACATACACTTTTTACCATGAGGCATGGCCTGCAACTGTCTACTGCACCATGAAACATAAGAGCTTATCTGTAATTCATGGCCTGCAATAAAGCTGCAGTACGGTAATACTTGTACAGAGAGGGTTATTCATAGTAATAATAACTGAGATTTATGTGTAACCTACTGTAATTCATAAGAACTTGACGATCTTACATGTACAAGTGGCGCAAAAGGACTGTGATGATTAGGGATTAATTGATGAAGCATAGACTATTTACCATGAGTCATGGACATACTTTAAACTGCCGTACACCGAAACATAGGAGGATATCTATGTTTCCCAGATCACTTATTAACCAGTGATCTTTGTTTCAAAGATCACTGCTAATACGTTCCCTGTGATACATAGACAGCCCCATCTATGTTTTATAACCAGATATCTTCTTTCCTCAATATAGATAACGACTCCATGTTTCATGTGCAAATTCATAATGCAAGAATCATAGAAATCGCATTCTGTGAAACATAGTAGCTTACCCCGAGTGACCAATTTTAACCAATGAACTATGATTCATATGATTTTACACTTGTTTTGTACGAACATTTTTTTCAGTAACGCCAATATATGTAAAATAGTCCACAGAGTTCTGACATGTTAAACATTAATATTATTATGGTCAGAATAATTTAAAAAGAACCTACCGTCTTAAGTAAAGAATGTCAAATAGTAGACCTAACTTGTTTATTTTAAAATGTTTATAGTTTATTTACCTCCTTTATAGGAGTATTTGATTATAATCAGTTATAATGAGTATAGGACAAGAGGAGTAGTGAGCTTGGCTCGGCACAACCAAGCTAAGAACTAAGATGAAGCTATGGACAAGTTGTTAAGAGATGGTATCTAAGGTTGGCTCCCCCCAGGCGCTATATTATAATGCTATTTTAACGTTATAATATATGCTTTGTTTAATGATGAGCTATTACGTGTCGTTCCAGTAAAGAATTTATTTTTTTCTAACATCATATTAGAATATTAGTTTGTTACGTGTAACAGTAGCTGATATGTTGTTTATCTTCCGTTGGTAGGCTTCTAGTTCTCCCCAGGTCCAATTAGTTAGCGGATCTGAATGGGTCGTCTTCCTCTTTTAGTCTTGGTTCATTGCTCAGGTCAGATCTTATCTTTTCATTTCTTATCCTGACTTTCCATCGAGGTTTCGACACTTTGTACTACCGTCTTGAGGTCTATTAATCTTTAACCATTTTTTATTAGTGTTTTGACTTCGTTTAAAAGTCGTAAGTTTTAAAGGACGGAACGAACCATAAAAATCACAGCACTATGTACGTCTCTAAACAGAAAGGGGATCTTGTGCTTAAGAATCTACAATGGCCTACTACTTGAGGAGATCCCCAAGTAGTAACTCATGAGATCATTAGTTACTCAGCAATAATTGTAATACGTATCTGATTTAATTTATAAGTGATTTATTATCTCCATCAATTTATAAAAAAAATAACCTGCTGTTTATTAAATTCTCAAGATGCACAGTAAACTTCACAAGCTAAGGGTAGGCAAATTTAACTTATAACTTAAAAGTGCAAAAGATTGGGCGAATCATTGATTAAAGGGTTAATTAATTAACAAAAAAACTACAACGACAAATCCCCACTAATGTACCAACTTTACCGGAACATCTGCGAACACGAACATTCGGATGTGTTGAGAGCGCGCGAAGTCCCTGTAAGCGAACAGGATGGAGTGGACGCGGCTTTGAATGGGAATTATTTTGATACCAAATTTAAAAATTATAAGGAATCCTGTGTTTTCTTTATCACCAATTGAAAAGTGTATTTTTTATTTATAAAATATATAGATAAACGTTATCATAACAATGAATGATACATTTCCGTATTATTTCCTTGATGTAGAATTAGTTCAACGTACCATTGATTGGTTCATATCCCTCTAATTTTACTATTAAAAAGAAAGAGAGCATTTTTTTTTTTCTTTAAACTAATAAAGGAGGTTGAGGGGAAATCATAGCGGACAGAATAATCCATATTCCTAACTATACTTAACTAACACAACACATTTGCATGAAGTGTTTAACATTATAAACGTCTTACTAATCACAGGGTATAATATCATAACGTCAAAATGGACTGTATTTTATGACTTTAATTATGAAAAATTTTCAGTAGAAAAATTCATTAAACACCGGACTGCCATTGCAATTTTCAGTAATGGAACGTTAAGAGGGCTGGGTAGAATGGGGTCGTAATTACTGGGTACGACAAGTTTCAGGCGGCCGACCAAGTGTTTCTTATTGAACCCAAAAGGTTTTAGCATAAAAGAAATACCTTTTATTTGTGACATTAGGTTACTGAAATAATGACCATCGTACAGAGATTAGTATGCTAATAGCAACTATTCTACAACTCGCTCTAATTCCACCCCTCTGATAATCATCTAATATAATTGCATTCATCCTTCTTATTTGTCCCACATTAAAGTTTCACTAATAAACTACGAGAATAAGGTATTACATTTTAGTCATATTAAAATCTCAAGTCATTAAATTTTAAAATCGAGATCAATAGGGTGTAACTAATTATATCCCCAATTTAAAAATTCAAAGACAGCAGGGAAAATTGTTGGTCCCGTGTCTCTCTATTTGTCGTTCAATTTTGTGAACATGCCTTAATAACTACTCGCCCGATTTTTGTGATATTTGGGTCATAATTTACCCATTTTTGGTCACATGTAAGTTTCAACCTTCTGCACCTATTCTCTTGGGAAATACGCACAAACATACCTACATTTAATAACTCTTATATCTTCTTCAAAAGAGATCATAATTTGATGTTTATGACATTTGAACGGTTTGTCAAAAGTAGCTCACAGAATTAAATTTAACTAAATTGATACAGTTATCAATGTAAAAAGTCAAATCAATTTTGATAGATTTAAAAAGAAAAAAAGGGGAAAAAGTATAAAGAAACATAATATCATAAAGTACGTGATAGGATGCAAGGAAGATATGTGCCACACAAACTGGCAGACTATTTTTTATGCTCTTAAGCAAGGATGTATTATTCCCATGTAAATATTAATACGGCATTTTTACTTTATTATGTATGCAGAATGTAAATACCGACTAAAAAACTAAAAACATGTATGTGTATAGAGACGTCTGTCATCAATCAAAAAATCAAAGGCGCATGTGGAGCCTAAACTGTAGCACCTATTTCAAAGAAATTCGATCTAAATATTCAATGATTCATAATCTTGAGGGTATATAAACTATATCTAGAACTTAATTTTAGTTAGGATAGTGTCGTGGACAGTGAATGAATAAGGAAAATTGATAGAATAAATAAGAAATAAAATCGTACACACTATCTTAAAGTGAAACAAACTTTATCTAAATGCAGAAAGTTTGACGAGAATCAGACGATTCAATAAGTTCACAATATGGTTCAATTTGACTTTCAAAAAATGCAATGTAGTGTAATCTTCTAGTCAGACAGCTTGAGAATGACCCAAGGAGGGGTAGAAATATCGCAATAGAGAGCGTTTTATTTTTTCCTTAAGACCAAAAAGCAATAAATCTTAATTCTAGTTTTAAATTTAGGTAATTAACCCTCAAACATTTATTTTCATATTAAATTGCAAATCTATTTTCAAGTATGGGGACAAATATAGTAAATGAAACGTTTGTCTTATTTTTAATTCAAATTACGTTTTCTTCTATAATTTTAGACTTTAATTATAAAATGGATATTAGTCCATATAATATGTATATTTTTTTAGATAAGAAATAATAAGTGTTGCTAATGTTTATTTATTTATACCTACCTATATCCAAATAAACGAATTAAAATAAAATAAATGCCGAGGATACCTTTCGTATGTAAGAAAAAAAAGAAATACAAACAAAATGTTAACTCGATCACTAGAAATAGAAAATATGCATCGGCACCTTAAGATTTACTTGTTAATTAAGCTTGCATTCATTAAGTTCAGGAAGGTGCAGGAGAAAAAGCTGAGTGCAAAGATATTTTAAATATAAAAAGAAACGAATAAACTTGGCTTGGATCAGATTAACTTCGGCTCGACTGATTTTACAGTGCTGTAGAGTAAATTCGAAAAGAGCTAATTTATTGTTTGTGGTAAGACGCGTCTCAGCAGTGATCTGGACCTGATCAACATAGTTAAGTTAAAGGATTAACAAGGCCAACCGTAGTTTTGTACTCGCGGCAAATTCACAGCGCTTTGACTCGGAGAAGTAATAAGTCACTGGTGGATTAAGTCTGCAAAGTGAATCCAAGTTAGAGGAAACCTGTATATAAGACTTTGCCAAAAGAGGGATTTGCCGAGGCTTCTAATTTAGCCCGACTTTGACTCACCAACCGATGTGTTACTAATTAACAGTTACAATTATTATTTTCTCAGCATTCTATTTTTTACTTTCTCATATAAAGAGAAAGTATTGTGATGACACGAAAATTCGATTTTGATGGATTTACACTTACACGTTTTGAGGTCCCCTGAGTCCAAAAAAGTGGTTTTTAAAAAATGTCTGTCTGTCGTCTTTGCAGACGCCAGGAGCCTAAACTACTGGGCTGATTTCGACAAAATCGAGAAATGAATTTTAGCTCTCAATTTGGGGGTGCTACCCCCAAACACTCTGAGAAAACGTGAAAAAAGTTATTTCTCGTAAACAGTTCCGACGCTTTTGATTTAAAAATACTAAAATGTAGTCCATTTAAATACGAATCTAACGATATAAGCCGTTTTTCTGGGAGAAATCTAGTTCCTGAGAAAATAGGTTAAAACGCGGACAAAGAGAGCCCGGGTTCGATTCCCCGCCCAGGAGAAATTATTTTTATGATATATTATTATGAAATGTTCAACAATAATTAAATGTACATATCAAAAACTAATAAACGGATAACAATGGGCACAAGTAATTATGAACACGTATATGAGAAAGTGTGTCTGAGTTGTCTCTGACCGATTTTTTTATTTGTCACTTTTCAATGAAATATTCGCAGTCTTGTGTTCATTCACTTAAATAATAACGACCTGTGCATTTTGCGATCTGCCTGGGAGGCAATAAGCAATGGCTCATAAGGGTGCCCCAATGATAACAAATTTCCTATAGAGGTCGATATCACTTATTTAATTTAGTAACGACGCTAGATATATTTCATCTTCCCACTAGATAAACTAGATATCCAATTTTAATCTAAACCATTGATATACTTCTATATCTAAGTGATATAATAAATAATATATATATATATATATATATATATATATATATATATATATATATATATATATATATATATTATATTTAAACAATATAATTATTGTTATTATAGTATATTTAACTTTTATGTTAGTGATTTAAATTTAACTATGTAATGAATTAACTTAACAAAGAGTTAACAATTGGGTGCAAAGCCCACAGCTGCGGAATCAATTTTTTCCAGTGAATTCCGCATTTAATGGATACCCTATTTTAATTTTCATTAACACCGTTAATAAAACTGTTTATTAAAAAATTATCATAATAAACTAACTACACAAGTTCCAACACAACCACTCCAAAATGAATTTTTTATATGATTTTTTATTAGAAAATGGTTCTTTCAGATTTATAGAAAATAAAAGTTTTAGTTACACCAATCTCCCCCTTCTATTATTTCTAACTTCTACACTTTATTAGCAATAGTAAACAAGACATTAATTTCAGTAAGGTCTTTTGATTAATAGCTTTTCTTTGTTTCTATATTTCTATTTTAAATTAAATTAAACATTAAAAGGATTCTAGATTTTGATAGTCTTGAAGGGCAAACGGGTCTTATTAGGGTTAGATTTATTGGATTTGATTAAATCCCGCTCAGGACGCTACCCTTTCGTGGTCGTTGTTTGGTGAATTCCTGTAAGCAGTAATGTTCTATAAAAGGGGAAGCTGTAAATCAATGTCAGTGGTTAGCAAGTATAAATGAATCACGGTGCATTCACTTATTTATGATACATTTAATTGTTATAATATAGAAAACAAATGAATAATAATGCAAACTGAACTTTGGTAAAATGCATCCTCACTAAATATTCTTCCCTTCGATCAGATTAACTTCGGCTCACCAACCGATGTCTTACTATAATTACCAGTTACAGTTATTTTCTCAGAATTGTATTTCTATCTTTTTATTTGTAACTTTTCAATGAAATATTCGTAGTGTTGTGTTCATTTACTTAAATAATAACAACCTGTGCATTTTGTGATCTGCCTGGAAGGCAGGTCACAGGAAAACTACAGCATATTCTGTAAATCCCTAGATTAAATAGACAATCTCCGAACATAAGATAAAGAGGATATAAAGAAAACACGTGTAAATTGAAACCATGTTGAGTGATGAAGAGGAACGTGATTGGTAGAAATGATCTCTTCATCGAGCTTTAAAGTATGCAGTTATGTATGCGTTAAAATATTGTTTGCTTACACTCAAAAAATGTCTAGAATCGGGCCTGTTTACATGTATATATTACCCAAGTACATTAAAAATAAGAAATAAAGTAGGTATAGACTGAAGGCGCTCTTCATAGAGCCAAATCCAAAAGCCATCAATAACCCTGGGGTCTTTACTAAAGATCCCGGTGTGAGTGGCAGATTCTACCGTATGATGGGAGAATCTCTAGAAGTTGTGAGCTACTATAAATAGCGTGCGATGTGTGTACAATAAAGGTAACTATACACTAAGGTTACCATATACAACAAGGCTACCAAGAATGAACTAGGTAAAAGTTGGAGATTCTACTGAAATTTGATACTCGAGATTTGATACACAAGCCAAGTTCTTTGAGCAGTGTAATCAAAATGAGTTAGTGCGTAACACAATGGCTACGCGCTCTACCTAGGAAACAACTTTTTTTCTCGTTCGCACTCTATCACGAATAATAAAAATTAAACTTGCATTTTCGAATGAGAGAAAATTAACATGTTTGATAATATAGTTTTATTATTTTCTTTTAATCCCATAAATATATTGGTAAAAGATTTTAATAACGTTATTAAAGCTTTACTTTAATTTATTCGTAAATGTTAAATCCTGAAAAAGTAAATTTGATTTCACATAATTAGTCGTATATTTTAATGGAATGGAAAAGACTTAATTGTGAGCATTTTAACGATGCACCTCTTTCATAAAATTAATATTTTTTTTATTGCAGCGGGCATAAGAACAAAGAAAATAATGGTATCGAAGTTGAAAAGACTAAAACTTTATATTTCCTTCTTTTTTTAATTCTGTGCCTCGTGTTTACGACCAATGTTAACATAAATGAGATAACAATCGAGAAAAAGCAATAAAAAATGTGGCGACTCCCATGCATTGTCGTATAGCAAAGAGATCCAATGACTTAATTACTCTAATTAACCTATTCCACACTACTTTATGTAGTAATTAGTACAAGTTTTATGACTCGGACTCTTTCCACTGTCAACTTCCTTACTTTAACACTATTAAAGTAAGTGAACCAGTTGGTATTTTATTCCATAACCATAAGTTTTTTAATTAATTTCAATATTAATTATGGGATAATTTATAATTGCATTGCATAAATACAAATTAAAGGTATAATAATACAAAAGCTAAAGGTGATAACTAATGCGGTGAGTTTAATACAGGTAGATAATAAACATCATAATCTTATTATTGTTTAGAGACGGTACATCTGCCCCGCAGAACCACATATTGCAGGCAGCTAAAAATCATCCCTTTCCTCTAGTATAATATAAACAATATTAAACCAGAACAACAACAATATTCTATCAGAATCATTTAGGGTTTTCTAGTTTCATCGTCATCGGTATGCAACCAGTTTAAGGAAATATTAAAATCAAATATATAAATTTTACCTTTCAGTGCAAATTATTTCCTTTCTAATTCATTTACGTTCTTACCTAAAACAAAACAAAGGAATAATTAATAATTTAGTTAAATGCAATTCATTAAAATCATATATACATATATATTATTAAGAAATCGGTCCGAGACAACTCAGATTAACTTCCTCATATAATCTCGCTCTCAGGTCCCAGAAAATATGAATATATTGTGATCTATGTGACTGTGAACCCACCTTTAGGAACCCTTCTATAGAACCTTTCAAGTGAAGTGAGAGTCCCACTCGGCACTACTGTCTACTCCAATCATCCTATTACTATAAGTAACTCATCATGATTAACTATTAATTTACTTAATATTAAATATTTAATTGCATTAAGCTCGCATCAATGATAAAGCCACGCGATGCCTAGTTAATATATTATTTACAATGTGTTCAACGTAGTTGTTTAAATTTTGTTTTCGATTTTCTACAAAATCTTATTTACTTCGTTTTTACTTGAAAACCGGCTATTTACTACGGCGGTTTACTATTGTTGCTTGAAAACCGGCAGGAGATAATATACAGGGCAGAAACGTTTCGTTTTTGGTCCATAACTGTACAAAAAACTAATTTTAAGCTTAAGCATCATTATAATACTCATTAATTTTGGATAATATTCATGGTTTAATAACAATGATCCTCAGATAAATGATGCGTTAAGAAAGAATTATCCCTTAAAAAAATTATTTTCTTCACTAATGATTTTGATCTTATATGAGAAATGCTTTCAAGTCTAGTAAACAGGAAAGTCATTTTTGTGTACCAATTATCTTACATCTAGAGAAAAAGTGCTACATAAAGTGAATAATAATGCGTACTTAGGAATTTCGTAAGTGGAACGTAATAGATAAGAAAAACCTAACCTTGTCCTAGGCTTTAAATTTACCTCTTAATTTTATTATACTACTGAAACTCTATATTGTAAAAAAAATCTATGACGCATATTTATTATTTGAAACCGAACAAAGGACAATAATAGAATAAAAATTACAGGCAGTACTTGCATCCAAGTATTTTTTTAGGGTTTTGTAGGTTATTAAGCATATAAGTTATCATATTATGAAATAACTGTTTTTTTATTTCCCTATCCAACCCAATATGAAAGTAAAAAAAAAATAAATGGTGAAAGGCCCCGAAAAACAAAAAACCGAGTAAAGTAAGGGATACCTATGGTTCGAACCCCAATGTTGTTGAGGTCACAATGTTGTTTTTTATCGGTAATAAAGAAAAGTTATATTAAAACTTTTCTGGAAATTTCCGTCGGCTTTTCATAAAGTATTGAGTTATTTTAACATGAGTGATTTTAAAATTTTAGGACAAGTCAAGGAGGATTTTTTTTAGTATATTTCGACTTATAAATACAATAAAAAAATTCAATTATTGAAAATGTTTATATATATTTGTAATTACTTATAAGTAGTTTTAATTTAGGCTTACAAAACACATACAAAATTTGCAGTTGATAAAAAGTATGAATTATTTTCTGGAATGTTAAATCGGCCTACCATAAGATATTAGCACGAATTATTGCAAAATGTTAGGACCAGCCGTTATGAAAGGACGGCATTTTATTTTATTTTTTTTTTTGGGGGGGGGGGGGATTTTTAAAACGCTAAATACACAATATTGGTGGTAAAGAGCACAAAATTCATAAAATGTTTTATATATTCGTAATCTACTTTTGAGTAGCTTTCATATGATACAGTGGTGGATCCAGGATTGAACTTTAGGGGGGGTTTAAACCGGAGGTGTGGCTGGGGGGGGGGGGGGGGGGGGTATATATACCCATCACGCAAGAGGAATTTTTTTACCTCAATAAAAACAAATATATTATTTATTTATTCAAAATATATAACCACATTAGGGAGTCTATTGTATTTTTTGAAAAGTATGTATTGTTCAGAAAACTGAAAATTCTTTTTTACCAATATGGTGAGTTTGGGTTTTGACTTTTTATAACATAAAATAAATAATCATCACTTCAAAAATAGTTATAAAACTTCCTTTTTTTAACTATGCAATTTAAAATCTTTACAAAATTGTGAAACAAAACTTAATTTTAGCGAATGGGAAAAAAGTAAAGAAAACAGAAACTACGCACACCTACTTAAACCCAACAACTACAGAAATACAAACTACTGATTTTTGGAAATTATGAAGCTAAGAATATTATAAAGTAACTTTAATAATTAATGATAGGATTTATATGAAAGTGTCCTTACTGCAAATTACTAATGTTATCGTGTACACTCTTGAAAGGCTTGAATCATATATACAGTGCTTGATTACTAGAAATTGAGGGGTCAGAACTAAACCTACCCACTCCCCCCTCCCTTATAGAAGGGGGGACCGGGGATCCTCCCCCGGGAAAAATTTGAAAAATAAACTTCAAAAACAGCATTTTACGCAGTTTTAACATAAACCCACACTCTTAGTGCAAATCTTAATGCCGATAATTTTTTGTTATTTATCAGAGAGAGAGAGAGAGGTCCCGGAACGCCGTTCCGCCTCAAATCGAGCCCTGTATATATATATTTGGCTTATGGTATTAAACATTAAAAATTACAATTATTTAATCAGCAACTTTAATCTGTATTTATTTTCTTGTGTGTGTTCATTTAAGATTTTCTCCATTTGATGTACTCTTTGTTAAGAATATTTTAGAAAATTAATTACCACACAATTGATTCCACTTGCATTTCTAATGCTTTGTTGGGAACAAGTGTGCGTCAAAGCTAAATTTAATTGGTGTGATGCACAGTAAGTGTAAATTGGAAGAGGGTTCAGTTCTTTAATTCTAGCTTGGACACCTTGGAAATTCCCCGACATGTTCGATCCTCCGTCGTAAGCTTGGCCCCGTACATTATTAATTAGTTCAGTAAAAACATAGGTTTAGACCTCTAAAAAATTAGTACCAGCAAGAAACTTGGTGAAGATGTGTGTGTTCAGCTTCCTGTTAAATATACAAAAAGTCCGCTAAAAACGAACCTATGCTACGGCCGCCATATTGAAAAATGGTTGGCCATTTTCGGTTTTTGCTTTTAATTCCTTAAATATTGCAGATAGAAAAAAAGTTTCAAATAACAAATGTAGATGACTATCAAATAAACAAATTTTGTTCCTATAACTTTTTCTTTAATCCTAACAGGTTTTGGGTTATTAACGATTTAGTCTTGTTAGTCCATAGAAAAGAGACCATATGGGTCGGGATGTTAGTCGCTAAATACGAATTTTTAACTTCCATCCCACAATTCCCCCCGCAACTCCCCAATTTTGAAATGGAACCCCCAAATAATAATGTTTTTTTAAAGAAATATATTTTATGTGTTTGTTTTTTGGAGAAAATTAATATATATTCTAAGAGAAGAAAAATATTTGCAACAAAAATTATTCTATGGCATTTTAACGTAGGACGAACACGGCGTGGCACTGGCGCGCCTCGAAAAATGTGCCTCATTCATATTTGGGGGGGGGGGGGGGCTTCAGCCCGAAAGCCCCCCCCCTTAAATCCACCACTGATATGATATCCCACTCGAAAATTTAAAAAAATTATATACTTGTGTGAATTGCGCATGGACATGATAAATTTTAATTTCTCGATATTTTTCCTGTTTGTGGGTCAAAAAATTGCGCCATTATTTGAAATTTCAACTCTCTAGTGTGAAGGGTTCCAGGTATATGAACCAAATTACAACTGGCAGACAACCACTTTACCTTTGGCATAAGGAATAATAAGGGTTTCGAGGATGACCTGTGAAACCGTAATAAATTTTAATTCTTTAAGGGTAAATTACATATTACAGCAAAAGAGGAAAATTGAAAGCATTAAATAAAAGTGAAGCAAGGGTAAATTAGGTGTTTTAAGTTTGACGAAAGCATCAGTATTCTTTAATAAAAGAGAATCTTTATTGTTGCATCACAGGTTATATGAAATAACAAAATTTACCAAAACATTTTGTTTGAAATAAGACAAGATATTTTAAAAGAAATGAAAGGAGATTTACGCGTTTACAGAAATGACAAACATACATTTCAATTGAACAAAGAAACAATTTATAAGGTGCACTTTACCTTTCAATTTATCGTTACTCTCCTGCCACGGCCATTTACAACACTAATTAGTTGGTCGGAATAATTTATTTTCCATGAAGTATCGTTACCTAGGGGAAAGTGCAAGTTTGTAAAAACCCAAGCATACATACAGAAAAAAGATACAACGTTAAGGTTAAGGATGCAAAAGTGTAATAGTGCGGTTTAGTTTGTTTACATTGTACGTGTGGTGGACGTGAGTCAAGCTGTCAGATACACCGTACGGTTCTGCCTAAGGACTCTTATGACTGATGTCTAGTAAGCACGCGATTACCCTTAACTAACGAAAAAAATAATTTTCAGAATAACACTCATTGTGCATTGGACCCTCTGTTAATCCATGTATTAAGCTAGAACTGAAGGCAGATCCATAAAAAAAAACTCAAACAGAATCCTAACGTGATGAGACTCCATCAATACTAATAACTTGTAATGAGTCCCCCTATTAATAGTTTGAATTTTGTAAAGGACTCTAATAAACACGAAACATTTCAGTTTTAACAAAATCTGATACAGTAAAACGTGTAATAACATATGTTTAATTGTGATACTATTTATGCACGTTTGATTTGAGTAACAGTAACAGCATGTCAAGGTTTCATCTCGGTTCATAGCACTTTATAGCCACCAACATCTTGGTTCTTTGCCAATGGAATGTCCCTTGGGATTTACGCATTTATGGTTTTATAGCTCTTTTTTCTTTGCGTTATAATAGTAGACCTTTTTTGTGCATAGATTCCATAAAAAGCATTGTGCTATTTTTAAAAAATCCTGCTTTCTATAACATTATCCTAATGAGAGCACGGTGGAGAGTTTTTAGTCTTGATTTTTTAAAAAAAACTACATAAATTAATTAGGACTACATAGATACAAAAAATCCATTTTTTCCATTTCATAGAGAAAACATTAAATCATGAATATGGTTTTTGAGTATTGAATCCACATATCGATATTTAAATGATTTTCAATGAAGTGGAGAAAACCAGTATACATAATATGTCTAATTGATTGATACAGTAGTTGGATCTTAATGAGCGAAATTATGAAACATTAATCAATTTTGATTACCATTTGGTCTGCCAGGAGCAGAAGCTCTGATGTCATTATTTTATATCAAATTCAGAACTTCTATAGATGAAATATAGTACTACAATGAATACAAGTGAAAACCAATCTACCTCCTATTATATTCTAATTTGCTGGTACGATATTTAAGATAGTCACATTTTGCATTTCGTTTATTGAAATTTCAGCCTATCGTCAAAATATTGTTCTAAAAATAAAAACCTATCAACCTCCTGTTAAATTTCGTAATCCTAACTTCCTGGCACGATATTTAAAAGCGTCACATTTTTCATGTAACGAAAATTTCTTCTGTACCCCAGAGCTAAAACATAACCGTGTTAAAAATTAATGATTTATTCAAATTTCATTTTCTAAACACTAGAAATGTAAAATAATGTTGTTGATTATATGATATTATAAATGAGCAGCCTCACAAATGTTTTAATTAATAAATATATTGTGTTTCTCTCTGTAGTTATAAAATTCGTATAGTTACAGCAAATAACTCTTTGGAATTTGAAGCGATAATGATATTAGTTTATTATCAAAGAGGATAACAAGTAATATTTAACTCAGAGCTACGGTTACTTTATGTACTGCTATCATTTAATTTATAAAGTTTACAAGTTAATAAATAATAGGAAACAGTCCCTCCATGGAAGATAATACTTGTTTATTTATCAAAGCAGCTTTCGGCTTTCATAAAGCCATCATCAATGTCGATTTCACTAAAACTAGAGATACATTATATAAAGAAAGTATGTAGTGGGCGAGTCATACGATGTCGGAGACTAACGTAAGACTGTCTAAACAATCGTGAAAACAAATTATGTCTCGAAAACGGCTCCCATGATTTTTATTAAAAAGTTCTAGAATGTAGTCCCTTGAAGACTAATATTTATAATAAGTATGGTCCTTGGTTTTGCCTACGGACCCTAACCAATTTACTGACAATTTCACTAGGGTAAAACTCAACGCAGAACTGGACACAAGCTTCAAATGCCATATCTATTACGATTTTTTTATAACAACTATAATAATAGGGTACAACTTTTAATAATAGTTGTTATTAGTACAACTATATAATAATAGGGTTATTTTTACTTTCTCGTATAAATAAATTGCTTTTTTATATAAGAGAAAGTGATGACCAAAAATTCGATTTTTAGATTTTGATGGATTTACACGTTTTGAGGTCTCCTGAGTCCAAAAAAGTAGTTTTTAAAAAATTTCTGTCAGTGCAGTCGCATAGAGCCTAAACTATTATACGGATTTTTACTTAACTGAGTTGTCGCGGACCGATTTTCACTTAACTGAGTTGTAGCGGAACGATTTTTTTTTTGTCTACTATTAAAGGTAAGTACTATAAGTTCATAGATTTACTCTATAGTTTAAAATTAATAATACAACAAAAAATGCTGGTAACATTTCGTTAAAATACGAGTAAAAATAAACTATTTATAAGTGAATCTGTGCGTGACATCCCAATATTCTTATTATAAGTTTGTTTTTTTTTTATAAAAAATATATTTTGGTACTGCGTGGGAAATTCGAAAAATAAGGATGGGGAGCCAATGAGATTTTGAAATCTCGAACTTCGAACGCCAACAAGGCGAACAAAAATGTCACTGAATAACCTCAGGAAAACTGCCTATAGTGGCTTTATTTTTTCCCTTATCTTGTTGGCCAACCTGAGTGTCACAAAACAATTCTATACCTGTAAAAATACTGCAGTTACTTAGTTTTTTCAAATAATAATTTACTAGCTGTTAGAAATATATTGCAACATTTTGAGAAACTTGACAGTAATATTATAAGCAATTGTAGAGGAAATATTGACGATATTTTTTACCATCCTATGTACTTAAGAATAATATTAAAGTTAAATAAACAGATGATGCGAAGAGGGGTGATTTTAATAAAAGAAGTGACATTAAAGCAATAAAGATGTTATCGGTAAATATTCAGTTAAACATACACTAAGTGTACAACATCCTATTAAACATAACAGCAGTTAGTCATATTTTTGCTAAAGGCTTCAGGTGTTAAAGACGTATGTGCAATTTTATTTAGGCCATGTTATCATTTGTACCTAATACATTCTTAATTCAGATTGCATTTATTTATTTTTAATTTAACTAACTGGCCATTTAAAGTAAGATTGATTACAGATAACATTCTAATATGAATATTAAAACATAATAATTATCCGAAAAGACAAATGCTATCTTTTACAGCAATTAAGAGAAAGTGTTATATATATATATATATATAAAATAATTAAAATCTGTTGGTATGGAACTGAACAGTATTCAGGGTGGTAGAAGTGGGGCTAAGGATTAAAACGAAGAGATGGCTATTATCCTACATTTGAAAGGTGGGACGTACTAACAAGGCAGCTACTAATGGCATGCTAATGGGCCAAACAATTGGCTTATAATGTGCCCAGGAACAAGGTATTAGAGGAGCCGAGATGTGGGTGTGCTACGTTTAGAACGCCTTGTTCTCTTCTGTTGATGGAGTCAAATGAATGATAATTAAGTCATTATGACTGGGATTATTCATCATCTTAGCATCGCAACTTGGTTATCAGGCTGTGAAAATTCTACTGCTTGCGGTGAAAAACTTATACCTTATTTTCATATGTTTCGATTGATCTTGAATTTTCGGCTTCAGGTTCACTACTTCAATCAATGACAATAGGTCGTTACTGTCAACTTAGTCCAAGGATGATCGTGAGACAACGAGGATATCACGAACAAATTAAATTAAATTTTTAAGTTTTTGGTAGTATTCATACTAAGGAATGTTTAAATTTCATTTAAATCAAAATATATAATTACTACTTACAACGGGAGACAGACAAAAGGAAATTATTCTCCAGTGTAGCTTAGTTGGCTAGACCGTCTTTACTGGAAATAAAGGAGGCCCCTGTTTCGAATCCCGGCGCTGAAGTCTATTTTTCTCTGTCTGTCTCCCGTTGTAAATAGTAATTACAATTTGATTAAAAAGAACAAATTAAATTAAAAAAGTATTTAAAAGAATCATACCATAGAAAAGTTTATCAGGGTACCTAAGACTAAGATCTTTTGTGAAGAGTACATTCACAAATTACATTTGAAAAATGTACATCATTACAGCATAATATCGGTAGCTTTTTAGGCAATAAAAAAAATCGAAAAATTAGATATTAATGGTTTGTTTTTATTCTTATGAAATGTAATTCTTTATTCTTCAAAATATGCTATATACATTCTCATATTAAGCATCTCTCAAATCGTCAAATTTTTAATGCTGTGTTCACTAAAGCACAATTCATGGATATATTATTTTTCGAGCTCAATTTACTATTTCAAGGGGTGATTGATTGGTACACCTTTTTAAAATAAAAAAAAAATGATATATTATCCCTACAGACATTTATTTATAAATGTATATAATAGAATATATACATAAATTTTAAACAAATATTAAATTAAGCATTGACAAGAATTTAAAGGAATAACATAAATAATTGTCTTTCAACGTAAATTGAAACTGGTATATTAAACAAAGCAGCTTTCAGCCTTCATAAGGCCATCATCAGTGCCTAAGACAAAACAAAAAAATAATGGACTAAGTAAAACAATAAAACCTTAATAACAACGTGGAGAGACAATTTATGCTATACCTTTAAGATGACCTCCATATTATGAGTTAGTTATTATAACTTAGTGCCTAGGCACGAAGGGGGTGGTTTTAGTTACTATAATTTTATTTTAATAATAGATTTAAATCAAACATATAATTCTAATTCGTTTATTGGATTTCCATTATTCGTACAAGGCATTATCATGTAATAACTGTTTTAGTAATTTATTATTTATGTTTTATACATCTAAAAAATATTTATCCAATATAATCAAAACTTAAAATATATAAATCTGTGGAATCGATCTAAAATATTTGTTAATATAGAATTAAAGTATAGTAATTATAATACATTCTTATAATGGATTACAGACTTAAAAGACCAAGAAGGTAAATAATTAAAAATAAAAAAATGAATGATCTCTACAAAGAAGTACAGAAGATAGTAGAGGCAAAATTAACAGTTTAATTTCAAATCATAACGCTATTAGGGTTGAAAAATATCATATGATTATTGGCGATAATCAATTCACTGATTGATATTAATTGAGTTTTATCCAGTATAGGCACGCTCAAGTCGAAACAACTAACTTAAGGAAAAGTGATAAAAAAAATGTATCGATAGAAGAAATATTTACCTATTATTTGTACATAGTCCACAGTTGGTTAAATTGCCAAGTATTTCAAAACAATATAATTTTCTGGTTCGAAGGAAGCATGTTGACAAGGCAGCCAGGCTTAGTTCTAATTACAGGTTCCCAGAGTATATTCTCTATACCTTAATACAACTCAAAACTTACCCGTGTCAAACCATCATACAATATCATTGAACAAATATAACAGAAAACAACTTAAAGAATTACACTGATTTCAAAATAAAACAGAGATTAACTTTCAATAACTACTAATTAAATCATAACTATTGTATCTACTCACATTTTTTTCCCTTCGTTAAAAAGCTTAAAGAATACATGAGTATAATAAACTAAAACAAGGCCATGGTCAGATAAAACCCAAAACAATAGATTTCATGATTCTATTTTAAAGTAAATTTTTTGTCACATTGTTTTGTTTTACAGCAAGTTCATTTATCTATAGTTCCAAAGTAATTGTGCCAGCAAGAGAACTGTAATTTATAATGTTATTATTGAATGGTTTGTCACTGTGTTTAGGCATAGTTGGGTATTAATGTCGTTTTATCTTTTTAAAACACAGTAAAGTCTATTTCCACGCAAGGTCGTTTTCCGAAGGTGTTCGTAAAAACAATGATCTGTCAAACAACATTTTCAAGTCGAGATTCAGGCCTAAATCTATCAATGGCCGGGGGATATATTTCGGGTGTATTTAACGTAAAATTGTTAATTTTCATGATTCATTATTTGCAATTTAATGGGTCCTACAGATGTGATTATTTACAATTGACCATTCATCATTCCAACCGGCCTCTTTATTTCAAGGTGGAGGACATCTATTTGTAATTAGAACTATGTCTGCTCAGTTATGAATTTATCAGAAATTTAAAACCACTGAAGTTAAAATCGTATTATTTGTATCAGATCCCTAGAGGTGGCGGGCGAATGCATCTACTGAGACGACTCTAGCCGCGCGGTTCATAAATAGAGTTCCTTTTAGGTAAACGAATGAAGCATTTCCAATGACGTGGCTGCGGCCGCGCGACTGGAGCGGCTCCAGTGAGGCAGTAGGCGGGCCAGAGCAGTGCGACACGACAGGTCTCATTAACCCTCAACACCATGTCTTTTCTATTTTGTTCTATACTATATTTTATATTTCTATGACGTAAGAGAAATAAAGCTTTGAGCTTTGTATTATTTTTGTAAGTAAGTATATTAATAATTGAGTCCATAGTCCAGGAGATAGCGTACAAAAAAGTGTCTGACTAACATCAAGCTAGAATTTTGTGTATAGGTATATCTTTTAGTGCCTTTTAAGAATATGTGGTTGGCTACGTTCGTCTGACGGACATAGCTTGGCAATAGGCATTAAAAAAAAAAAAAAAAAAAAATCGGTCGAGAGCGGCCATGTCCCACCCTTTTTGGTGGACACTGTGATATTCGTGATCCTGTGTACAACATTAGTTAGAAGACAAGTAGAAATCAAGTTGATGTTTGTCGCTTGATAGGTTAGTTATTCAAATATTACTCCTAATCACACTCTTTTACAAGTTATCTCTTGGACTATTATTATTACAATTAAATTGTTATCTGAGTGCAAGTCCCACTTCAGTAACTGACAAATAGTAATTCAAAATGTTCTATACCCAGAATAATTCTTCTATAAATGCCTCTGTTTTTAAATCCCTCCGTGTCTCTCGACAAGTACATCAGATGAGCCCTACGGCTAGAGTCACTTCAGTCGTCATTGACACTCCACCTTAAGGTAGAACATAAGGGTAAACCAAACAAAGATAAGAAAGTAAGTCCAGCACAACTCTTAAAAGTATAGGAAATCAATACCTTTAATCTAGAACTAATCCTCAGCATTTAAGGTACTCCCTTATAAGATTTACTTTTATTAATTACTTTTATTATTTTACTTTTATTATGGTTATTGGAACGAAGTTCCTTATAGCACGTTCTGGAGCCCGGGAGTAAATCCGAAAAAAACGACCGTCACAAAATCACCGTCAGAAAACCAAGCGTCACGAAATCTACCGATGATGATAACTTGAGTAAAAGATGACCGAGTTAGATGAAATTTGGTACACATGTTCATTTTACCAATACCCAGGCTGAGTTCGTTGGACAACGTTATCCGCCCAAGCGTTCACGTGCAACGGTCGCGTAAACGTAAGCTTCAAATTTAAAATTGGAATTTTAGGACGGGGAAAAATTCTAACTTCATCTATTTAATGAGACAAACAACGTTAATGATTATAAAAACAAGGTAAGATAACTACCATTCAGATTTTAAGAGTCATCACTAAACAACTCGACGTTTAATCCTTTGGGGCTACTCTAAAATAAATCTTTTTTTTTATAATAAATTTAATTTTTCACGGTAAATAAAACAAACTACATAGTCATTAATCAATATTGAGAAATTGATTCTACAATATTTGTATAATTTCTTTCACTTTAGCAAGTCAATTCTCTCAAGATTTCGATGAGATAACACCTCTGGACTAGTATAATATTTCTTCTACATGCCAACAATCTAAAGAAAAAGAAGCAGAATGGAAAAATTACGAGAGCTAATACTAAGCTTTTTATGTCCCATTTTTCACTCGAAAAATCTAGACAATAATTAGTGGGAACCAAAAAAAAAAATTAATTAACAATCCCGGAATAAAACAAGCATAAAAAAACGAATAGTTCTATAACTATTTATTTTGTTGAACAAACGGTAGATAGGGCTTCAGAGAATTCCGACGGAGTAATTGAATCGTAAATCAAAATTAATTGCAATATTTATAAAGCGTTTAAGATGACGGGTGATAGAATAAAAGATTATCTGCCAGAGCGTGCAGGACTCGGCGCCACCCGTCTCCTCCTCCTGATTATCTGCCTTTTGAAAAAGTTACTGACTTTCTTCAGACGAATAACCGAGATTTCTCAGTGATATAAAAAGTACTATTTTGAAGGATTTTAAAGACAGGAATGGGTATTTTGGTGTTTTCTTTTAACAACGACGGCTCTGTGAACCCTTTGTAAAGAAATGAATGAAATGTCTTAATCAAGATAAGTATAAGGTGATAATGTTCAGACCATAAGCATTACCATTTGTAAAAGTTATTTTTTTAAAATCTGAAATAAAACTCGCTTAGACCCATAATGACAGCACTATTTTATACTTAAAATCACATTACGGTCCCCAGTACGGTACATTATGAAAAATGTTAAAAATAATTAAATGACAATACAGAATATTGTACAAATAAATATTAAAGTAGACTATATATATATATATATATATATATATATATATATATATATATATATATATATATATATATATATATATATATATATATATATATATATATGTGTGTGTGTGTGTGTGTGTGTGTGTGTGTGACCTCACGAGCAAGCCTAAGGAGTCAATAATATAATATCTTCCACAAAATATAAATGTAATACTAGTTTGATAAACATTTTTGTCGCCTGATAAAAATGGGTAATTATTCCCCACGATAGAGTCCCAAAGAGGAATTTTTTTATTATTTATGTGATTTCGGGAAAAATGACTTCGTCTTAAAAATTCCTTTTCATTAAATTACCTATTAAATTTTTGTTGACGGTATCGAACAAATATTATTTAGAAATATAGTTTAGAATTACAAATATAAAAATCACATCAACATTAAATTTATGAAAGAATAGAATATAAAAATTAAATTAATAAAATAGTAAGAATATAAGCTTCGGGAAATAGTATTATCAATAATTAAGATTTTTTTTTTAGCATTACAAGTAATAATAAATTATTATATTTACATCAAATTAGGGAAAAAACTATCTCATAAACCTCAACAGTGCTAAGAAAAGAACACTTAAATGTATTGCAGATGTTCAGAATTACAAGTATATTTACTATACTATACCCTGCACAACCTGTCCCCCAATCTGTATATATACCCCAGAAAAAATATATATAATTCAGTTGGCTCCGAACATCTGGCGACCGTGACAGGACCACTATACTTAAGAGGAGGAGGCAAGGCTTGGGTCTTGCTCTTCACCTGTGCTACATACAGAGCTGTCCATTTAGAGCTCATCGAATCTTTAAGCTCAGCAGCGTTCATCGAAGCTCTAAGTCGGTTCATAGCTCGAAGAGGAAGAGTAACTACCATCTACTGCGACAATGGTACGAACTTCGTAGGAGCCAACCGACTACTAGCCGAGCTCGATTGGCTCCTACGAAGTTCGTACCATTGTCGCAGTAGATGGTAGTTACTCTTCCTCTTCGAGCTATGAACCGACTTAGAGCTTCGATGAACGCTGCTGAGCTTAAAGATTCGATGAGCTCTAAATGGACAGCTCTGTAAATGGACAGCCAAACTATGGCTTCAAGAAACTTGGAAAAGTAAGATAGGATGGGATGAGTCGTTAGACAAGGAGGTGCAACAAAAAATTAGACAATGGTTTAAATGTTTAGAATACCTGAAACTATGTGAAATTCCTAGGTGCTTCTTTGGTCGTTATGGACGGCAGGGAGTACAAAACATTGAATTGCACACATTTGTAGACGCATGCAAAAGTGCATACGCGGCCTGCACATTTATCCGGTCAGTAGGGCTATATGGATAATTGTGTGACGTCAGTGTCAGACGAACAAGCACTACAAAAATTTGTTCTAGAGTCGAAAGCACTTATGAACGCAGCAAACATGGAACTGCGTGCATGGGCTTACAGTAGTGACTGGGGAAAACAATACTTAGACGTATACGCCGAGCAAGAAGTAGTTCCAGTTCTAGGTGTGATGTGGAATATAAAAAGAGACGTTTTAGCGTGTAATTTAGACCGCATAAAATTACCCGAAACCGATATAACGAAGCGAATGCTGTTGTCCTTAGCGCAACAAGTGTTTGATCCGGTTGGTTTCACATCTCCCGTGTCATTATTACCCAAACTATGGCTTCAAGAAACTTGGAAAAGTAAGATAGGATGGGATGAGTCGTTAGACAAGGAGGTGCAACAAAAAATTAGACAATGGTTTAAATGTTTAGAATACCTGAAACTATGTGAAATTCCTAGGTGCTTCTTTGGTCGTTATGGACGGCAGGGAGTACAAAACATTGAATTGCACACATTTGTAGACGCATGCAAAAGTGCATACGCGGCCTGCACATTTATCCGGTCAGTAGGGCTAAATGGAGACATAATAGTGAATTTTGTGGCGGCTAAAACCCGTGTGGCACCTATAAAAGAAGTTTCTATGCCAAGATTAGAGTTACTCGCAGCAGTTATAGGAGCTAGGTTGTTTGAACACACAGAAAAGGTTTTACAACTTCCACAGGTAAACTCATGGTTTTGGACAGATTCTGAGATTGTTCTAGCTTGGATCCGGAGAGACGACTGCTGGAATACATTTGTAGCCAATAGATGCCGAGAAATAAGACGCTTAACAAGTAGAGATAATTGGAGGCATCTTCCAGGAAGTAGCAACGTCACAGCGGATATGGCATCACGAGGAGCTACAGGGAAACAACTGGTAGACAGCCGATGGTGGGAAGGGCCAAAATGGCTTTATGAAGACCAATCTAAGTGGCCTCACTCGAATCCTGAGCCACCTGAGGAAGTAGTTCTAAGTGAACGAAAAAAGAGTGTTGTTTCTTCTAATATTAACGTTTTAAGTGAAAGTTATTTTAAAAACATTTCGGACTATTTTAGAATTGTGAGAGTTATAGCGTGGATGATAAAATATAAAAATATAGTTTTTAATGGACATTTAAGGGAGTTATCTAGTGATGATGTAGCAAATGCCGAAATTAAGTTAATAAAATTAATACAGAGTGATAGTTTAAAGACAAAAGAAAGACTAAAAGAACTTAAAAGTTTAAATGTGTTTGAAGATGAATCTGGTGTGTTGCGAGCAAGGACTAAATTAGTTTTGGGAGATTATGAGTGTGCTTTCAGGTATCCTATGGTGCTACCCTCAGACCATGATGTTGTGACGAAGTTGATTGCATGGACTCACAAGAAGGAGGGACACGCAGGAGTACTTACACTGATGGTGAAACTTCGAGAGAGGTTTTGGATTCTTAGAAGCCGGAGGACTATAAAGAAGGCTATTAGAGGCTGCGTCGTCTGCAAGAGATTTACGGCTAAGCCTGCTGAAACACCCTTTGCACCGCTTCCCCGGGACAGAATTTTTACCAATGCAGCATTCTCAACCACCGGAGTCGACACTGCAGGACCACTATACTTAAGAGGAGGAGGCAAGGCTTGGGTCTTGCTCTTCACCTGTGCTACATACAGAGCTGTCCATTTAGAGCTCATCGAATCTTTAAGCTCAGCAGCGTTCATCGAAGCTCTAAGTCGGTTCATAGCTCGAAGAGGAAGAGTAACTACCATCTACTGCGACAATGGTACGAACTTCGTAGGAGCCAACCGACTACTAGCCGAGCTCGATTGGTCAAAAATTAATCAGGCAGCAGCTGTAAGAAGGATCAAATTCGTACTGAACGCGCCAGCAGCGCCCTGGTGGGGAGGCTGGTGGGAGCGGCTAATACGAATAATGAAAGATCTTTTAAAACGCAACTTAGGGCGACAATCGGCAAATTATTCAGAAATGACAACCATCCTCTGCGATTGCGAAGCTACTATTAATTCAAGGCCACTAACCTACGTGAGTGAGGACCCCGAAGAACCAGTTCCCCTCACCCCCTCCTGTTTCATCACCGACATAGGAGAACATCCAGTGCCGGACCTAGATTTGCTTGGTACCAAGGGGTACAATAAACGTCTGAAGCACATTCAGGTTATAAAGAATAAATTGAGGACGAGATTTCAAAAGGAGTACTTGGCGTCCCTGCGTCATCACGGCCACGACGGACGCACCGAGCTAAACGTTGGAGACGTCGTTCTTATCGGCAGTGACAACGTTAAAAGAATAAGCTGGCCGCTAGGAAAAATCCTCAAACTAATTCCAGGACGAGACGGAACTCCCCGAACTGCTAAAATTAAAACATCTGCAGGCGAGTTGATACGACCCTTTGGCAGGCTCTATCCACTCGAAGTTCAAGATAAGACAAGGGAAGAAGATGAAACTTAATTATTGAACATGCTCCTTCCTCTTTGCCTTTATTATTTTTATTTTTTTTGAAGTTCTAAAAGCATAGCTCTTATTTCGGTTTGGTTTACCGTGCTTTTAGTAGTTATTGTTTGTTATTTTTTGAATTTAGTTTGCGCTATTAACTGCAAAGAGGCGGGAGGATGTTCAGAATTACAAGTATATTTACTATACTATACCCTGCACAACCTGTCCCCCAATCTGTATATATACCCCAGAAAAAATATATATAATTCAGTTGGCTCCGAACAGCAACCTACACTTCAGTGCAAATTTCAAATCTAGATATACATTTTCTACAAGCATTTTGAATGTGCTGAATGGTAATGTTGACTATTCACTATGTAACTAATCTATGTGATTCTCCTACTTGATTGTAATTAAAATTTAAATTATAATTAGTTTAGTTTTTAAATTGTGACCAATTTGTTGGAAAAAATGGTATTATTGACCGATATTTTGTGGTAAGCAAACATAATGATAATTAGTACCCACTTAAATAAAAACACAATAGTGGTTTAATTTAACATAATCAATAATTGTCTTACTACAATATTCATACAAATAATAATCAGACGATCGATTCAGTCTTTCGTCTTTTTTTATGAAAATTTTACATATACTTTTACAAGTATATGTAGTAGTTGTAGTTACCTAGTCGTAGTTACCTTAGACGGGTAAGACGATCCACTTGTTCGAACCTCGCAATCAGGCCTTACAGTAGACCCATTTTACTTTCCCCGTGGTGGAGAGTTCCAGCTACTTCACACATCATACATTTGTACATTGTACCGCCGAAGCGAGTATGATGTGGTCATTAGCAAGCTATATAAGCGTGCATTAAAGTGTGGGGGAAGAGAACCCCTTAGGGGGTGCCCTCGCCCTGCTCCGTCCGTGATTCATAGATGCAATTTAGAGTACCATGGCACGGGATCGAACCTACGACCTCGAGTTGCCTCGACTCAGTGATAGCTGTGCGGCGCGGCGCCTTTAACACCTCGGCCACCCTGGCTCTCTATACTTTTACCAAGTCAATACGCTTTTAATTATAACTTCACATATATGTCCGGGATAAATCTTGAAAAATGTTGGCAGTAAAATTCAGGAATTCATCATTGACGATCAGGGCAGCTAAGTGAGTCTAGAATAGATTACAAGATTTAATGTGACGAAGACTGAAAAGGAGAAAATAATATTATAAAAAAACAAAAACAAAAAACAAGGTTTTATAAAACATGCACTAAAAAAGAGAAAATTATTTTTTTAACGGCATAGTAACAGCTTTTGTCATTTGTTGATAGCACCTACACTTTGACATACAACATACACATATAGTATGATCGACCGCAGTACTATGGCTTTTAAAACTTATTTTCTCCGTTTTAGTGCGTGTTTAATAACAAGCTTGTTTTTTTTGTTATTAAAAAATATGTATTATTATGTAGGTATATTCTAATTAGACAATTATAGATTATTTTAAATTTAACCACAAGGGGGTTTTTAAATTATAAGTATGCACAAATGATTGGTTGGAGTTATGTTTTTTTTAAACTACACATTAATATTTCAAAAAATAAACTAAATTTTAATATTTTAGAAAATTAACAGAAATTCAATATTTACAATATTTATTTCTAGCAACTCTGAAACACATTTATAAATAATAAGGCAGTCTACTCTTCAGGAATGAGTTGGTAGAGATAGGTCATCTTCGATTGCAAAGAAACTATCTCTCCATATAAAATAATATTAGTATGTTTATCAAAGCCTCACGTTGAGTTTTATGTTAGTCTTTGACATCATATGACTACCCACTATATATTATTTTACACACCACTAATAATATTTTTTGAAGTAACTCTAATTTTTCCATAATCGGCACTGATGATGGCTAAAAAGCCTAAAGCTGCTTTGACACATAAGTATTATTTGACTTGGAGAGACCCCTGTGCAGATTAACATTTTCTCGAAAACTCACAAATAAACAAATTCTCCTCTCCAGTACTCTATCGTGGGGCACATTGTGTATATATTTAACAATAATATAAATATTTATCTTGAGTTTGTGATTATAGTTTAGGGGACTTTCTTCATTATATTAGTTTTGATTATGTAATGAGAGAATGAAACATTGCATTAAACAATGCCTACATTTATGATTATATAAGTTAATTGTAGGTTAAGATGTTTGAGGATGTCCAGTAATAGGGTAAATCAAGAGAGAAAGATATTGAGAGCACACAGACTTCCTCCACCTGCCTTATCCAACACTTCTTAAGGTCAACACTAAACTTTTTATATTATTTTTTATTTTGACCATTTTCATAAATTCTTCAAGTAAAGAAGAAAGACCATTAACAGCTAATTATAGAGGCAGGTGTCGTCCACGAGTCACATGTATCTCCAGGGTAATTAATTTCATAATATTATTAAGAGTTAAGTGTAGTTTGAGCAGTAGCTCTTTGATAACATCGTTTTTCAGGTTAATTTAATTTTTTTTAGAAGTTTAAAAAGAAGAACATCCAAGTACAAAGCATTATAACATTATTATTAGTATTGCATTATTTTTTTTTTTGAGGTGAAAATTAAATCACGAAGTAAACCCTTATACCATTATCTATCACACACCTCTATCTTTTCAGCACAAGGTAAACTGACAGTAATGAAATGCTATTTATTTACCCGCATATAGATAAAATTGTATAAGGACAAAATGGCTTCCTTCTAAAGTGATCCAAAACATCAATCTATATTATATCAGTAAACATAATTTACTAATATTAATTTAAAAAAGTTATAACTATAATAAATAAGAGTCAAATTAGGAAGCAAATGAATTATAGGTTAGTAAGACGCGTGTTCAGCTAAAACCTCAATATTCTGTTTATTAACCTTCATGATTTAACTTGCAGGATGGAACTTTTTTTTAATTTAAATAAATTTAAAAGTTTGAAAAAAAATTCTTTAATGGAACTTTACTTAAAATAAACTCTCTGAAAAAATATTATTTTATTTTAATTCAAACTACATTTAAAGAAAAAGTTTTATAAATAATAAGTTTTATGAGTGATAAGTTTTATAAAAGAGTTATACATAAATTCGACATTATTGCACGCACGTGAATAGTACAATTATATTGACAAGATTAGATACTTAAACTTAATAATTATTCTTCTTGTTTGTGGTCTTTAGGGATTAAAATTAAAAAACAACTATTTTTTAGTAGTTTTGCTAGGTGTACCCTGTAGTAATATTTTGATGTCGTAGGCGGATCCTTTAATTAAATTTAATCCTTTATTAACCAACTATTTTTTAATTATAATATTTTTAATTTTAGCTATATTTCGCCCAAACCTAAGCATCTTCATCTTCATTCTTTTGGGCGAAATATAGCTAAATTTAAAAAATATTATAATTAATAAATAGTTGTTTTTTAATTTTAATCCCTAAAGACCATAAAGAAGAAGAATTTATAATTAAAGGGATCAACTGAAGAATTAATATTCATCCATATAAAAGTGTAAGAAAAGCGACCTTAACAAAATTTACAGACACATTTTTCGTTAAAGTTAACAAAACACTTTTGACATAAGGCAGCCGTAGTGCTAAGGTGGTAAAATTACTCCCTGACTTTCCTAAAAGAAATTTTATATTCTAACTACTACAAAACTGACGTTGTTCTTCAAGAACATTAATAAGTCCTTCTGAAAAGAATGGTTATTGACCTTTCAATAAAAACGAATCATTAGGAAAAAAGTAAAAACAAAGCAATAAAACAATAGGCTTATTATTCATACTTGGAAAGAACGACTGTTTTGTTGATTTCGTATTAAGTGCGATTAATAGATCATTATCACTCAGAATAAAGCAATTATTACAAAACATTTACTTAGAATCTTCTCCTATTGCCTTTTCTTGATTGTAGAATCTAATTTGTTTTCTAGAATTTTAATGTTTACTAGATTGTACAGCAAATTGTATGGTCTAGTTTATAAGTGCTATTAATTTGTATGTAAAATAGAAAAGAAACATTTTTAAAATGATTTTGGTCTATGCGCTTTTCTTTGTAACTCTACATTATAATTTTAAAGAAGTCTAGGTGTGTGTTATTAATGTGTCAGAGGACTTCGATGCTCGTTGTTATTGCTGAGGGGAAAAGTGTTGTGTCTAATCGGAGAGTAAGGCTGCAACTCGATCCGTATAATAGTTACAGGTTTACGGTACGGGGCAAGAGCTCATCATTAGAGAAGTTAATGGTTTAGCGTCTGTTTTTCTGACTTTATACACTGAAATTAATAAGCGTGCTATCTGGGCAGAGCCTGTGAAGCTAATTGGGGGGCGATGTATATCTTAGAGGGCTCGTGACGTCAGCCAGGGCCCTCTTTCTGATAGTAATTTGGAACCTCGGAAACATCTTTACTATTTTATGGAGCGTGGAAGAGTTGCCTAGAGCTAACTGTTATTTACATCATTCAATCCTTTCTCTTTAATTTCAAAATGAAAATTCGACAGAAACGGAACTAAGTGAAGCGGCGTTACAAAGATAAAAAAGTAAACACTACTTAATAAGCACGAATAATTGAGAAACAAAACTTAAACTACACGTGTCAAGTAGATTAAGGTGAAGTAATGTATTGTCCCAATAATTATAAGTATGTAATTGCCGTTAAATAATTCCTAAATAATAAAGACACTACTAGTGTAAATGAGTAAAGTTTTGTTATGGAAAAACTAGACGATTATACAAAGTTGACTCAAAAGTACCAATGAAGTTAAACACCTCATACTAACTTTAATAATTATGTTAAAGTAATTCCGTGCATTATAAAGCATTATTTACGCCTAATTGAATAGTAGTAGATGACTGCCTGCAACAAGTAATTGAGATAATGCGAAATATAACGAGTAAATACTCAGCTTAAAAGTCTATTAAATATGTACAAGTACAAACTCATTATTGCTTATAAATGAAATACACTTAGAACTAAGAGACATGAAAACTCTATCATGTAAGTAGTTATTGTAATATCATCTTACTTAAGTGTATCATAAAATATGCGTCAAAAGCTATTACATGCATAAAGAACTACCTAAACAATTTGCTAACGATAAATAAAAATAACCTCTAATGATTAAAAGTTAAAAGAAGCATAAAAAAATGTTTTCATACAAATTAACAACTATTTAATATAAAATTTATAATTTAATAGTATTTTCCGATCGGCAACTTCAGTATCTATAGGGCAACACTTTAGCTAAGGCTGAGAAGGTAACCTTTGTATTGATTACCTGTGGTAATTGATAATAAAGTTAAGAGATTCTAATCGGATATTTCTAAGATGTCAAGATGTGTCATCATATATATGGAAGATAGATCCTGTAGGATGTCTTTCAAGTGTGACTAAACCCTATAATATAGCTTAATTCCTCTGCACTAGACCTATATATAGGATCCTGTAATATTGCTTGATTTTCCAATTGTTATTTTCACGCCTTATTACCTATTTACAGTTATTAAATATAATCACAAAGATTCTTTCCTTCATATCTTCTGAATGTTCCCATGCTGACCCCAAGACTAAGTTACTGCTAAGGTCAGATATGAAGCATTAATGGCTGCAATTTGTGCATTAATTTTAACTGGTGTTTTCTAAGGATTGTGAACCAGACGTATAATCGTTTCTAAAGCTGTCTTTTAAAACAACGTCATTACATTTTTCAGGGTTCTTGAGGTTGAAACTAAGTACTTATTTGTTTAAGATTTTTTCTACTTCATTGATCTCTTCTTCAAAATGTTATATTTTAGTTTTCCACCTGCCATGACTTCCACCCAGAAATAATAGTTATTTATGCACCTAGGGAGTAAAGTAAGCCATTATTCCCTGAGCGAAAAAGGTTGTTCTTGAGGCGAAGCCGAAGGAACCATGGTCCCTAAATCCCAAAGCGAAGCCGAGGGAATTAGATTCTTTAATTCCTGAGGCGCAGCCGAGGGAGATAATTATCGCGAGGGGAACAATGGCACTTTACTCACGAGGTACATACAATATTTTATCTCCAGTAGGATGAAAATACATATTTGCGTCCATTGCACAGTTTTTATTTATTATTTTAATAAATAACAATAATTATTAGCCCTTTTAATAGCAGATATAAGAGGTACACTATTAATAACAAATATTAATTGGAATTAAACTCAAATAGAAGGTTAAGATGCAGGTTATAAACAAAGATAAACATGGTCAAAAAAGCGCAGTGCCGCCAACCTTATTTCTACAACTTTATTACATTAGCCATTCATTTTCTACTATTTATAAAACAATTAAGTTGCAATCTTTACTTTTTTGCCCTACTTTACTTTTTCGCCCTACTTTTACTTTTTCTCCCTACTTTTTGAGTTCAGGGATGAAAAGACCTGTTTTAGTCCCTCTACACTAATTCAAAATCATAACTTTTTATCCCTACTGGATATAAAATAATTTTATCTCCAGTAGGGGGACTAAAACAGGTCTTTTCATCCCTGAACTCAAAAAGTAGGGAGAAAAAGTAAAAGTAGGGCGAAAAAGTAAAGTAGGGCAAAAAAGTAAAGATTGCAACTTAATTATTTTATAAATAGAAGAAAAAGAATGGCTAATGTAATGAAGTTGTTGAAATCAGGTTGGCGGTACTGCGCTTTTTTGACCATGTCTATGTTTGGTTATATTGTTTATAACCTGCATCTAAATAACTTTCTATTTGAGTTTAATTCCAATTCGTATTTGTTTTTCATATTGAATCTCTTATATCGGCTATTAAAAGTGCTAATAATTATTGTTATTTATTAAAATAATAAATAAGAACTGTGCAATAGACGAAAATGTGTATTTTCTTCCTACTGGAGATAAAATATTGTATGTACCTCGTGAGTAAAGTGCCATTATTCCCCTCGCTTATTCGGTTATTCCCTCGGCTTCGCCTCGGAATTTAGGGACCATGGTTCCTTCGGCTTCGCCTCATGAACCAACTTTTTCGCTCAGGGAATAATGGCTTACTTTACTCCCAAGGTGCATAAATAACTATTACACTCTGATTCTCTTGTACATTAGTCCTATTTCTAATTTTTTGCTACAATTTTATTTTTTATAATTACTTACTTACTTGCACCACTCTTTAAGGGCTCTACGGCCCATAGAAGGTCCTCCTTAATGACTTTTCCCCAATTTATTCTGTCCTATAAGCTTTCCTCCGCTAACATCTGGCTCCCATGCAGCTCATAGGTCAACCCATCTCTTCCTCAGTCTACCTATGTTTCTCCGCCCATGAAGTCATTGCACTTTTACTTTAGATGTAGTTTACTTTGAAATTATATACCATGAGACACTATCATGGGCTTGCTTAAAATCGATGAACAGTTAGTGCAGTGTGATGTATGTTTTAACATTTCTCCATTATTTATATATTTAAAATATAATAATAAAAGATTGATCTGCGTTTTTATCAAAACATTTTTAAGATTTCCAAAAAGAAAGAGGTTGTTATAACATTAATTAGAATATTCGATAAGTAATCCCTCTTAAATTGTTGGTTTATAAGGTAAGCTTATTTATTTCCTCATTTTTAAAGGTTGAAGTACATTAATAATAAAATACAATTTATACAACAATAGAATATTAGTTTTTCCAAAAGCAAATAACTATCGTTTAAAGCACATTTTTTTAAAAAACAACCTCTAAATTGTATTCTAAATCATAATCTTTATTACTATAATAATAATAATATACTCTTTTATGAAAGATAAAAGAAATTTACAGCTTTAGATATATGCAGTAGACTAGGGTTTTATACAATAAACAAATGTTAATATAAAAATACTTTGTTTTAATTTTACGACATACGGAAGAGTGGAAAAAAAATTTGAATAATGAAGGTGCGGTCATATTATAATTAGTCTTAGTTATAAGATAATGGAATAGATAATTATTCAGTTATAGGGTTTTTTTCGGGAGCTAATTCATAATCCACACAATAATATGGTAAACATCTCTTTTGGTTAAAATAGCCTTAATATATCTGAGGCCTTTAGTGTTTACCCTAAGGTGAAAACAGCTACCGACTTGATTATAATATCATAGTATGTCTAATCTAAATTACTTCATATTTTAATACACCAGTGTTACTTTCTTATCACAAAAAATTGAAAATATTCAAAAGTAGTGTAAATTAATAAGATATGCGCGAATTGATGTCTATCAAAGTATGACGCCACCAGACTAGGTTATTCGGGGTAATGACTCCCATATTTTATCCCAAAAAGCAGTTAATGTGTTCACCTGGAAAGAACAACTGACAATTAATCATTTTTAAAATCACTTCTGAGCAAACAACATGATTATTCATTTTTTAAAAACTTATTTAACGTATCTCTTTCATTTTGTAAATAAAATTGGTGAAGGATCAGTAGACCAACAAATCGAGGACTATTAGCTAATATACAATCAAGGCCTTAAGAATGAAATAAATATCGTGTATTAATTTTTTTTTAGATTTATTAACTTTAGATTTTAGTTGTGGATACCTAAATTTTTAGTAAAGCTGAAGGCTAATAAATATATTGGTATTTTTTAAAAAATATTTTGTTATTAGTTACAATGCGTATTTGTTTAGGATAATTGTTATCGTTGGAAAAATTGTTGTTTGAAAAATAATTGCTGTCAATGACTAAAAGGAAATGTCGTTTCTATAAATATATTTTTTCATTTTTTATGTGGCGATTGATATCAGTGTTTTAAATGTAAGCATAGTCCTGATGCCCAACTGAAGGAGATTTTGGGTGGATATATTGGCATTTTACAAAATTACCGATTACTAAAGAGACTTGGGATTTTAAAAATTCGTGTGTTTTTCTAACGATAACTGGCGTAAAATTGACTAATTTGAACGAAATTCAGTACACAGGTGCATCACAGCATTTGCGACAACTGTATAGTTTTTTCAATTTTATTTTCACCTCTCTAGGAATCAAACCCAGATTGTTGTCAGGATTTATATTAAGATCCAGTGTGAGCGCGTTATGATCTCGATCACTAATCCAATGAAAAAATGTATTACTATATTAAATAAGGTAAATAACAAACTAGGTATAAATACCCATAAGCACATTTTTTTATACATATATCAACATTTTTATTCTAGGTATATACATGTATTATCTACCAACATTTTTGCTTGCTATGTATACCTATCCTATATTAACAAGCAGAGAAAATTAAAATAAAATCTCAGGATGAACAAATCCTGCTTTTATGAACATTCTATCTTCATGTAAACGCAAGTGAATAAGAAAAAGTAAGTCAGAGAGATCCATCAAAACGACAGCTATAGAAGATAGAAAATATTTAAAAAAGTCATATTTTTCGAACTACAGTAACATTCTTTCCAAGACAGCCAAAATAATTTTCTTTCTAAAGTAATAATATATGGTAAAATTGCATCTTAAGGTAGCTAGCACTTAAAAAAACATTTTTAAGAACAAACAAGAAAAATGTTCAAGTTATTCTGCAGCAAATGTTCAAGAATTAGACGATACACTAAAACAAATCTGATAAAATATAGAATGTGGTAAATAGATAAGATCGTGCGAGCATTTCTTTTCCCATCGTTGAACTACAGAAGCGTGATTTACATCAAGAGTTGCAATTCCATAAAGAAAGATAAATTAAAATTGCTAGTGGTAAATTGTTATTGTACGAAAGATGAATATAATAATAAAACACAAATATATGTAAATAAGAACCTAGAATAGATGGTAGTTTAATTTGATGTATTTTGAACACGTCATACCAAAGGTTCACAATTTGGTTGGAATACGTATACATACAAATAAATAACTTTACAATAAATTATCATATTAGTTTACAATTAAATTTAAAGTACAGGTATTTCCTGATAATTATCTGATTAGATGTTGAAAAATGAGTTAATCTTTACTCAGAAGACCCAATCAATGTTCGATGTTAGATAAATGTAAGGTATAAATTCTCCCTCTGGGCTTTTTCCCCTCACCCCTGGCATCAAGGGCTCTTCGGGTAAGTCTTTGAGTGTTCGTGTTCATCCTATTCACGTGTCCGAACCATCGTAGTTGAGAATTTTCAACTGTCATCGTTGCGAGCTGTATGTCTAGCCCCAGTCTAATGGTTGAGTTCCTGACCCTGTCTCTCCTTGACTTTCCTGCTACCCTCCTTAAATATCGCATTTCAGTTGCTTGGATGCGGCTAAGGTTATTTTTTGTCAATGCCACGATTCGCAACTATACGTTAGTGCGGGTATATAAACAGTTTTGAAGACAGTCATCTTCGTCTTCTGATTTTCTTCTGCTTTGGTGATGATATCTCTGTTCATGGCTTGATAGAGACTCCTGAAGCCGCTATTCTCGCTTGAAGTTCTTCCTTAAACATGTTGTCTATGCACACACCATCAATCCTAGGTATTTAATACTATTCACTTGTTCTAGTTTCTCTTCGTAAATGGTGATCCGGTGCTCGAGCTTTTGCCTCGAAATTACCATGGTCTTGGCTTTAGCGACGTTAATTTTGAGGCCTCTCGATTCGAGGTCCTCTGTTGTGTACTAAGCTTTATATTACACGTTCCTGATGTATATTGAAAATTATAATATAAGAGCTTAGCCAATATAAGAGCACAATTCTACGCGAGTTCTTAATGCGCCGCATCACTAATTTGTATAACAGGATATAGTAACAAGAAACTGATTCAAATTAATGGGTACAAGGGCCCATAGAGGTGCGATTTGTTGTACAACCATGTTGAACAATTTGACAATTAACTAAAAAGGACAGTATTGTCCAAATATGTATAAATTATACACATAAATATAGATCTTCAAATCTATGGACAGATACTGTTGGTATGAAAGTTCTTGAACATGCCCTTACACAATTTTTTTTTTTTTTTTTTTTTTTTAATTTTACATATATATTACTTGCAATTTCATTTTGCTATAAGTAATAATGATAACAAATTTTATGAGTGACATGGATTGTCATGAGAGGAGAGGCTACCCAGTGGTAGTACTCCTGTCGTGCGTAACATTAATCTAACATGTAATCCATAACATTAACATTAAACAGTAACATTAAATCTAGTGCATCGGTTGAGGTTGTGAACTATAGTAGCAGGTCACGAGGCCAATGCCTCTTCAGCCGACGGGGTGGTTGATCAGGGATATGAAGGGATGCCATGGATTTGACTAAAGGATTAGGATGGTGATTTAAGGTTTCATGGAAATGTTTATAACGGGTAGAAGCGAGGTCATGAACAAAAGGAATTTTTAGGTCGTGGTGAGTTGTAAGGTTAGAAACGTATGGTGGGGAATTGGTGATTTTTCGAAGGATCTTTGATTGAAGGGATTGGAGTCTATAGGAATTTGAGCGCTTGGTGCAACCCCAGAGCTCAATTCCATAGGTCCAAATGGGTTTAAGGATTGTATTATAAATAAGGATTTTGTTATAAAGGGATAGGTGGGATCTTTGGTCAAGAAGTCGCAAGAGCAGTTTATATCGTCTGTTAGTGTCCGTACGTTTAGTTTTGGTGTGTTGAGCCCAAGTCAATCGTCGATCAAGGTGTAGTCCTAGATATCTTACGGAAGAGGATTGTGGGATCACTGCTTGGTTGAGGATGACTGGAGGACAAGTTGAATGTCTGAGAGTAAAAGTGACATGGACACTTTTCTGCTCATTAATTTTTATCCTCCATTTCCTCAACCAAGGTTCAAGAAGGATAAGGTGGTTTTGGATATTGGTTGCTGCTATATTAGGGTCGTGGGAGGAGGAAAATATACATTTTACATCAGCAAAGGTAGCTATTTGGGTACTTGGATGTTGGGGAATATCAGATGCATAAAAGGAGTACAGCAAAGGACCTAGAATACTTCCTTGTGGTACACCAGCAAGTATAGGACTCGTAGGTGAGCGAGAAGAGCCACAGCTTACATGGAAGTGTCTTTCATGGAGATAGGATTTGAGGATAAGGTAGTAGGTAAAGGGAAGGACGCCCTTTAGTTTCCACAGCAGACCCTGGTGCCAAATCCTGTCAAAGGCCTGGGCCTCGTCTAGGAAGACACCAGTGCAATACTGTTTCCGCTCAAGGGAGGACGAGATGGAGTCTACAATGCGATGACACTGTTGGATGCTGGAATGTTGGGAGCGGAAGCCAAACTGATGATTGGGTAGGATATTGGATGACTGGAATATTTTTGAGATACGTCTTAAAAGGAGTTTTTCTAGGATTTTGCCGAAGATTGGAAAAAGGCTAATTGGACGATAGGATGTAACAAGGTGGTGTGGTTTATTAGGTTTAGGGAACATTTTGATAATGCTATATTTCCATAGGTAAGGAAAATATGTTGTGCGGAGTACAGCATTGTAAATATAAGTTAAAAGGATGATGGATTCATTAATTGTACAATCGACCAAAATGTTACAACAAATCTCACCGTGAATGGGGCCCTTATAAGTAATTTTTATTAATTGTTATAATAATTCTGTTGAAAACAATATTTTTTACTGCTGACTAATTTACTTCTCTACTACGAAAAACGAATTCGTGAACTATTTTGATATATGTCTATAAGAAAACAATGGGACCAGTGCAATTAACGATACTCTATACCCATTTCTCTGATTCCCGTTAGTTAAATGTTCATATGTAAAGCACGGTACAGAACGCGATTACTCTGTTTGCCGCAGGATTGGAAAAAAAAATCAACTCGGTAAAAAGCGAGTGCAATAAATAAGGCAGGTATTGTAGGGCCCTGATGGCAAGGCAACCAGAAGCACGGGTCCTCAGATACAAGATAAGCAGGCTCACACCCCCAGGTGTCCTCCTTAGCCTGCCTTACTCATTCCAACCATTACCAACACAATAAAACAAATCACAAATTCAAAGATACATCGTGGGAACTCGCCGTATTAATACCACACTCAATGAGATTATACAACTGCCTTTTAATGACCACTAACTAGACGCTACGCCGCTCTTTATAATTTTATGCACCTTTAAAAACGATCTCTTGTAATAATCATAAAATAATAATTAGTATCGACTAGTAATTAGCAATGGGGATGGCTTTATGTATTTGTAACTGCTTTAGACATCAGAGATTCTTTTTCTCTGAGGATACACCGTAGATTTCTTTATAAGATTATTTTTTCTTTTATGATTAGTAGGTACATTTAATCGATCGGTTAAACTCAATCAGCTACTAGAAAACCTAACACAATTTTATATCAATTAATTTTTAATGACGTATAAATTTGTTTTATTGCTTGTGTTGGTTAATTTGTTTTTAAAATTTATAATATTAGTTAAGTTAACATTTCTAAAAATGATAATTTCAAACCCTTTAAATCTGTTATGGAGACAGAATTGATTTATTTTTTCGTCTAAAGGATGACTTAAGTTGAAACGTATCCCATAATATAAAGTATTGATCTACATGTTATTTTACACCTCTTCAGCCATCTAGTACTTATTTACTTCTTTTGGTAAAAATATAGTCTATATAATGCGCATAGGGTCTAAAGTTAGTTATACACTTAGGTATGATAAACCACTATACCATATAGCCAAAATAAAAAAAATAAGTCGTTAGACTATTTTTCTCCTAATCAAGTTGATTTCTTCATCTCACTAAATCTGCAGTTCCTTCAAGAACATGGTAATATCACACGAAAATAAAATTAATGGTAATAGGATAATACTAAAGCAACGCCAATTTGAGCCCTTATCATACTGTTTTTAACCTCGTATTATCTCTAATATTACAATTGTCTCAAATAATAATATTGCTTATTATAGATAATATATAAATTATTCTAAACATTTAATATTTAATTATATGTATTCTTATTATGAATAATTAAATATAAAACTAAAATATTTATAAACACTATATTTAATAGTCAAAATAAAATGGTAAAGGTAATTATTATACCACCAGATAATTACTTTTAGATTTTATTTTGGAAATTAAATACAATATATATAAATATTTTGGTTTTTATATTTAATTATTTAGAACTTTTTGCGAGGTTAATTAAACTGTCTAATCCACTAAATTATAAAATAAAATTAAATATAAGCAAAAATAAACAATGTTCTTTTCTTACCATATAATTTTTTACTAAACAAATGAATACTTTTACCATAATTTACTCATTCATAAAATGTACATTTGAATAATCACCTAATAACCTTTTAAAGCCTTAATTAGATTTTCACAAAGTTATTAAATAATAAAACAATTCTATGTCTTATCAACAATTTTGATACCAGTTCTGTTACTATTTATTCCTATATTTATTCCTTATAAGTAGTAGGTAAATGTATTGGCACATCCCATTAAATTTTGAAAGTTTATTTTGACATAAATAGTTAAGTATCTATTAAAAGCAGAAAATCTTATTTAAGAACAGTAGCTGAATTAAGAAATTTAAGAAACAGATACAATTAGGTACTAATTAAATTATTAAAAAAAAAAAAATGTTATTACAATATAATAAACTAAAAATGTTTGTTGCATATATTATTACGTTCTTAACTAAACTACAAAATCTCAAAGATGACCGATAAAGATTTTTTCGTGGTAATTACCAGAATAAAAGTGAGATAAATGCCTTTCATTCTTTTATTCTTTTGCTCATGTTAATTATAAATATAAATTTAAGCATTATACGGTTACTGTACACTTGCGTTAATAGACTTCCCATTACAAGTAGCTTGAAATCAAACAGCTCATCTAGAGCTCAGTTAATTCCTTCATGTTTAATAACAACTAATTTTAAAAAGAAAAAAAAACTGTTAATAAAACATGTAATCATTCTACATCTATAAGGTTCTAAAACGTCTCACGAGACGAGGAGTTAATCGAAAAATTAACTCTATATATATATATATATATATATATATATATATATATATATATATATATATATATATATATATATATATTTTGATTTAGATCATACATGGTTGTAAAACGGGTTGCAGTTATTAATTTGAATAAACGAGGCATAACAGCTAACTAAATTTATTTTTATAGTGCATTATATTTATGATAATATTCTATGAGGTTTATTAATCCTTTTGTTTTACAAAAATAATTTATATTTATTCGAAGCATTATCATATGTAATAATTCAATGATGGTTAATTAAGTTTCATCTATGAATAACTTATAACTAAAAAAAAAAAAATATATATATATACATATATTGCAATAAAAAAATAATTTAATAAAATCTTTTTATTTAATTAATCGCATCAGATAATTACATTTTAATACTATACTTTGGATTTTGGATAAAATATTTGTCTTAATTTAGTTAGCTTAGAACTTATATGAATAAGTGAATATGTTTGCTTTCTCGTATATAATTTCACTTCGTTTAGAGGAGATAGTAAAGATTAGAGATATGTAAATTGGTTCATGTGTAAAAGCAGTTGAGAATATTTTCAAAGTGTATCTGAACAGTTGAGACAGACTCTAATAACAGGATTAAAATATCAATTCCTAGTTTGCCGCCATCACTTGGAAAGTAAATCAGTTAGTATTTTTTATTTTATCTGATCGAATTGGAAAAGTTTTTTTTTTTTTAAGTACTGTTTACATTTATGTGTTATGATATCCTCCGTTGGCTAGAACATTGTATCAAACTGCCATTTTAATCGCTCACATTATAAACCCAGTCTAAATTATATAAATGTGCAAATTATATAGATGAGTAACAGTTAATCGTAAAGTCTCACTAATATAAAGAGAGAGAGAGAAAAAAACAATGTTTTTAAGGTTAGGGAAATATAATTAAAAGCTGGTGACCTGTAATTTAGAAAAGCATTTAGTCTCAGAAGATTTTTTTTTTTCTAAATGTAAACTTGGGTTAGATATGTCTATAGCCACAAGTCACGAGGACCTCAGTAAAAGACACGGTTCCTTTTCAATGTAAACGATTTACACCCTACTAAAAACCACATTGAAATATGTTGAGAACAAAATGGAGAATCGTTCTGTACAAAAAAGCAAAATTGGCACTAGCGTGAACATTGCAATTTAATAAAACATAGTAGCTGGGATAGTGCGCATGAAAATAAAATTTCTAGAACAATCGGGCTAAATCTGATAAAATAGGATAGATCTGACAGGGTTTTAAAGAAAGGTTATCTACCTGTAAAGCGGTTTAGTCAAAGAATCATGTCATTAGCAGTTTTATTAAATTAATTATAAAAACATTCGCAAGCAATACGGGTGTTGAATTACATGAAGTTGATCTGTTCACATTTGAACGCTATGTACTCTAACCACTGACCACCGAGAAGTGGAGGCAGGAAGATTTTAAACTTTATCTTCTTCATATGGTTTCTTCCCCCTGTTTTCGCCTCCCCCCAGTGGTGTATCCAGCGGCTAGGCCTGGGGGGCACATTCTAAGTCAGTTTAGATTGAGGGGGGGGGTGTATTCGTAGTGATAACAAGAAAAGGGTACTACTTATTCAACAAAGATGCTGCGCCCCCTCCCCTCCCCCCCCCACAAAAAAAATGTACAACTAATAATAATAATAATAATAATAATAATAATACCATTTATTAAAATGACGCAGTATTACAATGAATTAATATTATTTTGATAATTGGTTCATTCGGCCATTTCAAATCAGCCGGAGCTGTGGTAACCTTTGAGGTAATGTTCGGTTGCTTTTTTTATTTTTTACATTTATTTAATTGTGAAAATGGCTATAAATAAAATTAATTGTAGAAATAAAATTTACATAACATAACAAAAACAAAATAATACTATTTACATGACACAAAATTTTGAATTAAAAATGATAGGGACAATAACATATTATATAATAACAACAATAAAATAAAATAACATAAGCATTCTAAGTAATAGTTTAACCTAACTGAGATTCTCTCTAGTAAATGGTAACTTTAACTCTATTAAATGGTAATCTTTCTTTACTGTTACAGTAGTCACTATTCACTATGTAGCCAGGCTTCCTTATATACAACTTCCATTCTCTTCCATTCATTTCTTTCGAGCGCCACTCTCCTCCACGTAGATTCTCCACAACACTTCCTCATCTCACTGTCCCACCTTACTCTTGGTCTTCCTCTTTTTCGCTTTAGATCTATGGGAGTCCATTCAATAATTTAGATTCGATAAATAGAAGTGCTATTATACACATAAAAAAGGGTGGCGCAAAAGCATGTATTAAACCAATGAGAGGTACAAGGCAGGGCGATGTTCCATCCGCAAAAATATTTAGTGCGACTTTGGAGGAAGCATTCAAGGGCCTACAGTGGAGTGACTTCGGTATCCGAGTAAACGGCGAAAATTTAAATAAAATAATGTTTGCTGACGATATCGTGCTTATAGGGAAAAGTATAGAGGAAATTAAGATCATGTTTCAAGACCTAATAAAGGAAGCAAAAAACATAGGCTTAAACATAAATTTCAGCAAAACTAAATTGTTCACCATGAATATCAATTGCAACGCCACAATCACAGTCGAAAGAATGAACATAGAAGAAGTGGAAGACTTTATCTATTTAGGTCAGCTAATCTCAAAAGACGACTGGGTGACAAGGGAAATAAAAAGGAGAATCGGATTAGGATGGAGAAGCTTCAACTCATACAAAATACTCTTCAAATCAAACGTCGATACCGAAATTAAAACTAAACTGTGGAACACTGTAGTTAAGCCTGTCATGATCTACGGTTGTGAAACCTGGAGCTTAACCAAGGCTAACATTAATAGACTACGTGTGGCAGTAAGAAGAATGGAAAGGAGCATGTTAAAAATAGGTCGCAACGAAAGAAAAACGAACGAATGGATCAGACAGAAAACTAACTTGAATGATATTGGGAAAGACATAGCGGAAAGGAAATGGAGATGGGCTGGCCACTTAGTTAGGACTAACGACGGAAGATGGTCGAAGAAAATTATTGAATGGTACAACTAATAAACAAACAAAATCTCCGCGCCCAAGTAACAACAACTGTTTTAGAACGCCACTGCTCCCCCCCCCCCCCCCCCCCCCCGCCTAACAATAATATAAGGTTCGAACCTTATATGCAACATCCAAGGGAGCTAAACTGAAAAAGGGAAGACCATCTCCTAGCTGGGACGAAGTAATATACTTTAATACATAAAATATAATATAATTAGGGATTCTTTACATAAACTTAGAAATAGATGATATACGTAATTAATAATGTTACTTGGAAAAGTACTAAATTAATTAATAAATAATTAATTAAAATTAGTAAGGAGTAAAATATATTGGAAACTTTAACAATTGATTGACTTCTTAGGTACGTAATAATATTACACGTGTAGTAAAATAAATAGTTAAAATTATAATAATTAAAATAACAAATAATTAAAATTTTAATTGAACTGAAATTTTAATTAATTAAATCAAATTGACCAACTCAAGCCTCAGTGTAGGCTCCACGGCATGGCATCCGCCGAGTTCATATATAAACTTATATTATTAAAACAAATACAATGATAATAATAAAATAAAATAAAAAATAAATTAATAGTAATTTGATATCACATATCTTCAGTGTTATTTTATTTTATTTTTGTTATACAAATAGTATTATATTCTTATTTTTATCAAAGTAAAATCTTACCAGTTTTTCACGTTTTATCCTTTTTACCCCCCTTTATGGTTAAAATGGCGAATAAATCCACTTCCGTTCAACTTCTTTGCTAAAAGAATTTGGGCCGAAATAGGTATATGCATTAAAATAAATTGAAATAATTGAAAGGAGGAAAAGGTTTGATTGCTGACACCCAAATTTCAACTTTAAAACAACCTAAGCAACATTTTAAAACCAGATAAATACTTAAAGATTAATATTACACATAATTAAAATGAAGATATCAAAACAACGAACGAATAAAAAAAAATTATATTATATTAATTAACGTAAAAAAAGAGCAGAAAAACATACCTCATATTAATGAGTACTGAAAATTATAGTATTTTTGAAGCGAAAATTGCACAAGCATAAGTAATCAAAATATCTTTGCAGCGTAAAAAAACTCATTTAGGTTTCCGCTTAGTTTTAAAAACAATAAACAGAAGGAAATGGACGTGAATATAGAGCTCAGCTTTAATACTCACACACTACAATAAATAATAAAAATACTTGTAACCGACATGACAACATTTAGTTAGAAACTTTTATTATATTTATATTTATTAAATATTATTAAAAATCTCGATTCTTTAATTATTATAATTATTATTACTATTTATTTATAACAGAATACTTAAGCACTCATGACTTCCTCAGAATGCTGTATGTATAATGCTAGACTCATAAAAATCGCAGCAACTTTGCACTAATTCTCTAAGAAGAATAATTCCTGATTTGCAGGTGAGATAAGGATTTCCCACTAACAATGAAAATTTGAGGCGAATTTTAAATTCTGAGATTAATTTATACTTTTTTTCCTAGACTTTAAATTTTAATAAATATTTCTGAACCAATACTTCACCAAAAATAAATAAATAAATAAATAAATTTTAAAATAAATAAATAATAAAAATTCTCTAAATTTTATAGCAATCATACAACTTGTATCTATGAATTTGTTTGATCTCTATTTACACATTAAATTTCTCCTCACTCTTTATACGCATTATTGTTATTATTATTATTATTATTTTATTATTATTATTATTATTATTATTATTATTATTATTATTATTATTATTATTATTATTATTATTATTATTATTATTATTTTATTATTTTTATTATTATTATAATTATTATTATTATTATTTTATTATGCAGATTGTTCAGCAGAAATGGATTAACATTTACGTATAAATATTCTTTTATTGTTAACTTTTATCTTCTTCAAATATGAATTATACAGTATGCACTAACTTCTTTAAGACAAATACTTATGTACTTTATAGATATTATACCTTTATCATGTGACTCCATTCAATGGAATCATTATTAATAATAACAAACGATGATCTAAAGAATTCATTCATTTGTCCAAGGACACTAATTACACCAATTAACTTCATTAAGTATTTTTGCAATGTGAGATAACTAGTTAACACTCAGTTAGATAAGTTTACGATATTATTAAATTATCGTATTAATTAAGGCAACAGTATAACCGGCCATTTATAAGCGAAGAACTTTAGAATAAGACCTGATAAGATCAGGTCTTATTATAAAAATCCTACTTTTTTGATCATTTACATTAACTTTGGTTTTCTTTGTTTATCGGTGCCTATCTTCAAAATCTTTGGAGGGTTAGTCATCCAAAGAGGTTAATATTTGGCACATAGACTCTGTACCAATACAAAAACATTTTATCAAATTTCAGAGCCACGGTACCCTAACACACACACTGATTAACGACAGTGCTTATAATAACGCAAAAACCGTGATTGTTATGAATATTTTCAAAGCGTATTTTTATAAATTAACAGCAAACAGCTTTATATGGTACGATTCTTATTTGAATGGACTACGTTATAAAATAGATAATCAAAATCGTCCAGATAGAGAGCCATGTGGCCCGGGCCTCGGAGGGCCTCTGGCACCCAAACCATTATTTACGAGTATATATCGCAAAAGTGTTTATGATTTGTATTTATTTTTAATAATAAAATAATATTTGATAGTAATAAGACGCCAAGAAGTCAAACTAAACTTAAGGTTACTACGTATTTAATTAGGAATTTCCTTACGCTCAAAAAACGGAAATTATATGGAGCCCCAAAAATCTTATTTAAATTCTCTTATAGGGCATGTGTGCGCCAAATTTTATCGAAATGGGACCAGTAGTTTAAGCTCCAAGCATCTGCACAGACATCAGAATATTTTTTGAATTCAGGGGACCTTAAAACTTGTTATTCATCAAAATATCAAAATCAAATTTTCATGCAAGCACAATACTCTCTCTCTCTCTCTCTCTCTCTCTCTCTCTCTCTCTCCCTCCCTCTATATATATATGCAGAGTGTCCCAACTTAAGTCTGCCAAAAAGAAGGGGCATATAGGGGACCCTAAAAGGAGTCAAAAATGTTATATTAACCTATGTCCTTTCGGGCTTCGTTTTTTGACTACAGCCATTTTTAAAAATTTTGGGCAAAGCTTATTTTTTTACACTTAAACAAGTGTATCTCGAGAACCAAGAGGTGTAGCTCATTATTTCAGGTATCGTTGGAAACCTAAAAACATTTGCTAAAAGATGAGAAGAGGCTCGACTTAATCTTAATCACTTTCAAAGTGAATATGAAATAACTATTGTTGACTATTTCTAGTAGCCTGAAGTATGACCAATACCAGGGGGGCACCTCTCTCTTGTAAATAAGTAACAAAAGCATGAAACCTAAAATTGAGGTTGAAAACTGCATATTTTTTATTTTTTTTATTTTATTTTATTTTTTTGGTGTAGTAAATAATCATTGTAGTTGATTTTGCTAATTAATTATTATAATTAAACAACCAGTCTCTAAATTGTATAGCAATCATACATCACTTTATTTTCTATCTTTAATTTATGCAGGTGAAGTTTGTAGGATGCGTATAAAGAGTGAGGAGAAATTTAATGTGTAAATAGAGATCAAACAAATTCATAGATACAAGTTGTATGATTGCTATAAAATTTAGAGAATTTTTATTATTTCATCACACATTTACTCTGAAAGTGATTAAGATTAAGTAGAGGCAATTGATTGTACTGTTAAAGAGGAGATATATTAAAGAAGTTTTTCGCACATTTACGTTAGTTTTTTTTCAATAAATGTGCTTATAACGTAAAAATTTCTTCTTTACAATAATTATTTCATAATCACTTTGAAAGTGATTAAGATTAAGTCGAGTCAAATGATTATACCGTTAAAGGGGAGATATTAAAGAAGAAGTTTTTCTCACGTTTACATTAGTTTTTTTTTTTTTTTTTTTTTTTTCAATAAATGTGCTTATAACATAAAAAATTTCCTTTTTAACATACCATGATATGGGTATCCATGAAAAGGTATTTAAATAAAGAAGTTTTTCCATTGCCTGGACAATTCAAAAACTAAATATTTAAGCACTATGGGCCGTCATTTTTTATTTTATTTTTTTTTTATTTAAAAAAAAAATACTTTTTGAGCTAAATGAACTAGAAGGAATAAAAATAAATTAATATTGATAATAACATTTCTTTTAGCAAATGTTTTTAGGTTTCCAACGATACCTATAATAATAAGCTAACCCTCTTTGTTCTCGAGATACACTTGTTTAAGTGTAAAAAATAAGCTTAGCCCAAAATTTTTAAAAATGGCTGTAGTCAAAAAACGAAGCCCGAAAGGACATAGGTTAATATAACATTTTTGACTCCTTTTACGGTCCCCTATATGCCCCTTCTTTTTGGCAGACTTAAGTTGGGACACCCTGTATATATATATATATATATATATATATATATATATATATATATATATATATATATATATATATATATATATATATATATATATATATATATATATATATACATTATGCATAATACATTTATGAGAAAGTAAAAAAGTGGTGGCAATTTGTAATAATAGAGAGGTAAGAATGTTGCTTTCGTGTCCTCTAGTTTACAAGGGAGGATGTTTTAAGGTATTTATCCGCTTTATTATTTAGCTGACTATAAATAATTGTAAAACATTAAATTAATAAAAGCTCTCGGCTGTAAATATGTAGTTATTTTAAGAGACGACAAGGAGAATCAGTAAAAAATAAAGAATAAATCTTTTAATTCCTTATTCTTAGAATTATATTTCATTAACAAATGTAGCAGCAATCATTAAAATATAACAATTAATAATAGTGTAAAAACAAATCTAAGATTATTATACGGGTCATTTTCAAATAAAATGTACCTTTTCTGTCCCAAGATTTTACAATTTTATTGTAACTAAAAAATTTCATATTAATGAAAAATAAAAAAACCAGGTTATTTAGGTTTATTGATCAGATGTCTGTCTATTATTGTGTTAATCAGGGTCATTTTATGGCTTATAAGGTGAAAATTTCTTGCTTCAAAAAATTTTAATGTTAAAAATTGTAATGAGTGTTACGTCCCACAGTAGTTTTGATAACATGTAATGTGATTTTTATTCATTTTTTTCATAAGTTTTTTTTCATTATAATTTTTTTTTTAACCAATAAAATATCCAAGTTTATATAAATGGGATAGGAAAAAATAAAATTTTTGTTCAAAACGAAACAAATATATTTATATGTATGTCCCAAGGGTTTTGTAATGAGTGTTACCGATAAGGGTTGGCAGAATTAGAGGGTGAGTATGAAAGAAAGAAGGAGGGATTAGGGTTTGTTTATGTTAAGAAGACATTTAAGTCAGTAATCAACGACTTTTTGGATTGATAGCACTTTATTCTTCTCTACAATTAATATTTCACTAAACAAAAATGGTGCGTATTTTTATTCATTGTAATGAGTGTTACCATCATTTTTTGTAGTTGTAATCAACATTTATTTATGTTATTATTATGATTTAGTAGTTATTAATTAATATAATCAGTAAACATTTAATTGGTTTAATTAATAAACATAGTTTCTGAGGAAAGATTTTTTAAAGTTAAAAATGTAATGAGTGTTACCTGTAATGAGTGTTACTATTCCGTTAGTTCTACAATACTGTATATTTTAAAACTTAAAAAAAATGATTGAGTTTAATGTTTTTACAAAAAATAAATTTGCCGCATGTAAACAAATATTGTAAATAAAAGTTTAATGTTTAAAGTTTGTGTTAAAATTTAATTTTTTCTAGGTCCAATATATAAATGTGTAATGAGTGTTACCATAATGTAATGAGTGTTACCATAATGTAATGAGTGTTACTTGAATAACAACAAATTCTTATGGGTAGCCGTGTCCAACTATTTTTTTAATAAAGAAAAATTATTTTTTCTTCTTCTTTATAATAAAAACTTTTATTACAATGCACTGAAAACGTATCCTTTACATTTTTGAAGCTTTGAGGAAACATTAAAAGCTAATACATGTAACACTCATTACTTTTTTTAAAAAATTACAAATATTTTAGGTCCAAAAAATATTTCTGGTGGGATGAAAGAGAATATTTACGTCATATATACAATTTAGTAACGTTTCATAAAAACAGAGAAACAAAATCTAAAAAAAATATCGTTTTTATGATAGTAGCACTCATTACGACAAAAATGTGATTTTTTATGTATATATGTTCATATATATGTAAATAAATTTGAAAACTGACTGTTCTTGAACGAAAATGTCATCCTAAGTCCCTGATGTGTCAGAATAATCGATATTATCATGTCTAAGGCTTATTTTAATTTTCTATAAAGTAGCCAAATTGATTTCCCTAAAGGTACATTTTATTTGAAAATGACCCATACATATCTTAAGATATAAGTAGCAAACGGAATGATGTTTTATTAGAAAACCCAATGAAGATAACCAGGGAAAGAATTAATTATAAAATTTAATTCAAACCAGAAGATCTGTATGACTAAGTTGTATCGCACATATCACATTATCCTAAATAAATTTCCTAACAACGCGACCACGACCCATTGGTTCGATTCCAAAAAGTTTAATGATGACTTTTTATTACAATAGCTTTATTTTTAAGGTACCATAAAATTATTACCAATGATCTGGTGGTTGTAGGAAGGTGCTAAGTTGGATGCCATCAGTACACGTATTGACGGTTCAATAAGTTTCAGTTTAGCGGTATAAGTCTCGAAGCTTTTTTGTTCAAGGTTAATCTAGTTTGCGTAGCTAATCTAGTGGAAAAAATGAAGAAGGACTAATTATATTTTTAACACATCGGGGACGAGGAAGCCCGGCTTGGCAACGGTTTGATATAATACGGGATGGTCTCGGTAAAGTGCAGGTTCGTATAGCATCGGTCAATTAAGCATAGACCGGTAGCTCGGATTACACGGTGCATTTTGAATCTTAGCCACTCTCACACACTTCTTCTTTACAACTTTTCCTTTCTCTTTAATAATTACTAGACATCATATTTAATGAGTAGTAAATTTGCCGTGTAACTGATCAAGTCCGTTTTATAACTGAGATTTTCTCAGCTAAAAGTTAAGGATTTTGTTAAGTGCCTAGATATAATTACTATTTAAAATAGATGTTAATTTTAAAGTGTATAATAGTCAGAAGAATTTACAGATAAATGTATTCTTTTATTAATAATAAAGAGTAAATTTCAATTGAAAGATGTGTGTATGTAAATATATGTATAATAAAGTGTAAATATATATAAGTATGTATATTTAGCATTTGCATAAATGCCATTGAAATAAATAATCATCTAAATAATATTTAATTTAGTATTATTATATAATTAATACATTTAAAAATATATATATGTGTATATAATTTAGTAATACGTATTTATCTAGATATATTTAATCGAATTCTGACAGGGCTTGTGCAAGTATAAAGCTAGGATGTATGGTGCGTAGGGTGAACATTTAATATTACTGTTATAGGATAAGTATACAATTTTTTTTTGTAATTATTGATAGTAAGTATAAAATTCTTTAGAGGTTTTGAAATAAAACTGAACTGCTACGTGGAGTAAAGTGGAACGGAGATAGAAGTAGAGTGTAGCTTAGAGACAGGAAGAAACAGGAGGCCTTTATTATCAAGAACTGAGAAATTATAGGTTTTATACAGCTCCATGGAAGGACAATGTCCTTAGTTCCTGCCTCCTCAACGGTTTTACATGAAATTACAACTGTCAGCTGATTAAATTTCGGTAATTATCTACTCTATTCTTTCCTTCGGGCTCTAAATACCTATAGTTGGTACATTTAAATTAATTACAGTGGACTTTACTTTTACTTTCATATTAAGTTTTTGTTATAAAAAAAACTTTTCGACGGCAGCAAGGATCACTAATTTCACCTACATACTTATGTATACGTCATGAATATATTTTAAAAAGCGAGAACTTTACCGTAGCATCAAATTAAGGAAGCTTAATACATACGTAAAGATAAAATCATGATTAAAATGAAAATATTTAACGGTTCAGTGATAATAATGACAGGGATGTTGCTCAATCGTCTTTCAATTCTCACGCTTCTCAACTTCTTATTATAATCAATTCAGGGATTTCTAAATGGTAAACAAAGTGACTCCGAGATTCAGATTTGATAACTTACTTCATTGCATATTTATGCGCTATCCTTGACTTTTTAACTAATAATTAAAAAAATCTTTAAATTAGCTTATTAAAGAAACATCTTTATTATAGAGTTCCGAAGAGTCCAGTTCCAAAAAAACTATTTTAAATTTCAATTAGTTGTTTACTATCCTCCGAAGTCTAAAGCGTTTAATATCCTTCTTCTTTATTATAGTAATATTAAGTTAATCGTAACATCTAATTATAAAATGGTTAACATTTACACTTTATTAAGATCATTATTCCATTTAGATTATCAAACACCAAAACGACTTAAGTTTAATATTGCAATGCTGACTGTAGAGAGAAACGATAGAATTTCAAAAGACGTTCGAACATTAAAACATATGTCTCCTCAGTGAGTAATATATTTTATTGAAAGCTTAGGCTGATGCTAAATTATAATTTCAAACACTAAAGCCTTCTCAATAAGTCTCGAAGTTATAAAGTATAAACGGGAGCTAGGTACCACAATTAATAGAGCTCTTAACCAACTTACTTTGGATTTTATGAATCATCACGAATAAATTTTATAAATTCAAACAGACTAATAAAAATTTAAAAATATAAGATACACATATACATACCATATTCACAATTTCGTAATGAATTGCTCAATAAGAATTATAAATTTTATATTTCTTTACGGAGAAAGTGATTTATATTGTTTCAATAGTATTTTAGTGGACTAATTGTAAAATTCGAACTCATATATATATATATATGTATATATATATATATATATATATATATATATATATATATATATATATATATATATATATATATATATATATATATATATATATATATATATATATATATATATATCTATATATATATATATATATATATATATATATATATATATATATATATATATATATATATATATATATATATATATATATATATATATACATATATATATATATAAGAACATGTCTACATTAGTTTACCGCTACACTTATGTATATAAGAATTAATAAATTGTCATTCTACCAGCTTATACTTGCGCTTAATAATTGTGCATAATATTTTGTGACTGTGAAAAAGCGTTTTGTCAATATACGCATACGCAAATATTACATAGTTATACTGCTACCATCATGGTAATACAAATTGATATAACTAGAACTCTTCAATTTAACCATATTTTACACCTCCATTATGTTTAACTCTTAAAACTAACTAAGGCTTCCTAATCAAGTCATACTTGTGATAAAGCAAGTAGACTGCTGTTTTTATGGAATAACAGTGGAGAAGATATAACTATTAATTTTTGTACCTAACTTCCGTTTATACTTTATAACTTTGAGACATAAGAAGGCTTTAGTGTTTGAAATTCTATTGTATACTTTCAATAGCCAAAGAATTCAATAAAATACCATATTACTCATTGAGGAGATATCCGTTTTAGTGTTCAAACCATTGAATGTCTTGAAATTCTATTGAATCTTTCCATAGTCTAAGCATTGCAATATTTAACTAATAGTCGTTTTGATGTTTGATAATTTAAATGGAATAGTGCTCTTAATAAAGTGTAATAAGTGTGTGCCTTAAGCCTTAATATGTTTTTTTTTTAATTTAGATGTTGTGATTAATGTCTATTTTTAATATATTAGTTTGGCCAAATTGTTACTTAAACTAATCTGATAGAACAGTTACTAAAACAATAGTTCCATGAACAGGTTATATCCAATCAACTAAAAAAAGCAGCAAAACAAGAGTTGAAATGATATCAATGCAGTATTTAGTCTGCATCATATAGAATTAGTTCAACCAGATCAACTAGAGAGTGGAAAAAGTTAGCGGAGAGGACTGGTTTGCCGAGAGGCATGTGGTGGTGATATATGGGCTGGGAAGTTGTTCAAGGACAGAACACTGAGGATGTAGCTGAAGACCAGAAGCACACTGAGGTCGGCTACTATGTACCTTAATCCTGACCTTAGTCCAGAGTATCGGGTGTCTTGTCTCCTCTCTTCACCCTCACCAGACCACTTTTTCATAACCTAACACAAGATTCCAGTTTTCAGGGCAACAACCCTCTCATACTTCTTCACGTATAATACTAAATTATAACTCGTAAATCCAAAAAAAAGAAAAAAAGACATTCTATAATCAAAAGTATACGAGAAAAATACCTAACAACAATTCTTGTCCATACTAAATTAGCAATTAAACTAACACATCTACTACGAGTCTCCAAACTTAAGAAATATTGGACGACTTCGCCAACACTATTAGATTACTCAAAACTAAGTTTTCTAATTATTATTTAATCAAATTTCTAAATAGGTATATTTGTTTATCTTAAAAATACTCTGCCAATTAGTGTGCCACACATAGCTTTCTCGCGCTCTAGTACGCAAAGAAAAGATCAGTTTAAGAAATAAAAATAATCAAAAATTTGGAACGGCGCGGCACTGTTCCCGTAAATATTTAATAACGTTGGTTCTAACCAACATTTTTGGAGAAACAATGCCCCCCACATGCGCCAAAAGTTAGCTCACATATAATAAATTTAATAAACAAATAACAGCAACCAAATCGTAGAAACCGCTATATAATTTTTTTTGTTAATTTTACCCACCTCAAAAATAAAAATAACACAAAATAGAACATAACAAAAATTAATCTGCTATTCAAGAGCTTTTCAAAGATATACATCACATTATAAAAGATTAACTTTGACATTTGTACCCCTGTACTTTGAGGTACCAAAATTAAATTTTTAAAAAACAAACAATACAAAAGGGCATTAATTTAACTAATAAATAAATATAAATAAAAAACGTAATAACAAAAAAAGATTTAAAACCTTTAACCTACAACAAAATTATAAATCGGTACAAAAGTGCGTGTACATAATTTTTAAAAAATAAACAAATAAAATAGCTTTAATGTACATATCAAGGCATTCAAAATGATATACGACACAATATTAAAAACTAAAAAAAGTGGTCACGTGACACGGCACACGGGAAAAAGTTTACTCTCATGTTCTCAGCAAATAGGATAAACTAATGAAATAAAATATACTCAATTTAAAGAGAATTAGTGTGAGATTCAAGCACCTCAATCAGAAATAAAGTCGGTCAATTATTATAGAAACTATGGCCATTCAAAGACAAAAAGGAAAAAAATATTAAATTTATCACCATCTAAGGAACAACCGATGATGATAAGAGAAAAAGTCATAGGACCAAAATTGTAGATATTTTAAAATCAGTTACCGCTGGTGCTATCCGTTTTCCAATACGACTTACCGTTCAGCCGCAATAATTCCCCAATGCAGCTTAAAAATCAAGTCGGCCATTCTTATTTTTTTAAGGGGGAAAGAGAACTTTGTATAATTATTTTGGTTCACAATATGGACGTTGCGCGTCTATCTGCAGGCTACTTTCAACAAACCATAAAAATTTCATAAAAATCAGATGATTACTTTTATAAGTGTAGCTGTAAATAAATGTATGTTTGTGAGCATGTGGAAGATGAACAAATAAGCGCAGAAGATTGAAACTTATATGGGACCAACAATGGGCTAAGTATGACCTACCTCCCAAATTTCATTAAAATTGGACGTGTAGTTTTTTAAGATGTGTTGGTCCTCAAAAATCGAATGACAGACCGACAGACAGACACGGGACCAAAAATGTTCCCTGATGTCTGAAACGGATTTCTGTCTTGGAATTTTTGAAATCGGAGATATAAAATTTTTTCGTTCTTCAGAACGATCGCATATAGCTTCCGTTAAATTCGGTAAACTCGGAAGCAAAAATTATATCCGATTATTTTTATATATGTACTTCAAAATAAATTCATTATTATATTAAAACATTAGTTAGAAAGTAAATTTGGAGCATCTACAAATAACTAAAAACCGGACAAATTACAAAATAGACTGCCAATTGGTGTGGCACATAGCTTCCTCGCATCCTACCACGTATTTTATCGATTTTATGCATTTAGAAGCCATTAATATCTAATTTGTTCAATTGTTTCCCCCGTTTGTTTAATCTGTCAAAATTGTTTTTATTTTTTATAAGAATTTAAGTATTAATTTATCAAAAGTTAATGAGCGCAGACGGTCCAAATTAATCTGGGGCTATCTGCGGGTTACTGTCGATAAACTAAAAAGTTTCATACAAATCAGATAGGTGTACATAAATGTATGTTTGTGCGTATGTGGAATGCTCCATATAAGGTTATAACGATGAGCTAATTGTGACATATCATACAAATCAGTGGCGTATCCAGGGGGGGGGGCACAGGGGGCACGTGCCCCTCCCCCAGACCCAGGTAATAGAGAAAAAAAGTAAGAGTAAAAAAAAAAAAAAAATACCGCCGTATTTTTTTTTTTTTTTTCTAATAGATATTTTTTACATTCACCTCATATTCAATTTCACCTCAGTAATGCATAGAAAAGCTATTTTGAGAGGTCATATTTTCAAAATTTTCCGGCCCTCCCCCGGACCCCCCGCCATAAATCCCCCCCCCAGTAATTAACTGCAGACGACGCCCATGGCTTACAGTAAGATATTGCATTGCAGTAAGCATCAGCAAAACATTTTCTAATGAATACGTTCTAAAACAGTTGTTGTTACTTGGGGCGCTGAGATTTTTTCTTTATGACTTGTAAATTTCTTTTTTTTGGGGGGGGGGGAACTGCTTTGTTGAATAAGTAGTTCCCTTTTCTTGTTACCACTACGACTACCCCCCCCCCCCCCCCCCCCGCACAATCTCAACTGACTTAGAATGTGCCCCCCCCCAGACTTAGCCGCTGGATACGCCACTGATACAAATTTCAATTAAATCGGACGTGTAGTTTTTAAGATAATGTTGGTTCGCAAAAATTGAGTGACTGGCCGTCAGACAGACACGGAACCAAAAATGCTCCCTTCTTCAAAAAAATTTTCGTTTTTCGGAACGATCACATAGCTTCCGTTACCTCCGTAAGCTGCTTCTGTAAGCTCGGAAGCAAAAACTGTGGCTTTTTTAAAATTCTAGATTTTAACAAATTTTAATTTTTTAAGCTTTTATAAAATAATGAAATTATTAGAATGGAGATGGTGTGCGCACAGTTTTACTCGATGTGCGCATATTGGAAACGGATTGTAGGGATTCGACTGTGTAAGGTGATATTGATGAAATTATGGCTTCATGAGAACACAGGGAGCCTTCTTTCATTGATTATAATGTACACTCTGAGTCCACTTGCACAATACTTACACACTCAACTCCCGGCTACTTCCCTTCACTACATTGCAATTATTATTTATTAAATCAATTTTTTTAATATTTTTATACAAAACTAAAAATAAATAATAATCATTCTTTTAGATCAACGGGTAAAGTATTATTTACGGACAAACTTTACATATTTAATTATAATTACATTATTTGCGTCTTGTGTAAATATATTCGTATTCTCAATTTTAATCAATTATTAAACAAAAAGTTAAATTAGATGAATAGAGATTTTTTAAAAAAAATATATATATACCTATATTTATTTCAAAATATGTTTATCTACGATTGATAAGAAATATAAATATTATATCTCTGTTTAGATGCGTTGAAAGTAATTATTTACGTACTTGTATTTATTGCGCATGCGCTTCTCATAGTTCAGAAGAATTCCTCTTCTTTACCACGCTAGCGCGGTAAAGAAGAGGAATTCTTCAGCTTTACGCACGATTAGCTAGTTTGTTTACATTTAACAAAACTAATTTGCTGTTCTTTTATTAAAGTAGCTGTTTATATATATCGAGTTTTTAGTGAAAAACAATGAGTGAATTAAGTGACTTTGACGAAAATGTGGAGAATAATATTCCTCCAGAAATAATTAATTCGGCAAAAAATACAACTCAAGAATTAATGCCATCTTCATCAAGAGAGAGATACGAACTTACATACAGCAAGTTTATTTTTTTCTGTATTTATTATTAAACCTAACAATCGTAGATATAGTATGGTACGCAACTCGAGCGAAAACGGCATTTTGCATTGCTCGTGTGGTTTTACAACCCTCGCTGTCGCTCGGGTGCAAACTCCACACTCGCATGCAAAATGCTACTTTCCGCACTCGACGCGTAATGTACTATTAAAGAAAAAAATATTGTGGGGAGGGGAAAAATTAATCGTGAGATTTTTCATTGTAAAAAAAAATCGACAAGACTATATGACTTCAGGAACAATTGCACAGAGCATAAATACTTAAAGTTCCCAGGTATGGGGGCGTAAGCGAGGGTTGGGGAACCTGTTTAAAAGTTAAACATAAATGGGATCAAATCCGTATGGCCACCATCTAATTCATTAACCAAAGTTGTTTAGATCATAAATGAAAGCTAAATTCCATATTCAAAGGTTTTAGTATAATTGGTTTCGGAGATATCGTCATGTTGAATGCTCCATACAAATAGCCACCATATTGAATCAAGATTAAAATATGGAATTTAGTTTCCTTTTATGATATAAGCAACTTTGGTTAATGAATTTCTAATTGGCCACTTTTATTCAAGATGGCGGCCATACGGATTTGATCTCATTTATGTTTAACATTAAATAGGTTACCTACTAAAATGCATGGTCATAGGTCTAGTCGTTCCAGAGAAATAATAATAATATTTTTTGATACATCGTTATTTTGTCTGCTTTGAACCTTCGAAAGTATTTATCCTACAAAAATAAAAATAAATAAAAAATAAAAATAAAAAAAATAAAAATAAAAAAAATAGTAGAACCTTTTTGGTATAGGAATTATTGTCTTCATTAATTTTGCAACTTCGCTGTGAACAATATAGTTTAGGATATATTTTTGAAAAAAAGTGAACATTAACCATTAAACAGGTCTCCTTCCCCAACGTATTTTAGTATGTTGTACAACAGACATTACTGAACACATGTACCTAGAATCTAAAAACCGGGATTTTTTTTCACTTCATCACCTTTTTTGAGTCTAATTACACATAGTAAAATAATTTTAATGTTTCTTGGTGGTAGTTTATAAAGCCATATGTTAAAAAATACTATAAAAATAATACACGCTGCAGCGGAAGCACGGGATATCCAACTAGTTTAGCTATGCAGATACAATTGTACTTTTGTCAGTACATTTCTCGGATAGCCTAATTATGTATTTTCCGTTTTCATTTTAAATTTAGAAGTATAAGAAAGATCATTTGCCCGGCGTCCAACATAGACTATACAGATATCGCTTTATGTTTCAGAAATAGTGATTTTCCCAAGAAAATGGAGGAAAATATGATAGAATTTATATAGACTTATTAAAAACTATGTGAAAACTTAAATCCTAATATGGATATATATATATATATATATATATATATCCTTTTTTATGCAAGCTCCTTACAAATTTAATAATAAAAATCAAGTAGTGTTATATTATATGATTATAAAATTATAGTTAGTTATTTAAATAATTCTTCTATCTCATTACAGATATTTTATTGTGTGTGTATAGAAATGCATCCTAAACAATAAATGAAAACTGTTCTATTCATCCATAAGAATCATAAATTTAAATGAATAGTTATTAATACGTAACGTAGCTAAAAGCTCATGGTAAAGAGAAGACAGACTAATCTCCCGTTTCGTAATAATTATTACTATTAATACGGTCTATGAATTAGATATGGACGTACAGAATAAAATATATTGTAATAAATATGTTAATTCAGGAACTCTCAAGGTTAAACATAAAAGAATTCAAGATTATGAGAAAAAAAATTACTTATTCCCACAAAATAAATGTTTCTTATTTATTTTAATTTCAGACTTACTTCAGTAAGTAGCTTAAGAACCCTGGAATTACCGGGGTATTGTACTCGCTATATCTTTAAATTAAACATAAAATAAACTCTATTCTAGTACAGTGTTTGAATGATCTCTATAGCAATATTTACTTTTATAATATAAATATCACAATCATTTTTAAGGTAACGGAAATATTGAAATCATTCTGAAGAAATACTTTATTTTTTATATACAATAACAAAAAAAGATTTTTAACCATATTTTTATTTGCACATATTTTATTGAAAATTTTTAAATTGAGTGAGTTATATTTTCAGTTCATACTATAACAGTATCATGTTTCATGTTATGTTGTCATAACAAAAATTAGTAAATACCGTATTGCTTCGAATATAAGACGTGCCCCCGAATATAAGCCGTGGCTCCGAATATAAGACATGGCCCCAAATATTAGACGTGGCCCCAAATATTAGACGTGGCTCCGAGTATAAGACGTGCCCCCGAATATAAGACGTGGCTCCGAATATAAGACGTGCCCCCGAATATAAGACATGGCCCCGAATATTAGACGTGGCTCCGAATATAAGACGTGCCCCCGAATATAAGACGTGGCTCCGAATATAAGACATGGCCCCGAATATAAGACGTGGCTCCGAATATAAGACGTGGCTCCGAATATAAGACATGGCCCCGAATATAAGACGTGGCTCCGAATATAAGACATGGCCCCGAATATAAGACGTGGCTCCGAATATAAGACGTGGCTCCGAATATAAGACATGGCCCCGAATAAAAGACGTGGCTCCGAATATAAGACGTGGCTCCGAATATAAGACGTGGCTCCGAATATAAGACGTGGCTCCGAATATAAGACATGGCCCCGAATATAAGACGTGGCTCCGAATATAAGACGTGGCTCCGAATATAAGACATGGCCCCGAATATTAGACGTGGCTCCGAATATAAGACGTGCCCCCGAATATAAGACGTGGCTCCGAATATAAGACGTGCCCCCAAATATAAGACGTGTCTCCGAATATAAGACATGGCCCCGAATATAAGACGTGGCTCCGAATATAAGACATGGCCCCGAATATTAGACGTGGCTCCGAATATAAGACGAAAGTAGGGAAGTTATATTTTGAAAAGAGATCGGAGAAGTCTAAATTATTAATCACCTAATTGTTCTTCGGCCCAGTGAAGGATTTCTCGATTTGAAGCACGTAAAAAGTTTACATTTTTCTTAGCGCCAACGTCGCATATTACAATCACTAATATTAAACTGATTTTCTGCAGCTCGGTTACCGTAGCGTTCCGCAAACAGAATCACTTTTTTTTTTATACCCAGCTTCATAACGAACCCTTCTTTCTTTCCACGACATCGCGATAGAGAACGAAACCGAGAAGACAACAGACGAGGAACAGATAGAGAACTGAGCTTACAAAAAGTACCTATAGGTACAACATAAACCCCTCCACCTAATATCTCATCGGAAATTGAACACATTAGAATTCCTGAAAATTAATAAAATAGGAGGTCCCGACAACAATATCCCGGAAAAATTCAGAAAATTGGAAATCAAAATGTAAAAAAATGATCTCAGCAATACTTAAACGAGAAGTTGCGTTGGTAGAAAATAGGTTGTTAGCTTACGCATGGGGAATCCAATCCCGGGATTTCGGGACAGCAAAAACGAATCCCGGGATTGGTCAAATTCCAACTAGACTGATAAAAAGCCTTAAAGCATGTAGTTATTATTATTATTATAACAAAATATGCCATATTTATTTAGCATTTCATTTGTTTTAAAATATATTGATAAACATTAATCACACTAAAGGAGCAAAAACATAACAAGCTACACAGTGGTGTTTAGGCAATTAGTTGTATATTTAAACTGTTGCATTTGTACAAATAAATGCTATTTCATTTTTAAAAATAAAAAATAGATTACATAATAAAATAATGAATTATTAATATACTGAGTAAAAGACGTACCTAATGAAAACAACTAATCATCCCGTAATACGTTATGCAACAAACAAAACTGCTTACTTGATATGTTCATAAAAAAATGCTTTTTAGGATTTAAAATTATTTTAATTTGTAAAACTTGATCCAGCACTCCACCATTTTCAAATAGAGCCATTTCTTTTCTTATACTTAGAAGGTCAGTTTTCGTATGTGGTCCAGGTTCAACAGCTTTCATACTTTTTTCAATTTCTTGATCTAAAAGTTGTATGTTGTGTAGCTGGAGCTGGATAAATACTTTCCTCTCTCTTAATACCTCATTCAGTCCACACCGCGCAGTCAACAAATCACAGAAGTCTGTTTACTCTTACTACGCTACTAAGTGCATTCGACTACCCGACTGATATTATTGTTCATTAAAGTCATTTGTTTGATTTTTTATTTAGTTCACTACTTTGAAATAAATTATGTTATTTATTTAAAAAATCTATTATTCTCTTGATTAAACAGTATACTTGTACCAGTCAAAATACCTTAAAACGTAAAAAGTTTCAAATCCCGAAAACCCGGGACTGTTACTTAACAATCCCGGGATTGCCGTAAAGGTGAATCGGCTCGGGACCCCGGGATTGGATTCCCTACTTAGGCAACGTCGCTATCAGATGGAAATGCTATTTCGATTTGTTAGTCTTGAATTCATTGATTATAAGACGCTTCCCGAACAAAAAAAGTGCGTGTTATGTTCGATGCAATACGGTAATACTAAAGAGTAAAATCAGGGCTATGGAGCAATGCCATGGATTTAACTAGAAGTAGAGAATTGAGATGATTGTGTCATGAAGTATCAAGAAAATTGCTTGAAAATATGATTAAGTTAGTTTATATAATATTTTATTTATAACTATTTTTATATAAAGATAATGTTAATGAATTGAATTGTTTTATTACACGTGGATTCGAGATAGACCCTTATCACGCTGGAGAGCGGCAAGAAATAGATATTAAAATAATGATGATTGAATAATAAATAGATATTAAATAATAATTAAAAATATGCCGACCAATAAACTCTAATATATAGATTACATGGATAGGAGTTTTATTACGTAATTCATTTGTTTTATTACGTTTGAAAAACATCTAATTAAATTCATTCATTAAAATAACAAAATATGTATACATAAGTATTTAATTTCTCGACTCTAATGTCTATTTATAATGAATTTCCAATTTTTATGTTTTATGTTTCTGCATAAATCATATAACAATACAGTTCGTCATTCTATTCGTTTTTAAGTTTAAAATTGATATACAAGGACAGAGATTATAATCGTCATTAGAACCTTAATTTTATTACACTTATATTAGTAATTATATTACTTAAGATCACTTTGTCTATATTTTCTGTTCTTCAACATTGCTTAAGAAAACTAATTTATAAGTTAAACGTACTTGAACTGATAAAAGAGGACGAGAAACTAACTCACTAACTAAAAATTTTAAACTAAATTTAGAAGAATTTTTACAAATTGTTTTTCTTGAAAAATTAAATAATGCTTTAACATTAATTGAAATGGGTTTCACCCTCGATGCTGCTAACGTTATCTGCCTCAATGTAGCTGCGTAGAACGCCTCCTAGGGTAGTTTAGACGCAGCCGCAGGAGGGTCCATCAATTGAATAAATCGCATTTATTGAGAAAAGTATCTACTATACCTGTATACTGTCGTGCACGACTGATGCATTAGAAGAAACAGTCCCCTTGCGTAAGACGTACAATAGGAAACGTCTAGTAAGAACTATCCACAGTATCTCTTTGTCACCAAATACATCAAGATGCTGCGTTAGCATACATTAAAAATAAGGTTAACTTGATGGTAATAGGTTGCTTTCTTATTAAAAACATTACATTAATATAAAAATAAAAACTTTATTTTAGCCTTTATATAAAGTTTTATCACTGTGGTCTATTTCTATATAGTTTATTAAAACTTCTAATTAAGATTAAGTACTGTAATTATAGTTATTAATTTGAAATAACTCATGTTAAAATGTTGTTTTTTAGATTTCTAACAATAAATTACAACTGGCTTTACTGTTTGATGGTTACCGCACTTAAGTCTTAGCATATGACACGTAAACAAAAGAATAAAACTCTGAAATAATGAATTGATATTAATCGAGCGGTTTTAGTCCTTTAATTAAACTTAAAAACCTTTATAAAAAAATGTATAGATATAAGCCGTTATAATTTTCTCTTTGTAAAAGCATAATTTCTTGGAATGATGAATAACAATATAAAGACAAATGACGAATTAAGTCTAATTAATTCAGAAAGGATGTAAGGTGTTTAGACAGTGTGCTGATGCTATAGCTTCTTCTTATATAAATAAAGACAGGTGCAAATATAACCTATTTAAAAGAGTTGAGATTATTATTATTATATGTATACTACCTATGTTTAAAAATATGCCAATTATAATATATTATACACACAATGTTGCAGCGTCCATTTTTATACAAGAGATAATTTCACAAGCAAAATTAAAAAAATTGGTCCAACACCCTCGAACAAAACTTTCTTAAGTTCATAATAATACTGGACTTAAACACCATAAGTCTAATTTAATAAAATTATAATGAAACATATTAAAAAGTGTTCAAAATGAAATTGGTTATGATCCTTTTTTGATTTTTAGATAAATTCAATTTATTTTCATAAATATATTGGAAACTATATTTTTCTCAGGTGGTTTTTGTTTTTTTAAAACAAATTATACGGTAAGATTCGTATTTTAATTAACTACAATTTAATTTTATTAACCGAAACCGTCATCGAAATAGTACATTACGCGTTTAGTACGGAAAGATAGCGAGGGTAGTAAAACCGCACACAAGCATAGCAAAATGCAGTTTTTGCACGAGTTACATACCGTACTTTTATCTACGATTGTTGGATTTTAATAATAAATACAGAAAAAAATATTTAATAAACTTCCTGTATGTAAGTTCGTATTTCTCTTTTGATAAAGATGACATTAATTCATTATTTGTATTTTGTGCCGAATTAATTATTTCGGGAGGCGTATTATTCTCCTCATTTTTTGTTCACTAAAAACTCGATATAAACAGTTACTTTAATTAAACAAACAGCAAATTAGTTTTGTTAAATGTAAACAAACTCGCTAATCGTGCGTAAAGAATTCTTCTTTTTTTACCGCATCAGGGTGGAAAATGAGGAATTATGAAACGCGCATGCGCAATGAATACAAGTACGTAAAGAATCACTTTCTACGCATCTAAAGAGAGATACAATGTTTATATTTCGTATCAATCGTAGATAAAATAATGATTCAAGATTTTTTGAGAGGTAGCGGTAGCGCCTCCAAATTTAGAGGAAAAACGCATACCTTGATTTCATCATAGGGTATGATGTTTGTGAGGAGGTGTGACAAACTTAATCTAAATCTATACTCTTTTTCAATTAATATTAGCATTTCACAGCGCAGAAAAAAAAAAAAAAAATTAGGAGGGGAGCCAATGAGAGCACTGGATTTTGAATTCGAGAAGGTCGGGCCAGCTAGGTAAATATAAATATCACTGGCCCCTCTCCCCTCCCATAGGCCTAGCGACTTTATTTTATCCTTATATAGGTTGGCCAATCTGAGTGTCAAAAGTTAATTCTAATTGTGAAAAGAGAATAAAATTTTAGGCTCCACGCGTCTACACAGACAAAAGACCGTTTTTTTTTTTTTGTTTTACAAAAAGCACTTTTTACATTCAGGGGCCCTTAAAACGTATAAATTCTAATTAGTATCAAATTTAATAGTTATTTGTGCAACTAGTGCGCAAAGTGGCACTTTGCTGCACTCTAGAGAAATATTTACGCACGAGCCGCAGGGGAGGGCGGAAAGGTTTCTCGAGTGCAGCAGACACGTTAAGTTTAACTTGCTCATGAAATTTTTCCTGCAGTTAGTTTTTAATCTGTAAATAAAATATAAAATAATAGTGTTCATCAACATGTAAAAGGTTTTACAATATCCACTAAACCAGCTGTTCTGTTTATAGCCAGTGTTTTTTTTTTTGCCTGAATCAGCAAACCTGACCAAGCGCTGTTATTATTTTTCATCATAACACTTCCTCATCACATTAGAAACTTTTTTTTAGATTGTCTATCTTTACTTTTTTATATTTTAACATTTTTATATTTGATATTATATAGTGTTTAAATCATGTAGTTAGTTAAAAAATAATTATTAGTTGTCATTGTTATTATTGTTATTATTTGGATTATTTAATCTTTTAGATTTGTTCTTTATGTTCGTAAGTTGAAACACTGGAGTGCGGTTAAGTAAAATGAGTGCGATAAAGTAGTAAGTGCAGGAATCTGCTGTTTTGCGTACTATTTTGAGTGCGATAACAACCACTCTTATCAGAATGTCAATATGGATTCAGAAAAAATAGATCAACTCTCGACAATGTTTTTATACTCAACGCTTTGATCCAAAATCACATTAGACTGCCTATAGAAGATCTGTCTTAGTTGCTTATTATAGATTTCAAAGGAGCGTTTGACTCCATCAACCATTCCTTATTATTTCATAAACTCAATACTTTTGGTCTGAGTGCTAAAATCATCCGCATAATTAAAACATTTTACCAACAATCGCATATGCAAATCAAATTTGACGGTGAAATTTCAAGTGAAATAAATGTTACTAGTGGTGTTTTGCAAGGAGAAATTTTGAGTTCTTTACTATTTAACATATTTCTATCTGATCTACAAGATTATTTGATTAAGAGAGGAGCTAAAGGTGTCCCAATAGACTCGCACAATGATATTCTGATGACTCTCTTTGCCGACGACCTTACTGTATTTAGTACGAGCCCCGTCGAACTTAACAGGACCTTAAGATTTTTGTACGAATACTGCCAGCTGAATCAACTTACTGTTAATGTGGCAAAAACTAATGTCATCAAGTTTTCCAAAGGCAACTCCCAGATCAAAACCAATATTTACTTTAATAATGAAATAATAGCCCCGGTAAATCGAGTAAATTACTTAGGTATAACGATTTCGAAATCATTGTTATATAGTGAAATGTGCAATACCGCCTTAACTAAATCTAGAATAGCCTCTGGCAAAGTATTTTCACTACTAACAGCTTCTAAAACTAACTCGTGGGAAGCTAGGACAAAATTATTTGAAGCTATAATTGTATCTACCTTACTCTATGGAGCGCCCATATGGTCACTAAGGTACACTGAGAGTCTAGAGAAGGCACAAACTTACTTTTTTAAAACCCTATTACACCTTCCTAGAAACACGCCTAACTACATGGTTAGATTAGAAACAGGAGCACACCATATATCCTATAACATACTAAAAATTAGTATTTGGTTTTTCTACAGGCTATTATGTATGGACAAAACATGTCTTCAGAAAATTTGCCTCAGTAGATTGATGCACCTCCATGATTCCCCAGGCAACAATATAAAACTAAACTGGTATTCTCAATTAATAAATCTAATTTCAAAAACACAAATCCCACTTAACATACAAGATATAGCTTCACCTACAGTTCTAAAAGAATACATCCCTTCACTCTTAGAAAAATTCAAAATGAAACTACATGAGAGTGATCTAGAAAGAGCTTCTAATTCGCATTACAACATACTATTTAAAGAAATGACATGGATACAACAACCCAAAAAGTACCTGTTAATAGCTCAACCTATTCACATAACCAGGATTATTGCCCAACTTAGAGTGTCTAATGGAACAGTGGCTCGAATATATCATAAAGGAAACACCTATGAAATCAACCAAATAGAAACCTGCTCACTCTGTGAATTATACAAACCAGAAACTTGGTCACACATTCTATTTGAATGCCCTGCTTATGATCCACTTAGACAACAATTCTACGCAGAACTCTCTCCGACTCTAGACAAAACCTTATTAAATTTTTTAGAAGTAAAATGCAAAAAAGATTCTTGTAAATTATACACCTACACGATCAAAATATTGGAGATTCGTCACTACTTAAAAAATGATTCCACCGAATCTATTTAATTATAAATTCTAGATTAAAAAATAATTATTTATATCTTTACTGCTACTATAATGTTTTTCAAAAAGATGATAAATTCACTTTTAAAATATATATAATATGTACACAAAATAAAAATAAAATAAAATAAATAAGGATAGCTAAATATGTAAATGTTAGTGTAAATATAAATGCAGGAGCCCGATACAACAAGATAAGAATTAAATTTGTAAAAATTACTTGTAATTTAAACAAATAAATATATTCTACACGATAACAACCACTTTATCGGTCAACTGTAGGAGGGAAAAAAATGATAACCAAAGAAAGTAGATGTAAAATTTATAATTGTATCCCGGGCTGATTAAATTCTTGTATAACAAAAAAACATTGACTATTTGTGGATTAGAATGAATAGCTGATTTGTCGAAGAAGTTATAGGACTTATACTCATACTGTATTTGAAGAATTTAATTTAATTTTGGACCATAATAAAAATATTTAATACAGGTATCATTCTTTTAGTAGTGTTTGATGATATTTCTTTGTTTAATAGCTATTGCAACTTTAAAATAATAATTGATAATAATATAATAATAGGTAATAATTGCAATTGATTGTTCCCTACTTGCGTACAATAAGAATATTGAGAAATTAATAAGCCAATTATTGAGGAACTTAGCTTCCTAATTCATTCAAATTCCTAATTGGACTTACTTTTAAACTTATGACAACTACATATTATTTAATCGTTTTCAATTAAAACAAGGGCATAAATGACATTGGTATAAGCTGTCCATAAGCATATTATACTTCTTAATGGACTATTACAAATTACAAATAAGTAATAGTCCATTAAGAAGTATAATATGCTTATGTATTATTAATTCAAGTTTATCAGCTATAATTGTATTATTTTATTTATTACTATTCTATAATGTAATTGTTTATTTTATTAGTTTTAAAATATTAAAATAAAATCGTACAACTATTTACATTATACCAGAGACACTTGAATCTGTGAAGTATTTTACGCATTATTAGGAAAATATAAGATTTTAGGATTTATTTGTTAGCTAACCAAACTGATAAGACCTAAAATAGACTGCCAATTAGTGTGGCACATAGCTTCCTCGCATCCTATCATGTACTGTATTGTTATATTAACATTAAAATTATTGTTATATTGTTTATTGTGTAAAAATTATTAATAGTTTTAGCGATCTTTAACACTTCATAGAGGTGTCGCGGCTGGTTTTACTAAAAAATTGTAATTGAAAAAAATGTTTGTCTCATTGAATAGATGAAGTTAGATTTTTTCCCCGACCCAAAATTCCAATTTTAAATTTGAAGTTCACGTTTACGCGAGCGTTGCTCGTGAACGCTTGGACGGATAACGTTGTCCAACGAACTCGTCCTGGGCATTGGTAAAATGAACATGTCTACAAAATTTCATCAAAATCGGTCGACATTTACTCAAGTTATCGTCGCACGTTTCATAATTCGCGGACACACAGACCGACAGACAGACAGACAGACACGAGACCAAAAATGTTCCCTGATGTCTGAAACGGATTTCCGTCTTGGAATTTTTAAAATCGGAAGCTTAAAAGTTTTTCGTTCTCAAAAGTGAACACAATGCTTCCGTTACCTTCGGTAAGCTCGGAAGCAAAATACATTGATGCGCTGACTACATGAACTGATTTCATCAGAAATAGTTCTTTTAAAATTTTTTTGACAACAAAAAAAATAAGTAAAGCATTCGAGTCTAAAAGTGAACCGATTTGAGGCACATTTGATTGTAATTAGACATCGATGCGCTGACAACAGTTCTTTTAACATTGTTATGGAGAAAAATAAATAAGTAAAGCATTAGATTTCTAAAAGTGTACTAGTTTGTGGCACAGTTTATTTATATTTCAGATATATAACCAGACAAGACCTTCTGACTAAAGAAAACCTTAGTAATTCGGGGTAATACCGCTAGGACTGATAATTTTTTAGGCAAAACCTCTTGACAATTAATTCGACTTGTTTGATTAGTCCCTAATAATAATTAATAGATCGAATCACTTGGCATTTTTGAATGATTGACAATGAATGCACCAACTCTTTTGGTCTGTTCTATTGTACCTATATATTAACGCAGAGGTTCCCAAAAGGTGGTCCACGGACCCCTAGGGGTACTCGACGGCTTTGCAAGGGGACCGTAACTGGCTGGTGAAAATAAGATTCAAAATACCTTTCTAAAAAAAAACTGTTTTTGTTATTTTCAATCATCACAACTTGTAAAGTATGACCCATTTTATCTTTTAGTCATAATTTTATCTTATAAATGTAATAAACTGTGTGAAAAATTATTGGCTTTATCAACACTATAGTATATTAAGAATAAATATCGAAATCGCATTAAAATGCACGAATTTATTTCAGTGGTCTCCAAAAGAAATTTTGGAGAATATAGATAGATTTCATCTTTTACACTGAATATATAGGATTAGGATTTAGTCAGTGGACATAATGTTAATAGTAACTATTTATTTCTAATGCTCTGTCTCAATAAATTCACAATCGATACACTATAATTTGCTTTGTAAAATAAAACTAGTTTGTTTTTAGAAAAACTTTGCAATTTATTATTCTCCAATATTATTCTCTTATTTTATTACCTTTAATTTGGTATAACCATATCAAACACTGGTGGTAGTAAAGTGAATGTCAAAGATATGATTTTAATTTAAATACAGTCAGGGGTTCTTGATGGTTTAATACATTTACTGGGGGGTCCACAACTGACTAGCACTTGGAAACCACTGTATTAACGTATACTCATAACTATGTATTATTTATTAGTGAAAAATATTTCTTACATTACAGTTAAATGACATGGCCGTGAATCTTTCTTTTACACACTCGTGCAAACAAATCAAGCTTTGACCAGTAGACGTTTAAATTACATTTTATTAAAAATATTTATATAAATATTAATTATGTTTTTTATTTAAAAAAAAAAAAAAAAAAAAAAAAAAAATGTAATAAAACCTAGGTATATAATTATTTAATATTTAATTTAATCCATCGGATAATTTTAATTAGGTAGTTAAGGAAAGACTTTAGCTTATAACTTGTTATAGGTATTTATATTGAATGTATTATAACTTAATTAATTTTTTATGCATTCCATTAAAATATCGACGTATCTTTTTTCATTTGAATTATTTAATTTTTTCTTACCAACAATAAATTCATATTGTTGGTTATTTAATTTTAATAAGAAATAATACAATTAAATTAATGTTAAAAAATGAACTTCTGATGTGAATTAATTAAGATTAGAATGGGAATCTTGGAAGATAACGAGGCTATTTACTAATCAAATTAATCTTGTGTGTAATTAAATCTTAAAACAATGAATGAATTAATCAGTCCTTAATTCATTCTTATATTGTAGTTAGTAGATAAAATTATGATAATATATTAATAATAATAAATTAATATAACTTTATAATGAAGTGAGAAATTAATTAATCCAAATAAACCATGCATTTTAGACATATTAAAATCGGTTTAGCTCTACATATTATTCATTTGGAGTATTATTCGATTATAGAAGAGAGCAAAGGCAACATGGTTTAATATTTTTAGATCTCACATCGTATTCAAAAATATAAATATAAATATATACGCATTAAATACCCCACGATTACTTATAGTCAGGTCAGATATATAATATAAACTTCGGCAAAGAACTTGAATTTTATCTGACCGAGTTCGTAATCTAATTAGGCACTTAATTTACCTACTTATATCTTTAAAGGATCAATAATTTAAAAAAAAAATCGATCCGAGACAACTCAGACAAAATTTCTCATATATATGAGTTCATAATTACTTAGCCCAGCGTATTTCATTAATTATTTTTCGTGTTTTAGTTGGCACATTTAATTATTTAAAGTTCATCAAAATTTATCATAAAAAATAACTTCACCTCGGCGGGTATTCAAACCCGGTTTTTCTCCGTCCACATTTAAAGGTATTTTCTCAGGAACTAGATTTTTCCCGGGGAAACGTCTTATATCGTCAGATTATATAATTCGTATTTAATGAACTACATTTTAATTTTAGAATTATGTAATCAAAATCTTCGAAACCGTTTTTGAGAAATAATTTTTCCCCACGTTTATTCGTGAAGTTCTAGTTGATGTTTTGGGGGGTAGTGCCCCCACATTTGGAGCTAAAATTTATTTTTCGATTTTGCCTCAGGGTTTTGTTTTCTGAACATGTATGATAAATTTCGCCCCATCAGTTTAGGCTCCACACGTCTGCACAGATGAGAGACGACAGACAGACATTTTTAAATACCACTATTTTGGGCTCAGGGGACCTTAAAACGTGAATATCCATCAAAATCTCAAAATCGACATTTCGTGCCATCACAATATATTTTCTTTATATGAGAAAGTAAAAAGATATATTAATAATATAAAGACATATATCATTATATATTAAAAGTAATAAACGAATGGTGAGGGTATTTTAAAGGACGAATGACGAATCGATCATGTATTAGAGATGAAAGATATATAAGAGAGATGTACATCAATTTTTAGAGAATGATATATTTTAGAGAGGAGCGATATATTAGAGATATAGTAGATAATATAAACTATTATTTAATGATCGATTTTAAGAATTTACCTAATGTATTTTATTAAACCCTAAAGTCAATGGAAGTTTTCATTTTTTTTTAATTTGTAATCGGGGCCAAAATCCTTGTTTAACTTTTTTACTTATAATATATTTACTTGGTAATAAACATAAATGTAAAGATAACTGGTCATCTAAATGGCATAAGTTACGACTTATGCCATTTAGCTATTACAACTTAGCTAAAGCTTTACCTTTAGGTTTTAAAATAAAAATATATTAAAGTTTGATTGTTTACGTTTCTAAACACATACATACACATACACTATATATATATATATATATATATATATATATATATATATATATATATATATATATATATATATATATATATATATATATATATATATATATATATATATATTCTTGAATTGTTAATTAAAATTACGATGAATTATTTATTAAAAAAATAAAAATAAAATGCTTTACACTCATTGTAGTAGAGTCCCTATACTTATCTATTCATCTGTGTAGCTATGCTTTTTAATAATGGTGTTATAATTCTTTCTTTTTTTTAAGCATGACTTTATATAAAAACAACTCACATACAGGAATGTTGCGTACAGCTTTCGCCTATCAGGTTAACATAATATAATAGCCTTTGAGTGCATTGTGCAAGTTCCTCTACTTATGATGCATTTAAAATGAACCAAGTAGGCATTTATTAATTTAAAATACAATTAGAATAGTACTATAATTATCATACATATACTTAAAAATTAATGAAAAAAAAAAACTAACAACAAACATAGTATTATAGTTATTATTAATAAACCAAATTCTTTTTTCATAGAATAATAAAATTCCCGTTATAATATATTATACCGTAAAAAAACTGAATCAGCAGTTCGATTTATATAAACCTAAATATATTTTTTTTTCTTACAAGCATACCGAATGTAGCGGAAGCATTGTAGATTGTAGCATTGCAAAAATTTTTGTCTCAGATCTAAAATATTCCTGGACAGATATCCATTTCAGACACCAGACACCAGGGAACATTCTTGGTACAGTGACGATCACAATTAGAAAAATTGTGAATCTGTACAAAAAATTAGGTCCGAACTTAAAAAAGAACAAAAACAACAATGCGAAACAATCATTAGTCTGGACAGTAATATTCCTGGACAGATATCGATTTCAGACATGAGGGAACATTCTTTATAGTGACTATCTGTCTTTCAACATGTTTCCAAACCATCTTATCAAAAAAACTACTCGTCCAATTTTAATGAAATTTCATTTTATTTTTTAATCTAATGAACTTGCAATTATTATGTTACACAGGAATAGTTGAAACTGTTATATATTTTTTTAATTACTCAGTTATATTTTTTAATTGAAAATAAATTCATAAATTCAACCAATAAATAAAATGAACTACCTACTAGTAAACTTAAAGTGACGTTAATCAACATCTATATTTAAATAAAATATAAAGTTTTTAACAATATTGATTACGTTCGTGAATTTAAATAACGGAAAATTACATGTTTATTAATTATTGAGAAAAAAAAGTGAATCTGCACAAAAAATTAAGGTCCAAACTTAAAAAAGATCCAGCAATGTGAAACAATCATTAAATGTATAGCATAGGTACTAGTAATTTGTTCAGTATAGGTATATATATATTATATGCCAGAAGAGCTTTGTTGTTATTATGTACTTATGAAGATATCGCATAAGCATACTGTTCCTCTCAAACAGGAAGTTCCTTCATTGTTTACTGTATTTTAACAACGAACGAAAAGTAATCTAGATTTTTTTGTTTAACCTTTTCCCTGGATTTTGATCAATATACTCTTTTTACCTCCTTTGTCGTGATTTTTCCCTTAGAATATAGTGTGACATTTTTTTTTTTTTTAATATTTTAATCAATTTCTTAATAGTCTTAAGTTACACAATTAAAAGTAACTGCAGCATTTAACAAACATGGACTAATGGAAATTTACGAATGTTTTGACAAAAATTTAAGGTCATGTTGTTCCTAATGCGGTTGAGACCGTCTTTTGATAGGCCAATTTAGCATTTGCTTTGTGGATTGGAGGGTACCGGAGGAAGCTGAAATCAGTATGGTCGCACTCAGGTGTCCGAAAATTTAAATATATACCTAGGTCCAAAACAATGTGCCCATACTTCTTCCTGCGCTTCCTTTTCATGGGAATTTTAAAATTCCTGAGGGGGAGCAATTTTAGATGAAATCCAAGGTCTCGAACCTACTCTAGAGACTTAGTCTCAAGAAGCTGTAGATGTTCATTGCTAACCATTAGTGTTATTCCTAAAACCAATGGACTTATAACGTTCAAACATATATGTTTTATTGACAAGACATGCATCTTCAATACTGTATGGGCTTAGGTCTACATATCCACAGTCGGAGCGGTACAAGAAAGGGCTAATCAAGCACGAGTACAGATTTACTATAGCCTACCTCTTGCCATTCCTCCGCCGTCGCTTGGTGGCGTAGACTGTTTGGAGCTGTGCTGAATTGTTGTTGGGCGTGTGTTGTGGCGGCGGGGGCTCGTGGGGCGCCCCGGGCCCCAGGCCCAGGTAGTCCAGGGCGACGGCAGCCCTATCCCAGCCGCCGCCCGTCCCCTCCGGCGAGCAAATCACGGCGGCCTGCACCCTAACTCACCGGTAGAGACAACGCGGCAAACAGAACGGTCACCTTGAGTCGCGTATAGGACTAGTCTCGCGATCACTACGTAAACAGTGTGGCCGTTACGAGTGGCCACTTGGTACTGGGCCGGCCCACCACCCCCTCCACAGTTCCAAGCAGCACGGCCCCCTCCCTCCGCCCCGCAACATGGCGGGCCCCTCCCTACCGTTGTCTTGGACACCCAACCCCAACCCCCCAACTCGTATTTCCATACTATTATCGCCACCCCTCCAACCCCTGCTTCTACACGTATTACAGACTTGAGTAATTCCAATATTTTTGGCCTTTTACTGAGATTGATAAACATCTTTTTTTATTCCTAAAAAAACTTTACCTGCAGGATAATTAGGAAAAGAACAAGTAGTTGAAATAACAACACCATCAGGAATTTAAGAATTTCCCGCACTCAGAGCTGTGTTATAGTTTGGATAGGAGGATTTTATGTGCATAAATAAATTTGTAGAAATTCAACTATAATGACAGCTTTACATTGAGCAACACCTAGGTGACGCGACGGATATTGGAATATCATATGACACCTCGGAGGTGCTACCACAGTTGAGCAATGGGGAGGTACAGATGGCGCTACTCCAAGGAGACGCAAATTCCGGTTTCCTATCCAGTCAACGGCAACCCGTCAGGAAAGTCGCTCGTCAGTTCTTTACCCTCAGTTGTTCAAGAATGGGAGGTGAACACTGTTTAACGTCGCCATTCGATTCCGATAGATTAAGGATCCCTGCATATGGGCGTCGTCAGCAGTACATTATTGGGGGGGGGGGGACACAATCCTGGAGGGGGGTCCGGAGATCCTCCCCCGGGAAATTTTGAAAATATGACCTCTGAAAACAGCGTTTTTATGAATCTCTTATGTGAAATTTTATTTTAACACTTTGTATTATAATTAAGTAAACCTACGGTGTAGTTCGTTGACAAAACTATGAACACAAATATTTTTATAAAAAAAATAGCTCCCAGACGAAGTTGGGGGAGTCTGGGGGCCCTAGAAAAATTTTGTGAATTTTAAGGAAACATTTTCATTCTTAAGTAAAGTTTTCTCTTTTGAAATCAATCTGCACTATTTGGCCTAATTCGTACTCTCTGATTTACTTCGTTCGTATTTTTTTTTAGAATGTTGCTTGTTACAGGATTTGTCTTTTTTACAGTATCTCTGTACACTGTAAAAACTATTCTGGGTGTATAGTATCTCGATAAATTCAGTATTTTCTATTTATTAAAAATACACAAAGTGTCACTTTTTATAGGGTAATGATGGAAGGTTAGGGTTACGTTAGGTCAAAAAGTACTAAACTTAACCTAAACTAACTATAACCTTCCATCATTTTCCCTAAAATGAAAAAAAAAAAAATAAATAAACAAATAAGGTTGAATTTATCGAGATGCTACAACAGAAATAATTTTTTGGGTTTCGAGGTCATCCTAGAAACCCTTATGCTTTTGGTAGATCATCCGTCCTTCCGTCGCATCTTGGATCATACCCACCGACCTATTGTAGCAAGAAATATGAAATCTGGTATACAAGTTAAACTTTTTTTGCCCGAAAACCGGAAAAATAATGCGAACTTCACAACTCAAAATTTCTTTGATCAGCGAGCAATTGCTGATCAAAGATCGCAACATTTTTTATTTATAGTAATTTTTGAATTGGGAGCTTGTAAAGGTATTGAAATGTAGATTACAAATATATATCGTGTTTCCAAAATGGTGGCTATATTACCCCGGAATTACCAAACCATATCCCCCATAAAATGGCCCCCCTTCGCCATAAGGAAAGGCCTTAAACATGAGGGATAAATACATAAATATACTTCTCTGTGCGGGTAGAAGATATAAAAAAATCCGGGAGTTAATATAAAAAAGTCAAATTTAAGATGAAGAGTTACACGATACAGCAACGTGTTTTATTATTGATTGTGATTTATCTCGATAAATTTATTTTATTTAACTTATTTAATGTATTTATTTAATTAAACCCCCTATAGATTCCTAGATCGTGTGATTTAACACCATATAGATTTCTTGGGTCTCACAACAAACAATGTCAATAAGCCCACAACTACGCGTGCATTACAGGAGGAAAATAAACGCTGCATCAACGAAATTCAGCCCCATTTATGCAAAATGGTAGTGGAAAATTTCGACAAATGTGTCAGCAAAGCCGTGGAGGCCATTTGCCCGATGTATTATTCCATAAATAACTCTATCCTATGTACTTTATGATTCAATTAAAAAATAATTAATATAAAAATGTAATTTTTCAAAACTGCTCTTATTTTCAACTTTTTTTTTTTTTTTTTTTTTTTTTTTTTTTTGTTTCTGTATTCTTCACCTTAGTTGTATTCATGTGCAAAATTTGAGGGAAGATTGAATGACGGGAAGTGGTTCAAAATTGGGGTAATAGGTGTGCGATGAAACTTAACAAGCAAATAAATTTGAAGCCATTTTTTTTTTTTTTTTTTTTTGGTTTCTGTATTCTTCACCATAGTTGTTTCTATGTGCAAAATTTGGGGAAGATTGAATCACGGGAAGTAGTTCAAAATTGGGGAAACGCAAATGTGCGATGAAACTTACAAAGCAAAGTAATATAAGACCAGTAATAATAACAATCTAAAGACTAAAATTATTAATATAAAAATGCCATTTTTTAAAACTGGTCTTATTTTCATATAAGACTAGTAATAAAAAATTGGGAAACGGAAATGTGCGATGAAACTTACAAAGCAAAGTAATATAAGACCAGTAAAAACAGTTTTTTTTATTTAATTCATTTCTATTTAATTGCGCTAATTTTGAGACACCCTTTATAAGTTGCTAAATTGATTCTTTTATTCATGTGACAAAAAACATTTGGCTGCAAAAAATTGTGTAAACAAAACGATTTTGACAGATTTAAATAAATAGTCTTCCATTCAGTAAGGCTCATAGCTTCTTCGCATCGTATCAAGAATTTTAATTCTAATTTATTTAATTTTTTTCACCTTATCCTAGATCTTTTTCTTTCTCCAATCTCAAAACACTTAGTTTCTTTTTACTGTAATTCCTTCTTTGCATAGTTTTAATTCTTGACATTCTTGAGGTAAATGATGAATCGGACTTTAAAACATACCCAATTTACAATTTAATACATTTGAGTTTTAAGTCTGCTCCAGTGGTTTTCAAAAGAGAGAATCAGGTCTTTACAACACCATAGATATCGGATCAAATGCAAACAAATTACCTTAAATAATTTCTCCTATCAAATGTGAGATCGCCCATTTTTGTCATGTTTGTGTACACGACGTGAGACAGTGTAATAATATTTTTTTTCCGTGGTAGGCTGTGAAATAGTAACTTTAGAGCCTAAAAAACATAGCTAAAATCCATTTATTCATTACGTGGACTTAAAAAATCTTTTCATTACTCCTAGCTGTAAAGAAAAAATCTTTTACGTCCTAGGCACTAAAAGATTTTTTCTTTACGGCGGGTAGTTGTCAAAACTTCCGTTAGTAGTGCTGCAGTCTTTGTAGAAATGCTTCTAGTACGATAAAAATCCGCTAGATGTCAATGCGTTTTATTTATCTTTTCTTATAGTGTAACCTCATTTTAAGGTTTCTTTTTTTAAGTCTTAAGTATGTACTAATATTTGTTATTATTATATATTGATTAGTGATTAATATTTAATGTTTTTTCATTGTCTGCTACCTCGGAAAAAATAGCATATGCTACGCGACTTTGAAGTGTTTTTTCTTTACCTTGGCAATATTTACTGTCTCGCTTCGCTCGACAGTAAATGTAATTGCCGCGGTAAAGAAAAAACTCACTTCACAGCCTTGTAACATAATATACTATTATTGGTTTTACTGCGCTCTTGAATCACTTAAATCTTTTCACCTCAATTTCTACATTTTTTAAATGATGTTTACCTAGTTTCTTTTGAGCCTAATCCTTAATCTTATAGTTATAATATTAAATGTATAACTAAACCCTTTTGTATCTATGCGGTCTTCGTTAAACTTTTACACAATTTGACCGCATAAAGTTATGAGTTATGTTATCGACCAATATATAGGTATAAAATTAATCAATTCATTGCCAATTGCGATTTTATTCGTAATTGTAAATAGACATTATATATACCTACATAGATATCGTCATATATAAAATCACACTTTGCAATTATTATTATTTTTTTTTTTTTATTTTATACATCGAAAAATAAATTTGTACATAAATTATGGTACGTGGTGAATAATTTTATTTTTATGACTAAACGAAATGTAAAACTACCATCAACAGCTAGTACAGAAGAATCGGTGCTCTAGTGTGGAGTTGTCGCATCTACAGTATAATATCAACGAATCCTCCACAAAATAACAACTACTGACCACGCCCGATGCTGCTTAACCTGATTGATTGAGAGCCAACCTCTAAGAGCTACCCAGGCCCCATATAAAGGTATCAATAAGGTCTATAACTGGACTACTTCTGACAAACCATTTTTAAATTTCTTCAAAATCGGATGGGTACCTTCAGGGAAAAAGAAATTTAAAATTATTATGGGGCAGCAGTGGGCTATTAAAATAAGATAATTGGTTTTTAAGTTATCGCAGTTAGCAAAAATGTTTACAGACAAACACGAGATCAAAATGTTTCCAGATGTCGGAAATGGAATTCAGTCCTGAAGTTATTGAATTTGGAGATATCTAAATATTTCGGTCTTCAGGACTATATCAATGTGCTGCCGTTATATACTTTCGGTAAGCTTTTGGAAGCAAAAGGGTAATTACTCGTCAATTATGTCCTAACACCAAAACAATTAACATTAAGCCTACTTATTAGGATTACAAAATTAGTTCACTTGCTAATGATTCTATTACTATATCAAAATTGATTCGCAATTTCACCACTATATAGTTATAAACTTTATGATCAACGGCGAGTACTTACTTACTTTGCTGACATACAGGGTGGTCCAAAAGTCTCCCCCCCCCCCTCTTAAATTTTTAACGGTTTGGGATAAATTAATGAAACTTGGGGGATCTCTACCATGCAAAGGGAAGTTTGTTTTCATGCAATCACCCACTAGGGGCAACCACCCACTTTGCCCCCAGGCCTCCCAACTTCAAAATTTCAAATTGGAGTGTATATTTTTGATAGCATATTTGGATTCTACAGTGAAAAATAATAAACTTTTACTTCAAACTTTTTTTTTCTATTTCCAATATTTTGCCCCCTATAGGAGGGCAAAGATAGCTAAATAACCCTTACTATATCATACGTTGTAATAATATCTAAACGGTTAGAGATAAATTAATGAAACTTAAGGGATCCGTACCATGTAAAGGGAAGTTTGTTTTTATGCAATCGCGCAGTAGGGGCAACCTCCTATTTTGCCCCCAGACCCCAGACCACCTAACACCAATATTTTAACCTGGAATGTATATTTTTGATAGCAGATTTAGATTCTACGGCAAAAAATAAAAATATTTTACTTCAAACTTTTTTTCTATCTCCAATATTTTGGCAAGCTATAAAAAGGGTAGATTTCAGCGCCTGGGGGCAAAATGGTGGTTGCCCCTAGTACGTGAGTGGATGATTACGCACTTCCCTTTACATGGTACAGATCCCCCAAGTTTCATTACTTTATTTCAAACCGTTTAGATTTTATAACGATCTAAGTGTTATTTTCTTACTATTTCGGAAGGGATATTTTGCTATCTTAGGCAAAATATTGGAGATATTTACTTGAAAAAATAGTTTCAAGAAAAAGTATATTATTTTTCACCGTAGAATCCAAAATCTGCTATCAAAAATATACACTCCAATTTGAAATTTTGAAGTTGGGTGGCCTGGGGGCAAAGTGGGTGATTGCATGAAAACAAACTTCCCTTTGCATGGTAGAGATCCCCCAAGTTTCATTAATTTATCTCAAACCGTTCAAAAGTTAAGAGGGGGGGGGGGGGGGGGAGACTTTTGGACCTCCCTGTATATATGTCAGCTTTGATAACCAATTAAATTGATCTACCACTCTAGACCAAGACCAAACATTGAAACTAAGTTAACTAAAATGTTAAGCCATCTCCCTGCCCAAAAATGAAAAGGACAACCACGTGGCCTCAGCGGCTTTCTTTTCTGGCCAGATAGTAGAATGTTTATTTAATGTAGAGATAAACTTCAATAGAGATGAAATATAAATATGTACTTCATTGAACGGGCTAGCTAAATGAGCCGTCACCGGGAATACTGTTTAACTTAACAGTTATTTAAACTGGAAACTGACAGGATCCCTTTTGACGGAGATAAACTTAAAATGAACCCTTTCATTTTAGTAAACAGATTACTCAAAGCCTGTTCGACGAAAATGATCGTCTTTTCCATCTCCGATCTTGATACTGCTTTTAGTTTTTAATTCTGAGCTTTTTGAGTTTTTCATTGTGATAATTTTGAAGAACATTTATATATTTTTATGTCTTCGAATTAAAATATTCATGGACTGATATCCGTCTTTGGTCTTGTATCTCTGTTGGCCTGTCGCATAACCACCAAAATTTAAAAACCACTCATCCGATTTTAATTACCTTTAGATGGTATGTCCCATATTAATTTCAATCTTCTGAGCCCAATGCATAATTTCTAGTTTAAATAGGTAAGTTTTAAATGCCTTACTTGTAACACTATCGCTTTCGCACTTTATAATGTGTAACGTATTATAGAACATATTATAAGCGAACGTTTATAGAAACAGGTGTGTACATTAGATAGATTATTATTAGTTATAGATTATTATGTTAAATATGTTTGCCGAGTGCAGCACAGAGCTTCTTCGCGTCCTATCATGGGACGAATGATAGCATTAGAAGTAAAAATATAAATGGTGTATAATGAGATATATTTTAAAAAACATAGATATCACTGAAAATATAGGATTTGAGCATTAATATATAGTATTAAAGAATTTAGATAGTATACAACTCATCTAAAAAAACAAATCTCTAACAGACCTTTCTTTCTTTTATTATATTTAGCTAGTAAACCAATTACTACAAACAAGATTCGAGTAGCCTGATTGGCTCTCTACGGGAATAAATCTATAGACGAAAAGGAAGGCTGCAAATGGGTAGCTTATAAAAAGTATGAAAAATATTAATTTTTGTAGAAATTATAATGTGTAATTTTATTTAAAAGGAGAAGGTGTCCCCGCAAAACTCAGATTACAGTATGTAGGAAGTGGGTCATGAAAATTGTAGGGGGGCTGGCCCCCGGTCAGAGTGACGGGATGATTGGAAAGGGGGGTCAATTACAAGTGTATAGGGGAGCCTGGGAACAAGGAACCCACCTGTCAATCAATCGGAGCCCGTCTCAGGATAATTTGTGTGCCGCTAGAACCCCGGGCTCACGGCTCTGAAATTAACTACACTTAGAGACTCCTACTAAACTGAACCTCGTCGCCAAACTTCTAAAAAAAAGTACTTACAGAAATAAAAAAAAGTCAAGCCAGAGGGGAAAAAACTAATATGAAACCTAAACCGGTATCGAGTCGATGTAAGAAAAAATGAAAAAAATATGAAATGATTATATGTTGGACAAGAGTGGCGTCGCAAGTCTGCTCCCAACTTCTATATTTGGTCGCAATTCATAACAGGCATACCCTAGCAAAATCCCTTGAACAACTTTGTTTACTTTTAGCCTACAGATATAGGATCCTATGAATCTACTGAAGAAGGTAAATAGGTATCAGATGTCATACGTACAGTACATGCATATCGGTGAGATTCCTCCGAAATAAAGTTAAATTTGAATTTAGAGGAAACATTTGTGGAGTATCCGACAGATTCTTAACTTCTTGAGTAGTTATAGGTAGGTCCAAAACTTAATTAATAGGTAAAAACTTTTAAAAAAACTTTAACTTAATCTTTAAAACTTGTCCGATTTGAGTAAAATTTAAATGGTAAGACATAATTAGCCTGCTGTTGGTCCTCTATTAATGTCAACCCACTGCGCACAATTCAATAAAAATAACTGTGATCCCCACAGGGAATCAAAACAGGTCAGAACAAATAGCTGTCAGTTCTCAGTGGGATCACATATCACATTATTTTATACTCATGTGACCATTGACAGACTACTATTTACTACTACTATTATTTAGTTTTAGTTGTAGCGATAACTTAAAGATTATTACAGTAGTAACTGTACTCAATGATAATGCACAACACTTTTTAGGGTTTCGTAGATCATCCTCGAAATCCTTGAGCCGAGGGTGATGTGTCTGTCCGTCAGTCGTTCTTTGGTCCATATCCCCCGAACCGTTCTCGCTAGAGAGTTGAAATTTGAAATATTTTGTGATAGTGGTCATTTGAAATATTGGTGCACTTTCTGACCCACACATAGGAAAAAATTGAGAAGTTAAACATTTAATATGCTCAAAAATGTGTTAAGCTCAAAATTTATATATGTTTCTAATTTTCGAGAGGGGTATAAAATGAAAGCTGCTGAAGATTAGATTACAAACATAAAGTACATAAAGTATTGTGCTTTATAGCGCCAAAGTTTTACCCCCAAAAAGTTCCCCCCCAACCACCCTTTAAGTCAATAATTTTAAATGAATTCTTACCTTAAGGTGGGTCGATGAAAATTGCCTGAAAAAAAAATAATATAACTTTTAGTTATTATACCAATAAAAACCTCGTGACTCCTCGGGGGATCGAACCATGGGCCCCTACTCTACTCTTCTTGCTCTACACTATTTTTGTTTTTTTGGGGACATCCATATAAATTTGTTTACATATTTTTACTTTCATAGTAAAAATAAAAATAGGGTGGGATGGGGAAATAATAAAATGTTATTCCAGGATATAATAACGTATAGGTTATGCATAATAACTTGATTTTCCGGTATCACGAAAGGTTTAAATTCTGACGTTTCGCTTCGATTACTGGAAGCATCTACAGGGATGTGGTGCATCGTGATGTTAACTCGATGCAACAGCAGGATGTTCAGGATGTTCTCGCAAGTATTTTGAATTTTTCCGGACGCGGATTTCAACGGAAAACCAAGTTATATATTACGATTTTACTCACGGAAGCCTACGCACCAATCATTATCAGTGTTAAAGTTATAGATCCACTATGATTGATTTTAACGATAAATTACTGTTAATAACACTTAGTTAGTTTTGAAGAGCTATGAACTTTCCATTCGAATAAGCCCAGACCTAGACATTTTCAAATACATGCAAATTGCTAGAAATATCTTAATGTGGTCTTAATATGGTGGATATGTATGGCTTATTTAATTATAATGTTTTGAAGTGAGATTTTTCTTTTTTACGATTTTGCGCCATTTGGTCCTAACGGCTTCATGTCTCCCTCTCGAATTTTTCCCTAAGTAATTTTTTTGTCTTGTTAACATCCCACCAAATTAAAACAAGAAAAACACTCGTTACAACTATTAACTCGAGAATGAATGTCTTTTAAGAACATTTTAAAAGTGCGTTTCAGTCGACTTGAAAATGCTCTAACTTTACGGTTATTATCGCTTGATCATTTCTCTTTGAAAAGGTAATAAGAAGCGCTCTGTGTTTAATATTTTCGGGTATGTAAGGACCTAATTCCAGGTTAGTAAGTTGGGACTGAACTCCTAACAGAAGTTGTTACGCTCCATCTCATTGACGTCAAACAGAGATTCTAAAACTGACTGCCTGTAATTAAACTGATATACCAGAAGATACGGGGCCCCCTGCCGAAGCGCGGGCCTAACACTCCTCTCCTCCGCTACCGCGTGCCCATTTTACGTACTCGCGTGTGAAAATTGCAAATGAAATGACGAAGAAGAGACGGGAAGGCGAAAGAAGTATATCGCTTTCTCCCTCGTGGGCCCGTTGCTACGATTTACTCTGATGTTTTGGTCGCACAGTTGACTGCACTGCGCGGTACTTTAAATTAAGTTTCATATGCATAAGCAAGCGGCTCCCCCCCCCCCCCTATATCTAACATACTCATTTTTTAAACGTATCTTTTAACTACGAGATATTAATTGCTTTAGCTTAGTAAGTGGCAATAAGGAAAAATTACTATAATTCTTTATTTCTTTTAGCAAAAAGATACATTTAGGTTATAACTACACGTCTAAAACTATATACATTAATAAATCATACATTTAGGCCGACGTTTTAGTCATGAACAGAAACCAAAATCAAGTAGAAAGGGCTTTGAAGGCCGTTGGGCTTTTGAAGGCGTTGGCTCCATTCAGTGAAACACGAAGTTTTATTTCCTTAATGCCATATAAATACCTAGCCAATATTATTAGCAATTTAATGAAAAGTTTAAAAATGTTCCTTATAATAATTAGCAAATCTTAGTGAGTTTTTTTTTTTTAAAGTAATTTTCAAAACAACACTTACTCATAGATACTTGAACTTATTACAGAATCGTGATTACGTTTAGCCCCCCAAAAAAATGAACCCATTTTATTACGAATTGAAATTCACCATGTTTTAAATATATAAAAATCCCTTATTTTATCTAAAATATTCTAAAAGTCACTTATATTTTAAGTTTATAATAGGGGGTTGAAACCTCAAAGCAAGGAGAAACTCCTTTTGGTAGATACTTAATAAGCTAACAAATGCCAAGGTGATTGCTATGGGTTTAAGCCCGGTAATATAACATATAATGATATTGTTCATTATATGTTAAACGTTTTTAAGACTGGTTAGGTGATTTAGCTTCAGGTAAAATAAAAAAAGAATCATATTCACAAATAAACCTAAAGGAATTGAATATATTATTCTAAATTTTCTTACATGTTAAAATTTAAGGACACTAACCCTAACCAACTTAAACTAAACCTAACTAGTATAGTGTCTTAAGTTTTCAAAAAAAAAATTTGTGAAACGTTAAATTCACGGTAGTTAGAATAAAAAATCATCCGAGACAACAAAGACATACTTTCTCATTTACGAGTTCACAATTACTCAGCCCAGTGTTTTCCATTTATTTGATTTCGAGTTTTTCTCGTAGGTACATTTATTATTATTGAATATTTTATCAAAATGTATCATAACTTCTTCTTGGTGGGTATTCCAACCCGGCCTCTCAGGCACCAGGCTTTTCTTGAGAAAACAGCTTATATCGTTAGATTCGTATTTAAATGGACTAAATTTTAAAAAGTTTTAATAAAAATCGTTTGAACCGTTTTCAAGAAATAAATAATTTTTTACGTAATTTCAGAGTTTTTGGGAAGTAGCGCCCTCAAATTTGGAGCTAAAATTAATTTCTCAATTTAAACTCGGGGTATGATTTTTCTGAACATTTATGCCAAATTTTGTCAAAATCGGCCCAGGATTTTAGGTTCCAGGCGTCTGCACAGACAGACAGACATTTTTTTTTTTTAAAAAAAAACACTTTTTTGAACTCTTTGGAATCCATCAAAAACTCAAAATCAAATTTTCGCGCCATCACAATACTTTCTCTTTATATAAGAAAGTAAAAATGGAATATTTTGGTCCCAATCTCATAAAAATTGGTCCATTAATGAAGATTCCATGAGCAACCGACAAACATACCTTTTTACGAATAGGATATTGCTTTTAATCGATAAAAATATTTAGATACTAATGATCACAGTAAAATAATAAGAGATTTAATTAAAATGTCTTACATAAAAAATAAAATAGAATCATGTAGTTTCAAATCATCATTTCCAACACGATTGACCTTTTGCTATCGTTCGAAAATATATTACAGTCTCATATCTGAGACTTTCAGTCATTAGAAATCTTAAATTAAATTTATTACAGTAAACTGCTAACGATTTTACAACTATATAACTTTTAGCAGTTATAATTTATATATATAATATATATAACAAGGTATATTATTAAATGAACTTCCCTTCTTTTTCAGAAACACACACATATTTTATACCTATACTCAGTAGCGTTTCACAGAAAATTTTTTCGAGGGGGGGCCCAACCTAATTTAACTTATATGCGGGTTTAGCATACCCCATAATTTATTATAATTGTAATTTCTCCCCCTTTTCAACACTCTAATTTCAATTTCTAACCACATATTTAATTAAATTAAAATCCTATGAGGTAACACCTCACTATGTGATGGCGATTCCAATAATTCCAAGACAGAAATCTGTTCCAGTTATCAGACATTTTTGATCCCGTTTCTGGCTGTTAGTCCGTCTCTCGCTCAATCATTGCGAACAATTCTTAAAAACTACTCTTTCGATTTTAATGAAATTCGGATGGCAGTTAATTAGCGTATAAAAAGTCCATTGTTGGTCCTATATAAGGTCCAATCTTCTGGTCCCATTTCCCTACACCAAATTTCTCCACCTGCCATCATTTCTCTTCCACATGTGCACACACATACATTTATTTACACCTTATCTTCAAAAATATTCATCTGATTTTATAAAACTTATCTGATAGAAGCTCACAGATTAATTTTAACTGTCTGCGCTGTTTAAATTTTGGTAAATTGATACTTTAAATCATGTAAAAATCAAACCAATTTTGACTAATTTAAAAAAGGAGGGAAAATTGAGTAAATTTAACATGAATAAAGTATCGATATAGCAATATTTTAAGAGCGCAGATGGTTGAAATTATTCTTGGGTTATCTGCGGGCTACTTTAAACAAACCATTAAAATTTCATAAAAATCAGATGAGTACTTTTGAAGATATAGGTGTAAATAAATGTATGTCTGTGTCAATATGGAAGAGAAATAAATAGGTGCAGAAGATTGAAATGTATATACGGGATCAGCAATGTTATAACCTGACTAATTATGACCTACCATCAAAATTTCAATAAAATTGGACGAATAGCTTTTAAGATATGTTGGTTCGCAAAAATTGAAGGACAGGCGGACACGGGACCCAAACTGTACCCTGATGTTGAACAGATTTCTGTCTTGGAATTTTTGAAATCGGAGACATAAAAATTGTTCGTTCTTCAGAACTGTCACATATCTTCCGTTTCCTTTGGTAAGCTCGGAAGCAAAACGTGATCCATACCTACTGCAAAAGCAAACGTGGATTTGGAGCACATACAAATTTCAAATTTTTATCTAGAAGAGAATTCTTCTCTAAGAAAATTAAATACCTATTGCAAAACAAAAGAATCATTCGCTCATTTGCTGGGTAATTACATGGGACATTTAACATCAAATGTTTTCTGAACGCTTTTTGAGTTTTTAGATTTAAATTTACTATTACTATGTAATATGAATCAGTTTTTTCACAAAATAATAAACAGATTTATTTATATTGCCTCTGTTTTCCCACTACATGTCGACGAACACTAGTCCGACTTGAGTCAGCAAGAGGGGAATGCCGCATAGACAAGAGGACCCACGTAGCATTCTACACACAATCCTGGTCCAAAACAAAAATTTGCTACTGAAATCCACAACCATCATTTTCCCGTTTAAGCCAGTCTAGTGTGCATATTTTAATTCAATTAATTTAATTCCATCGGCAAAAGTTCGAGTTGACTCGGGCCTCATTTAATTTAATGTGCTGAACACCTAGGCCGAGCCGGCAATCGGTTCTATTATTGAACGCATCCCAATTTATTTTGATGCATAATTTCCATCGACAAAATCGGGCCTACTAGCAATCAGGCCGATTCATTTTACTCATCCTAATCAATTCAATGCACTTAATTCTATAGCAAAAAATCCGGGCCTAGCTGTCAACCGGAGCAGTCTATTTTTACGAATCCAAATTCAATTCATTGCATTAGGATTCGTAATGAATTGAAGCTGTCCTATAATGCAACCTATGCTATTGAACTGGACTAAAACCACATTAAAATCATTGAATTCAATTGGCGAAAAATCGGGCCCAGCCGAAATCGGGTCGATCAAGTTTAATGTTTTTAGTTCCACTGGCAAAAATCAAGGCCTACTCGGCAAATGAGCCGATTTATTCCATGCATCCTAATTTATTTCAATGAATCTAATTCCATCAGCAAAAATCTCGGTCCAGCCAAAATCGGGCCGCTATAGTGTTTAATAGTTTTAGTTTCATCGACAAAAATCTGGGCCCAGCCGACAGTCGGGCCGCTATAGTGTTTAATAGTTTTAGTTTCATCGACAAAAATCTGGGCCCAGCCGACAGTCGGGCCGGTATAGTGTTTAATAAATTTAATTCTATCGGCAAAATCCGGGCCCAGCCGACAGTCGGGCCGGTATAGTGTTTAATAAATTCAATTCCATCGGCAAAATCCGGGCCCTGCCGACAATCGGGCCGGTATAATGTTGAATGAATTTAATTCAATCGGCAAATCCGGGCCGAGCTTATTTGGGGTGATTAAGTGTATACACACCATAAGATAATACTTAATTACTTCCTTTTATTGGAAAATATTTACAGCTAATTCGGATGCATCTGTCATGTAATCATTTCGGGGGGGGGGGGGGGGGGGGGGCCAAGGGCCCCCCCCCCCCCTGTGTACGCCACTGGACCTATACTATACTTATATACGTTATGTGTACTCGTATATATTAGGTTAGCTTATCACGTGAAAACGGCTAAATATGTAGCCTTACATATATGAGTAAATCATCACCAATTTGTACTTACAATATGGAATACACTAAGTTCAACAGTAAAGCTATAAGCAATGATTTCTAAGAATTTTCACACATTCTTGGTAACAATTACCAAGTTAGCTATACAGAATTTCATTATATAGAATTTATTTTTTAGAGAAAAAATAGTTGTTCTGAGAGAGGAAGATTTTTTTATCCCGCACCGTTTTCACTCTTTGCAAACTGCTTCATCTACGTATTCATACTTAGAATCTCTAGTTATTTTTTAAAAAATATCCAATTGCTAGTTTAAATTTTAAATCCCGGTTTTTCAAAATTGTATAGACTGAACTCGGAGAGTTACTTATTTGTTCTTCATTCCTTTAATTATGGCTTTTCTTCTGAAAGTGATTTTCTTTTGTACATTTGTATGGTGAGTAAATTACGCTGTAAAGAGTCAAGAGCTTAATAAACGTCCGAAACGAATCCGAAACTGAGAGAAAGATATTTCTCTATACTGTGCAAAGATGATTCAAATTCCACTTTAACTAAAGGAGGTAAAACAAAGCAAAATTATTAGTGTTCTAGTGCAAGAAACTCCTAAAAATAGTTAAAGGAATGCATAAAGTAATGCAAAAACACTACCATTATTAATTCCTGAAACTTTGTTGGTGGGATCATTATCCTCATTTATCCTTTAATTAGAAATTATAATAGAAACACTTTTGTGGAGAATTCGTGAGACATAAAAAAATGCGTTTATCTTCTGTAGGGAGAAAAAGTTATGATTTTGAATTAGTTTAGAGGGACTAAAACAGGTCTTTTCATCCCTGAACTCAAAAAGTAGGGGAAAAAAGTAAAAGTAGGGCGAAAAAGTAATGATTGCAACTTAATTATTTTATAAATAGTAGAAAATAAATGACTAAAGTAATGAAGTTGTTGAAATCAGGTTGGCGGCACTGCGCTTTTTTGACCATGTTTATTTTTGTTTATAACCTGCATCTAAATCTAAATAACCTTCTATTTGAGTTTAATGCCAATTCTTATTTGTTTTTAATATTGAATCTCTTATATCTGCTATTAAAAGTGCTAATAATTATTGTTATTTATTAAAATAATAAATTAAAACTGTGCAACGGACGAAAATGTGTATTTTCTTCCTACTGGAGATATAATATTGTATGTACCTCGTGAGTAAAGTGCCATTATTCCCCTCGCGATAATTATCTAATTATAGTTATTCCCTCGGCTGCGCCTCAGGAATTAAAGAGTCAAATTCCCTCGGCTTCACCTCAAAAACCAACTTTTTCGCTCAGGGAATAATGGCTTACTTTACTCCCTAGGTGCATAAATAACTATTTTTTTGTTGTACAGAAGTTCTTTATAAGATCTGACTGCATTATGTCCATTGCATTAATCTCTTCCTTCATTAATAGACCATATTCTCTGGGAAGCGCAATTATTATTTAAATATTTCATCAAATTACCTACTATGCCTTGAAATGTTAAAATAGTCTACCAATTAGTGTGACAAGTAGCTTCCTCGAGTCATATTTCTTATGCTTTAATGAGTATATGCTTTTAAAACCAATTATTTACTTACTTTACTTAAAGTTGCTATCACGCCGAATCTAGGGCGTACAGTAGGGTGGGTCGAAAAAACACTTTTTTCGAGATCGTAACCACCGTACCTCTAAAAACTTGCCATTTCATGAGAAAACCCCAAGGAAAAAATTTGAGCCAAATCGGGCCCCCCCTAGGTCTCCCGCTGGGGGCTCAAAGTTATGAAATTTTTGAAAAAACACGATTTAAACTCATTTTTTGTGCTTTTTTACTATGTTAGTCATTTTTAATCTTTGTTTAAGGCATCTTTCTGTAATCTGCAATTGTTTTTGTATCAGAAAATGCCTTTATGTGATACAAAAAAAATAATACGATGTAACATAACAAATGACATATATAATAATTAAGGTAAAAAACCCAAAACGTCAAATTAATGTATTTTTCAATTTTAGGTTGCATCTCCTAGCTTTTTTTTTACTTATAATGCTACAAATCAAAAACAATTATCAGAACTTACCACGAGAAGGTATTTGCAATTCGAGCTCCACCTAATACCCCCCCCCCCCTCCCCGATTATGATTGGAAATGTTGAACTTTCAATTATTTGTTTTAAACTACTATAGTAATATATACAATACTAATATTTTACTTATATATTATACAAATTAATACTTAAATTTTAACATTATATACAAACTTACGTGACGGTGATTTTGTGATGGTTATTTTGTGACAGTGATTTTGGTAGTTTTTTTAGGATTCACTCCCGGGTTCCAGAACGAGCCATAAGGAACTTCGTTCTAAAAAGCCCAACTTCAGACTGTAGGAAAGGATTCAATACAGTGCCATAGTGAAGGTTTTCCAATCTTTCCGGTTCCTGGCCAAGACCTTTACATGTCCCCACGTAAGCTGCTGATTGGCGTCGCTAACTTCGTTGTGAAGGCTGCGTCGCCAGGTGCCTCTAGGTCTTCCTCTTTGCCGGCATCCTTGAGGATCCCAGTCGAGGGCTTGCCTACTTAAGTCATGAGCATCCTTGCGCAGGGTATGTCCAAGCCATCTCCATTTTCTTTCCCGGATCTCGATTTCAATGGGTCTTTGGTGGCTTCTACGTAGAAGTTCTACGTTTGAAATCCATCGGTCCGGCCACCATATTTTATGAATTCTTCGGAGGCACCTAATTACAAAGACCTGTAACTTTGCTGTGCCTTCAATTGACACAAGCCACGTCTCACATCCATAGAGCAATACCGATTTCACATTTGTGTTGAAGATTCGCAATTTTGTGTTAGTGCCAAAGCAGGAAGAGCGCCAGATGGCACCTAGTGCTGCGTAGGCTGCTCTTGCTTTTCGAATCCTCGTTGCGATGTCAAGTCGAGCACCTCCATCTTGGGCAATCTGACTGCCTAAGTACACAAATGATTCCACATTCTCGATATCACGGTCCTCTACTTGAAATTTTCTTCCATGATCTATGTTAATCTTGAGACATTTTGTCTTTTTAACATTGACTTTCAGTCCGGCCTTTGAAGATCTTGTTGACAGGTCGTCTAGTTTGCCCTGCATGCTTTTGCGATTCGTGGCCATAAGTACAATGTCGTCTGCATAGTCTAGGTCATCAAGGTGCTCCATTTTAATGGGGTGCCAAAGTAATCCTCTGCCTTTCTTGGAGTCTAAGCTTGCTGCCAGAACTTCGTCAATTGCTATAAGGAATAATAGGGGTGACAGTACACAGCCTTGTCTTACCCCAGATTTTACGTCTATCTTATCCGATAGAGACCCATTGTGTGAGACACGGAATTTGAAAACCAATTATTGGAAACTTCATTTAATTTTTTCCCTGTTATTTTAATCTCGTAAAATTGTTTTGCTATTTTTTACATGAGTTAAAGTATGAATTTAGCAAAATTTAAAGAGCGCAGACGGTTGAAATTAATCTTGGGCTTAAAAAAGTTAAATTAATTACATAAAAGTTAAATTAGATGAATTGAGAGTTTTCTCAATTTTTTGTCAGTCAATTCATTGTCTGCAAGGTGAAGCGGGAGTAATATTTTTCTCCGATGCTCATAAATTGGGAACCTGAAGAAAATGTAGCCTAAAATTTCTGTTTTCCTCTGGTTGCACACGCTGCAAACTTCCCTCGATTTAATGACATGTAGTGTTCCTCTGAGTGTTAGTTTGATTGAATCCTTTCCTACAGTCTGAAGTTGGGCTTTTTGGAACGAAGTTCCTTATGGCTCGTTCTGGAACCCGGGAGTGAATCCAAAAAAAACTACCAAAATCACTGTCACAAAATAACCATCACAAAATCACCGTCACGCAAAAACCGTCACGAAATCTACCGATGACGATAACTTGAGTAAAAGATCACCGAGTTAGTTGAAATTTGGTACACATGTTCATTTTACCAATGCCCAGGCTGAGTTCATTGAAAAACGTTATCCGCCCAAGCGTTCACGCGCAACGCTCGCGTAAACGTAAGCTTCAAAAAGACGGGAAAAAATGTTATTATTGAAGCCTGTTACTTGACTCGTTTATTTTTGTTATATCTCAAAATGTCACTTGGTTTTGTAAATATCGAAAATATAATCACGGTCTTGTTAAAAGTTAAATTGATCTGTGCTGACGCTTATTTCAATATATTAGGTATATTATTACAATATTGCGTATTTAGTCCAAGAAAAAATTGTAACTTCATCTATTTAATGCGACAAACAACTTTTTTAAATATTTTTTTTAGTAAAACGAACACCGACAGTGTTACGAAGTGATTAAGATCGCTAAATTTATTAAAGTGGACCCAAACGTTTAAAATAAAGAAAACGTTTTTACCGATATATCTTCCGTTCTAACGTATAACGATTTTAATAAAACTTCTTAGACAGGCATGTAAAATTTCAACCGGATACAAGAAGAAGATTTAGAGTAGGGAAGAGATATATTTTATAATATTTTAAATTAATAGGCCGGGTAGGTAGAAAACAGTCCTATTTCAATCCAACATCCTTTAACAAACATACTCTTTAACTATAAACTTATCATGATCAACTTTTTTCTTATATTCAATATATATTTACAGTAAGACGCTTGCTTTAATGATACAAATAATGATTTTCTTTTCATTTTTCCTTAACTCTTGCTAGGTACAAACAGTTAGTTACTTTTAATTTTGTCTCTTTTCTAACTCCGCCATGTATAAGTAGTTAGCAATGTATACGTACTTAGCAGTGTGACTTTATAATTTATATTTAATGATAAATGTAAGGAACTTCGTTCCTACCGGGTGTCCCGCGACACCACACGTATTTTTTTTGTTGCGAAATGGAATATCTAAATTGAGGTAGTTGATATCGCTATGGTGGAAACTGTTTCGTAGCCTAATGTGTAGCTTGATTGTTGCATTCTTTCTTGATCTTCTAGTCCAGGAGATAGCGTGCAAAAAAGTGTCTGACTAACATCAAGCTAGAATTTTGTATACAAGTCAATCTTTTAGCGCCTTTTAAGAATATGTGGTCGGCTAAGTTTGTCTGCGGGACATAGCTTGGCAATACGCATTTGAAAAAAACAAACCGGTGGAGAGCAGCCATGTCTCACCAATTATGGTGGACAATGTGATTTTCATGATCCTGAGTACAGAATTAGTTAGTAGACCAAAAATCATGTCGATGTAATTTTCACACTTGATAGACTAGTTATTCAAATATTACTTAAAATGAACGTGGTCTCCTGTCAAGGGAAAAACTAACATCAACTTGATTTTCGGTCTACTAACTAATTCTGTACTCAGCATCATGAAACTCACATTGTCCACCATAATTGGTGAGACATGGCCGCTCTCCACCGGTTTGTTTTTTTCAAACGCCTATTGCCAAGCTATGTCCCGCTGACGAACTTAGCCGACCACATATTCTTAAAAGGCGCTAAAAGATTGTCTTGTATACAAAATTCTAGCTTGATGTTAGTCAGACACTTTTTTGCACGCTATCTCCTGGACTATTCATTTTTTACTCAGCCCAATGTTTTACATTTAATAGTTGGAGTTTTCATTGTTACATTTAATTATTATTAAAGATTTTATCAAAATTTATCATAAAATAACTCTTGCTTTGCGGTTATTCCATAACCCGGCCTCTCCCCGTCCGCATTTAAAGCTATTTTTTCACGAACTAGATTCATCCCAGGATAACGGCTTATATCGTTAGATTCGTATTTAAACGGATTACATTTTAGAATTTATTAATCAAAATCGTCGAAACCCTTTTCGAAAAAAAAAAAAAAAATACGTTTCTTCTGCGTTTTTGGGGGGTAGCGCTCCCAAATTTGGAGCTAAAATTCATTTCTCGATTTTGCCTCAGGATATGATTTTGCTGAACATGTATGCCAAATCTCGTCAAAATCCCCCCAGTCAAATCGGCCCAGTAGTTTAGGCTCCACGCTTCTGCACAGACAACAGACAAAAACCACTTTTTTGGACTCCAGGACACTTAAAACGTGTAAATCTACCAAAATCGAATTTTCGCGAAATTTCAAATATTTCTGTTTATATTAAAAAGTAAAAAGAAGATTTTTATCCGTTGTATTGCCATTATTTTCAAAGGATTAAAATTATATTGTCTTTAAGGGTTATATTAATGTTATTATTTTTACAATTAGCTCACTATTGGAAATATTAAACATAACCAATAATAAATTAATTAAACATATAAGCTATAATAAATATTTCCTTTAATTCTCAAAATGGCTGTATGATGGTTTTTTGATTCCAAGCTTACCGAAATTTTTATAGCTCCATAATAATTTCAACTATCTGCGAACATTTAATACTTAAAAATAAGTGTGAACTCGCTGGAAATCGAAAGAGATCTAATTCTCATGAGACTCCTCGTCTAATTATAGAACGCGAGCTAGCTAAGTGCCACACACATTGCACTCTGTTTTTGTTAGTGTTTCTTTTCTTTTTAGATAATCTTGATATGTTTAAGGAGTTATCAATTTTGTTTATTTATTTTTTATAATTATATTATGTTGAGTGTTTGCAAAATGAAACTAATAATTTGTTCATTTATTAGATGGCATAATTAAGAATATTATTGACGAAAGAGAGAACAATTTGTGTTCCAAATTACACTGTTTTAATTGAAGCTATTACATTACTTCTGATTACAGCTCATAAAATTAAATTAAAACAATTTAGCCTCGAGCGTTTTTTTTAACATTTTAATACATTAATTTATTTTTTAATAATATACCTTACCCATTATAATTAATAGTACTATATTAGAAGACTATTAAGAATAAAAAACAAACCATATTTATGAAAAAGATAGTTTTCTATATAATAAAGAAAATATTAAAAACGAAGCATTGTAATTAAAACAAAATTCTTTGCTTATAAAACTAAACCAGTTATTCCGTAATTAGTAAAACTGGTTAAAAAAGCTTCTGTTCAGTTTGAATCCGAGTAAATGACTCGTAAATATTACTTCTAAGATTGTAATCCATACAAATCTAATTTATATATGAGTGAATAGCTCATTAATTTAGACATGTTAATTTTCTAGAAGAAAATGGGCATAATTGATCAAATTTTGAATGAATTATGGAATCATTTTTTTACGCTTAGTTTATTTCTCCTTACAAAAGAGCTTTTACTTTATCAATCAGGGAGGAAGAAATTAAGCAATTAATATCTTCAATAATAATCTGAGAACATTTAAACAAGTAATTTATTAGTTTTACACTATTTTTTTTATTTAATTTGCCGTCTGCTTGAAGCTGATTTAACGATAACATAGCAATATACCTGCATTGATTATACAGATAAACCACTACAAAAAATAGTTAAAATACTGTAAAATTTAGCAAAATAATTTATAAACGAATAGCAAGAAACACTGTTTCGTGAGTTCAGCAAAAGTATCGTTGTGTGGTCTTCCTCACTCTTTAATAAGAAAAGTAAAAAGCTAAAAGTTAGTTGCCGTACTACTTGACGCAGGCATACAGATACTTATTAACTTATCTATACTTGTTTAGTTAAATGATGGCAAGCAATTACGTTACTCGTTAGTGGTTCACATGTACCGCTATCAAGATGTGAGAACAAACTCATAAAGGCTCTAGGCTAAAAATACACAATTTTAGTTTTTGGATGCATAAAACAAGTAATTCTTTAAAACTCCGCAGTCGCAAATGTTATGACATTTTCTTGCTAGTTCTACTATTGCTCAGCATAACTTAAGGTTAGGAAATCCAGAAGCTAGGAGCTTGAAGTACAGAATAATCAAGGAATTTTAACCTTCCGTCATCACAAGATTTATTTATTTTATTTTTTAGCTAGCTTCAGAATATATAAACATTTAAGATAGTTCTCTTTTCAAATCCCTGACATTTTTCCGGTAGACTTTTCCTATGAATAGTTTATGCAACAGAGTTACAAGCGAAGAGAATCACGTTGTTTCTACAGAAGGTACTAAAGTTCTAAAGGCAGGGAAGACTCACGAACCGTATTGTGTATTTATTGTCTGACAAAGCTTCTACTAAGACTGACAGAACCCTCTATTATAGTAGGCTTCGTGATGGTGCATCAAAGAACTAACCTCTCACCCTGTCACCGGATCAGACTTTGAAGAATCTCTATAAGTATCCACGAAACTTTAACAATCGAGAGAGAGAGAGAGTAGCAACTAGTATTGTTTAATTCTAAATCTTCAACTGATTATTACTAATATATTACTTGATTTGCTCTAATTGAAGCCTCGTCCAGACTGCAGAACCAAACAGAGGAAACGAGCCGAACATTGTCTCTGCGCATGCCCAGTCTGAGATGCGCAGGCACACTTTAGACTAGGCATGCGCAGAGACCAATGTTCGGCTCGTTTCCTGTGTTCGGTTCGACAGTCTAACCTGGTTAATCTAGTCTTACTTACATATTTAAATTTAATCAATTCAATAATGGTTTTTATGTCCTGTTGCCATTGTTTAATCCCTAATCACCTGTTAAGGTCGTTAAAGGATAGTATCACAAAAGACACTCTCAATTAATATAAAATAACTTTGTTATCAATCACAAATCTCAAAAGATTCTATGAATTATTAACTTTAATTACGGAAAAGCAAAAACACTCAATACAAAATTGGACATGTAAACACAATTATACTTTTATTTGGATGCAACTAAGTACATATCTAATTATATATTCTCTTTGGAATATTATCAAAAGAGTAAAATAAATTATACAAAAACAATATTGAGTTGTTGATTCGCAATTTTACAGTTAATCCAGAGAACTTGTTTTTATGGGTATATTATTCTGAGGTGAGTACCAGAAAACATAATATAATTGAGCTGTTATGTAAAGTTAAGGAATTAATTCTATTAGTGACTTAAGTGGTTCCTATAAGTTATTTGAAGAGAGGAGGGAAAAGGACAGGTGAAGGCAGGTGTTCGGTGCAGATGGCAGGTAGCCTTCACAGGACCACACTACCTTCACCAGGTCACCGCCCTGTCACTCTTCCCAGTCATCATTAATGTTAACAGTTATCCTTGATCACTAATCTGTA